>CM042151.1:16852867-16900367 GCA_023376005.1 Doryteuthis pealeii | reverse complement strand
ATTCTTGAATTTCTAATTAGTCCAATCTTGATTCAAGAGTTTGTAGCTCAGTTCCAAGCATGCCAGTTATTACATGTTTAACCTCTAATTTCATGTTTGATAGTTTTCTCACAAGCAAGCTCCCAGTATTTTTTTAAAAAAATTGCTTTCTTTCATTTTTCACTCTATGCTCCTCTAACATAGCCTAAACCACAATCTAACAGGTCTTTTTCCTTACTCTGATCTTCTTGCTTGGATTAAATGGTAAATTTAAATCTCAAAGTTCTAGAGCATTTTATTCTTTTTATTCTCAAGACAATTTCTGATTTGTGCTGGAACCATTTTTTACATGATCAAATCTAAGTTATTTGCACAATTCCTAGTGCATTACTGTTCCTCTCAGTCATGTCAACTTTCTATTCTCTTTGAGTCAGCTTGCTGGATTTATTTTACATGATCAAACCTAAGCTATTTGAACAATTCCTAGTACATCACTGTTCTTCCCTATCAAGTCCACTCTCTATTCTTTATTTATGGTCATTAATTTATGGTCAAAGGTGACAATTTCTGTTTTCTGAGTTTTAATTATTTTTTCTTTCTTTTGGTTTGGTTTTTCCAATGGCATATCAACCTCATAAGTTATTTAATGCCAAAGTCATCCTTGTAGTAGAAGAGTAGTGGTATGAATCCCTATGCCACCATAGCTAAGGGATGGGGGTTCATATTTCCCAAGAGTATTAGTCTGAAGGTAAACTAAGTGTGACTGGAGTTTGGACTTGCTTATAATGATGTCACAGTCCAGCACAATAGCCACTACGGCACGGGGACTCACTCTAATTATTATTTGGCTAATTCAGTTTTCATTCTTCTCAAACTGATGACTGAATGCTCCAGCACACTATTATAGCTAAATTTAGCAATTCTTTTGTCTGAATGGTTTAATCTCTTCCGCAATTTTCAATTCTTCTGAGCAAGGTTCTTCAGAACTTTTCTAAGCACTCCAGTTATTGTTGTGTTTGACATTTTTTTATGAGGTTAGGATATTTGTCCAGTTTTTTTTTTTCGTATACGCATGTGTGTGACATCATTTCAATGAAATATCTTATCTGCTGCTGCAGGACAATCCTTGCATCCACTACCTTCATTGCCATATATGAATTGCCTGGAAATCACTATCCAATTCACAGCTCAAGTAACAAAACTTAGACATGTAAAATATATTGTCTACCATTCCAAAACTAGTATTGCATTTACTGCTTTTATTACCATCTACAAATTGTCTTTGTAAAATCACTTTACTGTTCATTGCCAGACGTAAGACCAAGAAATTCCTCGTGATATATCTCAGTAGCTGCTCCTCCTAAGTGATTAAGAAATTCAATTACCCTTTTTCATAATTAAATATTGATTATCTGGTTGTAGTTTTCTCTTTACTTTCATCTTGTATATTTAAAAAGTTTAGGATACTTTTTTTTTTTTACAGATGCCAAAGTATTTAAATACTTTGTATTCTCCCTTTTACCCCCTGATTAACCATGTCCTGCCTCCTATGATTATTCTGAATGATCAAAAATATAGTGGGTATAATAATGAACAGTGTAACTTTTCACGATGTCTCTTTGTTTCTCTAGTGCAGATGTATATAATTAAATGAAACCCTGCTCTTATTCTGACCTAGATTGATTGAATAATTGATTTTAATGGCAGGTCAACCCATCTAGAGGTTAGGGAATCATGTTCATTGTATGTTATTATGGTCAAGTCATGCTGAAAGCATTGGTTCCTGCTAGAACCACCGAAGTTAAGCAGTGATGAGCCTATTCAATACTTAACTGGGTGACCTAAGTTAAGCAGTGATGAGCCTGTTCAATACTTAAATGGGTAACCGCTTAAGCAATAGCTGGTACTGTAAGCAACTTGTCCTTTGTTCATCTAAATGACTTAATTTGGCATTAAATGACCCGAAAAGGGTTGATATGCCATAAAACAAAACAACCAACCAAAACAACATCATTGTATATTCATATTTACATTTTTGTGTAGTTGTTTTTCTTAAGATTTGTTTTTCATGCAGTCCAATTGAATAAAAATGATTTTTAAACAGATTTATTTGACCCAAAGAAGGGACCCTAATATATACTAGCACTCCGGGTTATATTGAACTTGGAATAATGGTAATGAACGGGTACTCTACATTCCCCAAATCTCCAGCACTGAAGCTCATCATCAGATGCAGTTAAGGACAACCCTATTTGGGGACAGAATTTGCAAGGTAATGCAGTCAGCTTATTCTAAGCACAGCTGACAGGGCCATATGACCTAGAAGTAAACAGGCAAAAAGAAAATTAAATTAAGCTGTTGATTGTTTTTTTTTTGGTCAGTGGTCATGCTAAAACACTCACCTGCTGCCACTACTATGGGACTTTCCCCTACTGCTTATCAAGTTTTTACTTCAACTCTATCCATGAATATTCTACCACCATACCTAAGTCAATATACTTGATTAATTTGGGATATTATAGTAAGTGAAGAATTTTTTCTTGTTTTTTGTTTTTTTCTTTGCTTGCTTTTGTAATTCCTTGAATTAGTCACTTATATTTCCTTTTTTTTTCTTTTTGTTTTTTTTAGAAATAATTTCTAACAAAACCTGAATCCTTAAACACATTTTAAACTAAATTTCACATTTTCTTTGATCTTTTATTATACTGAAAAAACAAAAACAAGTTCGGTCCTTAGTGGATGCTCCATACTTGCGACATTGTGTCACAATCTACACGTGGCGAATGGGTTGGGTAAATACCTACCCTTAAGAAAGGTATGCATCCCACTATTCTACCTCCAGGTAGAAGTACTCCCTGTGGCATAATGGTTTACATGCTGGACTGTGTCATCATAGTAAGCAAGTTCGACCTCCAGTTGTGGTGCTATGTTCACTTTCAGATTAATACCCTTGGGAAAGGTATGAACCCCTACATGCTCCCAGCTATGGCTCAAATAGTACCACTACTGTTTTTCTACAAGGATGTCTTTTGTATTAAATAACCCACAAAGGTTGATATGCTATTAAATAAAGGAACCAAACCAGCAGAAATTCAAATACAGTGGTACCTTGACTTATGTTTGACCCATCTTATGAGTTTTCCAAGTTATGTACTGTCCCTCAATCGATTTTTGTTTTGTGAACTAAAATTTGAGGTGCAAACATCAGATATGCTTATTTTAATAAATTCACTAAAAACATTTAAATTTCTAAATTTATTACACCAAAGAAAAATATTATTTATAAAAGAATAAATATTAAAACATAATTCATTACATTCTGTTTTGTTATGTTTTTATACAATACAGTTCTTATTTTCTTATTTAAAAAAAACAGCAAAAAATAGGGGGAGGGCTGGAACGAATTAATGGCATTTCAGTTTATTTTCATGGGGAAAATTGATTTGATATACAAGGAAATTTATTTGCGAGTGGAATGAATTAAACTCATAAGTCAAGGTACCACTGTATATCAGTTAATTTTTTCATTAGTAATAACTAGTACACTGTCAACTTAATATTATTAACAGTTGTATTGCTTTTCTCTTATTAATCAACAAGACAAAAGTTTGATGTAATTGGGAAAAAAGGTCATTCAGAAAATGCCATTGATTTATCATCAAGTTTCCAAGTTTCCTCCTTTAGTCTATAAATATTTAGAGCCATAAGCCAGATTGAGTTTCTAATTAGACAAGCTGGACTCAGAGTAGGGGCAGTGTTCAATCATGCAATATGTGTTTCTTGACAAGACCAATGCAAAAACACAAGCAATTGAAATCCTCAGTGGAAAAATGAGCAATGTATTTGTGAAAGAAAGAAGAAAAATATGTGTCATTAGAGGAAGAAAACAAAAGAAAAGGGAAATATGGTGGGAGATATGGATACAGAGAGAGAGAGAGAGAGGGGGGGACAGAGAAAGAAAGAAAGAGAAAGAGAGAGTGAAATGGAAGAGAAGGAGGTGGTAAGAGAGGAGAAAGATGGGTTGGAGAAAAAAAGGTTGTTATATTACTAATTAAATATTTCTCTATAGTTTTTATGTTTCTTCTCTCTTTTTTCAGAAAGAGTATCTCTCTCTTCCAAGGGATTCATCTTAAAACTACAGAAAAGTGTTCCTAATAAATAAATAAATAAAAAAAAACTAAAAAATTAAGATGAGGGTATGTAAAAGCACACACACACAGACAGAGAGAGAGAGAGAGAGAGAGAGAGAGAGAGAGAGAGAGAGAGAGAGAGAGAGAGAGAGAGAGATTCTATCTATCTGTGCAAGCAACTTTCTCTTGATTCGTATTATCTACCTTTTTTCTTATATATTTTCTTTATTCATTTGTCATCTGAGGCAGAAAACAAAAGAAAAGGGAAAGATGGTGAAAGAGAGAGAGGGGGGGGGGTAAATGGGAGGGGGCGGATAAAGGTTGTTAAATTACTAATGAAATGTTTCTTTATTCTTATTCGTAGTAAGTGTATCTCGCTTACTTCTCTCTTTTTTTTTTAGAAAGTGTATCTCGCTTATTTCTTAATATGACTACAGAATTATGTTCCTAATAAAAAAAGGTATAAAAACAAGGAGAGAGAGAGAGAGAGAGAGAGAGAGAGAGAGAGAGATATTCTATCTACCTGTGCAAGCAAGCTTCTCTTGATCGTATTATCTATATCTTTCTTATATATTTTCTCTCCCCATTTCCTCATTTTTATTTTTCTCTTATCAACATGCTTCACTTTGCACATCCCTGAAAGAAAGTAATAAACTAAAATAAAATGGGGGGGGGTGAAAGACAAAAATAAAAAATACTTAACAAGATTTACAATGATAGTTTTATGTGGTTAAATTCAGAGTCCATCCACATTGCTTTGCCGTTCTATTTTTGTCTCACTTTATTTTCTTAAATATTTGCCTCTTTATTTACAGTAAAAGAAAAGGATATGAGAGTAAAAGGAGTAGGATAATGTGTCTAGATAAAGAAAAGAAAGAAAGTTATATATGTATGGTGGCCTGCTTTGTAGTTACAGAGTTACATATTTCGAAACTAGTGCCAGTTTTTGTTTGTGATCAGGGGAAAAGCCAAGATTTTCAACGCTTGAAATAGTTGGTTTATTTTGAGTTATATCTTACAACAGGTGCTTCAGTGTAGAATCATGATTATAATGATAATTTTTAAGAATATATATATATATATATATATATATATTAGCGTCCGACTAGGGACCACAAGGTTCCAGGTTCGATACCCGCCTCGCCAACTCAGCATATGAGTAGCACAGGGATATGTGTGGTAAAGTGAGGATATGTTTGTGTTATTTTAAAAATCATATGGTATATGTTCACATTTGATCAAAAATTCCATTTTGAAATTCCTTTTAAGGAAATTCTGCCATCAATGGATGGAAATTAAAAGTAATTAGCAAATCTGAAAAAAAATAGTAAGTGTAGAGGTTTGAATTTATCGTTATATATATATATATATATATATATTAATACTGGTGTTCCTAAATCTTCCGTCCTGCAACACCATCTGGTTAAAAATGAGACTATCTAAATTGTTCAAGATTTGCCCCATTTTATTTTTACCCCATTTTAAAAATGAAACATTCCAAATGGTCTTGCATCGCTTAAATGCCCAATGTAAAATTAAAATGAATTGAAAAAAACAAAAAAGAAGTAACATGTTTGTTTTATTTAATATTGAAATGTGAATTACGGAATATATTTTGGTAATTGTGATCTTATGTCGTCCCGGACGCTATGTTTTAGCGAGCCAGCGTCAGGCGAATTTCTGGCCCAACCTAGATATTTTCCGAGTCGTGTTTTTTGTCTCTTTTTTGTCGGCAAATTAGTGGATATTTTAACCCCTCTCTCCAAGATTTTTATCGGCAAATCAATATAAATATTTTACAACACTCCTATTAAGAAAGAGTGGGAGAGAGTTAAATCAATATTATTATATTTTTTACATACTGAACTATTTTGCAATAGTTCTGAAGTAAACACATCAAACGTTGTGATAATTAAATTATCATACTGTGGAATATCCACAGGTTCTGCTAGTTCTAAATAACTCGGATGAAAGAAAAGGAGGAGGAGAATTGTTCCAATAATTTCTACTCAAAATTCCCTGCTTTTCACCTTGTGCTATTGAGTTTGGTTATTCCTTCCTTTATTTTAGGGTCGCGAAGACATAAATTCAAAGCCTATGTGGTTTTCAAACCGCTTGGTTTGAAATTGCATAGGTGAGAAATAGTCAGTTAGCAAGTGCCATTGACTTCATGCCACTACCCTAAGTTAGATATACATGGTCTATCGTTGATATTGAACACTATATATATATATATATATATAGTTGTAGAAAAAAGCTTTTTCCTTGGTAGAGAGGAAAAACCTTTTTTCAACTATAAATGCTCTATATTTTACGAAATATATTGAACCCTCTGGTAGTAACTTTGTGATGAATATGTGTGTGTGTATATATATAGAGAGAGAGATTGAGAGAGAGGGGGGGGACAGACTCTTATATCTTCTATTTGAGATAATCTTCAATAAGATTGACACATCTGTTATGACAAAGTAACCACAGTGAGAGAGGGGCAGGAGAGATGAATTTGAGTTGGGGAATCATACTTTATTTAATAAAAGAGAGAAAAATCAAATATGGAGAGAGAAAAACAAATATAAGGAGTAGACTTAAGGCCCCTTTCAACCGGTCCTTTTTCAAAAGGAAACAATCGATAAATCGTTTAAAAGTCAGCAAGTATATAATTTGACTAAAGGGAGTAAGAAAAGGTGACAATTCGAGCATCAAGACGGGGGGAATTTACAAAAAAGACCAAGGATGTATGGGTTACCAAAAATACATAAACCCAGCATCCCACTTGATATTATGTACTAGCAAATTGACGGAATATCGATGGGTATCCCTCTTGGCCCTTTGATGGCGAATGTTTTTGTGGGTTTCCTGGAGAATCATTTGTTGGAGGAGGTTCCTAAACCATATTGCTATTTGCGTTAGGTGGATGATATGTTTGTTTGAAGTTCACGTGGCGAAGCTTTAAAAAAATTTGAGTGCTCAAACAATTTGCACCCCTCTTTAATATTTACTATGTAAGAGGAGAAAAACTATATATTGCTCTCCTTGTCTTTAATTACTAGTGTGTATCGGAGCTTCACTTGAGTTGGGATTTATTTGCCCCCAAGAAAGTTGAACCTATTCAGAGCACTGGTGATTTCTTCTGATATTAAGATCTCTATTTAAATTCCTATATAGTAACATCTGTACCAAAAAATGTATATATATATATATATATATATATATATATATATATGTGTGTGTGTGTGTGTGTGTGTGTGTGTGTGTGTGTGTGTGTGTGCTGATGGAAAATAGAATTATTTTTGATCGAAGTACTATTGATACACCCCTTATTTTGGAATCTCTGTCTATATTGATTTTTATGTGATAATTTACAATAATCCAGTAATATTACGTATATATTTAATCGAGATTAAAGTCGATCACCTATTAAGGGTGTTGCAATCTTATTTTTTATCACTCAATAGATAAATGCATGACATGATATACAATCCACAAGTATGTTGTGATAGATAGAGTAATGCCTATGAATCTATGAATAAATAGGTATACACCGACCAGTTTCTATTGTTTCATAAAAGTTAATTTTCTTTTAAACCAAACATTCAATAATTTTATCTTTTCTGGTAGAAAACCGATATTATCAGGTTGTATTATTTAGGAAAATCTACAACACTGAAACCCTATAACCGAACCCCCCCCCAAAAAAAAAAACTGCAACACTTTTGTAAGCAAGATTAAAATCATATATATATATATATTATATATATATATATATATATATATATATGCGTGTATGTGTGTGCACGCGCGTAAATGGTATCAAGTGTTTGAGTGATAGGATTCAACAAATATTGAGAACTCTAACGTACATATAGAGATTTTACGTATATATATATATATATGTGTGTGTGTGTGTGTGTGTGTGTGTGTGTGTGTGTGTGTGTGTGGAATTAAACAAAAGACACATCTCCTGTTTAACAATTTTATTTTTGATCTTTTCGAACTTTTTAATATTTGGGTGGAATTCGTGGATAAGTCCACCAAAGTTCAGGTCCCGAGTACTTTCGGCACTTCGAAGTGCCATCATCAGGGGTGATGTGTTCCAGTTTTTTTGTTTTTTTTTAATTATATTAATGTAGCGGCTGGAATAAGAAGAATTGATGATGAAAGAATGCTGCCCAAATACACACACACACACACACACACACATAAATATATATATATATATATATATATATATATATATATATATTATATATATCAGTGTATGTGCATATTTTACATATACGGAGAATCGTATAAATAATTATATGAAAACCTTAATTTATCAGAAATATATTTATTTCGGCTACGTTTGTCTCTTCAATGAAATCAGATTTGAAGAACCGAAATGAATTTAATTTTGATAAATTAAGGTATATCCTTATATATATATATATATATATATATATATATATATTATATATATGTGTGTGTGTGTGTGTGTGTGTGTGTGTGTGTGTGTTTCTGTGTGTACTTATTTTTTGAACTGCTATATATTCATATTTTTGGTTCCAAATATTCAATGAATAATGACGAACAATATCGACTGCTGTTGCATCTTTCATTAGAAATAATAAAATCCTGATATCTTTGGTTAAAAGGAACTTAAAATTTTATAAACATTTTTGGGTTTGTACTTATGTATATGCAAAACTATATCTATATCTATCTATCTATCTATCTATCTATCTATCTATCTATCTATATATATATATATATATATTATATATATATATATATATATATATATATATATATATATATATATATTGTTATTGAAATTGTAGTAGTGTGTAAATGTTTACATTTGAAAGGTGCTGACATTTTGCAAGTGATTATGAGAAGATTAAGTTACAGATAATTAGTGAACTGAAAATGTAAAAATTGTAAAGTGTAAGGATTTGCATTTTTTAAAATAAATCAGATGAACTTGAAGAAGATTAGTGTTGCTGCAAGGGTGTGTTAATATGTCTGTATCGTGACACTATGATTAGTTAAATTTTTATCTTGAATTTTCACTCGATAATGTTAGATCTAGGTGATTAATATTCGGCTCTGAACTGCAGTATCACCCATCAATATGTATACTTCTAAGAGACCAGCATTTTAGTATTTCTGGTGCAATATCTTACAATCAAAATGGATATTATTAAGTGTTATATATAATATATTTTGGCAGCAAGTTATTATTAAGCAGATTTTGTTAAAAAAAAAAAAACACGGAATATATCTTTTTGATGATCTTTAGGTTCAAGCTTTTTTTTTTGTCGTTTTTCTTATATTGGGGTCCAAATTGCAAAGAAGGTGATCCATATTTTGTGCCTAAGCGCTTTCAGCCATGTCAATGTTCGTTTTCTTATTGGTTGTAGTTGTTTCGTTTGTTTTGATTGTTTTTATAGTGCGAGTTTTATTCATTTAGGAGGGTTTTTTTTAACTCAAAAAAGCTTTTTAAAATAACTACAGTCAATATTCGCCCTGTATACGGCCATAGGCATGGTTGAAAGCATTTGTGTACACAATATGGCGCTCTTTCTCTACCATCGGATAACCGATATTAGAAAAACAACAAGAAGGCTTGAACGTATACACTTAAAGATCGTCAAGAAGAAATATTCTGTGTTTTTAACAAAACCTGCATTATATATATATATATATATATATATATATATATATATATATATATATATATAGCAGGTTTTGTTAAAAACCACGGAATATTTCTTCTTGGTGAACTTTAAGTATATATATATATATAATATATATATATATATATTATATATATATATATAATATATATAAAAGTAATTGGTAATTTGCTTGAAGCATTGTTAAGTATGTTATAATGTATTAATTTGAAAGCAATTACAATGCAAGTAAAAAATAACATCTTTTTGTTTTTATTTTTTACTTGCATTGTAATTGCTTTCAAATTAATACATTATAATATATATATATATATATATATATATATATATATATATATATATATATAGAGAGAGAGAGAGAGAGAGAGAGAGAGAGAGAAGGTGCGACCTTATTTTGGATTGCTACGTATTCATATGATGTGTTACAGAGCAGAGATTCAATGCTGTAGAGTTTGATAATAAATAATACCCATTTGATGATTTTATGTTTCGCTAGAAATTATTAATATTTTAGAAGAAAATTAACTTTCGATACGAATTTGTTAGGGGTGGATTAATTTATGAAGGATACTCTAAGTGAATTGAGAAGTAAGGGGGGTTATGTTTAAAAAAATTATATTTGTTGAGTAAAATATATTCTTTTTTCAGCATTAGGGTATTGATTTATTTATGAACATACACATTTCTCCTTCTTTCTAAGAAAGAGACTAAATAACTAAATATTTTAAAACAGTCTGTCGATTATTTTTTAAATAAATATTGTCAGACTTATATATAATAACAAAATTGTATTGTTTATAATTGGTAGGAAAATCGGAAACATTCCAAAATATTTCAGACGATTGAATCCTTTCTTTGTGTCTTTGATTATTGTCAAATCTGAGAAAGATTCGGATTGGCTGAAATGTATTATGATTATCAAAGCCATAAAGAATATATTCAATTGTCTAAAAAATGCAACTAAATTTATATATAAATAAAAGTGCTGGTCTATTGAACATGGACATCTAAATACTGAAAAATGCTGTAAAATAATTATATTATTCTGCTTAGCTTAAGATTGCATAAGGCTACGATTCAGGGTGCCCAAAGATGATTGAACTCATTCAAGGCCGGTGCAAGATTATTTGGCGTCTTAGGCAAGCTCACTTAAAAGTTTTGATAAGCTAATGTAAGTACAGTAACCCATTACTAAATTATTCCTAACTCTCAAAACACCATTGATGACATAACTTTCATCTTGTGGCTTTATTACTTCATCCATGCAAATAACTAATTATTGTTATAACATCAAGTCAATAAATCCTTTGCGTAAATGTCATTGAAATAGTGGCAACCACAGTTTTTCCTTTATTTTTTTCAAGTTTGCCTCGAATTTATGGCACTCCTCAGATGTTAGCGTCCTAGACGATCGCCTAAAGGGTAACACCGGCCCTGAACTAACTTCATGTGAAACGACATTGTTTCATAGGTGACCAAAACTTTTGTTTTATTTTTGTTATTTGACGATATATAAAGTGTTTATTTTTAACTAATTAAAAATGATTACTTCTGTTATATCTGCATATATATTGGGATAATTTCTTAATAATTGAAGGTGGAATGAAATAAACGATATTTTTGGTACAGAATACTTTGTTTTATTCTAAGAAAATTAAACATGCAAGTTGAATGCTAAAAAACATTTGTGCAATTTATGACAGAATGTATCAAAAGATATTTGCAAATATTCATACTTGAAATTTCTTCTTAAATGGTTCAATACAGTTGAAGTTGAAAGCAATTACATTAAGACATTATTTATTACTTGAGAATAATCAACGTTTCATGATTCAGACTGTCCAAAATAGAATGGTCAAGTGTTGAAAATGATTTGCACAAGCTTGGCTATGTTATTTGCTTTTTATGTGTGGCTTTTAGAAAGAAAATAACCTACTGGACTGTATTTCTAGATATGATTTACTACATAAACATTATAAAGATATTCTGCTTTTTAAATAAATTGTAATGAACTGATGATTAAAGGTGAATACAATGTCAAATGCAAGAAATCATAGAGGAATATGGACAAAAAAATTAGAGTTAACATTCGTTTATTGTAAATGAACAGAGGTTATGTTGCTTAGAAAAAGTACGGACTTTCTTGGTAGGGATCAGGGGGTGAATGGGTACGAGTCCAGTATGTTCTGGTAGTGATGGTGAGTCGTGGGGATGTGTGAGCTTGTTGATAGACTGGTGGTTACCACTGGAAGGAAGTCCTTTATCAGATGAGTTTCTTATGGCAAATCAAAGGATTGATTTGAAGAAGTACTGCTTCCAATTAGACAAACCGTAGGTTGGGGGCGGGGGCACCCAGAATTAGCACACTGTTAGACTGCATTATTATTTGGTGAACCGCCAATAAATATTTACAGTCTAGCTAGAAAGTTTTCATTTATTTGCCATATTCCCCAGATATTGCACTTTCAAATTTGCATTTATTCCAGTCCATACACAATTCTCTTGATGATCATGAAAATCTTTTAAAGAACAAAATATAGATGTCAATACTCTGAAAGACTACAAAAAGGCATCGAGAGTAGTACTTTACTAAGAACAATAAAATAATTACGAAGTTGTCTGAAAGATGTCAAGATAATAGGAAAATACAGTATAAATCTACTTTAATAGATTTAATTTCATTTAATTTTAAAATTCTGATTAAAATATTAACAACAAACCTAGCTACCCGACGTTGACTGGGATTTAAAAAGTAAAACATAAATCTCTTATATATAATATATATATATTATATATAAGATATATATTTAATATATCTTATTATAATGGAGATTATATGTTTATCCGTCTGTAAGCGAAACTACGTCATCTCTGACGTCACGATTTCCTTGATTATTTAAGTTATATTCTCAACGATTATGAAATAGTCATTATTTAATCTTAATTAGTATCTTATATATTAACGATGTCTGCTATTAAAATCTAGCTGAGCTAGATTTGCCGCAATCCCGCTCATATTATTAATGCTTTTAAAATACTGAAATATGTGTTATATTTCTCTAAGAAATAACGATTTCCATAGTACATGTTTGGAATAATTTGCATAATGATTTTAACAAAACTGGGTTCAATAAATAATTATTTGCTGTAACTGATTTCTAACACCATCATGTTATTATCAAACGTATTTAAAACAATCTTATGTACGATTTTAAATAGAAAATCAATTAAAATAACATTAAAATAAGTAATATTTTTATATTCGGTCTTATTTAGTTTCTTTAGTCTTTCTGATTTAATATAACATTTTATTACATCAGAACTTAAATACTTATGCCCAGAGGGGTGCTAGTATTAATGAAAATTATTTTAATATATATTTTTATCATCTTTTATTGTTTATGATATACAGTGGATTCTCGATTTTTGAACATAATTCGTACGAAAACCGATTTGTTCGAAAACTGAAATATTTCCCATAAGAAATAGTGTACAGTGGATTTATGCTTTATTGACTCTCAGACCTCACAATTTTCCTCTTTCCCTTTCCGGTAGTATCACTGCTGCTTTTCTTAAGATCCTTGAATAAGGGTTAAAGTAGCCGTAAGATAGAGAATAAACAGAAACGAAGCGAAAAATTTGCACAATATCAGACACTTGTTCAAGATAAGCGACTAACGTTAATATAAGTGATACTGTTTGAGTAGAGCCGACCAGCCGTTTGACCGTCTTCTGATTGCCTCGATAGTCGTTCGCGCGACTTTCGTTTTCATCGGCTCGACTCGTGTGTTCGAAGTCCGAAAATTTGTTCGACAGCCGAGGCCTTTTTTTTTACTCAAAATTTTTGAACTCTGAATTGTTCGACTAAAGAGTCGTTCGAAAACCGAAGTTCCCCTGTATATTGTTTTTAAATTGTTTATTTTTATTATTATTCTTGCTTGTATATTTCTTTTATTTATCTTTTTATTATGCTAGGGATACCCAAAAATTCGTCGATTTTCATTTTAAAAACAAATTAAAATTAGTTATCGATTATTTAAGGTCAAATTTTTGTCTAAGTCGAAAAGTAGTAACATTTTGAGCATCAGTTAAAAAAAAAAAAAGCAAAATGATATTACGCATTTAATTTATTTTTAATACATTTAAAACTATTTTTTTCGGTCAATTTTGATCAAGATGGCCGCGTCGATAGTTGCCGTAAAACCCGTGTTTACAAAATAAATTTGACACTCGCGATTAAAAAAATTACCAAAAAAACAGGGAATTATCCAATTTTCATGAAATGTTCAGTACTGATTTATCAATGAATGAATTTTATAATGCAACAGTTATTTTATTTCAAAACTTTCTGGTTTAATTAGGAATTTCTGCTATAATAAATTAAGATTCATTTAAAATATGAACAGCATGATGTTAAGTTTAAAATGTCATATTATTAGATTCTAAAAACATTTTTTTAAATAACTACTTTACTTTAGTATCAATCACCCATATTTTTTTGGGTCGAAAACTGTATTGGAAATTTAGAGCCCCCCCCCTTTAAACGGAACAAATATTGATATATATATATTTCTTTTATAATATAGTAGCCAATTAAATAATTATCAAAATGAGTAAATAAAAAAATTTCCAAAAATTATTTTTTTAGTTTTTGTTTTTATTTTATTTTCCGATTTTCGGTACTTATTTACTACCAGAGCAGATTCCTTAAAAAATGTTTTTCTTCTATTCATACCTTCGGTCTTTTGTCTTTTTATTCATGCAGAAAAAAGTAGCAATCACATGTAACCCCACCGATATTTTGCGCCCCCCAAATAAGGATGGGGTCAAAGTTAAGTGACCTGAAAAAAATCAGAAAGTTTTGAAATAAAATAACGGAAGTATTTTAAATTCATATATTGATAAATCAAAATTTCATTAAAATCAGATAATTCCCTGATTTTTTTTTTTTGTTGTTTTTTTCAAACGGGGTGGATTAAATTTGTATGATAAAAACACGGATGTTTCGGCAAATTGGGTATACCTATATTATGCTTTATCCCTTACTAATTTGTTCTATTTTTTAATGATTTTTTTAATTAATTTTTGATACATCACTGATTTATACCCTTATATTTCTTATTGAAAATGAGGGGTAAGAACTTTTTGAACCTCCTCTCGGAAAAATAATAGGGTGTGGATTTTATTGAACTTTGGTTTTTGTTGGGCTCCATCTTTTTTCCTTTATAAAAGGATGTGTGCTAGGTCATTGTACAAAAAAAAACAACATACAGACAGACAGACAGACAGACTCTTTCTTTTATATATATTGATTTGGCCACCTATTATTTTCTAAATTAGTTTTTTTATCAGGCACAAGGATATATGTGTTGAGTTCCCTGGGAGGATTAAGATAATTACAGTAATTAAGGTCTGCTAGGCGACTTTGCTACGCATTGTTCTGTGTCCAGATGCCATCTAAGCTTAATAAGGTACAATGCCGTGGTGTTAGTCATCAATTGAAAATCAAACTCATTTCCTTAACAATGGCTCGCAAGACTTTCTTTAAGACCCTGACTCTGAAGCAAGGTATCCAAATATTTGTTAATCTTTATCTGACACAAGGCTATAAATATAGAGTACCCAGTGAAGACAGAACTCACTTCAGTCATAATTAATTTTCATGGCTATTTTACTCATTCTCAGTGAGGTGTTCCTATATAGATTAGTGTTTGGGGAAAGGAGAGCAGAAGTATCCATATATTTCCGGTTTAACCTCTTCATTTTTCTCTCGGCGCCTCTTTCCTTATTTATTTGTCTTTTATATATGTATTTCTTCTTCTTTTTTTTAATAAAGGAAGGTCACTCTAAATTTGAAAGGGAGGAAGAGTTAGTTTGGAGAAGCAGAACAAAGGGCAGGAAAAGGGGAGGAGATATACAAGGAAGAAAATATCCATGAAATTACACACTCTCTTTCTCCGTTCTTCTTCTTCTTCTTCTTCTTCTTCTTCTTCTTCTTCTTCTTCTTCTTCTTCTCTCTCTCTCTCCCTCTCTCTCTCTCTCTCTCTCTCTTCCCATCTTTCTCTTTTCTCAACTTTCATCTCTTCCTTAAAGGAAAGTTCTAATTACAGCCAGCCCCCAAATCAATACTCTAGATCTCTTTATGTTTAATTAGACTTAACTAATTACTCACGATTCTAATTCATTCTCGTGTGGCAAGGTAAATCAGAGGTGTGAGAGCGAGAGAGAGAGAGAGAGAGAGAGAGAGAGAGAGAGAGAGAGAGAGAGAGAGAGAAGAGAGAGAGGGAGCAGTAGGGATAGCAGCATAATTCTGAAAAGAGGCAAGAATTTCCAGATTGGCATTTTGACAATTATTTTTTTGTTGTTTTTTTTTAACTAAAAATTAAATAAAAAATTAAATAACAAAAAAAAAAGTAAAACGTAAGAGAAAGAAACAAAACAATAATGAAAACAACAACAAAATGGTGAGGGAAGAAAGGAATGGTGGATGTTAGAAATTGGATTTTGTTTAGAAATCAATTGAAAGCGAGGCTGGATTGGGGTCGTGTCTGATTAGGATTCGGTGAAATTAAGTTTTGTGATTTGGTTTATTTTTACTTTTTTATTTTTTATTTTTTGTTTTATTTTATTCTTCCCTTTTATGGTGTGTAGGATATGAGTGGGTGTGGCAATGATAGGAAGATAAATATTATATTCTGTTCTTTAGAATAAAAGAATGTGTGGAATCCTGGGTCACACTCAATTGCATTTCAAAGCCAGTGCATGATCTCAGTGTGAAATATGGAAAAATAAATTACATCTGTGCTTTTTTTTTTCTTAGTTTTATTATTCTATTATTTTTGATTGGTTTTCACTTGATAATTTAGAAACAAGAATTCAACAAAACCTAGTGTTATCATCTAGAATATCAAGATTATCATGATAAACCTTTGCTATAATTTAAATAATTTTCAATGCATTTCTGTAGGGACATCATTAGTAGGTATTTACCCAACCTGTTCACCACTGATAGGATGTAACACAAAGTCGCAAGTATGTGGCATCCAGCGAGGATTGAACTCACTATTCAGAAGTAATGAATCTGCAATACTAGCTATCTAACCATTATACCATGGTGGTCATAAGAAACGTACACGGTGACCTGAGTTCAAATCCTGGACGAGTATGATAGCATTTCACATAACACTTATAGAAGATATGCTTCTAACTCTTATCCCTCCATCTATGAGTAAATAAATGACCGGGCTCTTTAACCTTGGTTAGGCAACCTGTTTAGAAGGAGGGAATTCATACCTGTTAAAATCCACTGAAGTAAAAGACTTTATGTCACATCCTTCTCGTGCAGAGAGGTTGTTAAATACATACAGCACAATGGAACACCTTTTTTTTACCCAACCCATCATTTACATCAGGAAGGATGTGACGCAAGGTCACAAGTATGCAGCATCCAGCGAGGATCAAACTCACAATTCAGTAAAAATGGATCTTTGAGGCTAGCTTGCTAATCATAACTCCACGATGGGCACCCTTTTTTTACCCAACCCATTCACCACAGGTAGAATGGGAAACAAGGTATCCAGCAAGCATGGAACTTGCAATTCGCTAGCAATGGATTTGCAAGACTAGCTTGCTAACCATTACGCCAAGATGGGATGCCTAAGTAAAGTCATTAAATGATCCAATTACATCATACGTGAGATATCCCTCTAGGTATCTTGTATGATGTAAGAACATCTTGCATATTTAAAGGTTTAGCAAGCTTGTCTTGCAGACCATTATTAATGAGTTTTCACTTGGTGCTCTATACTTCACGCCTTGTGCCAAACTAAGTAAAGCTTAGTAAATGATTACATAAGATTCTATTCTGTAATTAATGATCACTGAAAACCCCTTTCTATAGTAAATCATTGGTTATGCATTTCTATAATAACGTTGTACATTAAATAGTGCATTTAATGTAACAGTTATCATCATTAGAAATAAAATCGGTACCCAATTTCAAATCCTGGATGAGGCTGCTTATATTTCACTTCACACTAATGCCCTTGGGAAAGGCATGAATTCATCTGTCCCCACTCCACTCCAGCTATGACAGACTGAGTTTCTTTAGTCTTGGTTAGGCAACCAGTCTAAGAGAAGGAAAACTCTGAATTTAAACCAGCTGTACTCTGCTTAAATATTGACTTTGTGTCATTCTGTCCGAGGCGGGAGTGGGTGTAAATACATACCCATAAAATAATTCTATTCTGTCAGTGAGGCTTGGCTTAATTCCTGATTAGTGATCACTACTAATAATCTTTTCCCCAATTTTAATGCATTTCTTATTGTAAAATAATTATTATTGCATTTAGATGATACCTATGATAGCCCCCAGACACGAACACTGAGCTAGTGGACCTTTTACCCCAGGAGATAGTAACCCCAGTGTTCCTGCAGTGGGTGATGAGTGTGCTTAACAGTTTGGCCTGAGAAGCCATCTTGAAAGCCATAAAAAATTATTATCTTAAGATGAAGTTTAGGGACGTTATCAGCATGATAGCTCTGTTCTCTCAGTAATATTTGCTTTAATTCCTGACCACTGACAATATCTTTCCTCCTCATTTTCAATGTATTTCATAGTAAAGTCTTTAACAGTGCAATTAACATTATATATATATATATATATGATAGTCCTATTCTTTCAGTAATGCTTACATTAATTTCTGACCACTGACAATCTATTTCTTCATTGATTTTCAGTTCGTTTCTATTATAAAATCATTTGTTATTATTATTTATGACAAAATTATGTACAGTTCATTTCTATAGAAAAACTGTAACAAAATCACTTATATCATACAAATAAGGAGGCCCTTGTGGTGTAATGGTTATAGTCGTAGGAAATGAACACAGTGACCCAAGTTCAAATCCTGGACAAGGCTGTTTGTATTTCACATATAGCTAATACCCTTGAGAAAGGTATGCTTCCAATTATTCTCCCTCCAGCTATGGGTAAATAGTAGGGCAGACTGGGCTCTTTAACCTTGTTATGGAAATGGGTCTAGGAGAAGGAAAATTCTGAATTCAAACTTGTTAAACTCTGCTTAAGAAATTGACTTTGTGTCATATCCTACTCTTATCTTAACAGTTATTTTTAACCAAAAATATGAAAAAGTAGCAGTTCAAAAATTAGAATATTCTTCAAATGTATTAATGCAATTTTTTCAGCGCTATAGAGTTCAGTAATAAATAATACTCATACATCCGTTTTTATTGTATAATTTTGTGCTAGAAATATCAAAATCTGGCTATCTTTGAAAATGACTTATTGTATCAATTTTATAAATTAACAAGGTATGATTAATTTTGTTAATATTTCAATGTCTATTTGCATCATTCCCAGGACATTATACAATGTTATATATCTTAGCATTTATAGTGTCTCTATTTATGTAGCCATTAAAGCAAATTTAATGTTTTTAGATATTTGTTTAATAAATATTATCCATGATTACATTGATTCTATAGACAGCTAGTTATATCTGGAGGTTCTAAATCAGTAAGCATTAAGAAAACTCAAAATTTTACCAAAATATGCGTTGGTTATCTAATGCCAAAGCCATCCTTGTAGAAGAACAGTACTAGAACATAGCTGGGGGGGGGTTATACATTTCCCAATGGTATTAGTCCAAAAGTGAGCATAATAGCATGACTGGTGTTCAAACACTTTTACTACAATATCACAGTTGAGCATGTTAGCCACTATGCCATGTGCCCCCCCCACACACACACACACTCACACACTGCTGTAGTTGATTTGCTATGAAAATGCATTGTAAATGATTTACTATGAAAATGCATAGAAGATGATTTTACTATAAAAATGCATTACTACAATTTTGCAGTTCAGCAAGATATCCACTCTCCACTACATATGCTGGGTTCTGCACTAACATATAACCTTGGTTGTTGTTTAATTTTTCCCCCTGATATTGCCATAATTTGCTGAGTCTTTATACAAGGTGGGGAAGAAATAATAGGGAACCCAATACTAATAGATCATTATTAATTGTCCTATTACTTCTGCCCTACCTTGTATATATAATCATTAGAGTTAATGGGAGTCTTTGATGTATTTCTTTAAAAGATATCTCTTATGATATCATGAATTAGAGAAACAACTAGTTTTTAAATATTTAGTGTTGATACAAACAATAATTTGGCATTGAGTAGAAATTCTTTCATTCACAGTTTTTGTTCTTCCTCATGAGACATTTAATAATGAAGGGTAAAGTAACCTCACCAGCCACTTAATTATCAGTAGGTGCTCTGGAACTGTGGCCTTGTGCCAGATATTGCTTTGTTATAAATCCTACTGAAGACTCAAACATTTTACAAAAATCTTATTCACCTATGCTTCTCCTGCCAAATCTTTCATTTTCTTGAAACTGCCAAGTGTATTTTTAACTGCAGTAATCCTTGATCACATGACACTGGCAAATACCCAAGTCAAGGCATTTCTTGTTTCATCATAAAACTAATATTCTTGTTTATTTGTTTAATACTGCTTAATTAACATATTTGATTTATAAAAAAAATGAAATCAATATATCATAGCTGAAAATAACTTTTAAAAATTTCTTTGAAAGCATTTATATGTTAAAAATAAATACTTGTTGCAAAAAATAAGGTTTTTTTCTTATTAGACTGTGAACCTATTAATGTACCTACATATATGTCTGTAGTCATACTCCATACACTGTATTAAACAGGAAGAAGAGTATATTGAAAAATAAATATTTTCTCGTTTTTTTGCTGATTTACTAATATATATATGTGTGTGTGTGTGTGTGTGTGTGTGTTGTGTGGGTATATGGTATGAAAAAGAAGACGGTTTGGAAAATCATAGTGATATATTTCATCATATATATATATATATAATATATATATATATATATATACAACAATAATATAGAAATTTCCCTTAAGTCAACTTACATCCAGATTTTTATAATATATCCTCCTTTCCTCCTCATTAGATTAATTAATATTCATAGAATGTGAAATGCTAAAAGACAGAAACAACAAAACATTGAATTGACCAGTACAGTTTAAAAGATAAATTGAATTGAATTAAGTGTTCATACACTTTACATAAATTATCATGCTTCTCTCTTCCTTAATGTAGATCTCTTTCTGCAAGTAAATTTATTTGCATTTCAATAATGTTAGACGACTATCAAAACAAGTCAATCTGAACAAACAAACTCTCTCTCTCTCTCTCTCTCTCTCTCTCTCTCTCTCTCTCTCTCTCTGTATATATATATATATATATATATATATATATATATATATAATCAGCAGCAAGTTGTTATTTTTAAAAGTTTGGTTGATTAGCATGGAATATTTTTTTGTAATGATTTTGAAATTTTTCCAGATACATATCATAAATATATTTTTTCAATTCCACATATGAGGCACCTTCTCTACCACTTGGACCTTGGTATAAGAAAAATTATATAAGGGCTTGAACATAAGTAATTGAAAATTAAGAAGAAATATTCTGTGCTATTCAACCAAACCTGTTTAAATACACACACACACACACACACACACACACACACACACATATATATATATATATATATAGTGAAGATATGAAGTCAATGGTGCTAGGTAACTGACAGTTTTTCGCCAATGTGATTTTCAAACCAAGGCAAGAAAGTGTTTTGCTACCCTAATATATATATATATATATATATATATATATATATATATATATATATATATATATTATATATATATATATTATGATCAAAGTTATCATTAGGTTACAGACTTACTTTACAGATGTGCCTTTGTATATAAATCAATTAGTTTACTTTTACAATGCTTTTATTGTGAACAAAACTGTTCTTCTGTTACCTTTGAAAAGACAGTCATTATAAGAAATGTTGTTCATTATATTCTGTATGGAGTAGTGGTTAGCAAATTGAACTAGCAAGCCATTACTAGTGAGTTTGAATCCTCTTATGTGCTCCATAGAAGCGGTCTTTTGCCACTATTAAGCTTAGGAAATAACTTCTTAAAGGAAGAGCATCACATTTTATCTTAACTGCTTTTGACAACTTGGCCATCTTGATGACTGACAACATTATATAATAAACTGGAAAGTTTCACAAAAGCAAGATGAATGATAAAAATACAAAATAAACTGACAAGTCAAAATTCTTTCAGTAGTTTCTGAAGTTAATCTAATGACCTACAATTTCAAATATGGAGAGCTAAAAAAATATCCTGAAGAATAATTTCATTTTGAAATGGAGCAAATGGAATGGAATTATTAAATCAACTATCTGAATATTTTATTTTTGAAAGAAAAAAAATTACAGAAATTAAATTGCACTGGATAGAAAAGCAAATTACATTCTGAGAACATTTTGCCAAAACTATTTGATAAAGTATTAAAAGTAATTTCAGAACAAAATCAACAACCTGATCAGGTTTCCTGGCCAAAGAGGCCATAAAGGTTATTTTCAATAAACTGAAGTTTATTCTTTTAGGAATATATTGGCGGGGCGGGGGGGGATTACTCTCATTTGGTGGGTGTAAACCCCCCCCCCCCCGCCGGCCCATATATTCCAAATTGAAAAGTATTGCAATCAACTTTGTTTTAATTTACTTTTTGCTGAAATGATTTGTATGTACCTAATATTCTTTTTGAGTTGAGCATGCAATTTTTTTAAAATCTCACTTTTTGCATATGCAAATATTTTTAAAATCTCAGTTTTTCTCTGGAAACTTTTGCACATGTAAATAATTATTTTGAATCTTACTTTTTAGCTGAAAACTCTTGTACATACTTTCTTTTTTAAATCTCACTTTTTAGCTGGAAAATTTTGCTTATGCAAAATTTTTTGAAAATGTTTTTCATTTGAAACTTTTTTGCACATGCAAATTTAAAAAAAAATTTCAGTTCATCACTGGAAACTTTTCTGCAGATTTCATTGAATTTTCAATTACAACTTTTTTTTCTTTTTTTTGATGAATTTTGATTTTTTTTATTATACAACATCATCTGTTGTAAATAATGAAAGCACAGGGAACTTTTACCAATACAATCTTGTATTCAATGAAAATATCTTCCATTATTTATACAGGGCCGGGTTAGCTCAGTCGGTAGAGCGTTCAACTAGAAACCACATAGTTCCTAGTTCGATACCGGTCCTCTCCAACTCAGCGTATGAATAGCACAGGGATCTGTGCGGTAAAGTAAGGAGCTGATGGTAGGTGTGGCGCTCCACCTCAGATGCTTAAACAATCTCCTTGGTCTAGCGCTATTGAAAAGGGGATAGACTCCCTCGCTGACTGGCTGATATCGACTTTAGGCCGCCCCGACGACTTTACTTACTTTTTTATTTATACAGACATTTGTTTTAATGGCATATCAACCTTTGTCGGTTATCTAATGCCAAAGCTATCCTTGTAGAAGAACAGTTGTGGTAATATTTAACCCATAGCTGGAGGGATGAAGGGGTTCATACTTTTCCAAGCTTATTAGAAAGTTAACATAATAATGTGACTAAAGTTCAAATTCACCTACTATGATGTAAGTCCAGCATGTTAGCCACTACCCCATGGGGACTACCCAATTTGGACTAAACAATCAAACCAGGTTGAGTGATCAGATATATATATATATATATAATAAATATATAAAGGTATTACATATCTATTTATTTGATGGCAATAGAACAGTCACAACCTTAGGTTTCATACATACATGCAAAATCGCATGCATTCATCAGGTGATGTTGGTACAGATATATATATATATATATATATATATATATATATATATATATATATATATATATATATATATATATATATAGGGTTTGGTTAATCAATTTAATGATTGCAATATTTCAATTGCATGTCAACCAGTTGAGGATTATTTTATGGCTAGTGGTTAGGGAATCACATTCATTGTATATTCATATCTACATTTTTTTGTGTAGCTCTTTAAGATTTTTTTTTTTTGCTCATGGCTCTATTGAATATGAATTATTTTAAAACAGATCTATATACACTTAACATACATATACCATCTTGGTATGCCTATCTTGACATAGACAGTAGCCATCATATGAGGGATACCTGTGGTTGTATCTCTCATATTTAATCTTATCTTTGTACTTACTTCTGAGTAGTGGCTTCTTCTGTATTTCTTCTTATTTCTGAGTAGCAGCTTTCTTATTTGCTTCATGGCTTGGTCTGAGTATTTCTTCTATCGGTCTGGTTCTGACTGTCTTTTTAACTGGTTCCATCTTCTTAACTTCTTAAGATGTTGGTTGAAATGCCCTGATTGTCAGTTTGTTTCTAGTGACCAACTCAAGGAATTTATTTTAGTGAATTCACATTCTTGAAAAAAGTCTGGATTCT
The DNA here is from genome assembly GCA_023376005.1 of Doryteuthis pealeii. Lineage (NCBI taxonomy): Eukaryota > Metazoa > Mollusca > Cephalopoda > Myopsida > Loliginidae > Doryteuthis > Doryteuthis pealeii. Next base: position 16,876,156 of record CM042151.1, on the reverse strand, counting down.
TAACCGCATGTGTGAGTTTGGCTAACTGCCAGTCATTATGTCTGCATATCTTGATGGCTTGCAACAGACTGACTATCCCTTCCCACAGATCAAACTCTGAACAGGAAGAGAGGGGCCAAAATAATGTTACTAAATGTCAATCAAATCTAACCATCCAGATTTGAATTCAAATAATATTTTCTACACTCGCTGAGCAAAATTGATAGTACACCCATCAATTATGCAGCTCTATTTGACCCATATATAGGACCCAGGACAGTGAACCTAGAAGTAATGGCAATGAAAGGGTTCTCCACATCCCTAGATCTCCATGGAACCTAACCATAAGATGCAATTTAGTGTCATAGCCAAAACATCCCTTTTTTGCAGGGGGGGGGGTCTTACCCCTTTGTAAGGGATACAGTCATTGTATTCTAAGCCCCACTTGCAGGGTTAAGAAAGGTATTTGCATAGAAATAGTACTCAATGCTATAATAGCAGAGCAGGTTTAAAACCTAAAATATGAGATTATGGGACTATGTTACCGTTATTCAAGTTTCATGTGTATAACACAATCCTCAGATTGGAGAATAGTAAAACATAGTTGGTCAAGCATTTATGACCAACCACTTTTTACTATTCTCCCATCTAAAAATGTTATTATACACATGAAACTTGAGTCATAGTAATATAGTCCCATAATATATATAAGTTTAACAATTTTATTAACAATCTTTTTGAGCTTTCTGGCCAATTTTTTTACATTTGGATGGAATCTGTAGATTATTCCTCCGAAGCTTTTATCCCAAGTACTTTTGGCACTTCGAAGTGCCATCATCAGGGGTGATGTGTTTATGTTTTTTTTTTTCAAGTTAGTAGTAAGTGAGTGTGACTAGGAGGGGAACTTGTAAAAATTATATTAAGCTGTGTGAAGGCTGGAAGGAGGAGAATTGGTAGGAAAAGTGTTATAGGCATTTTAAAATGTGAGTACTGCATTGAAAATTAATCTTATTTAAGGATGGTTTGTATTGTTTGATGTATAAAGTGCCGAAAGTACTTGGGATAAAAACTTTGGTGGACTAATTTACGAATTCCATCCAATTGTAAAAAAGTTGGCCAGAAAGCTCAAAAAGATTTTAATAATATTGTTAAACAGGAGACATGCCTTTTTTAATTCTACATGTATAAATGAAAGAATGCCACACACACACACACACACACACACATCAACTGTTTCATAAAATAATGATACCTCAATTTTAAAAGCATCAGTATTTCATGAGTATCCTTATTTTCTTTTTCTTTTTATCTTCTATTATAATTTTTTAAAAACTTTTGAACAGAAATTACATAGGAAAATGTTAAAATACAAAACATCTTGTTGAACAACCATACCATCAAGGTAAATCTCAAAATTGAAAAGCAAAAAGTGAAATTTCAGAGATTCAATCAAGTTTTAGCAGCTGCTACTTATGAGAAATGTTTACTTCTCACTGAGTGCTCTGTTATCATAACTTTGTGCCAGACTAAGCTAAGCTTCTAAATACCTTTAAAGTAGAACAAGAACATATTCAGCTGCTTGCATTTTTTTAAATAATATATATTAAATGTGTGTTGCAATGATTTAGTTATACTGAATTAAAAAAACCTAAATACTTGCCTATATTATAAATATAAGTAAGCCAATCTATGCTGAACTGACCTTGGATACACCACTCCTTCCTGTTCCCTTGATTTGATTATTGACTAAGTAATCAGATCCTTCCCATTTCTATAGTGGTTTGGAAGAACAAGTGTGAGGCCATTAATTAGGTGAAGAGAGTGACTACCAATCACTAATCTTAATAAAAATGGCTCAGGTGAAATTTCTCTTTGTGAAGAATGTATATTTCAAGGGTTTTCTCAGCTAAATTAGCCAAAGGAAAATATTGAGTAAATTCCTACAGTTTTTTTTTCTTTTTTTTTTTTTTTAATTCTAACATAGAAGCCCATTTGACATTATGAGTTAGAGAATAGAAAATTGAACAATTGGTCAGGAGATGAGAGGTCCAGAATTTAGTATCATAGGGATAATTCTTTCTCCTACTTTGACTACTAAAGTAAAGTCTTACAAGTTTAATTCTTATTCTCAGAACTCAATTTCCTGTATTGAAATAAACTGAAATGCCATTAATCTGTTTCAGCCCCACTCCCAAAGCACCCTAATCTTTTGTTGTGTGTTTTTAATAAGAAAAATAGTACTGTATTGTATAAAAACATCATAAAATAGAATGTAATAAATTAAGTACTGTAATATGTTTTAATGTTTATTTTTTTATAAATATTTTTCTTTGGCTATAAATTTGAAAAGTTAAATGTTTTTAGTGAACTTATTAACATAAGCATATCTGAAGCTCTCTTGTACCTCAAATTTTACCTCTCAACACAGACCAAAGATTCCACTAAGTGACATCTCATAATTTGGAAAACTCATAAGTCGGGACAATTGTTAGTCAAGGTACCACTGAACCTTCAATTACTTCTAGTTAAGCTCAATAGTTATATAGTGGATTAAGCTAATATTGGCACAAAGCTGTTTGCAATGAATTCACTAGTTTACTAGACGAGTACATTTATCATAAACAAGGAATATAGGTTAATGTGAATGAATATTAAAAAAGTAAAAAAATAAAATAAAATCAACCACTGTATAATTGCTGCATTAAATATTGATTATCATTGTTTTTTATAATTTTTAATAATGATATACAAATATAGAAATATTGATAAACTCACTTTTGATTATTGTTTGTTAATTATTTATTTTAAAATGCATTCTAGATTATTTACAATGGAAATACATTGCTACTAGCAATAAAGATATAAAATAAAGATTTACAAGATCTCTATGTACTTTATAAGTTGTATTATATGATTTAATAACATGATTTATTATGGAAATGCATTGTAGGTGATTTATTGCAGATTATTTACTATAGAAAATATGAAGATGCATTGTAAATGATTTACTATGAAAATGCATTGTAAATGATTTAATATAGAAATGCAATGTTTCTATAAAGAACAAAACTATAGAAGCATCTGCAATGATCATTCTATCTGCCAGAGATTTATAAAAATGCATTGGAGATCATTTGGTATGAAAATGCATTGAAGGTGATTTACTGTGATAATGCTTTTGCAAATCATATATGTTGTTATTTGTTTATAAAAGAAACTAGGGGAAAAATTGGTGATTACACTGTTAAAAAAAGTTATAACAACCAAGTAACTAAAACAGTTGAGTTTTCTGATAACTTTTTTTAATTACAATTTTCTTTTTCTTTTGTCCTCAGATGCAACGGGAATTTTGGTCAACATCTTTGCTCTGGATGGATTTTACAATTGCTTCTTGTGACATCAACAACAAAGAGCATGCTGCTACAAGTGTGTCTACTGGTACTGTGTGGGCTGTTCAGTTGTGTTGTGTGCGAAGACCTTACCTATGATGTGGAGGAAGGCAAAGGACCTGGCACTTTGCTGGGCAATGTGGCAGCTGATTCACACTTTCTAGATAGTGTTTCACCCCAAGATCGCAGCCTGATCACATTCAGCCAACTTGACTCAGGGCAGGCCAGTGGCACCCAGTTGTTTAGTGTTGACAAAAAGACAGGAAAACTTTACACTATTCACACACTTGACACAGAATCAATGTGCAAACACAATACAGAATGCTTTCGAATGGTAGAAATTGCTGTAGAGAAAGCAACCTCATTTATGAAAATTATAGAAGTTAAAGTGAGGCTTAAAGATGTTAATGATCATCAACCTGAGTTCCCAGTAAAACAGGTGAATATAGAATTTTCTGAGGATGATAGAAAAGAAGCAAGAAGACTGATACCAAATGCCATTGATAAAGACATTGGGGAGCAGAATTCACAGATTACTTACATGTTGAAAAAGAAAAGGCATGAACCATTTACTCTGTCAGTTTCCAAAAGTGTAGATGGAACCTCACAGCTTTTTATAAACTTAGAAAATGATCTCGACAGAGAACTTAAAGATTTTTATGATGTCCAAGTCATTGCTAAAGATGGTGGAAATCCTCCAAAACAAAGCACCTTGGATGTTCACGTAACTATCACAGATGTTAATGACAACTTACCAATATTTTCCCAAAAACTCTACAATGTTTCTATAAAGAACGAACCAAGTGAAACATCTGCAATAATCATTCTGTCTGCTAGAGATTTAGATTCTGGCTTATATGGCAGAATAACTTACCATTTCAGTTCAAAGACTTCTGATGTGGCTAAGGCACACTTTAAATTAAATAAATTGACTGGGGAGATATTTCTGAGCAAGAGGTTTACATTAGGGCAAGAGTTAACTAATAAGTTATATGTGGAAGCAACAGATGGAGGTACTCCCCCATTGAGCTCCATAGCTTTGGTTCTAGTGAATGTGATCAACCAGCAGAACAATGCCCCAACAATAGATGTGAATTTTGTCTCGGCATCAACAGGAAACACGGTCACCATTCCAGAGGATATTGAAGTCGGTAGTTTTATTGCCTATGTGAGAATCACTGACCATGATGCTGGACAGAATGGAGAGGTTAACTGTATACTTCATCATGATATATTTCAACTTCAGAGTCTGGGCACAAAGAAATACAAAGTTATTGTCAAGAAGCCATTAGATAGGGAGTCAAAGGAACACCATAGCCTTACCATTGTTTGTCAGGACAATGGGACCCCACCCCTTCACAGTGAGACCAAGTTTCTAATCCAGGTGATGGATGTCAATGACATGCAACCACAAATATCAAAAAAGACCTTTAAGTTTTGGATTCAAGAGAACCAGAATGCACGATATTCTGTGGGTTTTATAAACGCCACTGATCCTGATTTGGGACCAGGAGGTAAACTGACATATTCCCTACTGTCCAATGATAAGCATTTCCTTCCTTTTCAAATAACAGACTATGGACTAATATCAACTGTTATGTCTCTAGACCATGAATTTCAGGATGTTTATCGATTTCAGGTTCTGATTAAAGACAATGGTAGGCCACCACTGAACAATACGGTTAATGTCATTGTTGAGGTAAAGGATGAAAATGATAATGCCCCTTATTTCACATTCCCCAGTATTAACCCTTACACCCAAGACATATTGTACTACCCTCATTACACGAAGAACATTACAGTACTAAAAGCTTCTGACAGAGACAGCCAGGAAAATGCTTTTCTAAAATATGAAATAAATACTGGAAACGATAAGCAATTATTTAGCATCAATCATTACACCGGTTTATTATCATTTACCCGGGTGCTCACCCAACAAGATGCTGGTTCCTATGAGCTGGAGTTTGTGGTCAAGGACAGTGGCACCCCAGTTCTGTCAGCAACAACTACACTGATCTTGGCACTAACTGTGAGCAACAAGACATTTGAAATGCTGAATGCTGTACATGTGGAGACTGATGAAACCTATGAGAAGATACAATTAGATTTTCTGATTGTTATTGTTTCAGTGGCTGTATCAGTATCGGTAGTGATTACAGCGATCATTTCAATATGTTATCTGAAATTCTCTAATCGAAAAAACATATCGCATCGAAATCGAATGCATTCTTCAACCAAATGTGAACAGAGACAGCTAATGTATCCTTCTTACCTAGCTACCTCTTGTACTGATCTTCCATCCACACGGATAAAGGATCCAGATATGTCCAAGAACACTCAATTAACATCATCATCCAGGAGAGAGTGTCACCTTGGAGCTTCAATAAAGGATCAACAGGCTAGCCCAGATGTCATGTATCAGGTAAGAAGCAATCATCATTCTTTTGAGAGAGAGAGAGAGAGAGATTACATTTTATATATGGGAATTATTATAAACAATGGTGGTATTTTACTGAAATCTGAGTGACAGCAAGTCTCCTAAGGTCTCCTCTGAGTATTCTAGCTAATCTTAACAATGCTGTTGTTTTGATGGTCTTGGTTCTTCCTCTGATTTCCAAATCCTCTAGTCTTATTTCCAAATTGTTGATGACTGTTCCAAGGGTGCCAACTATAATTAGTATCACTTTCACCCTCATGTTCCACAGTTTTTTTAGTTTTCTGGCAAGGTCCAAGTATTTGTCTATCTTCTCATTTATTTTATTTTTACTTTACCCAAACAGCAAGCTCCATGATACGACAAGTTTCAACTCTCTGGCAAGGCATGTATTTATGTTTTTTCTTTTTCTTTCATTTTTACTCTGGGGTCCTGAAAATTAGAGCAGCCAACATTCACACGATGCTGATTGAGTCCCTCATGTTGGTTATTAAGAGAGCACTTGCCGATTATGACACTAAGATCTGAAATTTAAGTTCCAAGATGATTTGAATTTATATTTGTTTTAAACATGTTTTTAAACATGTATCAGAATTGCTCTTATTTTTCCATCGGGCATCTCTCTCTGGGTATTGTTTCTTTCTAGGTTCTATTTTGTTCTGTTATTATTATGTAAAAACACAGACATATTTCTGTGTTTATCTGCTTTTATCCCCCTGAATGCCTTTTCGCCTGATACATTGTTGACCTGCGCACACATAAAGGTTGCAAAGATAGAAGAATGCATCTTGCTCAAATGGGCTCAACTTAAGTAACTTTTAATTCTACGCTCCTAGCATTGCCTAATCAACTTGACTCTCCAAGCCCTGTCCCAGACGAAATGAATTGAAGACCTGTGAATGAAACCATTTGACTCACAGTGTAATTTTCCACTGTTTTATCATTATATTAAATTACACTACTTGGTAAAAATGATAGGCTATGTTTATTCATTATGTAACACATATATTTACTGTAATTCTAAATTATCACTTTCTTGTTGTTATAGTAACACAGCACTTGTTCATTTGGAATGTCACCAAGCATGATCATGTTTCCATGACAAAAGGTTTTTTCATTACTCAATTTGCCTACATCTTTCTAATGGGAAATTCTGGTGACATAGAGAACTTTTATACACACACACACACACACACACACACACACACACACACACACACACACACACACATACATATATATGTGTGTGTGTGTGTATAGTAGAACAAAATTTGGAATGTTAATGACTCTACTTATTATTATAGACCAATCAAAAAATTAAAAATTTAAAAAAGGAGTTGTACCTAAAATTGACTATTGATGTAATAAAGTTGTTCAGTTCTAGTCTTGCAAGTTATTAGTGAGTAGTGAATTTTATGCTCACTGATTAGTTTAAACTTATCGCTTTGTACCAAAACTAAGCTAGTCCTGATAAAATATGTCAGTAATTTTAAATTTAACATCCCACAAAAAATTACCTAGTCTTTTAGGGAGGGGTCCCCATGGTGTAGAGGCTAACATGCTGGACTGCAACATTATACTAAGAGAATTCAAACTACAGTTGCACTATTACATTCACTTTAAGGCTAATACACTTGGGAAAGGTATGAAATCTCTCATCTCCTCCCAACTATGGATTAAATAGCACCATTACTGTTCTTCTACAAGGGCATTAAATAACCCATGATATGCCATTAAACAAAGAAACCAAACCAAGTCTCTTAGCTTTAAACAATTGGTTCCCAAATAGAAGACATATGCACTCCAGTGGGAGGCATGATACTTTGGAGAGTGGATATATGTAATAAATAGGTGCATGGTGTAATGGTTATTGTCGTAGGAAATGGACCTGGTGAGTTGAGTTCAAATCCTGGACAAGGCTATTTGCATTTCACATAATGCTAATAACCTTGGGAAAGTTATGAATCTAACTATTCTCCCTCCAGCTATAGGTAAATAGTATGTCAGACTGGGCCCTTTAACCTTGGTTAGGTAACCAGTCTAGGAGAAGGAAAACTCTGAATCTAAACCTATTAAACTTTGCTTTAGAAATTGACCTTGTGTCACATCCAGCTTGTGTGGAGGGGTTAGTAAATATGTATATGGGATAAATAGGATATTGGGGAAGTGCAGAAATATTTTAATAAGCCACACTAATTTAACTTCAGGCATTAAATCACCTTGTCATAATCCTCGCATTAAATTGTGTTAATTCCAAAAGATTATAAATTGAACATTGTTTGTTTATTAGCCATTATTAGCTGCCTTTATATAAAGAGATAATATAACTATTTCACATTCATATTTTGTATAAATCTATTCCATAATTAAAATTGCATAAACATAATCATTTTTGTAAGTTGCCTAAAAAAAAAAAACATGTTTTATATAATTCAATTCATAAGTATTTTTTAAATAAATGTTAATGGCAGATATGAGGTAGCCACAGAGCTGAAAATCAGGAGGAATCAACAACAACAACAGAAACAACAAAAAATAGCTTGAAAATCACTTCTTTTAATATTATTCATAAAAAGGAGTGGTAGTACCTGTTAACGTCCCATCTATTGGTCAAATAGATCTGTTTGCAAGTTAATGTAAATTATGAGGGAGATTCAAAAATTATCTGCACTCTGGTTTTATGGCAGCAGGGCTCATTATGGATGAACCATGACTAGTCTGCAAAGAACAAGCTACCTCATCAATGATAACTCACTGGTTCACCATTATCATCTTTTGAGCTTACTGAAATTTTTTATCAGTGGTAGATGTTGACAGGCATACTGCTCCCTCTTCATGCATCACATTTGTCTAGCCACATTTACTCTCTTTTTTTCTCTATTCAATCATACACACTACTACACAGTAAAAGCCTCTGATGAATTTCAGACCCCGACACTCCTTCCAACCAGAGAAATCAGGTCACTTCCTTAGTATATACTGCTAGTGGATCAGCCATGTTTACACTGTAAAGACAGCAAGCAAAATGGCATGATCAAACTCAAACTCTGATCACCTTACCACAACAGTGCCTACTATAAGTATACATGCACAGAATGCAGTGTAAAGATAGGTTATGGCAAGACCTGTACTCCCACTAAGAGCGACGGCTAAATAGCTTCTACCTTCGCTGCCTTAGACGTATACTGGGCATCACCTGGAGGGACAGGATCACTAACACAGCAGTTCTAGAGAGAGCTCAACTTCCCAGCTTCTCCAATGGCTGGGCCATGTCTGCTGAATGGATGATGAACAAATCCTGAAGGACATCCTCTATGCAGAGCTTTCATCTGGTAAGAGATAGATTGGTCACCCCCAGCTACATTTCAAGGATGTCTGCAAGAATCATCTCAGGTGCTTTGGCATTGCCCCTTCCAGCAGGGAAAATTTGGCTCAGGACTGCCCTCGGTGGCAGCAGGCTCTCCGTAGTGAACTGTTCATGACTGAAGCCACCCTGGTGCAACACCATGAAGCCAAAAGGTCCAGAAGAAAGCAGCGGCAACAAAACACCGGCACATCAACATCTTCAGGGACAGCCTTCACATGCGACATCTGTGGTCAAGAATGTTTTTCAAAGATTGGACTTTACAGTCACAGGAGGTACTGTAACTTCAGGGGCATAAAAACTATATTATAGTCTTCCAAGACTGAAATGTCAATGAATGATGGCAAAAGTGGATAATTTTTTACTCTCCTTTATTTTTCTACCTTATATTGATGCACATGAAGTTGATGATAAATCTAATATGAAAATTATTTTTATCTACTTATTAGTATACATGAAGTTAATGAAAATTATTTATACCAATTTATATCTATACCAAATTATTTATATACCACTGAAAGTTAATGAAAAACCTAGCATAAAAATTATTTCTATCAGTTTATTGATTCACATAAAATTAATGCAAAATCTAATATTACCCCCAAAAGATATTTCTTCTAATTTATTGATATACATTAAGTTAATGAAAATTATTTTTACTAATTTATTATAAAATGTCTCTGACCACCTGTCTAGCCTAAGTAAGATCCAAAGTGGAGCATCATGGACTGATCAGTTACCAGGATTTCATCCAGGTCGCCACTTATGGCCAACAGATGGCCCTATTTAAGAGGTGCAGTTGCTATATTCTACAGCCCCACCGACAAGGTTGCTAGGGGGAAGTATGATGATATGGTTTTGGATTGGTTCTGGAATAGCCCTGTGAATTTATAATCCTTCCTGTATGTTGTCAGTACATGCAGAAATAAACAACTCAAAATACACACAATGCACAGACAAAGGAAATATGAATTTGGTGAAAGAATTTTTGTTTTATTTTAAGAGAAGTTTTAAGAAAGATTAATTTCCTTGTTCTCAGGAATATTCTGAGAAATATTCATCATAAACATGAGTTCATACTTACATCTTTCATAGGAAGTATAAAAATATGCTTGAATGTTCATTTCTTTGGAAGAATGTTCATAATTCATGTTTTTTTTGTATTGTATGGGTCAAATGTTCATTTTTTAATTAAATTCTATGATTTAAATGTATTTCTTTAAGGATTCCTAAACTTTGAGAAATAGTAAATAGACTATTTCTGGACTCTGGTTTGGTATATGACTTTTCTTCTCAGTCAGGTATGAATTAAACATTGGAAGTTGAAAGTTGACATAATAAATAATAAATTATAATTCATAATTTAATAAATATAATGAATAATGAATTATAATTTATGATTTAATAAATAGATAATATTTAATTAATATTTATAATAAAAATTGATAATGACATGCTGAAATAAACAACTCAAAATATTCACAATGAACAGACAGGGTAATATGAATTTAGTTTTTTGTATTTATCTCTGTAGATTGAAAGATACAATTCGACTCTCTATCTATCTATAAACTTGTTATTTAACAAGCCTCAGGTTGTTTACAATTCCTGTTGTTTCTAAATCCCACCACATCAATTCCCCTTTTGTAAATTTCACCAAAGAAAATTCAGTTACAGTCAAATTCAACTGAAAAACAAAGAAATGATAAGTAAATGATAAATTGAAAAAAATTTTTTTGTTAATTTTATTTTCAACATTAAGATGAAAATAGGAATATATTTCAATAAACCTATTGTAGTTGTGCCATTTTTTGTCTATTTTTTCACTTGTATCATTTTTACTGGTGCCATTTTTACAAGAGCCATTATTAGCTAAATTCAGGTTGGCCAAAAAGTTTCTTCTATATTTGGTATCAGCATTAAAAGTATTTAGTTTTAACTAATTTCATTCAAAAAGATCACTTTTGATTTTATTGTGAGAATTGAAATCTCATTTTTCATTTTTTTAAAAACATTTTGTCAAAATTGGAATATTTTTCTGTTTCTAAAGCAAAAAATATGCTAAAAATGTCGCCTATTTTCTTCTAGCATCAGTATGGAAAAAAAAATCGACAACATTTTCAGAATATCCTACATTTCTATTTCAAGAAAGAGAAAAGGATTTTTGCTGTTTATGGACAAGGCACTGTGAATGATTGAACATGTCAAAAATGTTTTTGTCAAATTTTATGTTGAAGATTTCAGACTGAACCATTAGGTAGAGCAGTTGAGAATTGATCAAGATTATGTAATTGAGAATAATCAATGATGTAAGAAATTGAAAACAGATTCAAAATTTACAAATCAATTTTTTGCATCAGCATTTTTTATCTTTTTTGTTCTATTTCTGACAAATTTTATCACAATAGATTATTATTATTATCCACATTGTTTTTGCTTTGTTTTTTTCTTTTTCTTTTACTGCTTAAATTATATTATTTCTTCACATCTTTTTAATTATTTCGGGAGATATTACCCCCCCCCAAAAAAAAAACAAAAAAACTATTGCTTTTGATACATTAATATACTGGACCAATAGACAAAAGAGATTGAGGGAGAGCCTTCATGGCACAATAGCTAACTTGCTGGACTGCGACATCATAACAAGTGAGTTTGAACTCCAGTTGCACTCCAGTATGAACCACCTCCTTCCACAGCTATGTGTTAAATAGTATCAACATTGTTCTTCTACAAGGACAGCTTTGGCATTAAATTACCCACAAAGGTTGATATGCCATTGAACAAAGAAACCAAACCAAAATAAACTAAAGAGATTGATTGATTGATTGATAGATTTTAACAGCATGTCAACCTAGCTGGGGTTATTTTATGCATAAATCTTAGGGAATTGTGTATTCTTATATTTACATGTTTTATGTAGCTTTTCTAAGAGTTATATGATATAAGGTATTTCTGTCTAACACAAATAAATTGCAAATAGATCTATTTGACCCAAGTCCAGTCTGCCTTGTTATTTTACCTGTAGTTGTAAGAAGAGTAACATTCATATCTTTTTCCTGATTAATAGTGCAAAGTGAACAAGCACAACCACATGCAGAATTTGAACTCAGTTTCCTAATTTCATTTTTATATAGATAGCTGTGTTGGGTGGCCTTGATGAATACATGGCTGACAAAACAGATTGGTTTGGTTTTCTTTGTTTAATGTCATATCAACCTTTAGTATATATAACTGTTACAGAATAAGAATATGAAGACGTACATGTCAAGCCTGTTATAGTTTGCCATGTGATACAGGTTGATGAGGGAGTCAAAGTCCCTTGTCCATGGACAACTGGTGTGTTGTTACTTCTGTCAAAGCTGAAAGAGTGAAGAAGAGATTTTACTTTGCCACTTGTTCTCTATATGCTATGTTGATCCCACCACCTAGTGGCTATTGTCGGAGATGGGAGGTAATTATCTTTTGTGTCCTCTATTATGCAAGAGATGTAATCCCAACAATGTTAATGGAATATAAAGATGCATGCATGTGTAAAAAACATCCTGCCAGATCCTACAAGGATGTTGGCAAAAAAAAGTTGCCTTAATTTACATTCTATTTGCACATCTTTCTCTTTTAGTGACCATAAATCTGTCTTAGCCCATTCAAACAGGGCTCCTGCTGATTTCAAAATTAAAGTTCATGTGACCAGCAATATATATTACATACTACTAATTAGGAAAGATATCCCAACAACTATTACACAACCAATACATCCTATATTGTGTATGTGAATATGGGTGTGGTTTATTTCAGCTTTTAAAGATAGTTGCTTTCTTTTAAAGCAATCTCTCTGGTAAGATAAAGCAAGAATTCTCCCAAGCTGTAGGCATGTCAGTGCTACTGTATGGTTGCACCACTAGGATATGTAATGAGGTGCTTGGAAGCAGCACCCCACAAAAAAACAGCTGTACGGCCACTTACGTCCTATCTCCCAAACCATCAAAGCAAAATGAACAAGATATGATGTTCTCCTGTGGTCATTGACACACCAGTGTAGGCTGACCAACAAAAATCTACATCAATGGACTGGAGGCATGTGGTGTAATGGTTATCATCAAAGGAAATGGACTTGGCAACATGAGTTCAAATCTTGGACAAAGCCATTTGCAATTCAAATAACGCTAATAACGTTGGAAAAGGTATGCATCCAACTATTCTCCCTCTAGCTCTGGGAAAATAGTAGTGCAGACTGGGTTCTTTAACCTTGGTTAGGTAACTAGACTAGAAGAAAGATTCTGAACTCAAAGCTTTTAAACTCTGCTTAAAAAATTGACCCTGTATTGCATCCTGTTTGTGCAGAGGGATTGGTATTTACCAACCCCTCTGCACAAGCAGTTCTGTGCAGATTTTGGATGCTGTGTGGATGACCTGCCAGGGGTGTTGCCGATAGGGATGGTTGGTGAGAGAGAGTGTCATGGGTATCTGAGCTGCCAGCAAAATCTGATGATGATGAAAAATAGAATAGAAGTAAAACATCTTTCTTAATATAATTTTGCTTTATCTCAGATTAGTTCATCATCACAGCAATTTATTTTGGCTGATTTACTCTTGTTTTCCATTTCCTGTTAAAAATATATGAAACATTCTTTTTCTAATAAAGCAGTTTCACAACTTTGAAAAGGCAAAGTGACATAGACCAAATTTTCTGAACATCTTTGGCAAAAACAATAATACTACCTCCCCATTTTTGCCTCAAGGGAAGATAACAGAATTGCAGTATTGGACAGGAAGGCTGTCTTTCACAATGAAAGAGATTGGCAAAGCATTGCAAGAAAATATTACCTTTTCTATCTTTGCTAAATATTACTATGCATTTTCAACATATTTTCCCCCTCACTTCACATGTGTGAATCTAGGCATATGAAACAGAAATATTAGAGACTCTTATGGAACAGGAAAACTGTCTTACAGGGAGAAAGAAAATATTACCTTTTATATCTTGGCTAAATATTTCTGTGCATTTTCAACCTATTTTCCCTTCACTAAATACTTGAAATTTTCTATGCATAGGAAACAGAACTAATAGAGATTCTTATTGAACAGGAAGACTTTCTTTCACAATGGAATAGGCTGACAAAACAGTGCAAGAAAACATTACCATTTCTATTTTGACTAAATATTCTTATATTTTTCAATATATTTTCCCTTATTCCACACTTGAGATTCTACATATATGAAACAGGACTATTTCAGATAGATTTGAAATAGAAAGGTTTGCCTTACAGAAGAAAAGAAAATGGCAATGAATTGCAAGAAAATATTACCTTTTCTGTCTTTACTGAATATTTCTATATTTATTTATTTATTAATATTTTACCAAGAATGCTAAAACACTTGAGATTCTATGAGATGTTGGAGTCACCATGGAGTAGTGGAAAACATGCTTGACTGCAGCATTGTTGTGAGTTCGAACTCCAGTCACACTATTACATTAATTTTCTGACTAATACCCTTGGGAAATGTATAAACCCCTCATCCTCCAAGCTATAGATTAAATAGTTCCACTAATGTTCTACAAGGATGACTTTGGCAGTAAATAATCCATGAAGGTTGATATGCCATTATAGAAAAAAACCAAAACCAGATTCTTCAAGGGTCAGCTGAAAAGTTCATAGGCGGACCAAGATTCTATCATACAATGTGACCAAATGAAGTTTATTTTTCAACATAGTCCCTCTTACAGTCAACACACTTTTTCTATTGGTGGGTGTTGTAGTGCTTGGATCTCATTGTTTAAAAGAGTCATAAACAGCACATATAACATCATCATATAAAGTTTTCAGCCTATGAAGTTTTAAGCCTATCTTCGTATGCATATGAAACAGAACTAATAGTGATTCTTATTGAACAGAATGACTTTCTTTCAAAATGGAAGAGATTGGCAAAGCAGTACAAGAAAATGCACAAAGGGAGAAGATGGAAGATTATGATGGTTTAATTTGAATATCAGGAAGCAAAACATGAATAGATGAAGGGGGAACAAAGGAAGGTATTTGCTGTTATTTAAAATGTACCCTAGGATTGATATTAGATAAATATGTAAATCTACAATTGGGTTTTGTACTGCTGACTACTAAATATTGATACCTAATTTTATAGTAAACTAGCCTAGCCTGGGATTTTAAAAATTTAAAAATAAATCTTTTATCTATATTCATATAGAGATTAATAAGAATTATTTTTCAATATATTTGTTTTATCTTTTATTCTTTATAGATTCTTGTTTTTAAGTTGTTCCTTTTAATTATTCTTCATGCTTGTATTTTTATTTTATTTTTATTTTATTTGCTTTTTATTATGTTTTATTCTTTATTAATTTAATTTAATCCTTAAATTTAAAAAAAAAATCATTTTCAAGCATATCATTAATTTATACTTTTATTATGTTTTTATCTAGTTTTTCTTGTGGAAAATGAGACAGTAAATGGGGGAGAGAGATGTATTTATAAGCATTATTTTAAAGTAACACATTCATGCTTCTAAAATCCTTCCTGACAACAAAACTGGAAGAATTTAGGTTAATATCCAGGCAATTGAACTGAAGACCTAATGATCTTCAGTTTGATGTTCCATCCTCAGAGTAATTATTCACTCAGACATAATTAATTACATAATTATTAATGAGCCTGAATTGGTTATAATTAGATACATGAATGCATCTTAATTAACAAAATGAATCTGGCAGATAGAAAATTCTAGCAAGGAGACCCAGCATTGTACTGATTAAAGATGCATCCAAGATTATTATTAATTATTCTTTGAAAAAATCACACACATACACATTTTTTAGCACAATCTTTCTATCTATTTCCATTTCTCTGTCTCTCAGTCTGACTCTCTCTCTCTCTCTCTCTCTCTCTCTCTCTCTCTCAGTCTATCTGTCTGTCTCTACTCCTCTCTGTTTCTGTAATTTCTCTCTCTCTCTCTCTTTCTCTCTCTTTATATATAAGATGTCCAGAAAGTATCCTGCTATTTGATATTCATGAGAAAATTGTCTACCTAGAACAATGGCCCCTTTGTCCCTTTTGACATACTACACACTTATTACAGTTTCTATTCCATTTCCCCCAATAGTCTGAAAAATGGATGAATTGTCATGATAAAGTTGCCAGGCAACACTTGCCCATAGCTTTTTTACTGTATCCATAAGAATGTATTTTATATAACAAATAATTATCTTTCAACATAATATATAATATATAGTAGATATATATGGCAGGTAAGTAACGTAAAATAAATTGCATGCACCTGTACCTCCACCTAAAAGAGGTAAGGACCGGGTTTATTGTCTAGTTCCTCAAGGGGAATGCTGACGGGACCATGCATTTTTTGCACTGGCCATTGCATGAGCTTCGGTTTATGCATTGTTTAAAAGACTTTAATTAATGTTTAATCCACCAGGTAGGAGGTCAGGAATATATATATATATATATATATATGGGTAAATGGTATCAAGTATTTCCATGATAGGATTCAACCAAATTGGAGAACTCAAACATATCAAGATTTTGCATATATACATATAAATACCTGTGTATGCTCAAATATTTACATATATGGAGGAAACTATTAATGGATACGTGAAAACCTTAGTTTATCATATATAAATTTATTTTGGCTATTTCACCTCGTCAAGTCTGATTTTAGAATGGACAAGAATTACATATTAGGTCTATTCAAATATGTTTATCCTCTTCTCAACGAATTTTAAATTTGTTAAATTTCAAATCAAATTGTTGAGAGGAGGAGGAAAATATTTAAATAGACCTCTTGTCCATTCTGAAATTGGACTTGAAGAGGTGAAATAGCCAAAATAAATTTATATCTGATGAAATAATCATTTTCATATATATATATATATATATATATATATATATATATATATATATATACATGTGTGTGTATATGTATGTGTGTGTGTATGACATAAATGGATTTCTGCTTGTGTTTAGAATTCATTAACATGAAGTGAAAGGTTTTTTTTTTGTAAGTCAGACAATGTAATTTTGTTCTGTGGTTCTTTTAAAACACAATATGAGTGCAGAAAATAAGAATGAAGCATTCAGTCAGAAAATGCATGTAGTCATCCCAATGATAGGACTACACACACACTCATATATATATATATATATATATATATTTGCATTTTATACATGAGCAGATATAAAAATTTGTTTCTTTGAATTGGTTGAAAATAATGCCTTGGTTACAAACAATTTAATCTATTAATCTAAAAGTATATGAAACTCCCAATTTAAACAATTAGTTTTAATTCATTTGTTTTTTCTAAAAGATGGAAAATAAATTTCTTTAAAAAAAAAATTTCATTACCCCACAAAATGGTTGACACTAATTATGAGTTCAGGCAAAACCAAATTAGTGGGAATTAAAAGATGATAAGAATTTTCAAAAGTTTTGATAACCTTTCGGTTTCTTTGAAGTTAAATTTGATTGTTTTAGGGTTGTTTTTTTTTTTCAAACAATGAGAACTAGAAAATATCAAAGATTTTGACACAAAAGTTTGGATAAAAAAAGATAGCTTCTGCTAATTTCTGCCTAGAGTCTATGGAATCCAGAATTAATTAAACCAATCTAAATGATGAGGATAGATTTCTTTGAGAAATATAGTATGTCTATTAATGATATGGCTGTGTGGGAAATGGAATAGTGGAACAGAGTTCAAATTTCAGCTGAAACAATTTGTATTTACTTTGAAAAAGGTATAAATGCATCGCTTCCCTTCCATAAATAGCAATATAAACTAATATATTTAGCTTTGATTGGCAACCACTCTAAGAGAAAGACAACTATAAATTCAAAGCTCCACTCTTTTGTGTTCATACCCACTCACAGCAAAAGCTTTGAGAGTAAACCATATATATTTACCAACACCTTTGCATGAACAGGATGTGACACAAGGTCAATCTTTTAAGCAGAGTTGAACAGGTTTGAATTCAGAGGTTTCCTTTTCCTAGACTGGTTGCCTCACCAAGGTTAAAGAGCGCAGTCCTCTGTACTATTTACCCATAGCTGGAGGGTGAATAGTTGAATGCATACCTTTCCCAAGAGTATTAGCACTATGAGAAATGCAAACAGCCTTGTTCAGGATTTAAACTCAATGACAAGAATCCATTCCTACAACAATAACCATTACACCACATGCCTTCTTGGGAGTGAACCATAAGGGCAAATCTAGAGCTGGAATCCTTAAGGTACTCTCTTCAAACCTCATTGTGAAAACTCCTGCAATGACACTGGCATCAAACTGGCTTCTCTCTTTCCTTTGCTCAAAATCAGTAGCATTGAAGAGGGGAGATTTGCTGCATGGGCAATTGCATACTTGTATGCAACTTGATGCAGGCCCTTGTCTGAAAAAAGAAGCAAGACCTTCTAGTCTTATAAGACCAATGGATGCTATTAATTAATGCTAACAATATATGCACATATTTAATTGGATAAGTTTATGGTGAATATCAAAACAGGGTGGGGTTGAATAAGTTCTTTGAAAAACAAAAGAATTAAAAGATATATAGTGAAAGATGAAGTGGGAATAAAAGAAGGAAAGAAAAGCAGAAAGATGATATTAGTAGTGGGGGGAAAGACGACAAAAACGTGAAAATAGAATGAACAATGAAATTTTAAAAAATAAATGTAATAAAGAAAAGTTTTTCAAAAATAAAGGAAGAAAAAGTAAAATAAATTTTTTTTAAAAATTGATGAATGGAAACATTAACAGATCAATGAAAAGAAAAGCCAAGAAGAAAGAAGCCATTTTATATCCTGCCCCATTTGCTTTGTTAAAACCTTTTGAACTGCCATTTTTATTGTATTAAAAAAAAACTTTAAAAAATGGGGCAATAAATTTCATTAAAACCCAGATAAATTCAAAGTCCTTTATTCCATAATAGTTTATCCTTAAAAAAAACTATTTTCAAATTCAAGACCTAGGACGGTAGACATTGTTAAAGAAATTATCTTCATGGACAGATGCACAATTCAAGATTATAAATATATGGGCATGCACACATTTTCAGCTCCCACATGATCTATAAAACTCTCTGTTTTTTAATGAATATTAACTGTAGTATCGGATAGATGAAATTGGCAACAAGACTTGAATCAATATTTTTTTTTATTAATCAGGGAAACACACATCACTCAGGAAAATTATTTTTCATCAAAAAATCATCTTAATCAATGAGTGAGTATGAGTGAGTGGATGAGTTCATTTTTTTTTTTCTTTACTACTCCTCATATTGCAAAATATCTTACAGTTTACAGCTTTTGACAGTCTTCATAAAGATGTAAATTTTTTTACATCTGAATCAATGAATGAATGAATCATTTTTTTCCTACACTTCATATTGCAACAATACCATACTAACAGCTTTTGACAGCATACATAGTTTTTATCAATATGAGTATTTAGGACAAAGTTTTCCCCCATCAATGAGTGAATATGAGTCATTATTTTTTACCATATTTCATATTGCAACAATACCTTACTGAGAGCTTTGATGGCATGTCTTTATCGGGTGTGGATTTGGGACCTAGTTGTATTTATAGTATGATAAATAAGTGAATATAAGGTCATTTTCTTTTCTACGCTTCATATTGCTGCAATATCTTACTAAAAGCTTTTGACAGCATAGTCTTCATATAAAGATGTAGATTTTTTCCCCATCTTAATAGGTGAATATGAGATCATTTTTCATATAGTTTTTATTGCAAACAATGCCATATGATTGCATTTGACAGCATGTATAGTCTTCATCAAAATGTCAATTTGGAATCATATTTTCTTCATATGTCTTCTTTAATGACAGAATGTAAGATCATATAATAAATATTTGTTATTGAAAATATGATATTTTAAAGCTTAGAACAATATTCATAGTTCATTTATGATTAAGAAAAAGATTTTTTTTGCTTGAAAATGAAAGTTCTTAAAATTGATTTTTAACTAAAATATTTTCTCTTTGTTCCTTTTCTAAGAAAAATGTAAAGACATTATTTTATCTAACCTTATATTAATAATTCTGCTTGACTTTATTTTTGGATATCTTAAATAATATCTTAATTATGGTAAAATTATATTTCTATGAATTATCATCTATTTAAATAATAAGATCTTTGTTTCATTTTTTTTCTTTTTTGTCATCTTTAACTTCTGCTCAATAAATCTATAACATAATGATTAAAAAGATAATTTATTTTCAACATAATCTTCACCCTCGTCAATGCACTTAACCCAATGTTTCTTAATATATCATACAGAATGATTATCTATAATAAAAATTTTCAGATCAAAAATCAGTTGATAATAAGTAATACATTTTTCTAACTCAATGGGAAAAATAAAATTGGTTCAAATCACTTACAAGTTTAGGGTAAAATTTAAAAAAATGATATTTGAATGTATGTATTTACATATTCACCATGGTTAGGATGTGACACAATGTCACAAGAATAAAGCATCCAGTGAGGATTGACCTCGCTGTAATGAAAATTATTTCTACCAGTTTATCAATATAGATGAAGTTAATGAAAATTATTTCTACCATTATCAATATAGAATGAAGTTAATGAAAATTATTTCTACCAGTTTATCAATATAGATGAAGTTAATGAAAAATTATTTCTACCAGTTTATCAATATAGATGAAGTTTAATGAAAATTATTTCTGCCAGTTTATCAATATAGATAACGTTTAATGAAAATTATTTGCCTGCCAGTTTTTATCATATAGATGAAGTAATGAAATTTTTCTACCAGTTATCAATATAGATGAAGTTAATGAAAAATTATTTCTGCCAGTTTATCAATATAGAAATTGAAGTTAATGAAAATTATCGACCAGTTTATCAATAATAGATTGAAGATTTAATGAAAATTATTTTCTGCCAGTTTATTCATATAGATTGAAGTAATTGAAAATTATTTCTGCCAATTTATCAATATAGATGCAAGTTAAGGAAATTAATTGCTGCCAGTTTATCAATATGATGAAGTTAATTGAAAAAATTATTTCTACCAGTTATCAATATAGATGAAGTTAATGGAAAATTATTTCTGCCAGTTTATCAAATATAGATGAAGTTAATGAATATTTTCTCCAGTTTATCAATTTATAGATGGAAGTTTAATGAAAATTATTTCTACCAGTTTATCAATATAGATGAAGTTAATTGAAAATTATTTCTACCAGATTTGTCAATATACATGAAGCTTTAATTGAAAATTATTTCTACCAGTTTAAAGAAAACAAAACTTAAACAAAAATATTTACCTACAACTATTCAAAGTTATAAAAATTATTTCTGTCAAATAGTTTATTAAATGTCTTTGGCATAAAATAACCCAATTAGGTTGCACAGGCCCTTTAAATCCAATCAAACAGCCAACCTGCTGGTTTTTATTTCATTTATTTAATTTATTTATTTTAGGTCTTACGTAAAACCACCTGAAATAATTCAGAAATATATTGAATCCAATGTATGACCAAATCAAAGTGTTCCTCTGGCCTTCTGTGGCTCCTCAGAGTTGGTAAGAATGTCTCGCACTGAAAAAATAATTAATATCTCAATTATTTAGTTATTTGTAAATTTGTAATTTGACCGAAAATTTTGTTAATACGCAGAAAACATCCGTATTATAAACGTTTGTTTAACAAAGTAAAAATTGCTAGGGAAAAATATTTTGGAATGCAAACATCCAAGAATAAAACAGTTGTTTACATGTTGAAAAAGGTCAGTAAAGAATTGAAATGACTGGAAGTTCATTAAATTTGTGATGATAATTAAAAGATATTGTTGATTTTGTTCACTGTCTGTTTTTTGTTTTTTTTTGGGGGGGTGTCTTTTCCAATACTATATATTCTTGAAATTTCTGTGAGATCAATAGATGGGTAATTTTCACTTTAGTTGGCTAAGATTCCTAGCGCTAAATTGTGCTGTGCGCATTATCTGAAATGAACTTAATTGTTATGAGAACACATTTTATTGATTTTTGTGTTAAAGCAAGCAGTTGTATTGTTTTTTCGAAAAGTTCTAAGATTTGTTTATTTCACACGAGACTTTCAAAATGGTACCGGCTTGTTTCAAAGTGAAAGTCAAGGGAGCGTTACCTAATGCTTTTTGCTGGGAATTTAAGCCAAACTAAAGTGGGAAATTACCCAATAGATGTATTGAATTTTTCCCTTAATGCTGATTTTTGATTTTTTTTATTTAAACACTCTTGGTCAGCTCTATTATGTCGAAGTGTTGTGGATAATGGCCCGAAGGGAAGAAGCTTGGCGAAAGAGATGACTCTTATTTCAAGAGTATTGATAAAGAATTGCGCTCAAGAAGTTAAAAATCGTCTGCGAAGGGTATGCATTGATTTATTTCTTTCACTTAGGTCCTTAACAAACTGCCCCAAATCTTGGGGGTGGGGGGAATCATTCCAATTTTGTGGGCGTTTGGGGATCTGTTTAACGACTTGTTAAAAAGAATTTATTTTGTATTAATTTAATAAAGGTTTAAGTGAAAGCTTATTCTGGTTTATATTTTTCAAGATTTTTTGTCATTTTGTGTTGTGCTTGTGTGTTGCGTTGATTTTTTTTTTTTTTTGGAGGGGGGGAATCTGTTTTAAAGATTTTTAAAAAAATTTGCGTATGGATTAATAAAGCGTTAGAGTTAAAGGCTTATTCTGTGTGATGTTGTTATTGTTGGTGTGGTTGAATTTTTTTTGGGGGGTGGGGATTTTTTCTTAAATATTTTGGTATGGGATTAATAAAGGTTAAGTTAAAAGCTATTCTGGTTTTATATTTACCAAAGGAATTTTTTTTTTTAGTGTGGTGTGTGTGGTTGGCCTTTTGCTTCACTTTTTCTCATGGACACCACAAGAAAAAATCATTAATCTGGAAAAAGTAAGTAAAACTAAAATTGTTGGGTTGGCCCTAAAGTCGGCATCAGACCAGACAGCGAGGGAGTCTAAGCGCCTTTTAACTAAGGAGATTGTTTTTGGCGTCTAGAGCGGAGCGCCACACCTACCATCAGCGTCCTTCACTTACTGCCACAGATCCCTGCTATCTCTCTCT
>CM042151.1:16833613-16852857 GCA_023376005.1 Doryteuthis pealeii | reverse complement strand
GTAAAATAAGAAGTTAACACAATTCCCTAAGATTTATGCATAAAATAACCCCAGCTAGGGTGACATGCTGTTAAAATCTATTCAATCAATCAATCAATCTCTTAAGTTTATTTTGTTTGGTTTCTTTGTTCAATGGCATTATCAACCTTTGTGGGTAATTTAATGCCAAAGCTGTCCTTGTAGAAAGAACAATGTTTGGATACTATTTAACACATTAGCTGTGGAAGGAGGTGGTTCATTACTTGGATGTGCACTGGAGTTCAAACTCACTTGTTATGATGTCGCAGTCCCAGCAAGTTAGTATTGTGCCATGAAGGCTCTTCCCTCAACTCTTTTGTCTAATTGCGTCCAGATATATTAATGTAATCAAAAGCAAATAGTTTTTATTGTTTTTTTGGGTGGGGGGGGGTAATATCTCCAAATAATTAAAAAGATGTTGAATTAAGTAATATAATTTAAGCAGCTAAAGAAAAAGAAAAAAACAAAGCAAAACAATGTGGATAATAATTAATAATCTATTTGCTGATATAAAAATTTGTCAGAAATAGAACAAAAAAGATAAAATGCTGATGCCAAAAAATTGATTTGTAAAATTTTGAATCTGTTTTCAATTTCTACATCATTGATTATTCTCAATTAATTAATCTTGATCAATTCCAAACTAGCTCTACCTAATGGTTCAGTCTGAAATCTTCAACATTAAAATTTGACAAAAACATTTTGACATGTTCAATCATTCACAGTGCCTTGTCCATAAACAGCAAAAATCCTTTCTCTTTCTTGGAATAGAAATGTAGGATATTCTAAAATGTTGGTCGATTTTTTTTTTCATACTGGATGCTTTAGAAAAAAATTAGGCGACATTTTTTTAGCCATATTTGTTTGCTTTAGAAACAGAAAAATATTCCAATTTGACAAAATGTTTTTTTAAAAAAAAAGAAAAAATGAGATTTCAATTCTCACAATAAAAATCAAAAGTGATCTTTTTGAATGAAATTAGTAAAACTAAATACTTTTTTAATTGCTGCATACCAAATATAGAAGAAACTTTTTGGCCAACCTGAAATTTTAGCTAATAATGGCTCTTGTTAAAAATGGACACCAGTAAAAATGATTACAAGTGAAAAAATAGACAAAAAAATGGCCACACTACAATAGGGTTTTATTGAAAATAATTCCTATTTTCATCTTAATGTTGAAAATAAAATTAACAAAAAATTTTTCAATTTATCATTTACTTACATTCTTTGTTTTTCAGTTGAATTTGACTGCTAACTGAATTTCTTTGGTTGAAATTTTACAAAGGGAATGATGTGGGTGGGATTTAGAACAACAGAATTGTAAACAACCTGAGGCTTGGTTAAATAACAAGTTTATAGATAGATAGAGAGTCGAATTGTATCTTTCAATCTACAGAGATAAATACAAAAAAACTAAATTCATATTACCCTGTCTGTTAACATTGTGAATATTTTGAGTTGTTTATTTCAGCATGTCAGTATCCAATTTTTATTATAAATATTAATTAAAATATTATCTATTTATTAAATCATAAATTATTAATTCATTATTCATTTATTTATTAAATTATGAATTATAATTATATTTATTATGTCAACTTTCAACTTCCAATGTTTTAATTCTACCTGACTGAGAAAGAAAAAGTCATATACCAAACCAGAGTCAGAAATAGTCTGATTTTACTATTCTCAAAGTTTTAGGAATCCTTAAAGAAATACATTTAAATCATAGAATTTAAATTAAAAAATGAACATTTGGACCCATACAATACAAAAAAAACATGAATTATGAACATTTTCCAAAGGAAATGAACATTCAAGCATATTTTTATACTTCCTATGAAAGCATGTAAGTATGAACTCTTTTTATGATGAATATTTCTCAGAATATTCCTGAGAACAAGGGAAATTATCTTTCTTAAAAACTTCTTTAAATAAAACAAAAAATTTCTTTCACAAATTCATATTTCCTTATGTCTGTGCATTGTGATGTATTTTGAGTTGTTTATTTCTGCATGTTACTGTTGACCAATCTACATACTAATAACATGCAATTGTATTTTATATATACAACAAAATGGAGGTTTACGTGTTGATAGGAAGGCTAATTTTGCATATTGATCTTAAAAAATTGATTTTAATAAATAGTGGCTTAGTATTATTGATTCTAATTGGTAAAGGGATTTCTTTAAGATTATTGAAAAGATTTTTGCTCATATTTCAATAAGATAAAACAAACAATTAAGAAATCAATAATACTAAGCACATATTTATTTAAAATCATTTTTGTTAAGATCAATATGCAAAATTAGCCTTCCTATTTCCACACTTAAACTCCATTTTGTTGTATATTATAAAACAATTGCATGTTATTAGTATGTAAGATATGGTTCGTCAGTTACATGCAGAAATAAACAACTCAAAATACCACAATGCACAGACCAAAGGCGAAAATATGAAATTTGTGGAAAAGAATTTTTGTTTATTTTAAGAGAAGTTTAAGGAAAGATTAATTTCCTTGTTCTCAGGAATATCGAGAAATATTCATCATTAAACCATAAGTTCATACTTACATCTTTCATTAGGAAGTTATAAAAATATGCATTGAATGTTCATTTCTTGGAGAATGTTCATAATTCATTGTTTTCTTTTGTATGTATGGGTCAAATGTCATTTTTTATTAAAATTCTATGATTTTAAATGTATTTCTTTAAGATTCCTTAAACTTGAGAAATAGTAAAATAGCTATTCTGGACTCTGGTTTGGTATATGACTTTTTCTTCTCAGTCAGGTATGAAATTTAAACATTTGGAAGTTGAAAGTTGGACATAATAAATAATAAATTAAATTCATAATGTAATTAAATATAATGAATAATTGAATTATAATTTATTGATTAAAATAATAATATTTAATTAATATTTATATAAAATATTTGATTAATGACATTGCTGAAAATAAACAACTCAAAAATATTCACAATGAACAGACAGGGTTAATAGAATTTAGTTTTTTGTATTTATCATCTGTAGATTGAAAAGATACAATTTCGACTCTCATTCTATCTATAATTGAGTTATTTTAAACAGGCTCAGGTGTGTTACAATTCCTGTGTTTCTAAATCCCACCACATCAATTCCCCTTTGTAAATTTCACAAAGAAAAATTCAGTTACAGTCAAAATTCAACTGAAAAAACAAAGAAATGATTAAGTAAATGAATAAATTGAAAAAAATTTTTTTTGTCTAATTTTATTTTCAACATTAATGAAAATAGGAATATATTTCAATAAACCTATTGTATAGTTGTGCCATTTTTTTGTCTATTTTTTTCACTTGTATCATTTTTCTGGTGCCATTTTTACAAAGAGCCATTATTAGCTAAAATTCAGGTTGGCCAAAAAGTTTCTTCTAATTGGTATCAGCAGTAAAAGTATTTAGTTTTAACTAATTTCATTCAACAAGATCACTTTGTTTTATGTTGAGAAATTGGAAATCTCATTTTTCGATTTTTTTTTAAAAACATTTTGTCTCAAAATTGGAATATTTTTCTGTTTCTAAAGCAAAATATGCTAAAAAATGTCCGCCTATTTTCTTCTAGCATCAGTATGAAAAACAAAATCGACAACATTTTCAGAATATCTCCTACATTTCTATTTCAAGAAAGAGAAGGATTTTTGCTGTTTATGGACAAGCACTGTGAATGATTGAACATTCAAAAATGGTTTTGTCAATTTTATGTTGAAGATTTCAGACTGAACCATTAGTAGAGCAGTTGAAATTGATCAAAATTATGTAATGAGAATAATCAATGATGTAAGAAATTGAAAACAGATCAAAATTTACAAATCAATTTTTTTGCATCAGCAATTATTTATCTTTTTTTGTTCTATTTCTGACAAATTTTATCACAATAGATTATTATTATTATCCACATTGGTTTTTGCTTTGTTTTTTTTTTTCTTTTACTGCTTAAAATTATATTATTTCTTTCACATCTTTTTATATTATTTCGGAGATATTACCCCCCCCACCAAAAAAACCAAAAAAAAACTATTGCCTGTTTGATACATTAATATACTGGACCAATAGACAAAAGAGATTGACGGGAGAGCCTTCATGGCACAAAGCTAACTTGCTGGACTGCGACATTCATAACAAGTGAGTTGACTTCCAGTTGCACTCCAGTATGAAACCCTCCTTCCACATCTATGTGTTAAATAGTATCAACATTGTCTTCTACAAGGACAGCTTTGCATTAAATTATCCACAAAGGTTGAATATGCCATTGACAAAGAAACCAAACCAAAATAAACTAAGAGATTGATTGATTGATTGATTAGATTTAACAGCATGTCAACCTAGCTTGGGTATATTTTATGCATAAATCTTAGGGAAATTGTGTATTCTTATATTTACATGTTTTATGTAGCTTTTTCTAAGAGTATCATGATATTAGGTATTTCTGTCTAACACAAATAAATTGCAAATAGATCTATTGACCAAGTCCAGTCTGCTTGTTTATTTTACCTGTAGTTGTAAGAAGAGTAACATTCATATCTTTTTCCTGATTAATAGTGACAAAGGAACAAGACACAACACATGCAGAATTTGAACTCGTTTGCCTAAATTTCATTTTTATATAGATAGCTGTGTTCGGGTGGCCTTGATGAATACAATGGCTTGACCAAAACAGATTGGTTTGCTTCTTTCTTGTTTAATGTCATATCAACCTTTAAGTAATATAACTGTTACGAGAATAAGAATATAAGACGTACATTGCAAGCGTTCATAGTATTCCATGTGATACAGGTTGAATGAGGGAGTCAAAGTCCCTTGTCACATGGACAACGGTGTGTTGTTACTTACTGTCAAAGCATGGAAAGAGTGAAGAGAGATTTTAACTTTGCCACTTGTTCTCTATTGCTATGTAATTGATCCCACCACCTTAGTGGCTATTGTCGGAGATGGGAGGGTAATTATCTTTTTGTCCTCTTATTATGCAAGAGATGATAATCCCAAAACAATGTTAATGGACATATAAAGATGCATGCATGTGTGTAAAAACAACATCCTGCCAGATCCTACTAAGGCATGTTTGGGCAAAAAAAAAAGTTGCCTTAATTTACATTTCTATGCAACATTTTCTCTTTAGTGAACCATAAATCTGTCTTAAGCCCATTCAAACAGGGCTCCTGCTTGATTTCAAAATTAAAGTTCATGGACCAGCAACTATAATATTACATACTACTAATTTAGGAAAGATATCCCAACAACTTATTACACAACCAATACATCCTATATTGTGTATAGTGAATAATGAGGTGTGGTTTATTTCAGCTTTTAAAGATATGCCTTTCTTTTAAAGCAATCTCTCTGGTTAATGATAAAGCAAGAATCTCTCCAAGCTGTAGGCATGCAGTGCTACTGTATGGTTGCACCACTAGGATTATGTAATGAGGGCTTGGAAGCAGCACCCCACAAAAACAAGCTGAGTACGGCCACTGACGTCCTATCTCCCAAACCATCAAAGCAAAATGAACAAGATAGATGTTCTCCTGTGGTCATTGACCAGCAGCCACGTGGTAGGCTGACCAACATAAAATCTACATCAATGGGACTGGAGCATGTGGTGTAATGCGTTATCATCAAAGGAAATGGACTTGGCAACATGAGGTTTCAAATCTGGACAAAGGCCATTGCAATTCAAATTAACGCTAAAAACGTGGAAAAGGTATGCATCCAACTATTCTCCCTCTAGCTCTGGGAAAATAGTCACGCTGCAGACTGGGCTCTTAACCTTGCGTTAGTAACTAGACTAGAAGCAAAGATTCTGAACGTGCAATAGCTTTTAAACTCCGTGCTTAAAAATTGACACTGTATCTCCTGTTTGTGCAGAGGGTATTTTGGTATTACCCAACCCTCTGCACAAGCAGTTCTGTGCAGACTCCTTTGGCATGCTGTGTGGATGACCTGCCACGCGGTGTTGCGATAGGGATGCTGGTGAAGAGAGCAGTTCCATTGGGCTTATCCGAGCTGCCAGCAAACTGTTGATGATATGGAAAACTAGAATAGAAGCTAAACTCTTTCTTAATATCACATTTGCTTATCTCAGGATTAGCTTCTCCATCACAGCAATTATTTTTGGTGATTTACTCTTGTTTTCCATTTCCTTTTAAAAATATACTGAAACACATCTTTTTCTCAGATAAACCAGTTTCACAACTTTGAAAAGGCCCCAAAAGTCCATTAGACCAAATTTTCCTGAACATCTTGGCAAATACAATTAATACTACCTCCCCATTTTCTCCTCAAGGGAAGAAACAGAATTGCAGTTATTTGGACAGGAAGGGCTGTTTTCACAATGAAAGAGATTGCCGCATAGGCATTGCGAAGAGAAATATTACCTTTTCTATCTTTGCTTAATATTATTATGCATTCTTCAACATATTTTTCCCCCTCACTTCACATGTGTGAATCTAGGCATATTGGAAAACAAAATATATAGAGACTCTTATGGAACAGGAAAACTGTCTTACAGGAGAAAGAAAATATTACCTTTTTATATCTTGGCACATATTTCTGTGCATTCTTCAGACCTATTTTCCCTTCACTAACAATACTTGAAATTTCTCTTGATAGCGAAACCGAACTACATAGAGATCTTATTGAACAGAAAGACTTTCTTTCACAAATGGAATAGGCTGACAAAAGTTGCAAGAAAACTTTACCATTTCTATGTGACGAAATATTCTTTATATTTTTCATATATTTTCCTATCCCACTTGAGATTCTACATCCATATGAAACAGGACTATTTCAGATAGATTGAAATAGAAAGGTTGCCATTACAGAAGAAAAAGAACAAATAGGCACATGAAATTGCAAGAAAATATACCTTTTGTCTTTAACTGAATATATTTATATTTATTTATTTACTTAATATTTTATCAAGAATGCTAAAACACTTGACGATTCTCTATGACGATGTTCGGAGTCACCATGGAGTAGTTGGAAAACATCCTTTTACTGGCAGTTGTTGTGGAGTTCGAAACCTCCAGTCACACTATACAATTAAATTTTCCCTGGGGAAATGTATAAACAGACACACTACAATCCTCCAAGCTAATCAGATTAAAATAGTCTACCACTCAATGTTCTTACCAGGTATGACCCCCTGTGGCAGTAAATATCCATGAAGGTTGATTATTGCATATTAGAAAAAAAACCAAAACCGGATTCTTCACAAGGGTCCAGCTGAAAGTTCATCAGGCGACCAAGACTCATCTATCATAACAATTGACCCAAAATTGAAGTTATTTTTCAAACATACAGTCCCTCCTTACAGTCAAACACACTCTTTTCTATTGGTTGGGTGTTGTAGTTGCTTGATTCATGGTTTAAAAGAGTAATAAACAGCACATCATAACACACTATAAAGTTTTCAAGCCTACTGAAGTTTTAAGACCTATCTTCGATATGCATATAAACAGAACCTCAATAGTGATTCTGGAATTGAACAGAATGACTTCTTTCAAAATGGAAGAGATTGGCCAAAGCAGTAACAAGAAGGCACAAAGGGAGAAGATGGAAGAATTATGATGGATTTAATTTTGAATTCAGGAAGCAAAACCATGAATAGATGCAAGGGGGAACAAAGGAAGGTATGCTGATTATTTAAAATGTACCTTAGATTATATTAGATAAATATGAAATCTACAATTGGGATTGGCCTGTTATGCTGACTACTAATATTTGTTACCTAATTTATAGTAAACTTAGCCTAGTCCTGGGATTTAACAATTTAAAAATTAAATCCTCTTTATCATATTCAATTTAGAGATTTAAATAAGAATTATTTCTCAATATATTTGTTTTATCTTTATTCCTTTACTAATTCTTGTTTTAAGTTGTTCCTTTAATTATTCTATCATTGCTGTATTTTTTATCTTTATTATTTATCTTTATTGCTTGATTATGTTTATTCTTTCATTAACTATTTAATCCTTAATTTAAAACAAAAATCATTTTCAGCATATCATTAATTTTATACCTTATATTCATGCTTTTACTAGTTTTTTCTTGTGGAAAAATGACGACAGTAAATTGGGGAGAGAGATGTATTATATCAAGCATTATTTTTTAAAGTACACATTCATGCTTTCTAAAATCCTTCCTGACAACAAAACTGGAAGAATTAGGTTAATATCCAGGCAATTGAACTGAAGACCTAATGATCTTCAGTTGATGTTCCATCCTCAGAGTAATTATTCACTCCAGACATAATTAATTACTTTTTAAATTAATTTTAATGACGCCTGAATTGGTTATAATAGATACATGAATGCATTCCTTAATTAACAAAATGAATCTGGCAGATAGAAAATTCTAGCAAGGAGACCCAGCATTGTACTGATTAAAGATGCATCCAAGATTATTATTAATTATTCTTTGAAAAATCACCACACATACACATTTTTAGCACAATCTTTCTATCTATTTCATTCTCTGTCTCTCCAGTCCTGACTCTCTCTCTCTCTCTCTTCTCTCTCTCTCTCTCTCTCTCAGTCTCTATCTGTCTGTCTCTACTCCTCTCTGTTTCTGTAATTTCTCTCTCTCTCTTCTTTCTCTCTCTTTATATATAAGATGTCCAGAAAGTATCCTGCTATTTGATATTCATGAGAAAATTGTCTACCTAGAACAATGGCCCCTTTGTCCCTTTTGACATACTACACACTTATTACAGTTTCTATTCCATTTCCCCCAATAGTCTGAAAAATGGATGAATTTGTCATGATAAGTTGCCAGGCAACACTTGCCCATAGCTTTTTTACTGTATCCATAAGAATGTATTTTATATAACAAAATAATTATCTTTCAACATAATATATAATATATAGTAGATATATATGGCAGGTAAGTAACGTAAAATAAATTGCATGCACCTGTACCTCCACCTAAAAGAGGTAAGGACCGGGTTTATTGTCTAGTTCCTCAAGGGGAATGCTGACGGGACCATGCATTTTTGCACTGGCCATTGCATGAGCTTCGGTTTATGCATTGTTTAAAAGACTTTAATTAATGTTTAATCCACCAGGTAGGAGGTCAGGAATATATATATATATATATATATATATATGGGTAAATGGTATCAAGTATTTCCATGATAGGATTCAACCAAATTGGAGAACTCAAACATATCAAGATTTTGCATATATACATATAAATACCTGTGTATGCTCAAATATTTACATATATGGAGGAAACTATTAATGGATACGTGAAACCTTAGTTTATCATATATAAATTTATTTTGGCTATTTCACCTCGTCAAGTCTGATTTTAGAATGGACAAGAATTACATATTAGGTCTATTCAAATATGTTTATCCTCTTCTCAACGAATTTTTAAATTTGTTAAATTTCAAATCAAATTGTTGAGAGGAGGAGGAAAATATTTAAATAGACCTCTTGTCCATTCTGAAATTGGACTTGAAGAGGTGAAATAGCCAAAATAAATTTATATCTGATGAAATAATCATTTTCATATATATATATATATATATATATATATATATATACATGTGTGTGTATATGTATGTGTGTGTGTATGACATAAATGGATTTCTGCTTGTGTTTAGAATTCATTAACATGAAGTGAAAGGTTTTTTTTTTGTAAGTCAGACAATGTAATTTGTTTCTGTGGTTCTTTTAAAACACAATATGAGTGCAGAAAATAAGAATGAAGCATTCAGTCAGAAAATGCATGTAGTCATCCCAATGATAGGACTACACACACACACACTCATATATATATATATATATATATATATTATGCATTTTATACATGAGCAGATATAAAAATTTGTTTCTTGAATTGGTTGAAAATAATGCCTTGGTTACAAACAATTTAATCTATTAATCTAAAAGTATATGAAACTCCCAATTTAAACAATTAGTTTTAATTCATTTGTTTTTCTAAAAGATGGAAAAAAATTTCTTTAAAAAAAAAATTTCATTACCCCACAAATGGTTGACACTAATTATGAGTTCAGGCAAAACCAAATTAGTGGAATTAAAAGATGATAAGAATTTCAAAAGTTTTGATAACCTTTCGGTTTCTTTGAAGTTAAATTTGATTTTTTAGGGTTGTTTTTTTTTTTCAAACAATGAGAACTAGAAAATATCAAAGATTTTGACACAAAAGTTTGGATAAAAAAAGATAGCTTCTGCTAATTTCTGCCTAGAGTCTATGGAATCCAGAATTAATTAAACCAATCTAAATGATGAGGATAGATTTCTTTGAGAAATATAGTATGTCTATTAATGATATGGCTGTGTGGGAAATGGAATAGTGGAACAGAGTTCAAATTTCAGCTGAAACAATTTGTATTTACTTTGAAAAAGGTATAAATGCATCGCTTCCCTTCCATAAATAGCAATATAAACTAATATATTTAGCTTTGATTGGCAACCACTCTAAGAGAAAGACAACTATAAATTCAAAGCTCCACTCTTTTGTGTTCATACCCACTCACAGCAAAAGCTTTGAGAGTAAACCATATATATTTACCAACACCTTTGCATGAACAGGATGTGACACAAGGTCAATCTTTTAAGCAGAGTTGAACAGGTTTGAATTCAGAGGTTTCCTTTCCTAGACTGGTTGCCTCACCAAGGTTAAAGAGCGCAGTCCTCTGTACTATTTACCCATAGCTGGAGGGTGAATAGTTGAATGCATACCTTTCCCAAGAGTATTAGCACTATGAGAAATGCAAACAGCCTTGTTCAGGATTTAAACTCAATGACAAGAATCCATTCCTACAACAATAACCATTACACCACATGCCTTCTTGGGAGTGAACCATAAGGGCAAATCTAGAGCTGGAATCCTTAAGGTACTCTCTTCAAACCTCATTGTGAAAACTCCTGCAATGACACTGGCATCAAACTGGCTTCTCTCTTTCTTTGCTCAAAATCAGTAGCATTGAAGAGGGGAGATTTGCTGCATGGGCAATTGCATACTTGTATGCAACTTGATGCAGGCCCTTGTCTGAAAAAAGAAGCAAGACCTTCTAGTCTTATAAGACCAATGCTATTAATTAATGCTAACAATATATGCACATATTTAATTGGATAAGTTTATGGTGAATATCAAAACAGGGTGGGGTTGAATAAGTTCTTTGAAAAACAAAAGAATTAAAAGATATATAGTGAAAGATGAAGTGGGAATAAAAGAAGGAAAGAAAAGCAGAAAGATGATATTAGTAGTGGGGGGAAAGACGACAAAAACGTGAAAATAGAATGAACAATGAAATTTTAAAAAATAAATGTAATAAAGAAAAGTTTTTCAAAAATAAAGGAAGAAAAAGTAAAATAAATTTTTTTTTAAAAATTGATGAATGGAAACATTAACAGATCAATGAAAAGAAAAGCCAAGAAGAAAGAAGCCATTTTTATATCCTGCCCCATTTGCTTTGTTAAAACCTTTTGAACTGCCATTTTTATTGTATTATAAAAAAAACTTTAAAAAATGGGGCAATAAATTTCATTAAAACCCAGATAAATTCAAAGTCCTTTTATTCCATAATAGTTTATCCTTAAAAAAAACTATTTTCAAATTCAAGACCTAGGACGGTAGACATTGTTAAAGAAATTATCTTCATGGACAGATGCACAATTCAAGATTATAAATATATGGGCATGCACACATTTTCAGCTCCCACATGATCTATAAAACTCTCTTGTTTTTAATGAATATTAACTGTAGTATCGGATAAGATGAAATTGGCAACAAGACTTGAATCAATATTTTTTTTTATTTTAATCAGGGAAACACACATCACTCAGGAAAATTATTTTTCATCAAAAATCATCTTAATCAATGAGTGAGTATGAGTGAGTGGATGAGTTCATTTTTTTTTTCTTTACTACTCCTCATATTGCAACAATATCTTACAGTTTACAGCTTTTGACAGTCTTCATAAAGATGTAAATTTTTTTACATCTGAATCAATGAATGAATGAATCATTTTTTTCCTACACTTCATATTGCAACAATACCATACTAACAGCTTTTGACAGCATACATAGTTTTTATCAATATGAGTATTTAGGACAAAGTTTTTCCCCATCAATGAGTGAATATGAGGTCATTATTTTTTACCATATTTCATATTGCAACAATACCTTACTGAGAGCTTTTGATGGCATGTCTTTATCGTGGTGTGGATTTGGGACCTAGTTGTATTTATAGTATGATAAATAAGTGAATATAAGGTCATTTTCTTTTCTACGCTTCATATTGCTGCAATATCTTACTAAAAGCTTTTGACAGCATAGTCTTCATAAAGATGTAGATTTTTTCCCCATCTTAATAGGTGAATATGAGATCATTTTTCATATAGTTTTTATTGCAACAATGCCATATGATTGCATTTGACAGCATGTATAGTCTTCATCAAAATGTCAATTTGGAATCATATTTTCTTCATATGTCTTCTTTAATGACAGAATGTAAGATCATATAATATAATATTTGTTATTGAAAATATGATATTTTAAAGCTTAGAACAATATTCATAGTTCATTTATGATTAAGAAAAAGATTTTTTTTGCTTGAAAATGAAAGTTCTTAAAATTGATTTTTAACTAAAATATTTTCTCTTTGTTCCTTTTCTAAGAAAAATGTAAAGACATTATTTTATCTAACCTTATATTAATAATTCTGCTTGACTTTATTTTTGGATATCTTAAATAATATCTTAATTATGGTAAAATTATATTTTCTATGAATTATCATCTATTTAAATAATAAGATTCTTTGTTTCATTTTTTTTCTTTTTTGTCATCTTTAACTTCTGCTCAATAAATCTATAACATAATGATTAAAAAGATAATTTATTTTCAACATAATCTTCACCCTCGTCAATGCACTTAACCCAATGTTTCTTAATATATCATACAGAATGATTATCTATAATAAAAATTTTCAGATCAAAAATCAGTTGATAATAAGTAATACATTTTCTAACTCAATGGGAAAAATAAAATTGGTTCAAATCACTTACAAGTTTAGGGTAAAATTTAAAAAAATGATATTTTGAATGTATGTATTTACATATTCACCATGGTTAGGATGTGACACAATGTCACAAGAATAAAGCATCCAGTGAGGATTGACCTCGCTGTTAAGTAGTAATACATTTGTGAGACTAGCTTGCTAAAAACTACACCATGAAGAGACACCCTTATTCTTCATGCTTTAAAAAGTAATATCAATGGGATTTACGTTCGTTACAGATCATCTGGTGACATATTCAATATATGATGTCTAAAGGCAGGTTCAAAAGTATTCACAGCTATTGTGCAAGAGCTACTATATGCAGATGACTGTGACTTGGTAACACACAAGATGAGATGCAGAACCTTATAGATTGTTTCTCTGAAGCATGTACAGCATTTGGATTAACCATAAATGTAAAAAAGACTGTTGTCATGTATCAACCTTGCCCTGAACAAATGGTTTGTGGATCCCACTATCTTTGTATATGGTGAATACCTCAAAGTTGTCCATCACTTTGTCTATCTTGGGAGCATATTATCACAGGACAACTCTTTAGATAGAGAAATTTCTCTTAGGTTGCAGAAAGCAACGAGATCCTTTAGTTTGCTTGAGAAGAGGGTTTGGAGCCAACATGGCATTAAGATCTCCACCAAGCTGGGTGTATACTGAGTCTGTGTGCTCACTGCCCTTTTGTACACCTGTGAGACCTGGGTTGTTTACAAACAACATCTCAGGACACTTGAGAGATTCCATCAGAATTGCCATCACAGGATTTTAGGGATAGAATGGTTGTCATTTATACCAGACACCACAATACTTGAAAGTTGTCACCTGCCTAGTATTGAGAGTTTGATCCTTCGATCACACCTTTGCTGGTTTGTTCATCTAGTTCGCATGAATGATTGCCGAAATCCCAAAACAACTATTTTACAGGGAGATCTCAACTGGCAAATGTCGTCAGTACAAACCCAAATTGAGATTTAAGGACTGCCTCAAGGACACTCTGAAGAACACTGCTATTGCTGTGGAGGACTGGTAGAACCTAGCTTGTAATAGACCTGGCTGGAGAGCCACCATCTACCATTCTGTGAAAGAATTTGAGTCCAACCGAATTAAACACCAAAAATTGAAGCAGGCTATTAGAAAGGGTAATTTTCAGCCCAGCAACATTCAAAATGGAGAAGTTCCAACATGTAGTTTATGTAGAAGAGTATGTCTCTCCAGGGCTGGCCTGGTGAGTCATCTGAGAAAACACAAAGATACAGTCAAATGCTACTGGCACTCAACTATGAGAAAAAAAAGAAAAAAATAGTCAGGAAATGATCTTACTCGAACATGAATTGACAGTCAACATTCTTTATGCAATCCATTCACCATGTGTAGGATGTGACATAAGGTCGCAAGTATGAGGATGTGACACAAGGTGAAAATCAAAAAATAATCATTACACCATGATAGGACACTATAATTATTTACCTAACACATTCGTCAGGAGTAGGATGTGACACAAGGTCACTGGTATGGAACATACAGCTTGGATCAAACTTGCTATGCAGTAGTAATGGATCTGCAAGTCTAACTTGCTGATCATTACACCATAATCTCACTCACTCATGGTGTTCTTAAAATCATTTACTCGAGTCATGGACCAGGTACTCCTGCTAGTATATATATATATATATATATATATATATATATATATATATGCACACATGGCATAATGGTTATCTTGTAAGTTAATGTATTTTATAAGCAAAGTTCAAATCTTGGATGGGACCATTGCATTTTCTTTCACAATAATGCCCTTGGAAAAAGCATGCACCATCTTTTCGCTCCACGGCTGTGGGTAAAATAGTCAGGTAGACTGGATAACCAGTATAAGAGAAGGAAAAACTATGAATTTAGAATGTGAGTTGATTAGAGAATCTGTAGCATATTGAAGTACCATTTTTTCTGTTATCAGTTCATCCAAAAAAGTGTGGTTGGTCTTACCTAAGACTTTGAACAACTCACCTGTGTAAGTAGCCTAGCAGTTCACATCTTTAACTGAACACACATATTTTGTGTACAACAGAGGAGATACTATATATATAGGTTAGGGTAGTAAAGACATTAAAATAATGGTAATTGACAGTTTCCTATGCGATTTTCAAACCACATAAATATCTGTGTTTTAGTTTTTCCTTGTATACTGTTGTGTGGTGTATGATAGAAGGGTTCAACTAGTTTATTCTAGTTTAGTTTGGGGGACATGGTGGGGAGGCTGTTTTTTGTGAGGGATTTAGAGGAAGGCACTTTAATCTACAGTTATATCAATTTCCAGATTTGCTTTTTTACTTTTCCTTCATGGTTATTTTAGTTTGTGAGGCATGGTGGGAATGTTTTTGTTTTTTTGGTGGGATTTAAGGGAGGGCATTCTAATCTACTGTTGTATTAATTTTGACCTTCACTATTTTACTTTATTATGTTTGATTTGCTACTTTATTTTTCCTTTATAGGGTTAAATTTATTTTGGTGTTTTTTTAAATTTCATGTATCATTAATATTGTTATTATATATATATATATATATATATATATATATATATATATATAATATATATACTAAAATATTGTTATTATTCTATTACTAGTTTTACTTTATTGTATGTGTTCATTTTTTTTTTTTTCACTTTCACTGTTTTGGTAATCATAGAGTATATCAACTTATAGTATTGTGATTAAAAAGCAACAATATTCAAATGAAGTAAAACTAGTAATAAAAGCAGTCAAAGTAAAAATGCTCTACCTACATATAATATTTTGAAAACTAACTTTACTATTAGTAGATAGCAGTAGTGTGTCCTAAAAATAGGCCAGAATAAACAAATATCTCTGTTATGATATTGCAAGTAGAATTAAAGATTAAATTAGATGCATCCTATGACCTCTGAAATGTCAACTGAACTGCTTTTGCTTACAATCATTAACCTCCAAGCAAAACAAAATTTAATAAATTCAAAAAGGTTTATACCACTAAATTATAATAATTTATATTTGCATTATTGAGTTATTCCTATTAATGTCATGTTTCACTAATTATGATAATGATTAATGAATTCAGCTGAAACAGAATTTTAAAGACAAACTAGTTACTGCAGGCAATAATTATTGAAAGAGGTTATTTGTATTGGCCCACTCTCTTTTTCACCAAATCAGGAGCAGCTGAATGCTATGCATACTCCCTGACTAAAATCAGTGCCCACATTCCCTCTATGTTCTGTTGTAAAGTGTCTTGAAGAAATGTCTTGGAAAGAAATTACTGAAAATTGAATTTTGCATATCAAAGGTGATCATCTGCTTACAATTTTCAAGTGTTCATTACTATAGGTATACAATAGATATAAGTCTCCCAAAAGTGCTTTATGATATAAATGAAATACATGATAGGCTAAATTGAATAAATAAAGATATTTTTAATTTTTTATGGGCAAGCAAAGTGTACCTTGCTTCTTAGGAATACATGCCACTGG
The DNA here is from genome assembly GCA_023376005.1 of Doryteuthis pealeii. Lineage (NCBI taxonomy): Eukaryota > Metazoa > Mollusca > Cephalopoda > Myopsida > Loliginidae > Doryteuthis > Doryteuthis pealeii. The sequence goes on along the minus strand of CM042151.1, from coordinate 16,836,263 downwards.
TTGCTAGTAAAACAAAAGACTTCATAGAGAACTGGAGAAAGAGAAGTGGCAGAATGAGTGCAGATTGTGCTTTGCTTAATGACTGAGGTTCTCATGACCAAAGTGATTAAGGTAGCATCCATGAAAAGTTCATTTAAAGTGAATTTCCAAATATAGTATTCAAGTTCAACTCTCACTGAAAAGTGTAGCATTGTGGCTTATACCAGCATCTGGTTGGTTTATAGATACAGCTTCTTAGATTATTGCTTGTGGCTGGACACAGGATCAGATAAAATGGCCAATTTTGTCTAAACACACATGTTTGAGAAAAATATCTCTGGTGACAAAAGTATAGTGAATATCATTGTCGACAACAGCTTTTAATTAACATAGACAAGGTAGAGAGAGAGAGAGAGAGAGAGAGAGAGGAAAATTGTCTCAGCAGGGACCCTGGTGAGCCTGAACACTGGTTGACCATCTGGCTACTGTCTACTGGATGTAAATGAGTGCTGCCTTTTATGTGGATTTTGTCCTCTTTGTCTTGTCAGATCATCAAAAATTAAGTATAGGTTTCACTTCACCGCGTGTCAACAAAAGTTCACTCAACTCAAGATGTGGACATCTCATATATATCATCACAAAAGCTACTTTTTGTTTTCAATTTCACATTGTTTGCTTTAATAATCAAATAGTAAGTATTTACCAAAACTGTATTCCCATGAGTAGGATGTGACACAAGGTTGCAAGTAAGGGGCATCCAGCAAGGATTGAACTCGCTATTCAGCATGGAACTGCAAGACTAGCTTGCTAACCATTACACCATGATGGGGAGCCCTTAACAATTAAAGAGTATGTTAACACAGATCATTGTGAGAAAAAGCAACAATAATAAGATGGAACAAAACTAGCAATAGAATAATATCAGTAAAAATGCACTATTGAAAAGGTATGAAATTAAATTATCCCAAACATTGTTAGATATGAATGAAACTTTTCAGAAATGTTTGCATATCTTCAGTGTTGCTAAAATGCAGGCTAACAAATTGATGACTATTTGAAATAAAAATGATGAACTAAAAACAAATCATAATAAAAAAGCAAAAAAATTAGATAGGTAAATATATATAAATTTATTTTCAAAAAAGTTAAATAAGTAAATATATATAAATTTCTTTTTACATATATATTTTTTACATATTATATTTAAGTGAAATTTCTAACCTTATTTTGTGTGTTTTATTCCATGATACCACTTGCTTTATAAAAGTCAAGAAAGATAACACTAGCCTAATAGAAGTCAAGGAAAGGTAACATTTGCCTTATAAAAATCAAGAAAAGGTATCACTTCTCTTATAAAAGTCAAGAGAAGGTAACTTTTGCTTTACAGAACTCAAGAAATGGTAACATTTATTGAAGTCAAGAAAAATGCCAATTTCTTTACAAATCACAAGATGATATTTATCTTAGAAAAACATGCCACTTGCCTTATGTAAAGTAGAAGATCTCAGTTGCTTTATACAAGAGACCATAATTTACTTTATATAGATTAAAAGAAGATGCCTCTCACCAAATATAAGTCAAAAGAAGATGCCACTTGCCTCATATAAGTCAGGAAAAACTGATATTCAGTAATAGATATAGAATTATTAGGGATTACTCACCAAGATATCAACAGAGAATATCACAGTATTTCCCTAAAGAAAGTTGTTTTGTTACCCCAATCACAATGTGCTGTACATTCTTTGATAGAATATTATTTTCTCTTCTTTGTAAAATATTTAAGTCCACCTACTTGACCAAGTGCCTTTTTGTAATTTAGCTGATTTTTATCAATTTCTATTCAAAAGTTCAAATATGTAACCCACTATTAACAAAGAATAAAAAAGAGAAAAGCCTAAACTATTGGATTATTGAATCAATAAATACAGTTCTTTTATAAGCGTTTTGTAAAAAAAATTTAATAGCGGATATATGTGTAAGTACGTGCATGTATACTTGATTGATTAGGATAGCAAAATTTATAGTCTCTGTCTTTTGCACTTATGTAGTATGTATTTACTCAACCCATATGCCATGAATAGGATGTGACACAAGGTCACAAGCATGAGGCATCCAGTGAGGATCAAACCCTCTCTATTCAATAGTAATGGATCTGCAAAGCAAAGTATATTAAAAAAAAAGTATCCAGACTGTATTTACCAAGTCAGAAATGAATGATTATTGAACCATTAATTTTCTTGAAAATATATTTGATATGGTGTGAAGCTGTATCATTGTATTTCTTTTAATGTCCTTCCCCCTCCCCTCCCGATGAATGTTCGGTTTAGGAACCAACAACAAAAAAAAGTTGCACTGAGCTATATGTCTGGTTGATATGGAGGATGCTACATTTGTACATGCTGCTGTTCTAATGTATTGAGACTGGCTTCATAATATTTCTTTATGGAATTGGCACTGACTCATCTAGATGTCTAGACAATAGTCTAGACGTCTAGATATCACCATTTTATCATATTGATTGTTCAGCTGTGTGCAAATCTTTGTTTAAATTCTAACATTCAAAAATTAAAATCTTTAGTCTCGATCGGTCTTTGTGATTTGTGAGACTAGCTTGCTAACTATAATCAGACATCTGTTTTTGCATTTATGTAGTATACCATCATAATACACA
>CM042151.1:16743613-16828613 GCA_023376005.1 Doryteuthis pealeii | reverse complement strand
ACAAGAGCTACAATCTCCATTTTGTTTCATTTTAAATCTTGAGCACTCAGTGCTTATGATTCTGATGCATTTTACTAGAAATCCCTAATATTTATTAAGTTACTGATCACAACCTGAAATTTGTCTTTTATTTTTCTAAAAAGAAAATTAAACAAAAGTTTTGTTTATATAATTGGTTGATGGATTTTAAGGGCATTTCAACCCCTCTGGAGGTTATTTTATATATAGAGGTTGAGGAATAATATATGTTGTACATTTATATTTGTACTCTTGCAGTTAACAGTTTTAATAATATGTTAGCATTGTCAGAGTTGGTTGTCTTTAACAGCATATCAATCCTTGTGGGTTATTTAATGCTAAACCTTGTTTATATATATATATATATATATATATGATTTGTTTAACTTCATGTGTATTAATAAATTAGTAAAAATGATTTTTATATTTGATCTTTCATTAACTTTATGTGTGTTGGTAGAAATAATTTTCATGTTAGATTTATATGTTAGGTTTTTCATTAACTTCATGTGTATTAATAAATACTGGTGGTTGACTCTCTCAGCCACTGCCTTCTAGCACCTATATGATAAAAAGGGGTGGGTGTTTGCCATAAGAGCAATTTGAAGAATATGGTTGGGACAATCATATAGTTACTAGGGTTTGACATGACAAGCCAATTGATTGGATGCAGCCTCTCTGACCGCCCATCTAGCTCAAGTAAGGGGTAAAGTGAAATGTTGCATGTCATTGGGCCACTCAGTACCTGAGTCACAGACTGCTTAGACATCATAATCTTGTATTCTTTAATCTGTAAACAACATGGTGACATTTTCTCTGTGTGTATGACTTTATTCAACCATTTGTTTTTCCTCTTGATGCATTGTTGACCTGCACACACATGGTGAGAGCAGAGATAGAAAAATGCATCTTGCCCAAACAGGCCTCTGAACTCAACTCAACTAACTTCTTCAGTATTTTCTGGTCATGTGATCCTCTAAGCCAATGAGAGGCCTGTTCCAGACGAACCTGAATTCATGATCTGTCAATCAAAATATTTGACTCTGGTACTGTATTTTTTCACAGTATATATTTCTAATTATTCTACACTACTTCCTAAAAATGATAGACTGTATCTATCCATTATGTAACAAAAGAAGGGTGTTGCAACATTTTTTTTTTGATTACTTACTTCAAGAGTCTAGGACATGTGTGTAGTTGTGTGACAAAGAAAATGCCCTGGTATTGGGAGACAGTTTCACATACTTGGATTTTTATTTTTTTATTACTAGGGTGAGTCAAAGGTTTTGCATTATTTTGGTACATGCTATTTTGTGGCAGTTCAAGCTGTGGAAAGTACCTGGAATGATTGGTAGGATTGTGATAATAGCTGTGCTGACATGTGTATTGCTTCACTCAGTGTGTTATTTGAAAGCCACACAGTTGTAAGTATAATGTAGTTTAACTTATGCTTTATAAGTTAGAACTGGGTTATAACACTGCATAAGCAACCAAAAGGTGAAGATGCAGTTGATCACAGTACAGTAACCATGAGGTTCAAAAAATTTGCTCAGGTTGCAAGAATCTTGACAATCAAGCAATGTCAGGTATGCATTAATCCAACCCCTCAATGTAAAACAAGGTCAATTTTTTATTGGAATTTAACAAGTTTGAATTTTGAGTTTCCCCTTCTCCTAAACCAGTTGCCATACCAAGGTTAAAGACTCCAGTCTGCCCTACTATTTACCCATAGCTGGTGGAATAATAGTTGGATTCATATCTTTACCAATAGTATTAATGGTATGTGAAATGCAAACAGGCTTGTCCAGGATTTGAACTCATGCCGCTGTGTCCATTTCATACAATGATAATCATTACACCATGAGTGCTTCCAGACAAGGTCAGATAGGCCTAAAATCATAGATTCTGAGACAAGTCTCCAAGTCATAGATGCAAATCCAGTGATTAGCACTCAGAGAGTTCGGGCAAGCTTGGTACATAATCCTGTGTGGTTTTTCACCTAATGATTTTGGCAAAAGCAACCATAGCTGCTAAATTGTGCCCCATGTTTTCAAAATATTGCAAAACTTTTGACTCACTCCAGTAGAAATTAGAGAATTAATTAAGATATATTTTACAGGTATAAACAAATAAATATATATATATATATATATATATATATAATATATATATATATATAAAATTTCTTGCCCTCTGCATCAACCTATCAGATCAGATCAGCTCCCCTGTTGGCACATTCTTTTAAACACAGGCAAGTGATTTCAGCTTGTTTTCCTGTATCTATTAATATCATTTGCTCTCATTTGACCCCAGTTATGGCTCCGGTGAATAAAAGAAGTGCATTTTATGCTGTGAAGCAAAAATACCACACATTATTGATTAGCGATAAGGTTGAACTCTTTAAAAAAATTAGACAGTGGTGTATCAGTAAAAAGCTTGTGCAAGTTTTTCAACATTTGCTCTTCCACAGTGTATGCTATGGAAAAAACAGGAAAAAAAACTGCTTTTTTTTAATTTGGAGTTAATGAGTGTGGGAAAAACAATGAAAAAGGGACAAAGTTTGAAAGTTAATAAAGTGCTGATAAAGTAGTTAAAGCTTTGGATTTGGTTTGGATTATTTAATGGCATATCAACCTTTGTAGTGTATTTAGTGAAACTAGAGTTGTGAGTCAAATTGATAAACAACATTCAATATTGGATAACATGTCCCTTATTTGCTATAATCTTTAGGTTTGGTTTCTTTGTTTAATGGCATATTAACATTTGTGGGTTATTTAGCCATCCTTGTAGAAGAACAGTAGTGTTACTAGTTAACCCATAGCTGGGAGTATTAGGGGTTTCATACCTTTCCTAAGGTTATTAGTCCAAAAATGTACATAATAGCACAACTGGAGTTTTAACTTGATAATTATGATGACGCAGTCCAGCAACTTAGCCATTAAACCACAGCGACTCCTCCCCGTTTAAGCTTCATGTTGTTGCATAGCCATCTTCTTATATCAGCCTCTATCAGGTTTCTCTTCTACCTTTCAGGATATTCTGTCAGTTCTTGATTGGGTTGTAACAGGGTTTCTGCTTCTCTTGGGCTGGGTATCTAATTTCTCTACCCATTGGGGGTTGCCTTTTCTCGGTTCCATTTTACTCTGTTATTTTCATCAATAACACAAAGACATCTTCTAGTGTACACACTTTTTACTCCCCCCCGTACTTTTTTTACCCCCTCCCCCGATTACTTTTTTACCTCTCTTATCCTCAACCTGCACATGTGTTAGGGGAGCAGAGACCAAAATAATATGTCCTGCCTAAATGGGCCCCTGGACTCAACTCTACTAAATTCTAACTCTACTTTCTCAGTGTCACCTGGTCATGTGATCCTCTAAGCCAATAAAAAGCCCTGTTTGAGATGACCCTGAAGTGACACTTTATCAATTAAACTCTGTGATTTTCCACTGTTTTAATGTTATTTCAAACTACACTATACTTCATGCTAAAAAGGATAGGCTCTACCTATACATTATGTAATACATGTGAGTGAAGGTATGGAACTACCTGATTGTATATAAGTCTTTATTAAAGAAAGGGAGATGCTCAACTATCTTTTATATATTAATTTCTATGCATTTATCTGTACCCTATATTTTCCTGTGCCTGTACCGTACATTGTTTCATTAAGATTGTTTGCTTTTCAGCTGTGCTTTTTTTTTTAAGCAATTATATGGTTTCAAATAATTACTGATAACAATCCTTTGTAAACAATTATAGCTTCCAGTAACTATTCTATAATGTTTTAGTCTTACTTAGATGTACACTCCATATGGAAGAAAAATGCTTTCTTTTTTTATCTAAGTAGAAAGGAAATTAAAAGCTGTTTAATACATAAGCATAGCAAAAACAACATTGTAGATGCAAAATTGCAAAATTCAGGGCTTATAAATCATAATTATTTTCTCTACCTCAGAAATATTTAGATTTTTTTTTTTACAGAAAATGATTAAAACCGAAGAGTGTTTTGTGGTAGAGCATTGATTAAGTCAGGGAGTAACAATAAGAAAAGTTGATATCTTACCCATGTCTACCAGATTCAAGTGAAACCAGTACTAAAATATAGCTATGATTATTGTTTTATTTTCTTCCAACTTCCAGGTTTTGATGCATTACTCTCTCTCTCTCTCTCTCTCTCTCTCTCTCTATATATATATATATATATATATATATATATATATATATATATATATATATATATATATATATATATATATATATATATATATATATATATATATATATATATATATATATATATATATATATATATATATATATATATATATATATATATATATATATATATATATATAATATATATATATATATATATATATATATATATATATATATAATATATATATATATATATATATATATATATATATATATATATATATATATATATATATATATATATATATATATATATATATATATATATATATATATATATATATATATATATATATATATATATATATATATATATATATATATATATATATATATATATATATATATATATATATATATATATATATATAGTATATTAGCAGCAAGTTATCATTTAAGCAATTTTGTTAAACACCACGCAATACTTCTTCAGGTGTAGATATTCAAGTCTTTTTTTTTCATGTCATACATTAGGATCTAGATGGTAGAGAAATTGTCCCATATTTTTTTACCCAAGCACTTTCAACCATTTCGCTGGTCATCCTCAGGAGAATTGCTGGTTGTAGTGATTATTTGTTTGGTGCAGGTTTTATTCCTTTGGAAGTTGTTTTGTTTGTTTTGTTTGTTCAGTTTGATATGGAACAATTTCTCTACCATCTAAATCTTAATGTACAGAAAATAACAAGAAGACTTGAACGTCTACATCTGAAAATCATAAAGAAGAAATATTGTGTAGTCTTTAACAAAACCTGCTTAGATATATATATGTGTGTGTGTTTGCATGTGTATAAATATGTATGTGTATGTATATATGTGTATAAGCATATAAGTGTATATATGTGTGTGTATTCAAAGGGAATATTAATTCCTACTTGTGATATCAGATACTAAACAGTTAGTTTTAAGATAATTAGTAATATAACAAAATAATAGCAATGACTTTCAATGTGTAATATAATCAGATCTATCAGAAAAGTTTGTCACTTGATCCCAATAGCAGGAAGAAATAGCAGACATGTTGTACATCCTAACATAAAGAATGATTGCTAACAAACATCAAGCCCTCATTTCACATTCTTAATTTCCTGAATAAAAAATAATTACAAAATAGGTTCTGCAATTAAAATTATTTTTATATGCTGAGATGTAGAAAAACCTTTTGAGTATATATTTTTTAATTTATTTAAAAAGTACACAGAAATATTTTTGTGGCTTTCAAAAGGGTACATGAACAAAAAGTTTGGGAACTCGTAGTACAAAATATTTGATACTCAAATTATAGATAAAGGGAGATAATCCAGAGAGATTTCAGATTTCGTTAGACTTTTCTAGGCTCTCAAATAAACAAACTGATTAATTTAATGTCTAATAAGTTAGTTATCAATGATAATATTTTAAACTAAATAGCAAAGTTGTTGAGTGAAGATTTAGATTATCAGATTATGTTATATATAGGATAAATTAAACTTTAGGAAAGAAAATATATTGGAATTTCTTTTATTATTGCTTTATTTATAACAATATTGAAAATGACTGTATCTATCTCATGTATATTCGATCTTTGTTTTAGGGTTATGGAATCATTAATTATGGAATTTAATTTTGAAGCCAGGGTTGCTCCAAATCTTTCTGATTATAGTTGAATTTCAACCTTAAAATATTTGTACTTATGTACAGGTTTATGCCAATTGTTGACTTAATAATTAGGCCATCTAAAACCAATCTATGCATAAGTATATATGGTAATACATTTTGTACATTGGACTTTTTGCTGTTTCTACTACTACTGCTACTACTACTACTACTACTGCTGCTGCCACTACCACCACCACCATCACCATCATCAATCCATCCATCCATCAATCCAGTCATTTTTTATAGGATTTCTTACATATGGATCAACATTTCTTCTTTAGATCAGAGTATAGAATCTATTCTACTCTACCTAGAATAAAGTGAGACTTGAATTAACAAAAGTTACAATCAAGTCATGCTAAAAGCACCGGTTCCCTCTAGATCACCAAAGTTAAGCAGCGATAAGCCTGTTCAATACTTAAGCACTTAAGCAAAAGCAGGTACTGTAAGCAACCTGAGTCCCTATTTATCAACGACTTGATTCAGCATTAAATAACCTGAAAACGGTTGATATGCCATAAAACAAAAATACCAAACAACCAAACCAAATTAACAAAAATTAAACCAAAGATTAATTATAACACAAAAACCATGTTACCACAACAACAAAATTTCTCATCACTTAGTAATAATAATTAATAATAGATTGCTCGCCATGTTTGGAGGGCTTAGTATAAGCTGACTGTATCCCCTGCCGACATATAAGACCCCCAAAAAGGGGTGTTCTGGTTATGACACTAAACTAAATCTGATGGTGAGGATCAAGTTTTAGAAATCTGTGTGGTGTGAAGTACTCCTTCATTACCATTACTCCCAGGTCCACTTTGACTTGAAGTGGTAGTACCTGTTAGAGTCCCATCTATGGGTAAAATAAATCTGTTTAAAATTATTTGTGTTTAATAGAACTATGTGCAAAAAAAGACCCTCAAAAATTTTTTTAAAAAGAAACAATGACACAAAAAATGTAAATTTGAATGTATAATAAATGCAATTCCCTAAACCTCAAGACTTAACCCCAGAGACATACCATTAAAATCAATCAGATTTTTTGCTGGTTATAGTAATGTTAACATCAGAATAGTTTCCATTCTTCCTCTTCTAAGAATGCTCAGGACTGTCTCATGAGCTCTAATAAATGTAGATAATGAGGGTTCCAGTTGGGGTTTTCATTGGTGTTGGTGTTATTTTTTTCTTTAAACTAGCCATACAAATGTTTCTTAGGCTTGGTTGTGTTCACTGAAACAGAACAAAGGAAGGAGGAACACAGAAACAAGTAACCTACTAAGACTTAACTTAATTATTCAGGTTGCAACTAGATTTTGAGAAAGATTCTTCCCTGTCAAGAACTAGCTGCTTTTACCTTAAGTCCATCTTCTTTCTGTCTATTATGTTTTCATGCCAGTAAGCCTTCTCTTTTCCAACCACGCTTAGATCATGCTTCCTGTCAAAATAGCATTCTATTTAACTTCATGTGTATTAATGAATTAGTAGAAATAATTTTTATATTTGATTTTTCATTAACTTCATGTGTATTAATAAACTTTTCATTAACTTTGAATAGTTTGTAGGTTAATATTTTTGTTTGGTTTGGTTTTATAAACTGGTAGAAATAATTTTTATGTTAGATTTTTCATTAAATTTATGAGTATGGATAAATTAATATAAATACTTTTCATTAACTTTATATGTATTTATAAGTTGGTAGAAATAATTTTCATATTTGAATAAACTTGTAGAAATAATCTATATTCACTTTTAGACAGATCTATTTGACCCAAAGATGGGATCCTAACAGGTGCAACTACTCCAGGTCAAAGTGAACCCGAGAGTAATGGCAACTCCCCCACTCCACAGAGTTCTAAAAATGGAATCTCACCTGGTTATGCAGTTTAGTGTCATACCCAGGACACTCTTCAGGCTTGATTTCAAGTACACAATCCCTAGATATAGTATATAATTTCCTATTAAATATTTTATAAAGGGCTTTTGAACCCAACCATAATTTTCTGGCATAGAAAATAAAATATTAGTTTCTGTTCCAAATTCATCAAATGCTCTACTGCAACAGGAATTATTTCTTTTATGCTGATTTTGTATATACGTTTATACTTGCACACAACTACCTCAGTATGCTATGGCACATAGTCTGGGAACCTCTATATTAATCCATTAAAATTCAGAAATGGAACACACCTGAACCAATAAAATCGAAAAGAAACTTGTTTTATTGAAGAAATTAATGTGAAAAAAAAAGAGTTCACTCCCTTGCATCCCCTAATTCAGAATTACTTATGATAAAAGCTCAAGGGAGTTAAATCGTTGAGTTAAAATTGTTTCTTATAATCTGTGCCCTAAAGCCTTCTGAATTATTCAGTACTATAAATACTCAAGTACAATGCTGACAACAATTCTTTTCTCTAATTTTCCACTCAGAATGAAATGTCAACATTCAGTGTTCAAGATATTTCAATCAAAAAAGCACACTAAGCAAGACTCATTTTAAACTTATATTTAACACCTCAAAAATGTCACAACAAACAGAAGCCGATTAAAATGTGCATTCTTAGCTGTCACTTTCTCTTTTTAATTTGCTAAGCTGATTTAATAACTATATTTACTCATGTATAGGTCAAATTTGTTAAACCTAATTTGCAGATAAAAAACTGGTGCAAACCCACACATGAATAATAATTTTGTCAGGTTGAAATTAAAAAAGCAAAAGAAAGATCCTTGGCTTCAAAACTTAATTTCATTAAATAACGATTCCATGATCTTAAATCAAGTGTTAACCAATACACAATATTGACTTATGCATGTGTATGTGCAATGTTCTTAAAATATCCCAACTCACAATTTTATTTTCAAAAGATGAATGGTTGAATTTTTTAATTTTCAATACAATAAATAAAAACACTCATATATCACAGAAAAAATAATTTGGTTTAAATACAGCTGGTATTATAGAAATAAGTGCATATTAGTACAACACAAATACAATTATTCTTATATTGACTATTTTGAAAAAAGTTTTAAAAGAAGTTGTTTATAAGATTCATAATGTAATTTTACAATATTTCACATATAATCTAAATACTTATATGTATAATACTCATCTCATGTCAGTAATGCTTACATTCATTTCTAACTATTGATAATCCTGATTTTCAATACACTTCAACAGTAAAATCATTAAACAATACATTTATATTATAAACCTTTTTTAATGATTTATGTTGATTTGGTTTTAGTTTCTTTGTTTAATGACATGTCTACTTTCATGGGTTATTTTATGCCAAAGCTATCTTTGTAGAAGAACAGTAGTAGTACTATTTAACACATAGCTGGGGGGATGAGGGGTTTCATACTTTCCAAGTGGTATTAGTCTAGAAGTGAACGTGATAGCGTGATAGGAGTTTGAACTCACTCCCTACAATGCCAGTACACTAACATTGTGACTTTCTTAATAGTCTATCAGTGTTAAGATTATGTAACCAGATACTAGGTAGTTAATTGGATTTTTTTTTTTTTTTTGCACAGTCTACATATTGGGTTTGATCCAGGTTTTTTAATAATGTTTGCTTGATAGTTTCTAGTTGGTATGATCTGGTCCTTTACAGCTATTATTAACCCCTGTGTCTCTCCCTTTAGTCGAGCACTTTTCAGCCATCAATTAGTTTTTACTATATCAATATCAGCATTTTTAATTCTATGTATGTATCATCAATGAAGGGATTTTTGTTCCCATGTGTTTTTTAATTCATTTAGTCTTTGTCATTTTGCTTCTTTCTCTATATTTTGCTGCTTCTATTGCTTTATAATTTATGTCTATTTATTTTGGTATAAGGTTGAGTTTTTTAGCAAATTTATTGCTTTCTTTGTGAATTATTATTATCATTATTGATGATGATTATGGTGGTTGTTGTTATTATCATTATTTAACTCCTGTGAGTTTTTCCCACCAGCAAAAGCTGATGGTCTTTCACTGGAATGACAACAAGTTTCCTCAGGTCTCCAGGACTCTCCTGGGTATTCTAGCCGATTTCAACAATGGTGTTGTCTGGATAATCTCAATTCTTCTTCTGATTTCCAGTTTCGCTAGTCTCTTTTCTAAGCTTTTGGGGACTGTTCCGAGTACACCAACTACAACTGGTATCACTTTCACTGTCATATTCCACAGCTTTTTCAATTCTCTAGCAAGATCCAGGTATTTGTCTATCTTTTCCCTGTGGTCTGCTGGAACTGCAAAATCTACCAGTTGGCAAGTTCTCTTTTTTTTATGTCTGTAAGAAATATGTCGCACATTTTCAACATCTCCTCGTATACCAATCATGTCTTGACTTTCGAGTTTGCTTGTACTAATCACGTCTTAACTTTTGTCATCGCTTGTACCAATAACGTCATGAACTTTCAAATGAATGCTGATCAATAAACAGTTATGAGCCTTTTTCTCCATACACATTTCCAACTCAAGTTATTTAAAATATCCATCACTGTTTGAACAAGAAAAAAATATTTTTCTTTTCTCTTACATTGTCCTGAGCAAGGTTTTACATAAACTGAAACGTTTATGCGTCAACATCAAAGTAAATTCATCTTTTTTGGAACACTTTGTTTTTCTAATTTCTATGCATACATATATGTATTTATTCTATCTGACAGTAATTTTTTATTACTTTTGTAATCATCATTATCATTATTCTATATATTTATCTTTTGTAGGAAATAGGAGAAACATCCGGAGGTAAAAGAACAGCATTAATGTATCCTGACTGTCACAGGGAGGTCCTGTCCTCTCATGCTGACAGTGCACATGGCTGGGACAAGGGAGATTCAGCACACAGAGAAGAGACGCCAGGTAAATGATTAGCATTTCTCATTGCATAAGTATATTTTCATTCCATATTTCCCACTTTACATACACACGCATACATATATATACATATATATATATATATATATATATATATATATATATATATATATATATATCCTATCACACAAACCATCCAAGTAAAAGGAACAAGACATGCTGGAGAAGTTAGGACAAACTCATAAGTGATGTTTTCCTGTGGACACCTATACATGAACACATCAGAGTGGGCTGACCAGCATAAACTTACATTGATCAGCTCTTATGCAGATACTGGATGTCATGAGGAAGGACTTGCCAGAAGTGATGACTGATAGAGACAAGTGGCAAGAAGAAAAGAGAGAGAACATGGAAATCCATGTTCTCAGTGTGACAAGATGATTATATATATATATATATATATATATATATATATATATATATATATATATCTTTTATATATATATTTTGTTTTTCTATGTATATTACTGTAACACAGCAAAATGTCACATTGTAGTGACATTTTTGTTAGCACACTCATGTCAAAATAGAAATATTTCCTATCTAACTTGCAGATTAATGATAATGATGTATTGTGTGTATTTGAACTCACCCCAATCATTATAATTTATCAAGGTAGATAACTATTAAATACTAATTCTAGAATAATTCTCTAAACCAGGGAGCAACTCTTTGATTCTAGTCAGATACTAACCAGGAACTACACAGACATGCCAGGAAATAACACTGATCCAAAGTAGAAATGCCAGTAAATAACACTTTTATCCTAGACAGAAGTACCAGTAAATAACACTTTGATCTTAAACAGAAGTGCCAGTAAATAACACTTTGATCCTAGGCAGAAGTGCAAGTAAATAACACTTTGATCCTAGGCAGAAGTGCAAGTAAATAACACTTTGATCCTAGGCAGAAGAGCAAGTAAATAGCATTTTGATTCAAGGCAGAAATGCCAGTAAATAACATTTTGATCCTAGGCAGAAGTGTCAGGAAATGATACTGATCCAACGCAAAAAATGTCTGTAAATAACACTTTGATCCTAAGCAGAAGAGCAACTAAATAGCACTTTGATTCTAGGGAGAAGTGCTAGTTCATATATAAATAAATCAGTCAAATATTTCTGCAGTGATAAAAATAAAATGTGATAAATAATTTCAGAAGATAAAATATTTTTCTTGCCAATTTTACTTAATTTTCATAATTTTATTGCTTTTTATCACATTTTAGGTCAGCCAAATCTTCAGCCATTGAAGTAAAAGTAGTAGTCAGTGGAGTGGCCTACTGTCTGTATCAGCCAAACAGCGAGGGAGTCTATCCACTTTTTGCTAGCACTAGACTAGGGAGATTGTTTTTGCTGAGGTGAAGTGCCATACTTGCCATCAGCTTTCTGATGCTTTACCACACATATCAGATTACCCAAGCTGTGCTACTTCCTAAGCAAATGCTCTACCAACTGGCCTCTTTGAAGTAAACAGTGTGAAATAGCTTCCAACAACACTTGAACTTGCATTCCATATTTCAGAAACTTGTATCATTAAAGTTAAACAGTCTACAATTATACAGTTGTCTGTGAAAGGCCAAAGCAAATAAAATAAGATGATGAAACAAAAGATAAAGAAAATAATCAGAAATCTTTTTAAAAAAATTTAAAATCTATAAAAATAACTTGATAAAATATTTTGTTGCAAGTCAAAATATTTCTTTTTTCCGTGGAATAAGATAAGAAAGTGAAGCAGAAATAATGTTGCATAGTTACTTTTTCTATCAGGTTGTATCAGGGCTTCCACTTCTCTTTTGGGTCAGGCTTTCTTCTTTGTATTGGTTCAGGCGTTTTCTCTCTCTCTCTCTCTCTTTCTCTGTCCCATCTTACTCTTTTTAACTCATAAAACAACATGGAGAAATTTTCTTGTGTACATACTATTTTATTCCCCTGAATACCTGTTCACCTGATATATTGTTGACCTAGTAGAGATAGAAAAATGCATCTTGCTCAAACAGGCTGCTGGATTCAACTCAACTATCTTCTAAATCTACTTTCCCAGAGTTACCTGGTCATGTAATCCAGTAAGTCAATGAGATGCTCTATTCCAGATGATCTTTGGTTCAAGGCTGTTGCCATTCAAACTACATGACAGTAATTTCCCATTGTTTACTGTTATTTTAAATTACTCTACACTGCCTGCTAAATATAATAGGCTATTCCTATCCATTAAGTAACAATAATAGAAAAGTGAATGATATTAACTTTCACAAATTACTATTGTTTATTTATTCCTTTTTTAAATAAAAATTTAGTTTACATGTTTCATCAAAAAACACTAGGGTAATATTCATTATTTGGGAGTTAAATGTAATACAACACATAAATCAATTAATATAAGAAAATACAATTTAAAATAACAAAAAATTGTATTCCTACTACCAGTCATCAAAAAAAGCATCTGCATGGTGCAACAGTTATCAAGTTAGTGAGTTTGATTCTCACTGAGTGTGCCATACTTCTGGCCTTGTGCCAAACAAAACTAAACTTTGTAAATAATCATATATCAGAAGAGTCCAATATACATACAAGAGAATTACTAATAATCACCTTTACAAAAAAGAAAATTTAAAAAGCATGTTCTTATGTTGCTTCTATATTTCTACATCACCAGCAGTCTACACTTAGATATGGGTAATTTGTTCATCTCTATGTAGTAGGTTCTGATGAAGTAGAAAAGTCTCATACAAAAAAATATGTGAGCATATTGAACTTTGCCATAGTCATTTTTTTGTTCTTATTTTTTTTCCATTTAAATTTTTTAAATTCTATTTTAATTAAGTAAGAAACATAAATATTAACTTTGAATAAATGTATCTATATATAATGGAGATCCGGTCTCTATTTGTCTGTAACTGTCACTGCTTACATCACAGTAATTTCATAGAATTAAGTAACTTTATCAATGAGTTGTCAATATTATTACTGTTATACAATTACCAGTAACCAAAGGATTCATTATTGAAGGACTCTATACCAGTAACTGAGAACACTTTACCAGAGTAACCAAAGGATTCATTATCGAGGGACTCTTTATCAGGGATCCAATTCCACTGGATAAGCGCCCCTGCTTTAAGGCCAAAGGATGGCCCTTAAAAATGTAACAATTACTACATAAAATAAAGAAATGCTTTATTATCTATATATGCTCTGAAAGTAGTACACCAGAAAGGATGGTCCACAGTATTTTTTAAAACAAGTTTTAATAAATACATACCCTGAATTATTGATTTATATATACTTTGTTTTATTTTAATATATATTTAAAGTTATCTAATGTATAGATTTTTACACCCCCAAAACGTTTCTAAAAATTTCTGATACTGATACTGTCATAAAACAAAACAAATATCTTAGTGGAGTGGAGTGAATATGATGCTTTTTAAGTAATTTTTTTTTTTTTTTAATATTAAACATTTCATTTTACTTATTTAATTCCCCCACCCCTCAGGCAATATCTTTAAAAAAAATTATTTTTATACCTTCCAGAGCACCCTTCTTTTTTCTTTTTTTTTTTGCTCGTATAAATAAGGAAAATATGATCAATAAATGATATTGCTGTTTTATTGAAATGCATTCTGTAGTTTCGTTTTAGTTTTGTTTTCATAATTATCTGTCATCATGTGCTCAGCAATATCCTGTATTGGATATGCCATTATTATGATGCTTGATTTTTATGTATTTCATGCATAATAAACACTTTTTTTTTATAATTAATTATGTTTGGATATTATTATCTATGTTTCTTACTTAATAACAATTTTTAAAAAAAACAGAGAAAAAAAAACAAACAAAAAATTACAACAGGAAAATTCAATATAACTAAATATGTATATGGATACTCACTTTGTTTTATATATATCAATGTTTACTAATATTTCTATTAAAACATTATTACCTTCAGTAACTAGGTTCTTTAATAGACATCCAAAATGTATTAATTGGTAAGTCAGTCTTAATGCTTGATTTTAAGTCAAAGGATATACAAGTGTAGTTAAAATTTCAAACAAATATCAGGTGAAATGTTTATGAAAGGGTTTCAAGCCCAATTATAATCATCCAGTAAAGAAGTGAAGTAAAGATTGATGGTTTCAAGGATGATGTAAATACTTTTCTCTTCTGAAATGATACCATAATTATTTCTATATATGTATTTACCCAATCCCTCCACACGAGCAGGCTGCAACACAAGGTCAATTTTGAGCAGAGTTTAACAGTTTTGAATTCAGAGTTTTTCTTCTCCTAGATTGGTTGCCATACCATGGTTAAAGAGCACAGCTTGCCTTATAATTTACCCATAGCTGGAGGGAGAATAATTGGATTCATATCTTTCCCAAGGATATCAGTACTATGTGAAATGTAAGCAGCACCCAGAATTTGAACTTGGTTCACTGTGTCCATTCTCTACGATAATCATTACACCACAAACACCATAATTATTTGTATATAAGACAAACTATTTTTCAGCCCATATATTAGCGGTACATATTATACATGACAACTATATAATTAACTTTTTTCCTCACCATGTGCCTCACCATATTTGGGATGGGATGATCAAAAGTGAGTTCTATCTATAGTCTAAACTAATGTATTTTATGCATTTATTACAGAAAAATAAACATTGGAATGTGTGTTTATTTATAATTTTGTTTCTCCTAATGAGAGCATATTTTCACCGCAAACCTGTTACATTTTTTTTGTGTGAACATGTCCTTGTCTGCTCTAAACACTGTAAATTTTGTGTTTTAAGACATAAACTATATGAATTCTTATTTTTAGTCAGTATGAACTGATAAAAGGTTGAACAAATGCTAAATTTAGGCTAAATTTAGCTGCTACAAATTCTAAAAAGTCAGTGCATATTATACACGAGAATCTTTTTCCAAAATTTCATAGTCCAAAGTTAGAATGCATGAATGCATGTTATACACAAGTAATTATGGTAATTTATTTTTGAATTTTTGTCTTTCCAGATCAGTATAGTTCCCACTACTCCCTGGCCCATACACCATGGACCAACCAGGACACATATATGAAACACATCAAACAAAGATTCTCTTGCCCAATTGATAGAAATATATCTCCCAGATGTGTGCACAAAACAAATGCTGGAAATGTTGCTGAAGGCGGTTCTAAATGGACTGGCATGAAACCATCCCAGCCTTGGACTTTACCAGAAGCCAGAAGGAATGGATCCAATTCTCAACAATCAGTAACAGAAGCAGACCTCAACTACCAGAGTCAGGTAGACTGCCTCGTACAGTTGCCACTGCCAAAATACTATGTTCTGGAATCGAATCCAGAAAAATCGTCACAACAGATAGCGCATCCTGAACCCCATGGTGAGGTTGATGTCTGCCCCCAAATGTCCCTCCCAAAGTACTATATTCTTGAATCCAGCTTAGATGCCCAGTCATCATCACTACCAATGACAGCAGCAGCGGCAGCAGCACATTCTGACAATGCGGAATTGTTTGAAAAGCCTGTTACATTATCTCTACCAAAATATTACATCTTAGAGTCAGAAACACAAAACAATACACAAGCATCACATTTGCAGGCTTCTGACCACGTAGTATAACACCTGCTGGGAGGGGTTGACAGACTAAGGTACAATTAATAAGCCAGAACTAAGATTATAGATGCTAAAACCATGGGAAACTATGACATTACATAATTGTTACTACCTATGTCTCATAATAGTTGTTACATACAGTATATGAAATTTATATGCAAATGTAACTATTATGGGACAGAAGTAGTACAATAGAGGGAGCACAATTCATTGTCATATCTTTCTTTTTTAGACCAGTTCTAAACTTCAGTCACTTAAAATTGTGATTCATAATTTCACCATAAAATGAGTAAAAAATTTGAAAAATTAACAAATATGATTTAATTTTAACTATTTTCTACTTAATTATTGCTAATTTCCGGTTAGTATTTCATTCATCTTAATTTCAGTGCGGTTTTTTTTATCAAAACTATTCAGACTATCAATGTATGGCCATTAGTAAACAGAATGGATTAGATATTAAAAAAAGAAAAAAAAAAAAAGAAAGATGAGCTTTCAGTTATACTAAAGCTTACATTCCTTTTTCCTCAGGAAGCCTATCATAAACAGATACTTACTGTTTGAGCTACAAAATTTAATAGTTACAAAAGATCAAATCTAACTGGACAGATTTGTTTCTTACTGATGCCAAAGGCTTGGCACTGCCATCTTTGACACTTTTTCCATACACAACTTAAATAAACAGTCTAAGTAGTTGTAATAAAAAAACAACTAAAATTAAGATGAAAGAAATAATTAAAAATTGATAATAATTGAAAATGCCTCATCTAATAAAATAATTCAAGATAGTATTACTCTCTAGTTATATATATAACTATATAATGTATATATAAGATTAACATGGTGACTTTGGCAGACTAAGCTGAAACCTGTATATATAGAGAGAGAAAGAGAGAGAGAGAGAGAGACAAAGAGAGAAACAGAGAGTGAGAGAGAAGTATTATTCAGCATATCATCTTGTTAGTAATAAGAGAGTGGAATAAGAAGAAAATAATATGCACAACTATAATATTGTGATATATTTATGGAAAACTACACACACAACAGACATAAACATACAAATATGCAAAAAAAAATCTCTTACACACACACACACACATATATATATATATATATATATATATATATATATATATATATATATATATATATATTAGTGTATGTTTATATAAATAAAAAAAGCCTATCAAAATATATTTTGGAGAAATAATAATAGAGAATTCTACCTCTGTTTTATAAGAAGTGTTGCATTTAATGCATAAATTTTATCTGCAAATGTAATAGCCATTATGGAACAAATGAGATAGTATTAAATAGTTAACAAAGTGATCAATCAGTAAGTCGTGCTAAAAATATGAATTGGAATAATTTAAGTACCAACAATCAAATTCTTTCTTTAGAGCTGATAACTTTGAATACATGATCTCACAATAGCAAATTGCAATCAGTCCCTTCACAAAATAAAAAGAAAACAACTTTTAATCAAATAAAAACCATACATTCCTTACCAACCTTCATATCTTGCTATACCCAGGTATCTCAAAGAAATATACCTAGATATACCGAAATGGCTGGGGGAATGTGGTTGGAATTAAATCTAAAGAACTTTGAAGAAACAATACAAGACTGGAAAATTTGCATGCCACCCTCTAAAAAGAAGTTGATGGAATGTTTTACTGCAAAAAAAAAAAAGAAAAAAAAAGGCAAATAATTTTTCTTATCAATTTTTTTGAATTATTTTTTGAAGCCAAAATGAAATTTTGCCAATTTTCAGACAATAACAGCTGAATGAAAATTGTTTACCAATTTTAGCACTTTTTTTGTTTTTTTGCCAGTCATACTGAATAGTATGTTTTCAATAGCATCATCATGTTCTATGAACAATCAACGTTTATCTTCTTTTATTTTTTAAATTTGGAAAAGTTTATAGTGTTCATATACTTGTAAAATTTGCCATACACACAGTGCTCCTATGATCTGAGTGTTACCCTTTTGCAGATGAGATGTACAGATTGTCCATTTTCATATTGTTTCCTTAAAACTTAATTACCTTTGTGTACAACTTAGAATTGATAAAAAACTTTAAACCTTTAAATTTGAAGACAGTCGACCAAATTGTCGATCTTGTCACATGATTTAAAAGGAAACATTACTTTTGATAGAAGGCAAAATTCAATTAAATTCTCGCTCTCCAGATTATCAGAATAATGTTACTCGTGAAGATATAGTTATTGACTTAATTGTTCGATAAATAAATAGATAAATAATAATAATAATAATCCCAGCTAGGAGACCAGACTTAGTGTTAATTAACAAGAAAAAAGAACTTGTCATCTCATGGATTTTGCCATCCTGGCAGATCACAAATTGAAAATGAAAGAAAATAAAAAGGTAGACAAATACTTGGACCAGGCCAAAGAATTGAAAAAACTGTGGAACGTGAAGGTAAAGGTTGTACCAATTGTAATTGGTGCCCTTGGAATGGTCCCCAAGGGTTTGGAAAAGAGTCTGGATGAATTGGAAATCAGAGGAAGAATCAAAACCATCCAAACAACAGCATTGCTAAGTTCGGCCAGAATACCCAGAAGAGTCCTGGAGACCTAAGGAAACTTGCTGTCACTCACCCACCAGTGAACAAACCACCAGCTAAGGTTGGTGTGAAAAACTCACAAGGAGTGAAATAATAATGCATATAAAATATACAGATTTGTTTTAAAAAAAAATGTTAACAAATAAATGATTGCATAAAAGTTTTTTAAAAAAAGAAAGAAAATGATCTTTGATTATGCATCTCACTACACACATTATTTCCCCCTCCCTCCCTTCCTCCCACCACTGCTGCTAGCTCTTAGCAACAGCAGCTGCAGCAGCAGCATCAATACCAGTCTACATCAGGATATACATCTCATCTCAGTATGGATTGCAGTGGATTTAACAGCACAGGTAAGTTGTTGATATATTCAGCTATTGGAAGCATCTGTTAACTTTATTAGTTTCTTAAAAGGAGCAGGGCCATTTTTTGGTTGCTTTTTTATTTTTTTAAACTTTTTTCTCTTTGCATATATATTATTTCTCAGTTTTGTGCACTTCTCAATATGTACATATTTTTCTACATATTACCCACTCAAACTGCCCTTGCATTTTTAAAGGGAACAGCTGCTTCAAACTTATTTGGGAAAATATTTTTCCCTAGTTACTCATCCCAGTAAAAATGATGCTCCCTTTTTAGACAGAGTTTAAAACTGGGTTCACTTTAATTAAAACACCCATCAAATAAATTTTAAAAACACTTTATTAAAAAATATATATATATTAGTATATTGTTGAAAACTGTGATGCTAATTCATCATCATAATTATTGTTTATTTATTTTCTTCTAAAATAAATTTATTAATTTTTTTTCTTAAATCAATTCATTGATTTTTTTATTTTATCTTTCAATGAAGTAAAAAAGGTGTAACTTTCAAAAGTGATGGTCTTTTTTTCTTTTCTAAGTAAGCAATTTCTTGAATGCAGAGGTATTTGTATTTGTTAAACATGCAAGATAGAGGAAAGGAAATTTTTTTTTTTAATGTATTGGAATAAAAACAGTTTAATTGAATAATGGTATGGGTTGATCTTGATAACCTGTTGACTTGGTTCAATTTCTCAATGCAATGCATTGGAGGATTTGATTCTTTACAATAAGTTTCAATACAAACTAAAGAATTTTCTTTCATTTTTCCATTAAATCTTGGCTTAAGGCTTGATATTCAGAAAAAATATGTCATTGGACTTAGTTTTATATTTTCTGTATGAATTGCCTTGTTTTTTTTCTGAGATAATTCAAGCAAAGTAACCATGGGTTATTTTGAAGATAGAGATTTGTTTTATTCTTTTTAAAGTGATTGATTTTATAAATTGCTTTTAAAACACATTTGAGATATAGTGGATTTTTATTAGATCTTTTCTTTCATGTGATGGTTTCAATTTTAGTTAGTTTGACAAATAAATACATGCAAACAAATAATTTGATATATATATTTAAAACATAAAATAAAAAGTCTTTATGGAATGATTATAAGCAACATGAAATATGAACAGACGGTTAAGGTAGACGATTTTATTATTTTCCAGCTGCCTAAGTTGGAAATATTTTTTTAAAATATGTAATTTGAACATTTTCAGTTGAATTTTAAGAAATTTCACATAAATCTTTTTCCAATATTATCTTTCTTAGATGAATACGTTTCCATCAATACAATAAAGAAATCACATTATTGTTTTGATTTTTAAAAAGAAAAGTAACTATCACCAAAGTTTGGACCAAAACGAAAGTTTAGTCTTTTGCACAAACCTAAACATTTAATTTAATTACAATATATAAATGCGTTAAATACGTTTTTAGAAATAAATTAATGAATTGGTTTTAAATTAATTGCAGAATAATAATAAAAAAGAGAATATGTTAGCAATCCAATAAGTCTACTGCTTATGTATTTCAATGTCTACTTTTTGTGGTTTCATTTTCTTTTTGGAAGGGATATGAAGCCGCTTTATAATTTAACCATAAGATCAAGAATTTATAAAGTTTTGTTTGTTTGTTTGTTTGTTTTATTTATTCATTGTAGTTGGAGAAATAAACAGGTATTATAGAAATATTTGCTTTTAAATCAACCGTATGTTATTGTTTATGTTAAATGCAGAAGTTAGTTTTTTTGTTTTGTTTTGAAGTTAGCGTCGCACCTACTTTCACTATCGTCGGCGGCGGGAACAGTGAGAGCGCGCACACGTTTTTCTCTTGATATGGAACATATGGCCAATAATGGACAACTAGAAAATAAGTTTCACGTGCTAGCCAATGAAAAAAAAAACAACAAAAAAACACCGGAACAACACGTTTCCCTCTCAGATGCATTCGTAATCTTCCCCCTCATTTTTCATCATAATGAGCATGCTTAAAAAAAAATAAAAGTAAAAGGTAAACATAAATAAAAAAATTTTAAATTTAAAAAGTGATTGGGATGGGAGAGTACTTTTTTCTTTTTTGAAAATTTGTTGATCTTAAAATAGATAAACGATCGTTGAAAAAAACAAAACAGCGTCGAAAAGCCTCCCTTTTTTCCTTTTTTGCAATATTATTAGTTCGAGAGAAGAAAATTGCAATGTACTGCAATTTTTGCAAAACCATATGGTCGGTGTGTGACCGTATGCAAAAAAAAAAAAAAAATTGACAGACAATATTTTTCTTTCTTTTAGCATTTTTGAGTGATACGGAAATTTAAATAAAAGAAATCTTTAAAATAAATTGGGCGTACTTTTTTCTCACTCTGATCTACACATGCATTAAAAAAATCCACGCAAATTAAAAAGAAATACCCCCCGACCCCTTCTGAAAGAAGGAAGGAAGGATGAATAATTGTTGTCGGAGATATCTCATAATGCCGATCAAGACAAACATCTGGGAATATTAAAAGCCGTTTTTTTTGCAAATTTAGATGTTATTTTTTTGGCCACAGGGAAGTTAGAAGTGTATAAAAACTTAACACCGCAATTATTTTTTATAAGAGGGTTGTGCGATGTCTGACCAGCCACAGACAAAACAAAATCCTAAACATATGCCGTCCAAATGCAAAAATGGTGTCATTTGAATAAGCAAGTGAAGGGGAGTTAACTCTGCGTTAAACAAGTCACTACACCAACAACTCGTCTGCTGGCATATCTGGACAAAACATCAGCCTGGCATTCATACATTATATATATATATATATATATATATATTATATATATATATATATATATAAACAATTTTTCCACCTACGCTCTGTCAATTGTATGTTATTAAAAATGTATATATTTGAACGCCCACATTACTTTTTTTTAGTTTAATGTTTATATACTTGTTTTCATAATGAATAAGGAATCAAGTTTTGAAAAATTCTCAATGCTTTTAAATGATTTTTTTTTTCAAATAATTCCAATTTTTGGTTCATTATCAATTAATTTCTGGAGAGAATTATGACTAAATTCAAATCAGTGATAAACTCTGTTGCAACAATAAATAAAGGAGTAAGAAATGCAAACAACATTTAAAAATAAACTTTAAAACAAATAATATCCATGTGAAAGGTATCCGGTTAAAAAAATAAATGTACAATTTTAGTTTGTCTATCTGAAATGATTTTTTTAAAATTCAAAACAAAATGAAAGAAAATTTTTCAATATATCAAAAACATTAAGCAAAATGTTTAATGAATATTGAACAAGACAAGAATTCTAAGATTATTTGATATGTATGTTTTATATATTCAGTTACACATTGCGCATAAAAGGAAGAAAATAATTTTAATTTGTTTATCTAATGAACAAAATAAATACCAATTTTTTAAATATGTTTACTAATAATTCATAAAAATAAGAATTCTATTTCTTAAATTCATGAAATACTATAAAATTTTGAAAATATTTATTTTGGTTTATTCTCTCTTTACTTTTATTTACCATTTTCTGATTATTATGTGATATGTTGTGAATAGTACACAAAATGTATCATCATCTTTAATTGTTAAAATTTAACCTTAAGTACAATTGTCTGACATTTTGAAATTTTATTTTCTTGATTTTTTAAAATCAGTAACATCTTTGTTTATTTTGATAAAAAATTTCTACCATTGTGCTGTCTAGCTTTATCTAAGACTATGTCATGTCTGCTAATCTTCGAGAAGTTTTATACAGAACCCTCTTTAATTTTAATTATTTTCAATCTGCACCATTCCTTGACATTATAGAATGATGACTTAGATGAATTGCAATAAAAAAAAGCAACTAAGAAATAAGATGAAAGAAAATGCTAGTCTAAATTAAGGGATTGTATAAAAATAAAATACAAGAAGCTACTAATACTACCAATGTAAAAAAGCAACAACAAATATGGAAGTGAGACAGTTCATAAATTGAGTAAAGGATGATTTTAAAAGATTGCATTTGGTCTCCTGCAAACTGATAGAGTTAAAACAGCTGGTATGTTAAATAGACTTCCCTGAGTTCAAATCTCACTGAGAGCTTATTCTTTATTATTCCAACCTGTGCTGTTCCCCATTGATTAATGGCTTGAATGAGATGAAATAAAAGAAAAATTAAAACTAGATATTAAAATGAAAAAAAAAAAATATTAGTAATAATTAATGGTTAACAATTCTTTATTTAAAAATTAAAATAAATAACAGATCTTACTAATATTACAAATGTAAAAACATAATACAAACAAATATGCCATGAATAGAGACCAAGAATAGAATAAAGGATGAATTTAAAAGGTTTCATTTGGTCTTCTACAAACCAATGGCTTTTTATAGAGCTGCTGGTGTGTTTTACCAAGCTTCCTCAAAACAAAATGAGACACAAGTTTGAATCTCACCAAGAGCTTATTTTTTATTACTACCAATCAGGGCTGGTAATAGGGTCTCCTTGGCCCCTTTGAATATAAGATATGGGGCTCCAACTCTACTGCATGTCAATTTTTATAAAGTAGTATTCATATAAAATATATTAAAACTGCCCTTCTGGGGCTCCCAAGCAAGTTTAGGCCTCTTTTAGTCAGGGGGTTCAAGGGTAGTACACAGCAGCCCTGCTACCAATCTCACTGCATGTGTAAATTGCAGTAAAAATTAAAGATAAAAGAAAATGTTAGTCAAAAATGTTTTGGCTTAATCTAAAAATAAGGATAAACAAAAGAACTCTATTTCTTCAAAGGAACACATTAAACATCCTTCAGTTTATACTCTTCTTAAGTCTCTGATATCTTCTTCTATTGGGCTTCTGTGTTCCTTATATTGACTTCTCTATCAGCATTGTCATTTAGGTTGGATGTCTCTCTCTCTCTCTCTCTCTATTCCATTTCTGTTCTTGTTATTTAATCATAGAAACATATTTCTCTGTACAATTTTTTATTTATTTCTCTGATTCTTGAACATTTTTTATACCACACATGCATAGGGAGCATCACAGAGACAAAACATACGTCCCCATAAAAGGGCTCTCTGGTCTCAACTACCAAAATTTTAATCCTACTTTCTCAAGAGTCACCTGGTCATGAGACTCTCTAAGCCAAACAGATCTTCACTCCAGATGACTTCAGGTTCAAGGCTGTGGTTAATCAAACTTTAAACTTCCGACTATAATTTTCCAGTTTACAGTTAATTCTAAAATCTACACTTCACAACACTTCCTTACAAAAATGAAAGGTTCTGCCTATCCATTATGTAACACTTCCTCAGGATTAAATTCACTACATATGTTACTCAAATGTATGAATTATATCGACTGAAATATTGAAAGCTAACTTTTAAAAAAACCAAAAAAACTAAGAAATGTCATAATTTAAAACGTATATTCTAAAATGTTTTTGCTTTTAAGAAATTTGTTCATACTTTGATTTCTTTTACAGATGCAGTGGAAATTCTACCTAAAATTGGCCTGGATGGATGTTAGATTCATTTATTGTAACAGACCTATCAAGGAACATGTTAATACTATTGTACATATTATTGCTGGTCCAACAAATGTGTCTGTGTGTGGACCTTACCTATTCTGTAGAGGAAGGCAGGATACCAGGTACTTATGTGGGTGACATTGCAGCTGATTCCCATTTGCTGGACACAGTTACTTCACAAGAACGTAACCAGATAACATTTAGTCAGCTGCCAGTTAGCCAGGCTGATGGATCTCAACTCTTTTGTATTTCCAAGAAAGATGGAAAGCTCTACACAGTCCACACGGTGGACACAGAATCAATGTGTACATATAATAAAGAATGTTTCAAAATCGTTGAAGTGGCTGTACAGAAAGGGACTTCATTTATTAAAGTGTTAGAAATAAAGGTAATGTTAAAAGACATTAATGATAACCAGCCTAAATTCCCTGTGACACGAGTTAACATAGAGTTCTCAGAAAGAGACAGTAAGGGTACAAAGATTTTAATCCCCAATGCTGTTGATAATGATATAGGGGATCGCAATTCTCAGATTACATATGAGCTGAAGAAGAAAAGAGATGAACCCTTTATACTGTCTATTTCAAAAAGTATTGATGGAACATCCAAACTTTTCATTAATTTAGAGGAAAAACTAGATAGAGAAGAAAAAGACACTTATTTAATTCAGGTGATTGCTAAGGATGGGGGATCACCACCAAATCAAAGCACATTAGATGTACATATTGCAGTCACAGATGTCAATGACAACTTACCAATATTTTCCCAAAAAGTCTACAATGTTTCTATAAAGAACGAACCAAGTGAAACATCTGCAATAATCATTCTGTCTGCTAGAGATTTAGATTCTGGCTTATATGGCAGAATAACTTACCATTTCAGTTCAAAGACTTCTGATGTGGCTAAGGCACACTTTAAATTAAATAAATTGACTGGGGAGATATTTCTGAGCAAGAGGTTTACATTAGGGCAAGAGTTAACTAATAAGTTATATGTGGAAGCAACAGATGGAGGTATTCCCCCATTGAGCTCCATAGCTTTGGTTCTAGTGAATGTGATCAACCAGCAGAACAATGCCCCAACAATAGATGTGAATTTTGTCTCGGCATCAACAGGAAACACAGTTTCTATTCCAGAAGACACTACAGTAGATAGTTTTATTGCTTATGTAAGAGTCACTGACCAAGATGCAGGACAGAATGGTGAGGTCAGCTGTGTACTATACCATGATAAATTTCAGCTGCAAAGCTTAGGCATAAAGAAGTACAAAGTAATTCTTAAAAAGCCACTTGACCGAGAAATTGATGAATATCATGATATTACAATTACGTGCCAAGACAAAGGAACTCCGCGTCTCCATAATGAGAGTAAATTCACTATACATGTAATGGATGTCAGTGATGTACAGCCACAATTCTCTAGGAAGATCTACAAATTCAGTATAAATGAGAATGAAAAAGCCAAGTTTCCTGTTGGCTATATCAATGCCACTGACCCTGATCTTGGGCCTGGTGGAAAACTCACCTATTCTCTCCTTTCAGACAACAAATATTTCCTACCTTTCCAAATTTCAGATAGTGGACTGATCACAACTGTTATGTCATTGGACCATGAATTTCAAGACATTTATGAATTTCAGATTCTGGTAAAAGACAATGGAAAGCCACCACTGAACAATACAGTAAATGTCATCGTTGAGGTTAGAGATGAAAATGATAATGCTCCATATTTTACTTTTCCTAGTATTAATCCATTTACAATGGATGTTGTTTACTACCCACATCACACAATCAACATCACAGTCCTGAGGGCTTCCGATAGTGACAGCCGAGAAAATGCATTTCTCAAATATGAAATAACTTCAGGCAATGACAAGCAATTGTTTGCAATCAACCAGTACACTGGTTTGCTTTCCTTCACTCGTGTTGTTACTCAGTATGATGCAAAAGAGTATGACCTGGAATTTGTTGTCAAGGACAGTGGCAGCCCAGTCCTGTCAGCAACAACCACTGTGATTTTAATAATAACCATAAGCAACAGGACATTTGAAGTTTTCAAAGTACCACAGAGAGAAGATGAAGCTGAGGAAAACATACAGTTTGACTTTCTAATAGCCATTGTGTCTGTGGCTGTTACAGTATCTGTGGTCATCACAGCCATTATTTCAATATGCTACATACGGTACAATGACCAGAGAAAGGACTCACAGAGAAGTAACACTAATTTTTCTACCAAATGTGAACAGAGACAGTTAATGTGTCCTTCCTACCTTGCTACCTCTTGTACTGATGTTCCTGTTGTTGGAACAGAGCACCGACCAGAAAGGTCAAGGAGTGCTCAAGTGACTGATTCTAGGGGCGAGTCCCACTTAGAAGACTTGGATACTGTTCAAAAAGGAATTGCATCTGGAATAGATCTCCAGACAGCTTCAGAAGTTATATATCAGGTAAGTGAATACTTATTTAATATCATATTCTATATAATAGTGCTAGTAACAGTTCCTGATTACAGACTATCCCTCCTTTTAAAAATTAATTTTCAATGCATAACATACAGATCACCAAAACAAACATTTTGACAAAACTATAAAATCTTATTATAGAATCAAATTCCACTTTTTATATATTTATGTTCATATAGAGTTTTTTGTTCATTTACTATCCTATAATTGCTTTTTAGAACTTGCTTTGATTGGATAACATAATAATTTCATTGAGAGTACATTGGTTTAGCTTAGTCTGTAGATAATCTGCCTATGAACTACAAAGTTCCAGGTTTAATACTGGCCCTCACTAAGTCAACGCATGAGTAGCACAGCTTGGATTTGTGCAGTAAAGTGGGGAGCTGATAGTAGGTGTGATGGTCCATCTCAGATTCAAAACCAATCTCCCTGGTCTAGCATTTGTGAAAAGGAGATAGACTCTCTTGCTGTCTGCCTGATACTGACAATAGGCAACTCTACTGACTTTACTTTACATATTAGACATATCAATTGGACATCACACATGCATATGTATTCTCTCAATAGGTAGCTTAATAGACAGATCTGCATCAGGATAGATATTGATATACATCAATAAGTGTAAAGTGTTAAAAACTTTTGTTATTCATATGCAACCAATATTTATTTTTTTAAACATAATCTTCTTCCTTGGCACTTAGAGGTTAATCTATATTTCTCTGAAGAAGGAGAGTCAAGTCTCCGAAATATCAGAATTAAATAAAATGAAACTTAACATCCCACAAATTAAGTTTCTTATATATTTCACACCCAATGCTTCACACTAAATCTCAAATCATATATATTATAGACATTTATATATGCATAATATACATACTAATATAATACATACACACCGAGACACGCCATATATATATATATATATATATATATATATATATATATATATATATAAAAGCTTGATTTATCAAAAATTAATTTTGGCTACCTTTGCTTCTTCAAGTCTAATTTTATAATTATAAAATATGATTGTATGATCATAAAATCAGACTTGAAGAGGTAAAGCTAGCCAAAATAAATTTATTTCTTATAAATTTAGGTTTACATATATTTATTTATAATATACTTTATATATGTTAAAATATTCACATACCCTGAAATTTTATGTATATACGCAAAATCTTTATATGTACGTTTGAGTTCTCAATTTTGGTTGAATCTTATCATGGACACACACACATGCACATGCACACGCACACACAATAATCTTCATACAATGACTGCTATTTACACAGTAGCATTGCAACCAACAAAGCCTTCATCAGATGATGACTCTGGGTTCAGGCATGGTTTCGGGGCCGAAACCATGCTTGAACCCACACACAAATGCACACACACATATATATATATTCGTTTGTTTGTTTGTTTGTTTGTTTGTTTGTTATGCCTCATTGGGCATCTCCCTTCTTTTTATATCTTCTCACATCAACCTTTAAAAAAATTTAAAAAAAAAAAAAGAGAAGAGAAACTTTGCTCAGAACACATACATATTAATACAATATCATATATACAGTGTTGTTGAATCTGAAGTCTGACATGTTATTTAGCTAAATTTTGATCTGAACTTTTCACTGTATAATGTTTATCTATATTTTCCAAAGTTTTCACACACTTACTCATTTCTTCATTAACCATTCCAGAGATTAGTTTTTGTCAAGATATCTAACAATGGGCCAAAGTGTAGGTAGAAATGGATACAAAGGAATTAGTGGAAAGAGTGAACATGAACAGACTTAGCTGGGATTTGAACCCTGTTTGCCAAATCCATTTACATATTGGTAACTGTTATGCTACCCCACCCATTCTACACATTTTTAAATGAAGATTTACAGCTTTCAAAAAAGATTTTTAATTACCTTTGTTTATGAAAGAAATATGAATATGTATAGAAAATAATTAGAAAGAAGAAAACAACTTTGAGTATCTTAATATTCTTAATATCACAGCAAACTGATGACATCATTTTGAAGTAAATATGAAAAAAGTATTTGTGTCTTGAATCTTCTTTCTTTACAATAAAATCTGTCCAGTTATGAAGTTTGGTTTGATTGGTTTAATGGCATATCAACCCTTGTGGGTTATCTAATGCAAATTTTTTTTTTTGTATATGATTTGTTTATAGAAATAATTTTCATTAACTTCATGTGTATCTATAAATTGGTAGAAATATTTTTCATTAACATTCATGTGTATTAATAAATACTGGTAGTTGACTCTCAGCTACCACGTTCTAGCACCTATACGATAAAAATGATTGGGAAGATCAATTTGAAGGCTACGGTAGGGGTGATCATTTGGTGTAGAGCTTGACATAACCAGCCAATTGATTGGATGGGGCTTCTCCAACTGCTTGTCTAGTCCAAGTAAGGGTCAAATTATAGTATTGTATATTACAGGACCACTTAGTAACCAGATTATAGACTGCTCAGCTACCACAATCCTGTCCTCAGGCATTAAAGGATGCCACCCATGCCCAACAGGTTGTCCCATTAGTGGTGGTCTTTACCACTTGCAGAGGTGCAGTCGATTTATTCTACAGCCCTAGCCAACAGGGCAGTGTCCATTTATGAAGATTTGTGTGATGTCATCATAATACCAAATAATTTCTATGTGATATCATCATAATGCTCAAACACCATAATCCCAAACTTTAAAAATTAAATTTTAAAAACCTAACTAAGATCTATAATCACAGATGATAAAGCAATTAAACAATTAGCCTGAGAGCACTTGAATCCTTTATACATCCACTAAACAATGATCTATGCCTACTTGCATAGAAATAGGAAAGTTAAAGTAAATTTTTTTTAATTCCTTGTTTGAGATGCTTAATCAAACATATATCATTGTTCCTCTGTAAAACATAGTGCTGCATCTGCAGTTTTAGTAGCAGCAGATGTTCTTTTTTATAGGATAGGATTGTATATCCTTCCTCCTTTACATTTGAATTTGGACAGCAAGTTCTTTTAATAAGAGTAATCTTCCCTTAGTTGGGCTGCCTTTACAAAACTTCAAACAAGAAAAGATGGATATATGTATTTTTCTGAGTGAAGTGAACAAAAATTGTTTCAGTCTGAATTTGAACTTGGCTAACTGATTCCATTGTTTTTAACTGTTTGCACCCCCCCCATATATATATATATATATATATATATATATATATATATATATTTAAAAATACAATCGCTACCTTGTCTAACTTGTTTAATTTGTTCTGCTCATAACTCAATTTCCTCATATATCAAATCAATTTTCCCCATAGAAATAAACTGAAATGCTATTAATTCATTCCAGCTCCCCTCTCCCAAAACACCCTAATTTTTTTTTTGTTGCCTTTTTGGAATAATAAAAATAGCACTGTATTGTATAAGAACATAATAAAATAGAATGTAATGAATTATGTGTTGAAATACGTTTTAATGTTTATTCTTTTATAAATGATATTTTTCTTTGGTGTAATAAATTTGGAAACTTAAATGTTTTTAGTGAACTTATTAAAATAAGTATATCTAAAGCTTGCTTGTACCTCAAATTTTAGCTCTCAACACAAAGCAAAAAATCAACCAAGTGACAGCTCGTAAGTTGGAAAACTCATAAGTTTGGGTACTCATAAGTCAAGGTACCACAATATTCCTATTCTGATTTTTTCAAAGCTTTGATTTGAAAAAAATAGTACATAAGTTATATACACATTTTAATTGAAATCATTTTAGTTATCTTGAATATGTATAAACATATACACACAGATGGTGTCCAGACGTTATGAAAAGGTTAAAAATCTCATATTACCACTATCTCATAATGGTTTTTACATTTAATGTAGGAAAATGATTGGCAAATGGAACAATTATTTTGTGATAAATAGTGATAGTAATATTATTTTTTATTATTCAATTTTTTTACTAGATTTTCTTCTATGTAATTCAGTTGCTTTAAATCACAACAAAAAACTCACAACCTATAAGTTGTGATAAAAAAACAATAAAAATAAAAGAACTCATAAAAAATTAATAATGATAACAATGTATCATTTAAGACAATTCCACCTATTATTATAAGGTGCATATAACATGCAACACAAATAAGATAAAAGAAATGCTATTTTAAGAATAAACATTACATTTAAATTAGTCAAAAACTGATCAAAAAATTTATTATGCTAAGAATATTTGTTTATCAATTATTTATATATTTATTTATTATTTATATATTTTTTGACAAAATAGAGATACATTTTAATTATATATATATATATATAATATATATATATATATATATATATATATATAAATAAGGCAGACTACATGGCCACTGTTATAAATAAAAATGATATAAAATTTGAAAACTCTTATAGCTTTTGAGAAATTATAAATATACATATGCATGTGTGTGCCAAGCTTTAAATAAAGATTATGTTGTGATGTTAGTTCAACAGTAAAAAAAGAAGTCAAGTCAAGTAGGATAAAAAGAGACAAGTGTATTTACAATAAGGTACAAGAACGGCTAGCTTGCGCTAAACGGTAACAGTACGTAACAGTACAACCTTTTCACTCGGTGTCTCACTATTTATAGTGAGAACCGTGTATATTCTCCACTGTAGGAACGGCCGGTACAACAGATTATTAGCTGGATGGCGAGGGAGTCGTTTTCACTAGCACTGGACCAGAGAAAGTGTTTTTGCATCTGAGGTGGAGCGCCACATCTACCATCAACTCCCCACTTTACTCCATAGATCCAAGCTGTGCTACTCATGCGCTGAGTTGGTGAAGGCCAGTCTTGAACCCAGAACCTTGTTGTTCCAAGCTGGATGCTCTTCCGAGTAAGCTAAACTGGCCCCTAAATATATATATATATATATATAACATAATATATATATATATATATATAATTATAATATGAAGAAAAAGTGGAAGTAAATGCAACAATATGGAATATTATAAAAATTGAAAAAACACAAGTTTCATTAATGAATGATGTTTGATAAGCCAACACTACAGTGTTTCAGTTTGTTTAACAAATCTTCCTCAGGGCTTTCATTGCTTTAGGAAAAATAAATTATGAATGCAAACAAAAGTTTGCAAGCCTCTGCTTTTGGTATGTAGCTGCTTTTGTTGACATTCAAATATGAGGAAAGAAAAGACATACTTTAAAATGCTGACTAACATTGTGTCTTAATTTAATACTATGTGACTTAATTTTTCCCGAAAATTTCTGGAAACTAATTTTAATGAATGGAAAATTCATTTTACGTCGGCGTCCCCATTTATACTACATGATGTGTGTGTGTGTTTTTTTAAATTATTTTTTTATCTAAATTTTAATTAATGGAAAAATACCTTATCTAATTGAGTAAAAAAAAAATTATGGTTCAAATATAAGGTATTTTGGGATCTTTAAGTGCTAGGTGAGGGGACAATTTATAAAATCCGGGTCTTTGTTTTATTGTATTATAAATAGAAATTATGCTAGATTACACAATTTCTTAGTTTTTTTGTTGTGTATCCTAACTAACATTTTGGATTCTTTAAAATTAAATTTTCAAAATGTGTTTAGTTAATGCATTATTTAATTGCCTGATTTTTATGTCTCTTTTGTGCTCGTAGATTGTTTGTTGATATTTCTAGATGTCTCAGCTATATACTGTTTATTGCAAACTAAAGATTGGATGGTGTATACTCCAGCATCAGACCTTGTGTGCATATCAACAATAAAAACAACCATACTCACACAAGGTCTGATTATTTTTCCTTAAAGCAATGAAAGCCCTGAGGAAGGTTTGTTAAACAAACCAAAACACTGCAGCATTGGCTTATTAAACATCATTCGTTAATGAAACTTGTGTTTTTTCAATTTTTATAATATCACACATGCACACACACACATATATATATATATATATATATATATATATATATATATATATATATATATATAAAAAGAGTCAGATACTATTTATCTAAGTTTCATCTAAAGGGTCTTTAGGATAATTCCTGTTGATTCAGAATTATCCTGAAGATCCTTTTTTTCGGACTGTATGGATGATTTGGTCTTTACTTTTTTGTATTTTTTTTCCTGATATCTGTTTGTAATATCTTCTTATTCACAAATTATATTATCTGATTTTTTTCATCAACAAACTCCTGAAAAATATTGCCCATAAAACTATCACTCCATCCCAGAGATTAACTTGCTCTTTCTCTGGTAAAAATGTTATCTCTGCTATTAAGTGTTTTTACTAGTATATACCAATGATTGATTTATTGATTGATTGATTGATTTTAACAGCATATCAACCTGTCAAGGATTATTTTATGCCTAGAGGTTAGGGTATCACATTCATTGTACATTGATATTTACTTTTTTTGTGTAGTGGTTTTTTAAGAGATTTTTTTACACACAACACTATGGAATACAAATAATTTTTAAACACTTATTTGACCCATAGATAGGACCCTAACAGGTACTACCACCCCCAAGTCAGAGTAGACCTGAGAGTAATTGCTATGATTGAGTACTACATATTCACCAGATCATCAACTGAAGCCTTTGACATTTTAGTGTCATACCTAGGACACATTATATGGCAAATATTTGTTAATCTGTTGGTAGTGTATCAACAAAGTTGTAGGAACAACAAAGTTGTAGATCTGATACCAGCCCTCACCAACTCAGCAATGAGTAACACAACATAGATCAGTGCGGTAAAGTGTGGAGCAGATGGTAGGTGGGGTACTCCACCTCAGACACAAAAACAATCTCTCTGGTCTAGCACTAGTAAAAATGGGATAGAATCCCTCACTGTCCAGCTGATACCAACCATAGGTTACTCTGCTGACTTAATTTTATTTTTACTAAATAGTAGCAATTACAAAAAGTTTTCAGTTTATTGAAGCCTTTATCATAAAATGAAAAAAAAACATAAATCTTTGTTTGGATACTGGAATTTTAAATATATTTAGCAATTAATAAATATATTCTACCCAGTGAAGAATTTTACTTGTATACTCCCTTGCATGTTATATCATTATAATATACAAACATTATAATCCACTGTACTAAATGATATTGTGAGAAAAGACCTTGATGCCACAGGGTTTCAATCCCAAACTGGTACTGTAGGTCTCGACCGAGAAGTCGCAAACAACCTTATGGGATTATACTTTTCTCATTTGAGGGTGATAAGTCACTAATTGGAGGTATCACCTGCAGTTATACGTTATCCTGTGGCAAATCCATTGTGTCAGTTCTTGACCTGGGATTGGCCACCTGAGACACATTAGAAACCAGTTAAATATTTGTCTCTCCTAAACAGGTTGATAATAGCATTAATTGCCATAAAACTTCTGAGATTATCAATTGACACATTACCACCCTACTTCAGAACATTGGTGGAATGGTTTCTTGTCTAAAAAACAACCTTAGTGAGGTGAAGTTGCTGATGCATGCATCTTGCTGGCAATTATACATGGTAAATAAAATACATTAAAAAAAATGGATTTTTGTGTTGTGTTTCCTTGTCAACATTTCTTGGATGAATTAAATTTACAGTTGCTCAATGTAATATCTTGTATTTGTCTCTTAAGGATCACCCAATAACAGTAAACTACAAGATGGCTGATTTAAAACTAATCTTTATTATAACAATCATACAGGATATGGTGTTTTTTTGTTGATTTTCACCTAGTTCCCTAAAATTTTGAGTTTACTCTTGAACAGGCTCAAATGGATAATTAAAGTAAAATTGTGTTGAGTCAATCTTCCAAATAGAACACCTCTGCCCTGTATGAATGCATGAGAGAACTTTTGATATTTGCCTCTATTGGATGTCTTTGTCTTTTATCTTCATCAGGTGTCTGTTCTTCTTATTGAGGTTCTCTTTTGGATCAGACATCTCTCTGGTTCTGGGGTGTCTCTTTGTGGGTTCCATCCGTTCTTTTCCTGAACACAGAGACATTTTCATATGTACACACTTTTATTTTCCCAATACATTCTTAATTGGCACAGGGGAACAGAGACCAAAAAGTGCATCTGACTAAAAAGGCCACTAAACTCAACTCCACTGAATGCTAACTCTACTTTCCCAGCATCACCTGGTCACGTAATCCTCCAAGCCAATGACAGGCCCAGTTTCAGATAACCCTTATTGATTTTCCTCTGTTTTACTATAATTTCAAACTACTCTATACTACTTGCTAAATATGATAGGCTATGCTTATTCATTATGCAACAATAATATGGTTCTTATTTGAAATTGTTATTTTACTTATCAGCAAAGAAAAGTCTATTTAAATCATCAACATAAATCATTTTAAAAAAACAACAATACATTTTCATCTATTTTTATCAATATTATGGTTATATTCACAAGCTGAATCACTGCTTCATAGCCTAGAGAAACAGCAAGAGGCATTGGTCTCAATGTGAACTCAGATAAATCTAGAGTTCAAGTGTTACAAACAAGATGGAGACACCTCCACACTAGTTGGTAAGCTGGTCTCTCTGATAAGACAAAGCAAGAATTCTTCCAAGCTGTAGTTGTGTCAGTGCTACTGTCTGACGTGCACCACAGCAAAACACTTAGAAAAAAAACCTGAATGGGATCCAGCATGCTGTCTTAGATAAATCCTGGAAACATCACCTCACAAAAGAGCAGCTGTACAGCCACTTACCTCCTATCATACAAACCATCCAGGTAAGATGAACAAGATATACTGAAAATCAAGGATGAACTCATAAATGATATTATCCAATAGGTACATACACATGGGCACAACAGTCTGGGTTGGCCAGCAAAAGCCTATGTCAATCAGCTCTCTGTGTGGATCCTGGATGCTGTGCAGAGGACTTGCCATAGAGATGGGTGGTGAAGAAGAATCATAGAGATCTGTGCTGTCAGCATGACTTGATGATGATGATGATATAGTTGGTAGAGTGGCCTATTGTTGGTATCAACTGAACAACAAGGGAGTCTATCCCTTTTTTTGCTAGCGCTAGACCATGGAGATTGTTTTTGCTTAGGTGGAGCGCCACACCCACCATCAGCTCTTTAATGCTTTACCACACAGATCAGATTACCCAATCTTTGCTTACTCGTGCTGAGTTAGCAAGAACCAGTATTGAACTTGAAACCTTGCTATTCCTAGGCAAATGCTCTACTGATTGAGCTAAACTGGGCCTTGCTGGTTATATAGTTTAGTTATGCCTATTCCAAAACAATCAGTATAATGTAGATATTTTTTATTTTCCTTTCCTTATAAATTTTTTTTTTTTTAGCCAACAATCTCTGTGAATGAACATAAACTATTGAATCAACCATCAATCAGCCTATCCTCTTTGGATAGTGTGTAAATGACATCCTACATTCAATATCCAATATAACAGGATAAGATAATTACCAGATTATTTTAAGTCCACTTAAGGGTTAAGTGCCACAGCAAATGCTATATAATCTGTGCCAGGGGGAATATTGCTCTCAGATTGACAATGTGCACTGTAATATCAGAGTACTTTATAAAAAGGAAGGAATTACTCAAGGGAATAGCAATGCGTTTTTTAACATTTTAGTCTGATTTCATATTAAGTAGCTCTATTGAGATTAGCAGTGAAGATTATATCATTATATGAGGAACCTTATAAAGATTAATGAATGGATGAAAACAGATAAATAGTTATGTGAATATGAATATGAACAGACTGCAATTAAATAGATAGATAGGTAGATAGATAGATACATACATACATACATACATTGGAAAGGGTAGGAAAAGTTATGATAAATTAGAGTTAAATTAAAGGGAAACAAAAAAACTGAATAAATTCCTGGAGTCCTAGTGAACTAGAGAGTCTCTGTCACTTGGACTCACAATCCAAGGAAGAATCAAGAAGAATCAAGACCATCCAAACAACAGCATTGTTAAGAATATTGTTATGATCAGTTAGGATATTCAAAAGAACCCTGAAGATCCTAAGAGACTTGCTGTCACTCAGCCTCCAGTGAACCACCAGCTTAACTGGGTGTGAAAACTCTTATGAGTAGAAGAATGATAATAATAATTGTTCCATCTGCTTTTTCCTACCAGATATTCAGAGTTGAGTGCCTGGAGATTGATCATGCCTAGAATCAGTATAGTATCTGTGGACCCTGCCTAACTTAAGTATTTCCAAGTTAATTTTACCCAGCTGTTATTGCAGTAGAATACTGGCCTAGTGGATATGTAACTTGTTGCTTATCTCCAGGTCAAATGTTCAAATCAAGATATGGTTCACTTGTTAATTTCATATATTTGTTTATTTTAGTGTGACAGAAGAAACAACCAAATATACATATATTCATTATATATGATATGTGTATTGCAAATACTAAAATTAGTTACCCGAGATAGTTCAGACCATCTGTGGCTATAGCTTAGTAATAGATTGTTTTTGTTATTATTGATGGTTATAATATTAATACTAACTAGCAGGATGTGTGGATATACCATGGTATGCTAATTTAATTAATACAACCTTTGAAATGTATAGTCAAGAGCTATTGCGGAATAGTTCAATATGTAAAAAGTACAATCTTGATTTAACTGAAGTGAAATCCTTGATACTATTGAGAGAGTGGAATTATATATGTTACTCAAAATTACCCCAGGGACAGACCCCCAATCTCTCTAGCTATGCTACTGATTGAATAAAAACTTATTTTTTGGTATCCAATTGTTTTGAACTGCTTATTTTATGATCTCTGCTATCGTAAACAGTTGGCAGTGACCTTTAAACTTGGAAGATATTTGTTTGTGGAAATTCTTATTTTTATTAAACATTTTTTTTTTTTTTTTGCAAACAAACTAATTATTCATCTGAGGTAACAAAGTACCTGTAGAAATTCCACTTTTTATAGGTTTTCTCTATTTATTTTTATACATAAAATTCCAAAATGTTTCCATTATGTTGAAGATGTTTAGGATAATGGTGTATTTTATTAAAAGATTAGGATTTAGATAACTTATATTATTAGTAAAAATTAATAAAGTTTTTTTTCAAGCACTTGATCACAAATTTTTTTTTTAGATACACTACCAAAAACAATTGTTTTTTTACTTTGTTTTGTTTTGTTTTTGTAAACAATCTTTTTAAAGGGAAATAATATACATAAAAAAAAAAATATTTGCTTCCTTTATAGATTATCTGTTTTCTTTTCCTTTACCTTTTACCATCTTCTTTCCTTCTTTCCATTCCACTGAAGCAGACGATAAGCTTCCCCTCTCTCATCCATTTCTTTCTTATTGTATTTGCCCTCTTTTTCTCTCTGACGCATCATGCAGCCTTTTTTTAAGATTACCAATGGTTATCCCACTTTTTATAAGTTTTCTTTTTTATCT
Organism: Doryteuthis pealeii; assembly: GCA_023376005.1. Taxonomy (NCBI): domain Eukaryota; kingdom Metazoa; phylum Mollusca; class Cephalopoda; order Myopsida; family Loliginidae; genus Doryteuthis; species Doryteuthis pealeii. Next base: position 16,789,893 of record CM042151.1, on the reverse strand, counting down.
TTTTATTATTTTGTTGAATAAATTTACAAATATTGTTTCATTATGTTGAAAATTTTTATGATAATGAGATCACCAACACAAAAAATTAGGATTTTGATAACTTATATTTTAGTCAAAATTAATAAAGTTCTTTTTTTCTTGGAAATATTTTTAACAGTTCTATAAATACAGAACTTAATTAAAGGGGAATAATAAATGTAAAAAACAAAATCTTTGCTCTCTTTATAGAGGATTTCTTACTTGGTTTACTAATATGAAATAAGTTTTCAAGATAAGTGTTCTTCATTTCTTTCTTTTAACCATTTCTCTCTATATATCTTCGGTTTCTCTTACTCTCTCACTTTTCCTCCTTTCATTTTTCCTTCCTTCTTTTTTCCATTCCATTGAAGCAGGTAATAAACTCTCTCTCTCTCTCTCTCTCTCTCTCTCTCTCTCTCTATCTATCTATCTATCTATCTATCTATTAATCTTTCTCTCTCTCTCTCTCTCTCACACACACACACACACACCTTTCTTTATTATCATAGTTGCTTTCTTTTTCTCTCTGATGTGTCGCATGTTCTTTTTCTACCATTCCTTTCCTCACAATTAGAACAGAATAGTTTATTATCTATCTGAGCTGATGACAGGGAATTAACATTTGAACAATGCATTCATATCTTAATCTATTAATATAGACAAACAAATCAAAAACAGAATGGCACATTATTTAGCTGATGTAATGACAGGGCATGACACACAGAGATACAAGTGTATTAATACATAGTTTGTTCTTATTAAATTTTAAGTAGCAGTGACTATGATATCACAGATATGATATCATGCAGACAGTGGCTGTGATATCACTGCATACTGTACATAGGACATAACTATTAATAAGGAATGTTACATTACAGTATTATCAAGAGCAATAAATTTTCTAGATAAAATAATATATTCTATAGACAGTAAACATATTGGGTTGATTTCTCAGCAGTATACAAAATAATTAGATGCAATACAAAAGAAACAGTTGTTGGTATTGTTATTGTTGAAGTACCCATTTTACCATTAGCCGTAATGGTAGATATTAATATAGGACATTATTATTGAGATCTTAGTATTATCAGTAATACTACAATGCAATAGTCAGCAAGCTAGTGTCACTTCAATTGTTATGAGAAATATATCTCTTTCCTAAGATCAGTGTAGTATTCTGTGCACTCTGACCAGGATCAAAGTCCTACTCTCCAACCCTCTACCAAGGTTTAGCATAATATGTGTACTCTGCCTGACTTAGTATCTTTACCCAAGGATATGCTACAATTATTTTAAAAGCTATGATATATTTTTTTACATGTAATGGTCAGAAAACATAAGATTAAATATCATTAATTTATAAAATTAGAATTTTAACAGTATATGCACAGAGCCAATCAATATAGTTCTTTGTAGGTTAGCCCACTCTGGTATGTCCATGTGTAGGTGTCCACAGTAGAACATCACTTAGGAATTCATCCTTACTACTCCAACAGTGTCCAGCATGTTTTGTTCATCTTACTCGGATGATTTGTGTGATTGGAGGTAAAACTATTTAAACTGAATGTTATAGTTTCTAATCTGAAAATAAATGTTAGTTAATATGATATATAGGGCCGGTTTAGCTCAGTTGGTAATGTCCGGCTGGTAACCTCAAGGTTCCTGGTTCGATGCAGGCCCTCACCAACTCAACATATGAGTGGCACAGGGATCTGTGCGGTAAAGTGGAGAGCTGATGGTAGGTGTGGCACTCTGCCTCAAACACTAAGAAAACAATCTCCCTGGTCTAGCACTAGTGAAAAGGAGATAGACTCCCTTGCTGTCTGGCTGATACCGACTTTAGGCCACCCAACAACTTTACTTTTTTTTTTACTTATACATATATATATGAAGAAAATAACAGATTAGGAAAAATCTTACAAAATGTTAAGAAAAGTTATAGAAAAGTGAATAATGAACACAAACAATTAAATTCAATTAATATTTCACCTCTGTTGGATTCAGGGTCTTCCTCAGAATGACCAACAGAAGCAAAATATCAATTATGGTTGGTAAATACATACATATATATATATATATATATATATATATATATATATATATATATATATATATATATAGACCACCACAGCCACCAACACCACTAACACAGTAGTGCACAAGTAATTCAATATTAATAGCAAAATTGTGCACAACATTATTATTATTAAGCCAGATGTCCACTGCATTAGGACAGAGTGGTGCCATTGTAGAATATCCAATGTCAGTATGTATTACTTGGTTGAATAAAGCTTAATGCTTGCATGAATGTCACCATCACAGTCATTTGTTTGTATAGTTGTTTGGATTCTGCTTAGGATGAGATTCTGTGCTGTTGTGTTCCATGCTGTCTCATTGTGTAGATCATATTTGTTGCCAAATCACATAATGTTAGGAAAGCTCAAAGATCTGAACAGCAGACATGTTCATGATAAATGCACAGAGACTGCCCTGTCGATTCTGGTGTGATTGTTATGGAATTTGTGAATCAAGGATTCAGTTGGACTAATGTCTCTATCTTGACTGTATCTCTTATGACATTTTGACAGGTACATTTTTCAATTGTCTTCAACTGCCATGTCTAATATAATGTTCCCATCATTATGATATGAGGTTTCAATCTAACTGAACAATATTTTTATTTTATTTTAGCAACATCTACATCAGTTTCTTTTTATAATTACAAATTACTGCACATTTAACTGAATGAAATTGTCTGCTAGATTATGTTATCATTATTTTATACTCATTGAATTTTCCCACCAGTAGTATCAGGTAATTCATTCATGATTAAGTGACAGCAAGTCTCCTAGATACTCCAGCACTCTCCTCGGTATTCTTGCTGATTTTGATAATGCTGTCATCAGGATGGTTTCACATTAAATCTCTTTGATACTTTAGAACTCTCCTCAGTATTCTTCCTGATTTTAGTTATGATTTTAAATCAATGATTTCACATCAAGCCTCCTAGATACTACAGCTCTTTCCTCAATATTCAAGTTGGTTTTAGTAATGCTGCAATCAATTCTTCCTTGGATTTATAAATCTTCAAAAGGTGTTGGTGGCCTAATGGTAAACAGCAGGGAAAACAGAACCAGTGAGCTAAGTTCATTTTGCATTAATTCAAGGGATCATTCTCAATATTAATAATTTATAAACTAATAATTATATGGTTTTGAGTAACTATTCCTCCATATAAAAGTTATATGATTCAATTGATTGATTGATTTCAACTAATCTACGGTTATTTCATTCCTAAACATTTAGGGAATCACATTCATTGCATATTCATATTTACATTTCTTGTGTAGTTGTTTCTTAATAGTTTTTTTGGTGTGGGTTTGCACACAGTCCTATTGAATATGAATCATTTCTAAACAGATCTATTTGACTCACAGATAGGGACCCTAATAGTAGATCTGAGAGTAATGGCAATTATGGGGTACTTCACACTCTCCAGATCTCCAGAACTGGATCCCCACTATTGGATACAGTTTAATGTCATGCCTAGGATACCCCATTTTGAAAGGGTTCTTACCTCTCTGCAAGGGATACAGACAGTATATTCTAAGCCTCGCTGACAGGGTGATATATGGTTTCATGTATTCCTAACTAATACTAATAATTTGCACATCATTATATGATTTCAAGTACCTTGTGAAAGGAATAAATCCGTTTCTTAAACACTCGCCCCCACCTATCTATGAGTAAAATAGTTTGGAAGATTGGGCTTTAGTGTCTTAGCGCCCAGTCCAGAAAAAAAGTTCTTCATTGAAAACCAGGAGTAATGCCACTTGAAATTCTCTTAGAAAAAGCATGGATCCATTCTTCTTCCCTGTGATAGGTAAATATATATTTTTGAAAAGTTGGGTGTTTGTTTAGCAAGTTTACTCTGTAAAGCATAAAGGCTAGTAAAATAACAACAGCATTACTTGTGTGCTGCTTCTGGAGCCTGATGTTTGATAAGACTAAAAAAATATATAAAAAATAAAGAATTCTCAAGAATACTTTTTGGTTTATGCTTGTGGTCTTTGTATGTACTAATCAAGGTTATTGGCTCATTTCCCAGTGTGTCATTCTCTGCACCCAATCTGATTTTATGCTTGAGTGGAGGCAATTTTCTGCACACATGTATGATTTACTATATATTTCTTCTTTGTGGCATTATTTCCAAGTTTTTGCTTTGACATTTGCCTTTTCAGTTTATAAATATTGATCTTGAACTGGTTATTAATATTTTCTATTTTTTGCTAATAACCATTGACCTTGATCTACTTGTTATTTACTATTTTAGATATTAGTTGTTAGTTTTGATCTAGTTGTTGCTATTTAGCTAATAATTGATTTTGACCTACTCGTTGCTATCATTTGCTATTCTTTTCTTATAATTATTGAAATTGACCTAGTTGTTATTATCAGTAACTATTATAGTGCATAACTGTTGACCATAACCTAATTATATTCTGATTTTAACTTGTAGTTGTTGACCTTGACCCAGTTGGTGATATTTGCTATTTTAACTAATGATTGACTTATTTGTTTCTTCTCTAGCTAATAACTGTTGACATGACTTACTTGTTGATATTATTACCTATTCTAGTTTAATTTCTGCTATATTGATATTTACTATTTTAGCTATTAGTTGTTGACCTTGACCTATTATCAACCTTGTCTTATTGATATTTGGTATTCAAATTCATAATTTTGAACCTGATCTACTTCTAATTTCCTATCTTAGTTTATAAGGGCTGATCTTGACCTAATTGTTCTATTTTCAACTTAGACCAATTGTCATTATTATTACTTCCTATTTTAGGTTACAAGAACTGACCTTGATCTAATTTTCTTAATTGCTATTTTATTTAGTAGTATTTTTAACTTAACCCAATTGTTATTTTCCTTACCATTATTATTATTTCCTATTTTAGGTTATAAGGGTTGACCTTCACCTAATTGTTCTTAATTGGTATTTTAGTAAGTAGTAGTTTTAACTTAACCCATTTGTTATTATTATTATTTACTCCTTTTGAGTTTTCACATCAGTGTTAGCTGATGGTCTTTCACTGGAGTCTGAGTGACAGCAAGTCTCCTCAGGTCTCCAGGACTCTTCTGAGTATTCTGGCAGATTGCAGCAGTGCAGTGTTCTGAATGGTTTCAATCCTTCCTCTGATATCCAAACTTTCCAAGCCCTTTTCTAATCCTTTTGGGACTGTTCCAAGTGCACCAACTACAATTGGTATAACTTTCATTTTCATATTCCATAACTTTTTCAGTTGTCTAGCAAGGTCCAGATATTTGTCAATTTTTTCATTTTCCTTTAGCTTCACCCTGTGATCTGCTGGCACTGCAAAATCCACCAGTTGACAAGTTCTTTCTTTTTTGTTAATCAACACTAGGTCTGGTCTTCTTGCTGGGATAAGGTGATCGTTTTAATTTCAAAGTCCCAGAGAATTTTGTGCGTTTCGTTCTCAAGAACAGATTCTGGTTTATGCATATACCATTTTGTTGTGTGGTCAAAATTTAATTTCTTGCATAATTCCCAGTGGATCACCTTCCCAACCCAGTCGTGTCTAGTTTTGTATTCTCTTTGTGCTAGTTTGCTACATTCGCATAGTATATGGTTAACAGTCTCATCTCTATTACCGCAAAGTCTACATTTACTATTTTGTTGGGTCTTATCAATTTTCGCTTTGATGTAGTTTGTCCTTATGGCATTATTTTGTGCAGCAATTATAAGTGATTCTGTTTCTCTTTTGAGGTTTCCCTTTCTTAACCATGTCCAAGTCTTTTCATGTGCAACTTCATCTATTTGTCGTTTGAAGCGTCCATATAATTGTTTTTCTTCCCATTTTTGTTTTCTAGTCTTTGTCATTTTTCTGTTTGTCCATCTGCCGTTTCTACTATTGTTGGTCGCCATAAGTAGTTTGTCTTTGCTCTTCCTTGTGTAATCTTCAAGTTGTTGGATTGTGGTTTCTACGCATTCCTCTATGTTGGCAAGACCACTTCCCCCTTCCTTTCTTGACATACAATCTATCTCTATCATCTCTAAGGTGGAGAGCCTTGTGCATTGTCATTAATTTTCTCGTCCTTTGGTCTATCTGTCTGAGTTCTTCTTTTGTCCATTTTAAGAATGGTCCTGAGTATCTTATAATGGGGACAGCCCAGGTATTAATTCCTTTGATCAGATTTCTGCTGTTGTTTTGTTTCTAGAAGTTTTCTAGTTCTCCTGAGATATTCTTTTTTTTTTTCATTTTTTATTTCTTTTTTTATTATTATTATTATTATTATTATTATTATTATTATTATTTTTTAAATTATTATTATTTTTATTATTATTATTATTATTATTATTATTATTATTATTATTGTTGTTGTTGTTTCCTATTCTAGCTTATAAGGTAAGGACCTTGACCTAATTCTTCTTAATTGGTATTTTATGAAGTAGTATTTTGACTTAACCCAATTATTATTAGTAGTATTTCCTTATAAGGGCTGACCTTGACCTAATTATTTTTATTTCTATTCAGTAGTAGTTTTAACTTAACCTAACTATTGTTATTATTTACTATTCTAACTCTGGTAACCCTGAATAAATGATAAACTGGGAGTTATAACATTTAAGATTTTTGGTTAATTGATATTTCCCATGTGTAACTTTATATGGCACATTGCCATAATGGAGCCACAGATATTGATTGTAATCAAACTTAATACATTAATTACTAACCACCAATGTATGTTAGATACTCTTTAGGTTTTGGTTTATTCAAATAGAAACATTTTTTTTAAGTTGAAAAGGGAATTTATTTTTGCTTGACACATGCTTGTAAAATCTCTAATATTTATACAATATGCATTAGTGAGAACTGCATTAATAAATGCATAGCTTTTACCATAAGAGGAATATCATTAAATTTAATTTATGTGTCTTGAAGGTCTGAGTCCATGATATTGTAGCCAGCAAGCTTACCATTTTCATAAAATTACTAGCATTTGCATGAATAGGAAAAAAGTAGAAAAATAAAGAATAAATAAAAATGAAAATAAAAATAAAAGCCAGAATTATTGGCTGAGTTGATCAAAACAAAATAGAAACAAGTTTATATTATCAGGGTGGGTAATCAGATTTATCGCAGATTTTTTGGTAAGAAGAAAGGAAATCATTCAGACAAAACCATTTACTTAAACATCAGAGAAAAAGGCTTTTGTCTGTGTTTGTGTGTGTGGCGGGAAGTACATTTCTCTTTTTACTGGCCAGTCAATTGAAATCAGGGACTGAAAGATAGCCAAATATAAAAATTGCCAATTAGAATATGTGTATGTATATGTATGTAAATATTTCTCCCTTCTCTCTCTCTCTCTCTCTCTCTCTCTCTCTCTATATATATAATATATATATATATATATATATATATATATATATGCAAAATCATCATCATCATGAGTTCACTGCTAGACAAAGACTTTTCTCAACTGCTTCCATGACAACCATGAATGTGCTAATCTCTGTCATGACTTACTAGTAAACCCATCTATCTCATCTCTTCATCTTAGGAAAGATATATAGACATGCATGCACATACATACATACACACACACACACACACACACACACACACACATATATATATATATATATATATATATATATATATATATATATATATATATATATATATATATATATATACACATGCACACACAAACTCATATTCATCCATATTTATATCTCAGTACATAGCTATACATATTATAAACACACAACACAAGACTGAAGCTGTATTACTAAGACAGAAATGAACATTAATAATCCCCTTTGACTTCAATGAACTTATTCCCATAAGTTTCCCCTTGGTCGAAGCACCTCTGAAACTCTTCTTTTGATATGGTGTCAAGCTGCACAATTATATTTCTTTTAATCTCCTACACACCCTCAAATCTTACTCTTAGATGAATTTTCAGTTTAGAAAACAAAAGTAGCATGGAATTAGGTATGGTGAGTATGGGAGGATGCTGCACTTGCACAATCTTGTGTTTCATCAAAAAATATTGAAACTGCTGATCAAAAAGTAGCATGAACTTGTCTAGACATCAGTCTAGACATCATCAATTTATCATATAAATTGTTCAGCTGTGCACACATCTTTAATTAAATTCAAAATTTTTAAATAGTCTCCATACTTTCTGATCACACATAATATATGATATTCGGTTAAATCGAACTTAACGGACCTAAATTCCACCATCGTATGTCACCCACCGAAAGAGAAAAAAAACTTTTACATTTTTTTCAGGTCAGTTAACTTTGAACCACGTATCTTTGAGATCTGTGTTACGCCTCAAAGATATGTGGTTCAAATTAACTGACCTGAAAATATGTAAAAGTTTTGATATAAAATATCTGGTGCATTATATCTTTTATTCATTAATATATCAACACTGAGAATGTCATTAAATTTGGTTAATTCCCTGATTTTTCTTTCTTTTTTTTCTTTTTCGGTGGGGTTACATACAGTGGTGGAATTTAGGTCCATTAAGTTCAATTTAACCAGATATTCTATAGTTTAGTAATATCATATATGATATTCTATAGTCTATAGTAATTTTTATTGTAAACATTCACAATTAGAGAACATTTTGTATTAATTTAATTTTGTTATTTACTAAACTTTGCTTCATCTGACATACAGACACTAGCTTTCTTACTAGGCCAGTTGTTACTAAATACTTTCAAATACATTAATTTCATTGATCTAGATAGAACCAGTACGTTCAGCATGAATGGTCATATTAATCTAATTCTAAGATAGTTGGTTATTAACTAAAATATTCTATGTCTGTCCCATAATAGATATTACATTTGCATATAAATTCCATATGTTAACTGTAACAACTATTATGGGATAGAGATAATTATGATGATAGGTGTTTGTGGTGTGATAGTTAGCTACATAGGAAATGGACACTGCAATCCGAGTTCAAATCTGAGACAAGGCTGTTTTCATTTCACATAGTGCTAATACTATTGGGACATGGATGAATCCGACTATTCTCCCTACGGCTATTAATAACATAGTAGGGCTGACTGGACTCTTTAACCTTGGTATTGCAACCAGTCTAGGAGAAGGAAAACTCTGAATTTGAACCTGTTAAACATTGCATAAAAAATTGACCCTGTGTCGCATCCTAATTGTGCAAAAGAGTTGGGTAAATACATAATAGTAATTATAAAGGTTTATTTCCTTTCATTATAAAAACAGAGGTTTATTTTTTGATCACTCCTGATTTGCTTTAAATATTTCTAGGATGCTGAAAAGCATAAATAGAATAAACACTTCAGAAAGGAGTTAGTTTATGTATTGTGGGCCATTTTTTTTTTTTTTTTTTTGTACAAGAGATTATAAGACAAAAATGATTAAGAACAGAAATTTAGTCTGTGACAAATGAATATTTAGGATAAAGACTCAAGAGTAAATAATACTAAACTATTTTAAGAAGCACTAATGTAGAACATCAATAAAAGAGAAAGATATATTCTTGTTGATGTTTTAAAAACAATTGTGTGTGATCATCTGACAAGATGCCATTTAAATGTGAGTTATTACAGAAATCAATATTTTATCTACACTGAATATCATAATTACATGTGAATATTCCATTATAGTATCTATACACATGTGAATACTCCCATCATTAATGGTTATCAAGCTAGTCTCACAGATTCATTACTAGTAAATAGTGAGTTTGGTCCTTGCTAGATGCCCTATACTTATGACCTTGTGTTACATTCTACCTGTGGGAAATGGGTTGAGTAAATAAATACTTCATGACACAGTCTTATCATCATCATCATGGCATGCAAGTAGTATGGATATCCATGACAATCTCTCACTAACCGTCCCTATCATTCGTTGCTCCCTTCAGGTCCCCTGTGTGCTGCATCCAGTATCCATGCAGAGCTGATCAATGTAAGTCTTTGCTGGATGGTCCGCACTGGCTTCCACAAGAGAACATCGCTTATGAGTTTGTCCTTGCTTCTCCAGCAGGTTCCAGCATCTTGTTTGTCACACTCAGATGGTTTGTGTGATAGGGGGTAAATGGCTGTACAGGTGTTTTCTTGTTGGGTGTTATTTTCATGATTTGTTTAAGATCGCACACAGCATTTTTGAGCTTCCAATTAGCTTATTCTCGAGGCATTTTGTTAGGGTCCGAAACTAAATAACATTTTTCCATGCCTTTCTATATATTTACACTAGGAATTGTTTATTTAGCATATTTTTGTTGTTATGGTAACACAAAGCTTGCTTCCAATAATTGAATGCATGCCTTATGTTACTATAACAAAGAATTTTCTCATTTATAACGGAAGGTTCTGGTGACATAAAAAAATTGTCATATATATATATATATATATATATATATATATATATATACATACATAAGGATACAGAATTCATTACATGCACACACATATATATATGCGGGACTTGAACTTTGGTGGACTTATCCACAAATTCCACCCAAATATTAAAAAGTTGGCCAGAAAACTCGAAAAGATCAAAAATAAAATTGTTAAACAGATGTGTCTTTTGTTTAATTCTAGATGTATAAATGAAAGAATGCTGCCCAAATACACACACACACACACGCACACACACACACACACACACACACACATATATATATATATATATATATATATATATATATATATGAGGCAGGGACAAAAAAAGGCAAACTTACTAGGATAAAGTAAGCATGCTTGTTTTAACACTATGGTGTTGCTCCTTTCTGTGTTACAGTTGGCATTTACTCAATTCACAGGCTGTCCCAAGACAGCTATCCCATTCATCCCACTAAGATGGTGGCAAAAATCTAAGTCCTGATCCAATTGGAACCGTTTCTCTTTTTTGCACAATCTCCTGACACCCCCTCTTTTAGTCCTTAAGGGTTCTGGGTCAAAAATCTTAGCTGGTCTTTACTTAGCACTGTTTTTTTTTCTTTCCAGTCACTATTCAGTGAACATCATAGGCCTCACTAAGTAGGAGGAATAGAAGGGGCCAGTGTAATACTAAAAAGAAATTGCATTCTGTAAGCATTTAGTTGTTACAAGTTAATTTTATTTTGCTAATTTCACTTGTAACATAACTAGAGATTGAACAAAAGATATTTTTCCTGAATTTCTGAGATAAGAAATTATCATTATTATACACTCAGACTAGTGTTTTCATTATGGTTGTTATATTCATAATATGTTGGTCATTTACTCTCTAGCTTTCTTCACATGTCTGTCATAGTTGGTAACCTTGAAATTTCAAAGTAAGTCCTTTATTCTATCCATCAGAGTAGATAGTTCTCACAATGTTGTCCATTCTTAGAGAATATTCCATATCAGTTAATTCTTCCTTATTATTTCCTCTTTGGATTCTTTGTTTAATGGCATATCAAACTTCTTGGGCTATTTAATGCCAAAGCCATCATTATCAAAGAATAGTAGTGGTACTATTTAACCCATAGCTGGGTATTTCATCTTTGTGTTGTCACTTGCCTGTCTTTTCAACTGAACCAAAGTATATGGTGTTTTTTGCACTACCCAACCTAGGGGTGGAACTCATGACTGCCAGTCAATCTTATATGTTTTAAGCAACACTTATAAATCCTTATCAGTCATTGGCCCTGGCAGGTCTTTTAAACAGGATCCAGAATCCACACACAACCGTTTGATGTAGGTTTTTGTTGGTCAGCCTTTACTGGTGTGTCCATGTGTAGGTGTCCTCAGGAGAACATCACTTATGAGTTCATACTTGCTTCTACATCAGTGTCCAGTATGTTTTGTTTGTCCCACTTGGATGGTTTGTGTAATAGGTGGCAAATAGTTGTATAGCTGCTTTTTTGTGGGGTCCTGCTTCCAGGATTTGTTCAAAACAGCATGCATCATCCTTGTGTAGTTCCTATCTATCTTTTTCTTTAAGCATTTCATTAGATTCCGAGTGGTGCAGCCATACAGTCACGCTGATACAGCTACAGCTTGAAAGACTTCTTGCTTTATCTTATCAGGAGATCAAATTGCCACATGATTGATAATCTGTCCATAGAAGTCCATGCCTTTCCTATGCATATATTGACATTGCTTTCTGTAAATGAGATATTACTACCTAGGTATGTGAACTGGTCTACTAATTTGAGAGACTTACCATCCAGTGTAGAGATGTCTCCAATTTGTTTAAAGCACATGATAGGTGCTGCCAATTAATAACCATTTCTTTTAGAGATGCCATGAAAGCCTAATAATTTATAGGATACATCTGAATATTCGTATAGTATCAATATGTCAATATAATTTCCATTTATATACAATATATATACAGAGATAATCCAATCTCTCTCTTTATACATATGTATATATATGCATGAGTGCATCAATACAGTAAGTAGCTGAATTTTTATCTGAAATTTTTACTGTATAATGTTTGATTTGTGTGATCTATAGATGAGCATTGGATTAAGTGCATTGACAAAAAAAAAGTGTTTTATTGAAAAATAAATATTTGTTGTGCAGAATAAATTTTCCCATTTGGCTATGGACTTAATGATGTACCTACGTATTTTGAATCAATGCCAAAATTGCTTTGGAATCTAGGCCACAAACTAAAGATTATTGATAAATTTTCATAAGAGTAATAAAGCAAATCATTTGACATTCAGGCTCCTCTTTCCATACCCACTTCTTTAAATCTTGTGACCCACATTGTGCTCAGGCGCCTGCCTCCAAGATAACACACCAAGCCCTGGCCTTCTGCCAGTGAAACAAGCCCAATATAGCTTCCAAGATCTGCAATTCATCCTGAGGCCAGCCTCCAAGAATCCAAATGGAATATAGCAGCCTTATAATGAAGCTTGTGATGTGCAATTTTAGCAGCTGGTGTTATTTTTCTCACTCACCAGTTATCTTTTACTATGTGACTTTTTTTATTAAATGGACAAAATATTCACTATGGTTGATGATATTCATCTTTTACTGCTGTTGTCATTTGCTGGAATGCTTAAAATATTTAACAGCATTGTTTTTATTATCATTATTTTATTTTTTGCAAGTTTTTCACACCAGTTTTAACTGGTGATCTTTGTTGACTCAAATCACTTCTGAGTATTCTAGTTGACCTTAACAATGGTCTTGATTCTTCCTCTAATCTCCAATTCCCCAGTCTCCTTTACAAACCCTTAGAAACCATTCCAAGTACACCGACAACAATTGTTATTACTGTCACTTTCATGTTCCATAACTTTTACAGCTCTCTGACAAGATTCAAGTTTTGTGTATCTTTTTGATTTTTCACTCAATGGTTTGCTGGAACAGTAAAATCCCCTAGATGACAAGTTCTTTTTTTTTTTCTTGTCAATTAACACCTTCTGGCCAGAAGTGGGTGATCTGTTGTTTTTTTTTTGTTTTTTTTTCTTGGTTTTGCAATAATTTCAGCTTAACATTTTGTCTCCAGCAGTCTCTTCTTTCTGAAAGTTGTGCAATTAATTCTAGTTTTGTTCAATGGTCATTTTGTCATCTTCCATTCAATCTTTATCAACTCAATTATGAATAATATTTGTTTCCAAATATATATATATACTGTGCATTATATATATATATATATATATATATATATATATATGTGTGTGTGTGTGTGTGTGTGTGTATATATATGTGTGTGTGTGTATGTATGTGTGTGTGTGTGTGTGTGTATATATATGTGTGTGTGTGTATGTATGTGTGTGTGTGTGTGTATATATATATATGTGCGTGTGTGTGTTTATATATCTATATATATAAAAGAAAGTTTGGTATGTATGTGTCGACTTATAACTCCAAAATGAGATGTCACTCACATTTGAAATATTGCATACACCATAATATGCTTATAACTAAGAAACATATAGTATGCATCCATACCTTTTACATTGTATTAATTCCTTTGGGAAGAATATGAATCCATTTTTTATCCCCTACAAGCTATTGGGAAATAATAGGGTGGACTCTTTAGCCTTGACACAGTTGAGAAGTTGGGTAAATATATATTGGCATCTGTTGGCTGAGACGATGGATCTGCACCTGAAACACAGCACAGGTGGGCTTTAAAAATACATAGGGTACCTTATATATAGGGTGTGTATCGAAAATGTGTATGCAGAAAAAAAATACACATATATGATGATATCTGCCACATCTTGACAGATGATAGCCATTTTTAGCACCAACATTGCTAGTCAAACTTTCTGATTAATAACTAAAAATGTGAAAAATATACAAGATGATAAGGTAGTAAATCATCTGTATGCTGTTGGATTATAGGGACCTACATGTGTACAACACTTAAGCCAATCTCTAGGTCTACATAGCTATAGCCCAGTGACAAGCATAGCAAAATAACTAGTGACTTTGCAAACTGCAGGTTTTATTTCAACCAAATAGCCTGTTCATTTTTTGTTTTGTTTTTTCATATTCACCCTTCAAAGGTAACCACAGATGATTCTGTTTTGTCCTTTATGCACATAGTATTGTTTTCTAATGGTGATTTACATATCCTATATTTTAGACTATCTTATCATTACATTTGTTGTCAATAAGCATTTTCTAATTTCAATTCATGTTCTTATACTGAATAAAATCCATTAACCCTTAGCCAATATTTACGCCATGACCTAGAAGTACATATACTCAGACAGCATAAATTCCCAACAGGAAAACCTTGTTTCTGCATTGTTATTGCTTGTGACAATACAACCAATCAGCCTGTTAAATAGCAGATTATAATATTTTGTATTTTACATACAGACAGGGTGGGCCTCATTGTGATGTAATGATTAGCAAGCTAGTCTAGCCGATCCATTACTACTGTATAGGAAGTTCAATCCTTGCTGGATACTCCATACTTGCAACCTTGTGTCACATCCTACTCTCTTTTTGAATTTCTTTTTTATTAACTTTACACTTTTCAAGCTTTCTTAACCTATTTCTTTTGTGTACTAAGTTGAGCCAGGACACATCGTCTGTGTTAAAGTAAAGTATTTGCATATGTGAAATAGACCAAAACTGACATACCAATGGACAAAATATCTATAGGGAAAGTTACCAGCTTGGAAGACCATAAATAGTTGTTCATTGGTCAAATTACATTCTGACCACATGTATTGAAACATGAACATGAAAGCTGAAGCCATTGTTAGCTGGAAGCAATGCAGGAAGTGCTGAAAAACACCTATGCTGGACACAAGCTGAAATATGATCAATCTCAGCTAGGTACTTGTAGCGAGGGGGTATAATGCTTGAAAAAGCAAGTCTGACGCGTAGGGCTGAGAGATGGATGTTAGGCGTGGGCAGATGACGTACTTCCGATTGAGAAGATGTGGATGGCGTCGAGTGGAGTATTCGGCTGATCTGTGGTTAGTTGTCTTCTCGCTGAGCGTACGCAGATATGACTCGCTCTGCGTAGTGTGATGTATTGAAGCTGATATGATATTGTGCTCATCGCTGTGCGCGCAGATGGTGACGGGCGTGTCGTATGATGCGACTCAGTCGCTTGACTCCTTGAGCTCAGAGACGCGAGGAGATCAAGGGGTGATCTGATGATGTCTTGGTTATATAGCTCGGTCATGGTCGATTGTGTTGCTGTAGAGAGTGTGTGAGTCGGCGAGTATTATATAGAGCTTGTGATCGCGTGTGCGAATAGTCCGATAGAGTTTGAGGATGGCATGGGTGGTGAGAGTGCAGGACTAGGCACACAATAAGAGTGAATATCAGGAAGGAGATCCAGGAGTATATGAGGGGAGTAGCCGGGTATTCTGAATGATTTGGCGGTGTTAATGCTGATTAGCTGGGCTGATATGACATACAGGATATGGTGCAGCGGTGCGATATAGGTCTGTAGCGTGATGATGGCCGGTCGGAGATGTATTGTGGAACGATCGTCGGGGTCGTGGCAAGATATTTTTGTTTTGTTGTAGCAATGATATAACAAATATACATATCAATGTCTGTAGTTGGCGACAGTTAGAATGTGCGGGCTATGTTTGTGTACAAGGTCAGTCTGAATTTGTTTATTCGTCAGTTATATATTCTTGCGTAAGAGGCAGCGACTAGCAAAGACGATGCGATAATGTTGATTCTCATATCGATGCGATGGTGATGCTGCTGATATAGATATAGAGTGAATCCGTCGCATGCAGATGGCAGGCTTCATGCTGGGATGAGGGCTAGACTAGGCTGTGCCAGACGCGTGCAGCGTCGAGATGTGATAGCCTTATCTGACCGCTGGTACGTGATCAGGTTGTGTATTCTAGATTTGTGCGCTCGAAGTATGTGATCGTCGACAGGGTTGCGAGATACGAAGTTAGGTGAATAATAAGGTCCATCATGACGGTCATTGAAGTCGTCGACGTCTGACGATGTTATATGGTTGCTGTCCAGATGAACATGTTCTGATGGAAGATTAGAAACAACCATAATTTGTTCTAGTATACGCTATTATTGGGAGTGTGAAGAGGAAATATTGATTCGGTACGCAGTTGTTGATTGATTATCTGTGCTGTTTTATGTTGCCTTACTGTTAGTGTGGAAGATCGTTGAGCTGAGAGAGGTAGAAGTCGTGATTGGTGTCTCCGCGCTTATGTGCAGCACTTTTGTATTGTCGAATGACAGTTATCTCATTGATAAAGGACGGTGACATTCTCCGCAGACGTGTGATACATCGTACGAGATGATGTACGGTGGTGGTGCATGACGTGTCGGTCAAATAGTACGGGAGGCGATTAAATGCCGAGCAGAGTGGAGAGGTATTGTTGGCTGTGAAGGCGAAGTGATGAAAAAGCACGCCGTAGGTCGAATGGTAGGAGCGATAGGCTGTAGGTGAGTGAAAGGGCTGTATAGTGGCTATGCAACGGTGCGAAGGATAGGATCTCAGTCCGTGATCTGGATGTGAAGTGGATTGAAGTCTGGCTGCAGTGAGTCTGTTTGTCTTGGATTGTTAGAGTATAGGTCGGTAGAGTGTGGTTTGGGATCATATGTGGTATGTCTGTGTGCGCGGACAGGTGTCTCGATTGTAGTAGGCATCGGTATGGCGCAGAGGTAGTGTTAATTTCATCAAGTGGTATGAAACGTAGATCTATTAAAGTCGCATATAGGTAGGGGGGATATATTGTGAAGTCGACCATAGTCGCGCGGTATTAGAAGAAAGGATGCTGAGTGGTTCTAGACGAACGCGCTACGATAAAATGGCATCACTGATGAAGGGATTGTTGAATTGCGATTCACAGTTCAGGAGAGGGCAGAGTGTGGTAGAGGATGCAGCGCGACTAGTTGACGTTGTGACGAATTGGCGGTGGCGTCTGATGCCGTATTAGGAGTTTTTGCGAGGCAGAGGCAGGACGGAAGTTGATGGAGTTATAGTATGTGCGATATGCGCTGTGAGAAGTATTACAGTGTATGTGCGGTTCAGGTATGCCGCTTGTTATCGGTTAGACATGAAGACGCGACATGTCGTTCTGATTAATTGCATAGCGGCGTAGTATCAGTTATGAGACATTAGTGTGTACGTGGGAATATGAGTAGTGGATAGACTGGCGAGGTAATCTTACAGGATCGTGCACGGAGGCTCCGGAGGTGGTGTTAGGTGTCACAGTGTTGGGAAAGGATAAAAGAGAAAGTGAGCCATAGAAAGAGTAGAAGAAAGAGAGGTAAAGAGATGTGAAATAAGCAAAGAGAAGAGAGAAGAAAAGGCATGAGCGAGGAAAGGGAAGGATTGGCTGTACGAGCTACGTGCAGGTGGCGTAAGGTTGACATTGGAGCATGGAAGATCAGTTTATGCAAGATAGAATTTGGATCAAAGGAATGATGGAATAGGTTGTTTGAAGGGTCTTCGTGTTAAGGTCTGAGCGTGAGATAGTGGAAGGGTATGGACTGAAGACCGGAGTGTCGTATTGAGACATTGAAGAGAAGTGACATGATGAACATAGAAGGGAAGACATCGGCAGCGAACTACGTGAAGATGACAGTTCAATAGGAAGAATGGAAGGAGACGAGAGCGTAGTTTGATTAATTACTGAAGTTAAGGATACGGTAAGACGTAACATGTTAGCCTAGAGATAGACATAAGGTGATAGAATAGGCAGAGAACGAAAAAGTTGATGTGAGTCGTGTGATCGAGATGTTATCAGTAGCAGGTTAGCTGTTTAATCTGTTATAGATTATAACAGGATATCAAGGGAACGGAGAGATGTGGCAGGAAAAGGCGTGTGAGGCGAGGTCAGGGAGCAATAGCTGCAGATGGTGTACAAGTAGTATGCCGAAACGGGAAAAAAGTGATCACTGAACACGAGGGATTGAAAGAGTAGGATATATGACAGCAAGTATAGAATGATATGTGGAGAGTGGATTGCGAAGAGTAATCGAATGAATAGATTATGAGTGGTAGGAATGGAAAAGTCAAGTGGAATGAATAGTAGATGAAGAAGTGAGGAATTAAGAAGAGAGAAGAATGAACCTAGAGGATTTATGATCAGCGTGAAATGGGTGTAAGCGTATAAGGACATGAGTGAGGATCAGCGGAGCGTAGAGAAGTGATAAGGAAGATGATAATAGGATGGGAAGGAGCGAGCTAGTGCGAGAAGGCGCGAGAGTATAGGAGGTGAGAAATTGCAAACACGAGGAAGATCGAGTAGTATGTAACAATGTGAGGAAGGCGAGTATACATATGGAGGATTATTATAGCAGATCATGGTGGCGTTGACAGTGAGAACGGGAGTAGAGGCAAACGCCTAAGCGGAGAATTAGATCTATGTAGCTCTTAGATAGATGATATAATCTAAGTGAGAGAGTAGACTTGAAAGGTAACTATCTTGTGAAGGTGGGGGGAGTAGCAGATAGAGGGGGAATAGAGTGAAGTGATGGCGCTGACGGAGAGAGGCTCGGGATGTTTAGGGTCGGACAATGATGCAATGTGAGCTTTAGGAGTCGAGAAGGGATATGAAGGGATGAAGACTTGAGTGTTCTATTAAACCAGGTGCCTAAATAGAGATGGAGAAGGTGGGGTCAGTAGTAGAGTGCGTAAAACGGTGTAAAGGAAGCTGTGTAGAAGAGAAAGATAAAGATGACGATCTGTCGTAGATGTAGGATCTGGATGAGAAACGAGTCTGAGAAGTTGGGAGAAAGTGAATGAGAAGAGAAAAACTACACAAATTTTAAAAGTACAATAAATACAGTAAAAAAATGTGTTTCATATAGAATGTTAAAAATAAAAAGGTATTGGCAATTATTTTTTGAGGAAGACATATTTTCCTGTTCCATACTTAAGGTTTTTCAAAGAAACTTTTCTTTCAATAATCAATCGCAATAATTCAACCAAAGACTGACGCTTTGTTATCTACAGCAGTGTGGATCTAAATTCAAATCAAGAGAAGAATGCTGTCCAGAATTATGGCCAAGTCATTCTTTTGAAGTTCTCACTACAAAAAGAAAATAATATGTTTCTTAATGTACTAAACTTTCACTCATAATCTATTTGTTCCTCAGTATTAAGGCCATTTGCTTTCAGCACCCCATCTCCTTTTATATCGACACGGTGTGGGCAAGCGCCGTCATTAGAGTGGAGAATGTAAGTAGGCTAGCAGTATGGTGGAGCGTTCGCACTCTATTGTGTATATGCGGGGTTTCATATCGCTATCAGGCGGATCACGTGTTCGATGGTGGTTCTGCAGGTATGGGTCGTATGAAGTGTCAATCTGGTGGCGTAGAGTGAGAAGGTGAGATAGGCTTGAGGGATGTGGTCGTCGCGGTTGTAGGGAGAGGGTCGAAGTAGACATGTGTAGTGGTGCGCGAGAGAAGCGGATGAGTTGATTTGATGATAGTGATTAGAGTAGTCTGCAGCAATCGACGCAGAATACCAATAATGTTAGCGGGCTACGGAGCGTACGGAGTCATGCATTATTACGCGAATGAGAACGCAGTTAGCTCCGGTCATGTGTGATCGCAGTGATCGCCGCCAGTTGGTGACTAGGGCGATGAGTGACGATTGCGGTATATTCTGTCGTAATTAGGATTATCTACTAGTTACGGAGTAGTGTAGGAGCCGGCAGCAGCGTTAGGTCGATGTAGAGGAGGTGACGTGTTGCAGGAGTTAAGTCTGCATCTGTTTTGCCCGCGTGTGCTGGCTCATGGTGTGTTGCGTTGTTGGATGCGTTGGCGTGTCTGCGAGATAGGTGTTTCGGTCGTGGCGGCGTCCGATCAGCTGCATGGGCATGTTGTATGGTATCTATTGGTGGCGTAGCGAACTGGCCCATCTGTATTTGACTTAAAGCTTCTGATAGATATATAGGCCTGAATACGTTGGACTGTCGAAGTGGTGTTAGGTCGGAGAATGTTGGTTAGCTTCGTAGTGTGAAGGGGTAAGTACAGAATGGCATTGGGACAGAAGTCAAGATCCTCTACGCTAGGGGATGACGAATGGAGTTGCTTAGAGCTGTTGGCCGAAAGGTGTTAGGCATAAACGCTCGATTAAAGTTGACTCATTACAGAAATTACAAGTGATGTTGTGCGCCGCTATTCTCGCAAAGGCAACACCGTGCGGTGTAAAGTCGACGGTTGATGGAGGTTGAGGGTACGTGTCTGCGGTAGAGTGATGTATGCAATGTTAAAGCGACGATTAGACGTGATGCCAGTCGACGCATAGTCGTGCATGATGTGTGTTAGTTGATCCACCAACCGGGTTAGACAGAGCGTCAGATTTACATCGAAGTCTTACACTTTGGGGTCGCTATTCTGGAGGAGAATAGTTGGATGGCGCATACCTATCTGGTATTTGGTTGGTTGGGATTTTACTAACATGTGGACCTTTGGATTATTTTAATGCAAAAGAGATTTTGTTTTTATTCAGGTTCCTGTTGGAGATATGTCAAAGCCTTTTTTTAAACCATTTTTAGACAACTCATTTTTTATCCGTTTTCCCATAGGAGGGACTTTAAACATGGTACTGCCTCACTATCAGATCGCAGAATGGACCTGGGAGTCAGATGGCAATGAAGGAGGGTAGCTTCAGCACTTCCGCCTAAATGAGCTCCAGAATTGAAACGTCAACACTAAATATCGAGTTTAGAGAGATCGCAGATATTTGGCCACGCAATGGTAGGGCATCCAAATTGGTTGGTGTAAATGGTTAGAATGCAAAACTTTAGTCTAGCCAGAATCCATTACTTTACTTGAGTGATACGCGATAGGTGTGATTCTCACTAGAATGCCCCAGTTATGGCCATGGTGCGCTGGGAGATGTCGTTAGTGTGTGTGGGTGAATCGTGGTTTTCATGAAGGTATGTTGTTGTGATAACGCGGTGCTTGGGTGGGCTGATCTGATTCTTGATGTCTGTTTGGACTGGAGATGTAGGCGTGTCGTTGGCGAGAGGTCTGCACTATTCCTGGCTCGATTTAGGCAGTGGTATGTCATTGCGTAGAGAGATGAGCGATTATGAGGTGTTGTAAGGATGAGGTAAAATACCTATCTATCCCAAGGGTATTCAGAGGGTGGGGGCTCATAGTTTAGGTACATGCATGCTGAAAAAGGGGGGTAATAAGGGAAAATTGGGATGTTGTAAAAAGTACTTGGTACCTCTAAATTCCTGAAATAAGGTAACCAAGCAAGTACCGGTACTATTAGTATTTTTGTAATTTAACCAATGTAGTACATTTAGACAATAAGAAAATGAATAAAATTATTCTAATTGATTATTATTCTGATAAAACAATTGCAATCTATTAGATTTCCATATGCCACAGTTGAATGAGCTGTCTATCTTGATTAAATTATAAAATGACTTGATAAAGTTAAGTTAAAAATTAAATAGAAAAATGATTTTATGACTTGTATTTTTTTTAAATTTAAATAATTTATTATAAATTATTTTAATTCATTATCTAGATATATGAATAAATTATTTATATTATATCTACATCTAGATAATAAATGTTATGGTTAAGTAATAGGTACTAGGTACTTTTTACAATATCACCATTTTTACTTCAGTGACCCCTCTTCTTTTCAGCATAAACGTCCAGTACCTAAACTTTGACACCACCCCTAATTAGCACTATGTGAAATGCAAACATTATATATATATATATATATATATATATATATATATATATATATATATATAAGGCAACTGGTCTAAGAGAAGAAAAAAGTGAACTCAACCCAGGTGTATTATTAAATTATATTCAAATTGTTATACCACTTGGACTGACTCTAATGAAATGCTTATAGAAGAAGTTTAATGGGAACTACATAAGGATGCTACATGGTGTCTTGAACAAATCCTGGAAGCAGCACCTCACTAAAATACAGCTGTATAGCCACTTACCTCCGATCACACAAATCATCCAAGTAAGATGTCAGGATTATCCATCAGAGATTGTAATAAAACAATTATAAAGCAGTTTATCATATTTATTTACAAGCCTTATGAACAATAAATCAACAGAAAAAGTAAGAAAAGATTTTGAATGTTTACTTATATAAATCTCAAAATATTTATATACACTTTATTTATATGTCTCTTAACAAACAAAAACATTCAAAAATATTTACATGAATATTCAGGCAAATACTTTCCCCTTAATATTTATTTACAAGCCAAGTGAACAGTAACTTGGCACAAAAATGTAATAGAATATTTTGTATGAACAGTTTTATACACCTTGAAATATTTATGTTCACTTTATATAAGCAACTCTTAACTAACACAATACTTCAGAAATTGAAAATAAAATTCCTTGATCAACCCCAAATTTAATCACATTTGTCCTTGGCCTGCGGTCAACCCTTCCACAAAAATAACATTAAAATCCATTGAGAACTTCTACAGATTATTTGATCAACAATAGAATCTACAAATGCGGTGGAATTTATAGACAGAAAAGTACACGAGAGTTCCCTTTCCTTAAATTAGTTCAGTGAGCTTACAAAGAAACTAAGTCAATGTCTGTTCTATGGTGTTGAGTTCTCAGTAAGTCCATGGATAACTGGTTTGGGGCTTCTTTGGTGTGTATGTAGGGTAAGGTCGCTTGGTCCCAAAAGAATATGTTCATGCTGTTGAGGTGAGTGAAGAAATTACTGCTTATTGAAGTCGGGTAGGGGTTGTGATAATAAGAACTGACCATTTGTTGAATGGGGAATGCATATCATATAAATAACACTTTTATTTATATGATATGCTTTTGATGGGATCAAGAAAGTGCTCACTATGTCAGTCTGTGGTGCCTTTCGAATTGTCAAAAAAAGGCTTAATTTGTTGTCACTTGATTACTCATCACTATGTCTGCCAATGACCTCGAATAATCAACAGATCGTTCTTATTCTTTTCTTTTTTTTTTTAAGCGTGATGAAGATTTTATGAATTATAACAAGATTTGTCTTAGCTCTTAGAGAAAAAGAAATCCGAAATAGGTCATAGCCCAATATATCATACCATTTGGGGATTAAGCTGACTCTGTGAGAAAATTAAAAACATTCCAGGCGTGCAATCCTGAATTTTTGGACTCCCAAGTTTTAATTACTGCGTTTATTTTTTTATGGGATTTTTTTTGTGACGACTTCTTTTTTTTTGGAAATAAATTTGGAAATAACTAGCTCAATCAGTGGCTATTAAGCTAGTTAAAGATTCATTTATGCATATTGTGCAAAATATGTTGTTTTTCAGCGGATCAATAATAAACAGGTTGTAACTCTACTTGTTATAGATGATTTGATTGGATAATTAGGTCCAATCAAATAATCGGGTAAACCAAACTGTCTGAATTTTTCAAGCATTCAAGTTTTAGACTTTCATATTTTACTTTTGCAGAAAAGACATCAGAAAATAAATTTTGTTATTTTTTAGGGGGTGGGGAGTGATGATTGCTATAAGCAAGAAAAGATTAATTCTGGCTAGAAATATTCTCACACTGACATTGTGGATAAAAAGTCAAAAAATAGAATTTGACTCAATGTGAGGTTGGGCAATTTTTTTTTTCTTGAACTTGGATACCTTTTTACACACCCATACACAAAGAAAATATATAAGTTACCTACTTAAAACAATCTTGGTTAGAACTTCAATTTCATTGGGGAAAATCAGTACTTTTTGTGGTTTCAGTAGTTTTGTGAAATCATAACTAATGTGAAATGATTTTGACAATAAAAAGCCTTTTAATAATGTTAACATTTTTTAAAACTAATTTTACTGAGACTTTGTTTAATATTGCAAAAACAAACAATTTTAAAATAGAATAATTGGTATCAGCAATAACCCTGACCCTATCTAGCAGATGACAATTGTCATCTACCAATAATAGTGAACAAACAAGAATATCTAAACAGCATTCATTTTATTGTAGCGAGTTGAAGACATGGTTTTTAAATCTAAACTATTTAATTCCTATACATTTTTTTGTTTTTTGCACATTTATTACTACATACATTTCTCCAGTGAGCTGTTTTGGATAAGCATTACCTTTTCTTTCGATAAGTAACCAATTCGCTGATAAAAACATGTTTTGGGGGTTTACAATTTCACGCACCTTGCAATAAAGGGGAATCACATGAAAATCTTACAAAAATAAACAAAAATAAACTAATAATCCGATTTTAATAACTTTTTTGGTATATAAAGTAATAAAAGAAGAGCTTTTATTCTAAATAAGTATTTACTCTAAATTGAAAAGGTAATTATTTTTTCATTAGTTTTTGTTTTGCAAATTGATCGCCCATATAGTGAACAAAAAGTTTCTGCGTAATTTTTTGGAGCCTGAAAATGAATTTTACATTTTTGGAAAGATAATTTGATGATGAAACATATGGAAAAAATCGATATTTTGATAAAGTCAAAAGGACATCTTATATTTTGAAACTGAAGTCTTGTAAAGTAGAAAAAATATCTATCCTTTTCTTAGAAGAATGTAATTGTTTGAAATGTATTAAAAATAAATTATATATGTAATATCATTTTGCTTTTTTTATGTTACTACTTTTAGACTTACACAAAAATTTGACCTTAAATAATCGATGTAATTGATTTTAATTCCTTTTTAAAATGAAAATGAGTGAACAAGTTGGCAGTACCTACAAAATATGAAATAGCGGCAGACTATTTGAATAAGGATTTTTATGTCGTTGAATAATAGCAATTTTCAATTCAATGCTCTACTTTCAATTTTCTGGAAAAAAAATCTTAGGGATTGTTTTTTTCTAGGAAAAAAAGACATAAGTTTTTTACCTTTTTAAATTGTTTTAAATATAAGTGGTCAAAATTTCCAACAAATATTTTTTTTTCTTCAGTCTTATGAATGTAGCAGTTTTAAAATTAGGTAGTGAAGATCCAGGGATTTTTATTATGAGGTAGAAATAATAACCAGATTTTGAGGTAACATTGTAAGGATTGACTTCAAGCTGGTAGTTTAAAAAACGAAGACAGATGTGTTTCTTGTAAAAAAATCAGAATAATCCTAGACCATATTGGCTCCTCTTGGGTCTTGAACAACATTTTGCACAGGAAAAAATGCAATTTATAGATATAATTTGCTTTGAAACCATTATTACAAAGAAAAGAAGAAAATCATTGGGAATCCTTTTTATTTTAAATTCTTTTGTAGGAAAATATATCCATGTTTTGTTAAAGCTAGATTTTTTAAAACTTTTTTATTTACATCAAAATTGTTGTGATTTTCTGTTTTTAGTGCCAAAATGTCTTGTATGACATTCATTCATTTTTATTATTTCATATTGAATTTTCATTATGCTTTGATTCTTGTTTTATGAGTGTGTGAATTCCATCTAGTGTTTGCACAGGAGAGTATAAGTTAGCTTGGTCCTTTTTTTGATTGTTAGGGGAAAAAGTCACAGAACTCATGATAAAATGAAAATCAAAATTCAAATAATACATGCATTTTATACATTTGGAACTTGTATTAATACCAATGTGGAAAATATGTGTTAACCTTTTTCATTGGATGGAGTGCCAGCAGGTCATAGACTGTATTTGCTAATTGTTATGGATAATTTAATTGCCTTTTCACCCGATACATTGACAACTCAATGGTGGGGAGCAGAAACAGAAAGACGCATTTTTCCTAAATGGGCTACTGGACTCTACTCAACTAACTTATAATTTTACTTTCCTAGTGTCGCCTGATCATGTGATCTTCTCAGTCGATAAGAAGCCCCATTTCAGACAAACCAGAGTTCATGACCTGTCACTCAAACATTTTGACTCTTGTACTGTATTTTTTCACAGTATACTGCTATTTTAAATTACTCTACACTATGTACTTTATTTATAGGCTATGCCTATCCATTATGTAACAAAATATGGTGGATTAGTAAATGTTTGGATCTTTTTTTTTAGACATTCCTTGTGTGTGTGCATGTGGAAGGGGTGGATCAATGTCTATAGCCTGAAACAATCTATATGATTAATATTCTCCACTGAATCAAGTGCATTAATAAGAAAGACATTTGTTTTGTTTGATTGTAAAAAAAAATTTTTTTCATTAGGTTACAGACTTGCACACACACACACACACACGCACACACAATTTTTGGTGATTAAGAATGGGGAAATAATGACTTCAATTGTCTGAAAAATTATTGTAATGAAAATATTAGTTTAAATAACCTTGTAAATTTCCCAATTTATTCTCTGTTTAATAAACAATTTTCTAGATTGTCTTTTTTCTCTTATTTTTTCTTTAACAGAAGGAATGTTAATATTCAAATGTTATAACAACAAAAATATCAAATTCCAGTTCAGAATTTTGTAATCAGGCAGCACATAATTAACGTTTTCAAACAGTTGCAAAACTAATTTTCATTTTCTTAAATTTTTCACTTAAATATCATCTTGCTTTTATTGTCTTCTTGGTTCTCCAAATTTGTGTATACATTCCCTCTTCTGTCACTCAAGTGGGAATTATATACAGATTCCTAAATTTAGATACTTATCTACCTTAGGTAAGTAAGGTAAAATAAATCATGTGGTCCCAGGGGGCCATCACCCCAGGCAGCACCTGCCACTTGCCTAAAATGGGCAATGCCAGGTTTATTGCAGGGTACCTGAGGCAGCTCAAAAAGGGGAATGCAGACATGACCCCATGTTTTTTGCACTGGCTATTACATGAGCTTTGTGTATAGCTACCCACATAAAAAAGATCTTGTATTAATCCAGCCTGGTGGGAAGTCAGAAAAATAACTTCTTAAATGTAGGTATTTACAGGATGCAATATACGGTCAATTTTTAAGTGGAGTTTAACAGGTTTGAATTCAGAGTTTTCTTTCTTCTAGACTGATTTCCATACCTAAGTGAAAGAGTCCAGTCTGCCTTACTATTTTCCCATAGAACGAATAGTTGGATTTATACCTTTCTGAAGGGTATTAGCGATAGGTGAAATGCAGATAGCTTCATCCAGGATTTGAACTCTGTTGGCCATGTCCATTCCCTATGAAGATAAACATTACACCACAAGCACCTCTTAAATGTACAGCATTAAAAACCAGTTAAAATCTATGTGAATGGATACACTATGTGAGATTCAGGAATTGTGGATTTCTGTGCATGCCCATATTTAGCTGCCCACCTACTAACCTTTTAATAAAAAGTTAATTTTCTTCTAAACCAAAGATAACATTATTTTATTACTCCTAGTGAAATATTTACAATGAAAAGAGATATTATTAAATATAACACGAGTACACTGCATCTTAAAATCTATAATGAAAAATATGAATATATAACAGTCCAAAAATAAGTATGCCCCAGCAAAAAATCTGTAGTCTTGATGACATTGACCTCACTATATTTGTCAGTGTAATGATTTCCTTTTTCAACTTTCTGCAGTCTTGGAATTCCATCTTGTCTGATGGTCAATGGTTTTTCTATTTTGTGTTTAAGTACATTCCACAAGTGTTTAATTGATTGTTTATACAATGTCACAAGTGGTACCAGTATTTCAAACTGGGAAGAATATCCGCCAAAGGCAATCTCAGATTTGGATGACTTTCCATATCAATGGATAATGAGGAAGCACAAAACAACTCTTGTCCTCCAACTGCTTGATTTCTGGACTTTTTTTTCTTAAAACTGAAATCCAATCTTGGAAAGTCCTTGATTTCAGATAATAGAAGAGATAGGAGAAAATATGCTATGAGATCTGTATACTATTTATTAAGACATGAAACAAATCTCTTCTTTTGTAGAAAAATCTATAAATTTGTTTTTGAAAAAGTTTTGTTTCTTGTTCATCATATAAAATTTGTGGAAATAGTTCAAAGTCAATCAACCATTTCTATTTAATTTCATGAGATCTCTTTAAAATATCATTTAAATGTTAAGAATATTTACTTTTCTATAAAGATGTTAGTTGGTTAGTTTTACAATATATCAATCTTAACCTTACCCTAAAATTTAGAGAATGGCATAAAATTGCCTCAGACTGAAAAGGTTGGGTACTTCTAATTTAGCCATTATCAAGATTCAAGAGACTTATGGTTAAAAAAATTACAATTGCATATAAGGTACTACTTCAAATGTATGTATTTAATCAACCCTTCTACCACAATCAGGATGTGACACAAGGTCAATTTTTAAGCAGAGTACAACTGGTTTGAATTCAGAGTTTTCTTTCTTCTCAACCAGCAGACATAGGAAGGTTAAGAGTTCAGTGTGCCTTACTATTTACATGCATTTCTTTCTCAAGAGTATGTGCTATGTGAAATGCAAACAGCCTCATCCAGGATTTGAACTCAGATAGCTGATTCCATATCTTATGACAGTAACCATTATGTTAAGTGTGCCTCTTCCAAAGTTTAGAGTATGACATGAAATTGCTTTTTGTAGCATGCAAATGTCCACCATATTGATACACAAATAACTGATACATGAATGAGCTCACACATTTTTCACATCTGTCTAAAACGTCCCTTTGATATTTGTCATTTGATTACATTCAGCGCATTTAATTCTAACATAATTTAACAAATGATTTAACATAATTTAAAACCCCCATATGACCTACATTTGCATCTTATGGTATGTTTTATGTTCCTTCTTTAAATGTGTGTCCTTTTTCTACACAAGAATTGTAGACCCTCACTGGATGCCCCCACACTTGCGACCTTGTGTCACATCCTATCTGTGGTAAAAAGATTGGGTAGAGAGGCATCCCATTGTGGTGTAATGATTTTCAAGCTAGTCTCACAGATCCATTACTACTGTAATAGCAAGTCCGATCCTTACTGGATGCCCCATACTTGTGTCACATCCTACCTGTGGTGAATGGGTTGGGTAAATACCTACTTTCAAATATTGTGACAAAGACAGTTATATATTTCCTGTTAGTGCTAGTGGTCAGAGTTCAAGCCTGAGTAAAATCCAGATTTCAAATGCTGACTTTTAAGATAAGTAGCTCCTCCCCATTTGGAAGATTAGTGCTGCAATATAATCTTCCTTGTTCTTCAAAGATCCCATTTATTCCTGTGCCAGACAGCACTGATACATGATATATTTATCATTTGCTTATTTTGTGCAATTTTGCTACTAATCTGTTATTTTATTTTATTTTTTTGTCTTGACAGCTGTTTAGGTTTCTGCTTCTGGTTTTCATCTTTCTGTTTCTGAAGTCCTGAGACCCTTACTTCTCAGCTTCTTTGATCATTTCATCTTCATCTCTCTCATTTCTTAGCCTCTTCATCTTACTGCATTTGCACTTACCATTACCTTTCAGATTCCTTTTTCTTATTTGAAAAATAATTCATGCTGGATCAGGGTTAAAATCAGCACTAATGTTTTTCTTCCCCTCCCCCACTATTTCTCTGCTTTGTTTCATTTGTTGGGCAGTTCTTCATATCATTTCACTTTCCTTTATGTACTTTATCTTGTGAGTTGGGAGGCATTGGGAGGCACTCGTGACGTAAAGGTTATAGTCTTAGGAAGTCAACTCAGCTACCCAAGCTCAAATCCTGAATAAGTCTGTTTGCATTTCCCATAGTGCTAATCCCCTTCAGAGGTGTGAATCCAACCACTCTCTCTCTACCTATGGGTGAATAGTAGGGCAGACTGGGATCTTTAGTGTTGGTATAGAAACTGGTCTAGGAGAAGGAAAACTCTGCATCAGGGGGGTGCTTTCCTCCCAGAGCATGCCTAACTGGCTTTTGTTTGCTGTACATTAGACAAAACCTGAAACAAAAAAAGGGCATGTACGAAATGAATAATCTAGAATGTCAACAATTTACCAATCGCATCATATATATATATATATATATATATATATATGATACGATTGGTAAATTGTTGACATTCTAGATTATTCCGCAAGAATCACTCAGTGATCACCGAGTGATTCTTTGCGGGATTCACTTGTCATTATTATTATCTTCTATAATTATCGAATTTATGCGATATTCGCATTGTAGTTGCCTTCAAGCAAAAATATAAATATTATCGGCAATGCTTCTAAAAAATAAACAAACATCCCAAAAATCTTATATATATATATATATATATATATATATATATAATAAATAAGTAATCACACGGACATGTGTTTCGAGGTTTCACCTCTCATCAGTGTGGCTATACCTTAACAGCTACCCATGGCCGGGTTTGAGACCCGAATGAACTTTCGTTCGCCAAGCCTTTATACACGTGTGGCCAGAGGCAGCTGTCAAATATAGGAGAATATTTAATCGCTACATTTCTAAGCGGAAATGAATTCACTAGAGTCCTCAAACATTTGTAAACAAAGCGAGGGTTAGCTAGACGCCAGAACGGTGAATTTGCAATTAAGTCCCTATTAAGAGGGCTCAACCAAAGTGGGAGTAATATATAATAAATAAGTAATCCACAGACACGTGTTTCGAGGTTTTACCTCTCATCAGTGTGGCTATACCTTAACAGCTACCCCTGGCTGGGTTTGAGACCTGAATGAACTTTCGTTCGCCAAGCCTTTATACCCGTGTGGCCAGAGACAGCTGTCAAATATAGGAGAATATTTAATCGCTACATTTCTAAGCGGAAATGAATTCACTAGAGTCCTCAAATATTTGTAAACAAAGCGAGGGTTAACTAGACGCCAGAACGGTGAATTTGCAATTAAATCCCTATTAAGAGAACTCAACCAAAGTGGGAGTAAGTTAAGGTAGCAAAGACAAGAAGTAAATGGCGCTAGGTAACTGACGGTTTCTCGTCTATGCAATTTTCAACCAACTGATTTATTTATTTTCTCATTTTTCCTTATTTGCTGTTGTGTAGTGCATCATGGGAAATGTCAAACACCTGAGTTACTTATAGATAAATGAATATATATATATATATATATATATATATATATATATATATATATATATGCATAAATTCTTCATACAAACACTTTTTAATATTCTATATTCATTGGGACGAAAACATCTGCATCACTTTAAAAGTACATGTATGGGAACATGAATTCTAAACTGATAGAAATGATTTGTAATGACAGTTATAAAAGAGCTTTTTGGGTTTTTTTTTAATCTTCCAAGTAAATTATGACCAATTTGAAATTGAATTAAAAATAAGTCACTTTTTTAAATATCATATGAAAATTAAAGAAAAGTAAATTTCATAGGAATAGAAAAATAAATTGCCTGATAATTTTGACATGACAGTAGATTTCCTTTATACCTAAACAATAACTGGTATTATTTTTATCACAGGATTTACACCATTCAGTTTTTTAACAACAGCTGTTTACTCTATTAGTGGAAAAGCTTTTAGATCTAAAATGTTGTGCTAAAAGACAACAATAAGATGGAGTAAAACTAGTAATAAAATACTTGTAAAGCTGTTCTATCATAAATCTGAACTAATATATTTTTTAAGTAAATTATTTGCTATATTGTTGTGAACTCAAAAATTTGTGATAAAAAGCAACTATAATAACATGGAGTAAAACTAGTAATAAAATACTTGTAATGCTGTCACAAATTTGATCCAGTATATTTTGAAATTTAATCATTTGAAATATATTTCTATTAACAATAATAAGGAATAAAGCCAGTAATAAAATAACAGTGAACATACTTTATCCAAAAATTTAACCAAAAAGTTCTTATATCAGGATATATCTATACTCCCACTCTTTTCACCAAAGCTTATTTTTGACTGAGAAATTGTTTTATGTCATAGATAAATTCTAGATGCTGTTTTTTTTTAAAATTACCTGGTAGCTTCATTTGAGATATATATGCTCTATGAATTTGTTAGTTTCAGATCTATCACTTCGTCCCAATTAATTTGGTGTATACTACTCAAAATGTGAACCAATTTAAGACTGAGTGACAAGTATCTATTGCAGTGTTGAGGCTTAGACCAGCATCAGGTTGGCTTGTAGATGCAGCTTCTTAGATAATTGCTGAACACAGAATCATATAAAATGACTGATTTCATCTAGAAAACACACATGAGAAAAAAAGATCTCAGATGACAAATTATAGTCAATATCATTCTATTGTTAGCAAATTAGGGTAGAAAGAGGGGCAGTGAATAGTTTCAGAAGGGATCCTGATAAATCTGAATGCTTTGGTTGACTATTCAACTACTATCTGCAGGATGAACATGCGTGTTGCTTTTATGTAGGTTTCATCTGCTTTGTCTTGTCAGATCGTCAAAAAGCTCATTAATCAAATTGCCAGTAAAGTCAACTTGATTCAAGTACTGATGCCGACACCTCATATATCATTACTCTATTCTGCTCTCCAATATTTTACCACTTTCAACTGTAAAACAGAATAAAACGTTTATCTATTTTCAAAATTGTTTCAGTAACTTCAGCATCCTAAAAAATATATGAACATTTATGCTTTCCTTGATATTGGGCCTTCAAAGATCTTTTCATTTAAAAATTTTTTTTTTTTTTTCAAAGAAAAATCTGCTTGAGTTTATATCCTTTGTTACTAAGATACTTCTTATTCAGTTTGGTCAGATATTTTGCACTTTTCTTGGTGGTCAGCAGTGAAAGGTTAATATGATCTGAAATGTCTCTAAAGTGGTCAATTTGATAGCCATGCATAGAAAATACTGGACATTCATTCTGAAGAGCATGAACAATTATCCAGGTTTTGTTTCAAGACTGAACATGTAATTTTATCCTGAGGAGTTGCATTGCAAATGGTTTGATTACGAACAGGACAAATGTAATAGATCTTGTATCTTCAGGATATTTAACGACTGTTGAATGAACTAATAGGAATTCAATGCTGACATAGTTCCAGAAAAGTGTTTGACACTTTCACAAAGATATTGATGTAACAATTTTGCTTATTTCTGTACTTGGCTATCTCTGGCAATGTTTGTCATCGACATTTTTTCCTCTCCTGTATCATTTTCATAAAATTAAATGTTGAGCTGGGTTAAAAAAAAATTCTGTGATATGGATCAGTAAATAAACCTATTTCTATAGAAAAGTATAGATAGTTAAATGCATCATGTTATAGAGTTGAAACTCTAAGAAATCTATTTATATTGAATATAAAGATAGCTAAGAATCTTTATTTCTTAAGCTTCACTTGATATAACATAAGATCCAATTCAGGGAAAAACTTGGGAGGAAGACTGCTGCACCTTTCTAAGCCGGGGAAGTCTGCCTGCCTTGAAAATCAGCTCCACTGTCCCCACATTCTTACTTCTGCAGATACCTAAGTTTCATAAAGATTTACCTATTAGCCAAGAGGTCTGTGGAAGGTTGATGGGTAGTTTCTCACTAATTTTTGTCCTCAAAGTTCCAAGTCGCTCTGAATGGAAAGAATGTCAGATAACCTTCCACCATCATTGGTCCTTGAAAATGACCAATGATAGTGGAAAGTACTTGGAGAATATTTTGGGCAATTTTTATATGAAATTAAACCAAACTCAAGACATTTTGTAAGACAAGAAAAAACAATAAACACTGGTAAAAAGAACCTTGTCTGTCATTTTTAATGAAACATGCTTCAGAAAACGACTGTTGATTAAATATACATTATATATATATATTTTGAATGAATCTTGGTTTGAAAATTGCATAGGCGAGAAAATGTCAATAACCAAGCACCATTGACTTCATGTCCATGCTACCCTAACTTACAGTACTCAAAGAAAAATTGAAAAATCAGTCATTGTATCTGTATGCTCAATTTGAATGGATATGCTTTCATATATATATATATATATATATATATATATATATATATATATGTGTGTGTGTGTGTGTGTGTGTGTGTGTGTGTGTGTGTTTGCATCTTTACATTTTGCTGTGTACCATATTGTGCATGATAGTTTTTTAAAAATTGCTTGCAGAATTGTCATTGTTCAGTTGTATTGATCAAAAATGAATTATTGTTCCATTGCTACAGTACATAAGGTGAGTGGGGAACGAATTAGATTATCTATAAATTGAAAACAAACCTAAAAATTTATTTGGGAATTTCAGCATCAAAACTGCAAAATCAATCAAAAGCAGCAACATTTTTTCTGCTTTATTTTTGTTTGAGCAAACACTCTCAAACTGTCATTTTTTGTTCGTTTGTTTTCATCTTTTATTTTCTCTTTTCTGACTTTGGTTGATGGTTGTGTTGAGAGTCTGTGATTTATAATGTTAAGTTATTGAAAACTGATATTTACCAGAGTCCATTAAGGGTTTTCAAACGGATTTATATAATGTCCAAATCATTAAAATTTTATTTTAGCATATTAGTGGTATGAGATTTATAAATAGTTTACAATATCTTAGCTTAATTCAAATTATGGGCTTCTATAAGAGTGGGAATATTTTGAAGAAAGCTCTAACTTGCTATTATTTCTTGGAGCAGCCTACTGTAAAATTACCATGGCAACATTTTATATATATTGGCCATATTCTTTTACATTCTGAGAGATAACTAATATGAGAAATAATTTGAGAATTTTTTTTTTCATTTTTCAATTGTTTTTTATGTCTGTATTTGTTCTTTTTGTTTTTGATTTTTCTCAGAGAAAAAGAATATAAAGTTTTCTCTTTATCTTCCTCTTTTTCTATCAATGGTATCACCTTCTAGCACAAAATCATTTTTTTCTTTTTTCTCAGCATTTAATTTGAAGTGTGATTATAAAGTGCATATTCAAGTAATGCCTGCCATTTTCCCCATGGAAACCACAACAGACAGAGGGAACACAATAACACTTGTGAATAGAGCAAGTTTTCAGTTAAAAAACAGGCTTACAGTCAAGTCATATTGAAAGCACTGGTTCCGGCTAGATCACTGAAGTTAAGCAGTCATAAGCTTAGATAGGTGATACTTAGATACTTAGATGGGTGACTATTTAAACAACAACAGATACTGTAAGAAACTGAATATCAAAATGATTAGATTTGGAATTAAATAACCAGAAAAGAGTTATATGTCATAAAACAAAACAACCAACAGTTACAAAAGAGTTTTTCCACATAGGTATTTATAACAATTTTGTCTCCTGTCAAGTGCCATTTTATTCAGTTACTATCTGAATAAAAGCAACAAAAAATATTGGTTATTGGCAAGAAGTTCAATCCACCTCTGATGTAGGGCAACATAATAAAATAGAATTCAGAGTGACCTTATGTGCATGGCATGTAGACTCTTGTTCATTGCTGGTGACTATGAGAAAAATAGTATCCTATGGCTGAAAACATATTCTATCCAATAGTATTATGGTGGCCACTGTAAAATATACATAAATAAATACAAGGCTTTACATTAAGAGCATTTCTCATATTTTAATAATTAGAGTTTGTTTGTTCTCTATATATGTCCAAATAGTTTGATGTTGATCCAGTTGAGACCTAGTTGAAGGTTTTAATGTAAAAAAAAAAAAAAAAAAGAATTCTTCCTCATGGAGACTGCTTAGCTGGCCATAGGAAGTCCTCACATAAATGCACAATGTTCACATTCTGCTGCTCAAAAACATACCTCTCATGCACTCATCACTTCTAGGACATGCTTGGTGACAATTGGCTATGGGAAGTCCTTACATAAATGCACGATGTTTACCATTCTGCTGCTCAAAAACATACCTCTCATGCACTGCTTGGTGACAATTGGCTATGGGAAGTCCTTACATAAATGCACAATGTTACCATTCTGCTGCTCAAAAACATACCTCTCATGCACTCATCACTTCTAGGACATGCTTGGTGACAATTGGCTATGAAGGGTACCTATGGGAAGTCCTTACATAAATGCACAATGTTTACCATTCTGCTGCTCAAAAACATACCTCTCATGCACTCATCACTTCTAGGACATGCTTGGTGACAATTGGCTATGGGAAACATAAATGCACATGTTTACCATTCTGCTGCTCAAAAACATACCTCTCATGCACTCATCACTTCTAGGACATGCTTGGTGACAATTGGCTATGGAAGTCCTTACATAAATGCACGATGTTTACCATTCTGCTGCTCAAAAACATACCTCTCATGCACTCATCACTTCTAGGACATGCTTGGTGACAATTGGCTATGGGAAGTCCTTACATAAATGCACGATGTTTACCATTCTGCTGCTCAAAAACATACCTCTCATGCACTCATCACTTCTAGGACATGCTTGGTGACAATTGGCTATGGGAAGTCCTTACATAAATGCACGATGTTTACCATTCTGCTGCTCAAAAACATACCTCTCATGCACTCATCACTTCTAGGACATGCTTGGTGACAATTGGCTATGGGAAGTCCTTACATAAATGCCACGCTGCTCAAAAACATACCTCTCATGCACTCATCACTTCTAGGACATGCTTGGTGACAATTGGCTATGGGAAGTCCTTACATAAATGCACGATGTTTACCATTCTGCTGCTCAAAAACATACCTCTCATGCACTCATCACTTCTAGGACATGCTTGGTGACAATTGGCTATGGGAAGTCCTTACATAAATGCACAATGTTTACCATTCTGCTGCTCAAAAACATACCTCTCATGCACTCATCACTTCTAGGACATGCTTGGTGACAATTGGCTATGGGAAGTCCTTACATAAATGCACGATGTTTACCATTCTGCTGCTCAAAAACATACCTCTCATGCACTCATCACTTCTAGGACATGCTTGGTGACAATTGGCTATGGGAAGTCATAAATGCACAATGTTCACCATTCTGCTGCTCAAAAACATGGCACGGCATGCTTGGTGACAATTGGCTATGGGAAGTCCTTACATAAATGCACGATGTTTACCATTCTGCTGCTCAAAACATACCTCTCATGCACTCATCACTTCTAGGACATGCTTGGTGACAATTGGCTATGGGAAGTCCTTACATAAATGCACAATGTTTACCATTCTGCTGCTCAAAAACATACCTCTCATGCACTCATCACTTCTAGGACATGCTTGGTGACAATTGGCTATGGGAAGTCCTTACATAAATGCACAATGTTCACCATTCTGCTGCTCAAAAACATACCTCTCATGCACTCATCACTTCTAGGACATGCTTGGTGACAATTGGCTATGGGAAGTCCTTACATAAATGCACGATGTTTACCATTCTGCTGCTCAAAAACATACCTCTCATGCACTCATCACTTCTAGGACATGCTTGGTGACAATTGGCTATGGGAAGTCCTTACATAAATGCACGATGTTTACCATTCTGCTGCTCAAAAACATACCTCTCATGCACTCATCACTTCTAGGACATGCTTGGTGACAATTGGCTATGGGAAGTCCTTACATAAATGCACAATGTTTACCATTCTAAAAACATACCTCTCATGCACTCATCACTTCTAGGACATGCTTGGTGACAATTGGCTATGGGAAGTCCTTACATAAATGCACAATGTTCACCATTCTGCTGCTCAAAAACATACCTCTCATGCACTCATCACTTCTAGGACATGCTTGGTGACAATTGGCTATGGGAAGTCCTTACATAAATGCACAATGTTTACCATTCTGCTGCTCAAAAACATACCTCTCATGCACTCATCACTTCTAGGACATGCTTGGTGACAATTGGCTATGGGAAGTCCTTACATAAATGCACAATGTTCACCATTCTGCTGCCTCAAAAACATACCTCTCATGCACTCATCACTTCTAGGACATGCTTGGTGACAATTGGCTATGGAAGTCCTTACATAAATGCACGATGTTTACCATTCTGCTGCTCAAAAATACCTCTCATGCACTCATCACTTCTAGGACATGCTTGGTGACAATTGGCTATGGGAAGTCCTTACATAAATGCACAATGTTTACCATTCTGCTGCTCAAAAACATACCTCTCATGCACTCATCACTTCTAGGACATGCTTGGTGACAATTGGCTATGGGAAGTCCTTACATAAATGCACAATGTTTACCATTCTGCTGCTCAAAAACATACCTCTCATGCACTCATCACTTCTAGGACATGCTTGGTGACAATTGGCTATGGGAAGTCCTTACATAAATGCACAATGTTTACCATTCTGCTGCTCAAAAACATACCTCTCATGCACTCATCACTTCTAGGACATGCTTGGTGACAATTGGCTATGGGAAGTCCTTACATAAATGCACAATGTTTACCATTCTGCTGCAAAAAACATACCTCTCATGCACTCATCACTTCTAGGACATGCTTGGTGACAATTTTAAACCCAAGAAATCATTTTGCTGGACATTGTAGCAGGTTTTACTTTCAGAGAATTCCTTATATTATGACATTTTTATTAGATGAAGCATTGTCAGCCATGGCCAATTTTTTTATTTATTTCATCTTAATTTTAGTTGATTTTTCATCACAACTATACTAACAGTTGTTTACTTTGGTCTGAATAGTGGTTAAGGAAAAATAACTAAAATTAAGATCAAAGAAATACAATTGAAAATTAATAATGGCTGACAAAATATTAATTACATTTTTGTTCACCTCAGATGAAAATGCATAGCCAATCAAAATGGTCTATGCGGAAAACTTGCTCTATCCAGTGGTGTTATTATGGCTTCTGTATCTATTGTTGTTTTCATGGAAATAAATACAAGGCTTTACATTAAGGTAGCTTGCATCATCATTTATAAAAAAATTTGAATCCCAATCCATTTCACTACTTGTCAAGAAGACTGAGAATAATAAAAATTCTCACAAGTGGTTAAAATATTGATTTCTTTATGAGTTATACAAAATACAAAATTGTATATTGACCTGGTTTCATTTTTATATTTCTTTCATTGTTCTCTGTTTTTTGTTTATTCTGTTTTTTGTTTATTATTTTATAGGAGATTGGATCTGGAGGTAAGAGAGGTAAAAAAACAGCTCCCATGTATCCTGATTGTCACAGGGTGATATCCATGCTCACCTCACACACAGAAAGTGTTGATGGCTGGAACAATACAGACACAACACACAGTATAGAATCTCAAGGTGTGTATAACTTTAATGTTTTGACTTTTAATATTATATAAAAAAAATATTTAATTTTTGTGAAACATTACAAAAAGGAAAAAAGGGAAGAAAGTATCAAAAATTAGATTCAGATGAAAGAAAATACTAATGAAAATTAATGGTTGACAAGGCTTCATCTAAAATAAAAATGCTACTTATACTACTAGGATGAAAAATAGAGACAAACATGGTACTCAAAGAGATCAAGAATAGAATAAAGGATGAGTTTAAAATGTTTGATTTAAGTTTCTGAAAAGTTAATGACTCTTCATAGTTTCCATGGTTAAAAGTAACTGGTGAATTCAACCAGGCTTTCTCAAGGCAAATGAAACATTTGATTCTCACTGAAAGTTTATTCTTTATTATTTCCAATTTGTGCAATTTCCTCATTGTTATAGATTGATGACTTCAGTGATTATTGATGAAAAAAATCAACTAAAAAAAATTAAATTCAGATGAAAGAAAATACTTGTCAAAAAAATGAATGAATAAAAAAAATCTTGTGTCAATAATGTGTATTTGTTGAGCAGTAGGCAGATAAATAGATATTAAAATTCTAAAAATGAATTTAAATTCATTTATTATTTCTGAAATATTTTGAACTTGGATTTTTTCTATGATCTTTAGAAAAAGCAATTATTGTTTCAAGCATTATTTGGATAATTGAACTCATTCTTTATGTTGGATATGTTGACAATGATTATCTGTGAATAATATATACTACGTCTGTCTCATAATGATTGTTACATTTACATATAACTTTTATGCACTAAATATTAACAATTGGAGAGAGATATATCACATTTTTTTTATTAATAGAATATTTCTATCCACATTATATGCAGTTTTACACTTACTTCATTGCTTCTTCAACTAGCATCTCTTGTTTAACCAACAAGCTCAAAAATCTTTTCAGCCTCTAATGTTTTTTTTTTTTTTTTTTTTATTTCCTGAATAGAAATGACATCATTATCAACTATATTGCTTTTAGCAGGTGCTATAGCAGCATTCAATCTATTGATGTCTCACTAGTTTCTTAGTCTTAAAAATACAGCCCATTGAATAAATGTAATTTCATAAAAATTACACTTTAGAGTTGTGCAAGTATTTCTACAGGATTATTCTTGTGCAATATTAAATATCAATTCAGTTTAAAGACACACAAAAATATGCATTAAATTTAAATATAATTATGTATTAGGTTTCTACAAAAGTTCTTTTTTAAAATCAAATGGTTTCCTCTTTTGATATTTAGTCTCTAGTTTTCAAAAAATAGGGTGCTGAGGACTTTTGCACACACACCTAAACATTTATAAAAATTATCTAAATTATCTAATGATTAACTATTTATGCTACTCATTATATTGTTGGTGTAGAATTGATTAAACAAATTGTCTAATGGGTGGAATTTAAAGCTAGCAACACCAAACTGTTTTTTGGGGGGAGGGGGGTTGAGGACTTAATAAACATTGTCAAGATTTTAATATTTATCATCCCCTGGTAATCATTGCACATACAACAAGGGTAAACAAAATCATTTTTAAATCTAAATTTTCTGCTATCAGAAAAATATGGACAAAAGTAATACTTTTTTGGTTTCAGGTAAGGAATTTTTTTAAACAAAAGGTTAAAATTTTGTCCCACAACCATACATTATAGCTGGTATAATGATTATATACATAACCAGTTAGAATAATTAAACAAATACATCAAAATTGCCATCCAGTTTAATGGTTACATATATAGTGACAGCAAATTCTGGCACTAGGAATCATTTAAAAAATTACTATTGAAATATAAAAACAAAAGACATGTCCTTTATAATAATAGTAACACTAATTGGACCTTGCCAGAGAACTGAAAGAACTGTGAAACATGAGGGTAACAGTCATACCAATTGAACTTCTTTGCCCTTGGAATGGTCCCCAAAGTTTTGGAAAAAAGACTGGGGGAATTCGAAATCAAAGGAAGAATTGAGACCATCCAAACAGCAGCATTATTAAGATCAGCTAGAATACTGAAAAGAGTCTGAATGAAACCTGGAATGTTTTTAATTTGCTCACAGAGTCAGCCTGATTCCAAAATGGTATGATATGTTGGGCTACGACCTCCGTGAGTAAAGTTGAAAAAATGTGACTCACAGGCACATAAACATTCGCATTTATTATTAGAGATTTAGTCAAGTAATTTCTCATCCTTTGAAAGAAGCAAATAGTCATAAATAGATAATTGTTTTTAATGAAAGTAATCACTGAAGATTTTGTTTGTTCTTATTATGACTAAGTATACTTTATTAAATAACTGATATTTTTATAAAACAAAGAAAAGAAATAACTAAGTTGAATTTCTGTCTTTGGTTCCCAAAAGCAGATAGAACTAATTATGCTCTAGTTAATTATCTACTTTGATAGGATTGTACTATGTGCTTCTGGTCCTTGGAGACAGGCTAGTTGCCACTTTGGAGGATCTAGGCACATTTCTCTTGAGCTAGACAATGTAATCAATACAATGAACTTGCTTAAGTCAATGTTCTCACATGGTAGTAATTACTTACAGTAATGGCAAAATGATTACTTTTATAAATCTAAATGATTGGTGTAAAAAGGAGTAATAGTATGTAAAGTGAATGCAAGGTGCATATAGTATACGCTTGTCATATTTCACTAAACTCTTCTACCACACTGCATATCTGCCTGTCAGTTGTTAATGGTAAATAACTTCAGATAACCAATTATTGCTGGCTTAAGTAATCAATTGTGTCAAGATGGGACAGTGAAGTGATAACTGTACAAAAAGATAAGTTTTTTTTTTATATGGAGAAAATGAAAAGCAAAAAAATAAAATATATAAAGCCTATCAAGCTCCAGTAAGCCTATTTTTGAAGCATAGAAATGTGTTGAAAAGGTTTAGCAAGAAACTAATGCTTGGGAAAATGACCTAGTACCACATACTCATAATGTTACTAGTATAAAGTATTTATTGACCATCCCCTCCACATGAGCAGATGGTGACACAAGGTCAATTTTTAAGTTAGAGTTTTTATACCAAGGTTAAAGAATCCACCCGGACCTACTATTTACCTATATCAGAAGGGAAAATAGTTGAAGGCATACCTTTCCCATGGCTATTAGCACTATGTGAAATGCAAATAGCCTTGTCCATATCCTATGATGGTCAAAACATTACACCATGAACACCTCTATTACCAGGATAAAGTATGTATATCTATGATATGTATACTGGGTTCAAATGCATTTGATGCTAGATTATAAACCATAATTATTGTTTTATCTAATTATTAAATAAGACTATTGTTTCATTTCTCTACAGCCAGAATTTTCTGTGTCACTATCATTAGAGTGAATTAATGTTTTAATGTTTTTGTTTAATAGATCCTACTAAGGATATGATAGCTTACATAAACCACTAGTGAAAATATGTTTTCCATTATACTGTTACACATCATTTTTATAGATTTCAAAATTTTATAAACTTTATAAATTTATTCGGTTGAATTTCCAGACAAATTTATTAGGTTGAATTTTCAGGACAATATCTATAAACATAACACTGAAAAAAAGTTGGAATATTTTTATTGAATAAATACTATATATAATATAGTTTATTCAAACTATCAGTGTAAATTAAAGCAAAAATAATTAGCTTTTAGTTGGCTATGGCCTGCTGTCACAATGTTTTTGAAATGGTTTCATTGTCATCTAAATGGTCAAAACCAGCAGTTTATTATAACATTTTTTTTAAATTGATTCATTGGCTATGAAAATTATTTGTCCC
The DNA here is from genome assembly GCA_023376005.1 of Doryteuthis pealeii. Lineage (NCBI taxonomy): Eukaryota > Metazoa > Mollusca > Cephalopoda > Myopsida > Loliginidae > Doryteuthis > Doryteuthis pealeii. The sequence continues at coordinate 16,746,571 of CM042151.1, read as the reverse complement.
AATGTTTATAAATTGCTTTCTTGGCCATTAGCTGGAAATGAAAATCAGGTTGTTGTAATGTTTATAAATTGCTTTAGATATAACCAGCAAAATATCATGTATATATAAATTCTTTTATTAACCTTAAGTTGGCTATAATTAACAAATTGCTTCATTGGTCTGTAGTTGGCCATGAATGTCAAAAGTTTGTAATGTTTATAAATTTCTTTACTGACAATAAGTGATATTACTACAGTGTTTATAAATTGCTTTCTTCATCTCTAGTTGGCCATAAAATAAGATTTTCATAATGTTTATAAACTTCTTCATTGGCCGCTAGTTGGCCATGACCAGCTTATTGTCACAATGTTTAATTGCTTCATTGAACTTTAGTTGGTCATGGCCAGCAGATTGTCACAATGTTTATAAATTGCTTCATTGGACTTTAGTTGGCCCTAACCAACAGATTGTTAAAAATGTTTACAAATTGCTTTGCACAACTTGTTGGGAATGAAAATTAAGCTGTTATAATGTTTATAAATTGCTTCATTGAACTTTAGTTGGTCATGGCCAGCAAATTGTCACAATGTTTATGAATCACTTCATTTGACTTTAGTTGGCTGTAACCAGCAGATTGTTACAATGTTTATAAAACGCTTCATTGGCCTCTAGTCAGCCATGAAAATCAGATTCTCACAATATTTATTACTTGCTTCATATATTAAACAGTCTTATAAAATAGTTTCTACTTTTTTCATTATCAATATATCTGCATTGCAAATGATATATATATTTTTTAATTTCTTCACATCATGCTGCATTGTAAAAGGCTTTTTCATTATTTTAACCTTGTTTATCTTTTAAGATTCTTTAAGTGTGTAAACTTCAAGTCCTATTCATTTTCAATTATGTAAAAAACCACAAAAAATAGAAGACACAAATTTATATATATATATATATATATATATATATATAATATATATATATATATATATATATATATATATGGCTGCAGGTTATCATTTAAGCAGGTTTTGTTAAAAACTTTGGAATGTTTTATTCTTGATGATCTTCATATATGTATGTTCAAGCCTTCTTGTCATTTTTCTTGTATCAGGGTCTCGATAGTAGACAATGTGTACCATATTTTGTACCCAAGTGCTTTCAACCATGTCTATGGTTCATCTTCAGGGTTATTATTAGTTATAGTTGTTGTTTGTTTCTCTTGCCGTGTGAATTTTATTTCATTTGAAATCGTTTATTGCATTTTTTATAAATTCTCTTAAGTGAATAAACCTGCAACCACAAAAAAAAATGCAATAAATCTTCCCAAAAGAATAAGACTCAAACTACAAAAAATACAAGCAAACAACTATGCCCAATGATCTCACTAAAGGTGACCATAGACATGGTTAAAAGTGCTTGAGTACAAAATATGAGGAATCTTCTCTACCATCTGGATCCTGATATAAGAAAGACGACAGATTACTTGAACAAAAGATCATCAAGTAGAAAAAATATTCTGTAGTTTTTAACAAAACCTGCTTAAATAAATATATATATATATATATATATATATATATATATATATATTATAAAATGCAATGTTTAGATGAACACAACGGTCTTACTACAAACATATGGAAATATTTTAGTTAATAATACAAAAATACTTCATACTGACAATAATATTAAAAAAAAATTAAAAAATCCTTGAACTTCTGTACATAAAATTAAGACAACCCACTATTAATAGAATTAACTTGGAAACTAGCAACAACATTCTAAAATGCTTAAAAATAGTTAGAACACTTTTTATTTCAAATTATGTTTGCTTAGCACATTAGAAATATTTGAAAATAAACTGCCATAGTTATTTACGCATCATCTTAATGACACAAACAAAACCAAAGTTTTAGTTAAATATTAAAAAATTTGATAATGATAGTTTAGATGGATATACAATAGCTTGATAATGGTTTGGAAAAGAACTGAAAGTACTTGATCTACCAATAATAACTCTTTCAGACAACTTTTAAGATGATAACATCAAAATGAATTGTTAGGAAACATGTAAGAAAAAAAAGAAAAAACTTGAAAACAATAAGGATTCTGTTATGTTTAACAAATTTTTTTTTTTTTTAAATATATATTACATGCAAATATTCTATTGTGATAATAGGGCCCCAAGATAATTATATTCATAAATATTTCAGGAATAGAAACAGTATCAGAGTTATTAAAGATTTAAAGTGCTTAAATCACTTTGATTTATAAGTAAATAAATGATATACTATGGGACCACAAGGGTTTTCTAATGAATTAGGTAATTACCACTAAGACTTTATCTAGGTTTACTATTTTTAGTAATGATTTTTTTTTTAAACCAATCACTTTAGCCATATAGGATTACCTGAAGACTCATAGCTCCAAGGTTTCTTTTGAAGAATTGTCACATCAGATTTATTTACAAATTAGCCATATATTTTGAGTGATGACCTCCTTGAAATTAATCTAAAATTAATTTGGAATATTAGCAGAGATAAAAACTAAAATTGTAATCAAGATACAATTAGATAATAAACTAATCACCTAAAATTTTTACCACCCAGTATATCCCAACTAAAGAATTGTCAACCTGTTTAACTTTGAAAGGATAATTCTTCAGGTGATTCACCACATGATAAACAATTTACTAGTGCTTTTAAAGATAGAATAATAACTGAATTACTTTATGCTAAGTACTAATTAGATAGTACCCACTTCACTCAATTCCTCTATTAAAAAAATTATTTCACCCGTAAGAAGTTCCTATCTCTTTGAAATAAAATAATCTGTAATACTTAGTATAGTTTCCACTGCCAGAAAAATCTTGATCATTTTTTTCTAATCATAACTTTTTTTAATTAAAAAAAAGCAACTTTTTTTTTATAATAAGCAATAATTTATACTCACAAGCATTTCCTATCTCTCTCTTAT
>CM042151.1:16661260-16743513 GCA_023376005.1 Doryteuthis pealeii | reverse complement strand
GAAGAGAGTGTGTCTGCCAAAATTAAGTTAATACATACATACATACGATACATACATACATATATATATATATATAATTAATATATTATATATATATAATATATATATATATGTATTATATAGATAGAGAGAAGAAGAGAAGAATAGGGATAGAGAGAAAGAAAGAGAGACAAACAAGAGACAGACAGGGTTTCTTTTTTAAAGAATATGAAAATAAGCAACAAGTATTTAGAATACTTTTAAATCATTCCATATCTAAATTATTACCATTTTTTTTTCAATCAACAAAATTGTTGAAGAATGAATTGGCCCAGTCTAACAGATAGATCAACTAAATAAAGTGTACTCTTTATTTTAGGCACATGATTTTACATTATCAAGAGATAAGGAAAATTTCCCAATAAACTTCTCTGCATGATTTATAAAACAACAAAACTTCAGCAACAATAATAAAAAAAAGAAACAAAACAACACGTCAATAAAATTAAGTAATTCCAATAATTAAACATCCCACCCCAAGCTAAATGTTTTATTTTATTTTGGAATTAGCAGGTAAAGAAGTCTGATTTATGGCTAAATAATTGGTTCAGTTGAGAGTGCAGCTGTATGGTATCTACAGCTGGTAGACACAACACCACTTTTCTTTTAGCACTGAGAACAAACCTATATATCAATTGATTTATTTTGCAGCTTAACATGTACGTGGTGGGTTAGTGTGGTGGTCGTGGGAGGACAGAGAGCAGAGACATGAAATGTCTGCAATTATTTTATATGTTTTGAAGTGCTAGTAATCTGTGCCTTTCTTGAAAATAACATCATTATCAAAGGCAAAAATCAAGATAAAGTACATAGAAAATCACAAAATTTAAACTTATTTATTTTTCATGAACAGTGTGTTTCCTGCTTTCATTATCTTTCTGAATTGGTTGAAATTATCAGATAGAAAGATTATAATATTTTCATTGCAAATACACAACATGTGAAACCTGTATATGAACAAAATCACAATAATTCACACACAAGATAATATTTATATATATATATTTATTATTATATATTATATCATATACTATACACTTAAATAATTATCTGCTTAATATCAAGATTAAAGAAGGAAAAAAAAGAAAAAGAAAGAGGAAAAGAGAGTAAAGAGAAAAAGTAGAGAGAGCAAGAAAAAGAAGGGAGAGAGGTAAAAAGATAAGAAAGATAGATAGACGACACAGCATGACACAGAGAAAGAAATTTGTTTTATGCTTAATCTTTTTTTAATGAGAACTTAGGAATCAGGATTGTCTCATTGAGGCTTTAGTATAAACAAATTTAACAATAAATTTTTATTGAATGCTTAAATAATCATCTGCTTATATATAGAATAGACAAGACGAAGAGAGAGAGAGAGAGAGAGAGAGAGAGAGAGAGAGAGAGAGAGAGAGAGAGAGAGAGAGAAGAGAAGAGAGAGAGAAAATGAAAAAGAAAAGAGTTGTTAATGTAGTAAAGGCTACTCTTTTATTGGATAATAGAAAAGATAAAGCAATTGAAATTTACTTCAATAGGCAGTTATTTTTCATTTTAATCACAGAGATGCTCACATGGGCATAGATAGAGAACAGGTGCAAACAGACAATTAGGAATGTTTGATTTACTATCATCATCCTCATCCTCCTGTCTGTATGCTTAGAGTGTCTGATCTCATGAATTACAGAGGAAAATAAGGAAGTGAATAATACCGTCATTTATTACCAGTTAACTCATGAAGTTCCTTATCAAAAATTAAAACTACCTTGCATTGAAATAATGACAAATTATACAATTATAGTATGTATATATAGAATTTTATAATATTATCCTGAAAAAAAATTAAAGCTAAAAATGCTCATATAAATCGAGTTTTTAACAAGGTATCATATTCTAATTCTGAAATATTTTATATACTTTATTGCTTTTTCTCTTACGTATTACGGATAAAGTAATGTATCAATTTACTGCAAACTATATATATGTGTGTGTGTATGTATATATATATATATATATATATATCATATATATATATATTATATCAGTTCGCAGATAAACATATGCAGTTACATATATATAAACAACACACACACACACAGAACACACACACATGAAGCACTTAATACTGATAAAAGTTCAAACTTAATCCATCATTAATTAAGAAATCTAGTAAATTGAATTATTCCAAATAAAACTGTATATATCTTTGGAATGGCTGGAATATCTCAGAATTAAAAATGTATACCTGAATCATGATTGGTAAAAAATTAATATTCATTCAATGTATAACAAATTCTAACAGAAACAGGTCACCCCACTCTGATTAATGCAACTTCAAAGATATTATTGGTTAGACGAAAGGAAAATGAAATTCACTTAAAATAAACTATGTAAGGAGTGTATTTAAATTCAAAAAAATAAAAAAACAACTTTGTTCAAAAATTTAAAGTAGAAGCATCAACTTTCTAAGAGTAGCCAATTACTTTTAAGCAGTCTTCAAATGTCAAGGGATATTAATTTTTCATGTATGAATAAATTAAAGAACAGTCAGCTAAAATTCAAATCACAGTGAAAAAAGGGGGAATAAAAAGAAAGACAAATTCAATATGAGAATAACTATAAATTAAATCTAAATCACTAAAAGAAGTTGATTGAATGAAGTGTTAGAATTTTGCAAAGAGCTACATTATTTTCAATACATACTATCAATATTTTTATATTAATAAGAATAATGATAATTTATACTGGCTTTATCTATTTAAAAGAAAAAGTGTTAAATATGCTACATATGTCTCTATCAGTGAGAGTTAAAACTTGCAAATTGTACAAATTAAAAAAAAAAAAAAGGAAACAAGACAGTTAAATTTCTGAAAATCATCATTTGAGATTTTACAACACTGGGTGGTTAAAAACTATCCATGAAAAAAGAAAAAAAAAAGAAAAAGAAAAGAGATGATAGGATAAATATAAAACAGTGCATTCATTCAAAGACAGTATCAATTTATCTTTCTTGAGTGTGTGTGTATGTTTATGTATACATACATAGACACACGTGCATACATGTATAAATATCTTTAACACCTACTTTTCCTCTCTCACTCTCTTCCTCATTCTTTTGATTTCTATGCATATATTGTCTTTTAACCGAGCTAAGTGAAACCTGTCTACATCAAATTGAAAATGTCTACAGTTTCTCATAAAATTGAATATTATATAAATTCTAATGTTTAAAATAAAATTGTTCTGAATAGGAAAATAAATAAATAAGTTCAAGCCTTAGTTAAAAAGGAAGAAAAAAGGGTTTTAACATTGAAAAGTTAGGTAAAACTTATTCAGAATAGGAGAAAAGTATGAAACAAAAGGTAAAATGACTGAAATGGTCATGTTGCCAGTAGCTATGACTGTAATAAGATTTTAAAGATGATATATAAGCAAAAAAGCAAATGACTAACAAAATAAAGCAAAGTAGATCAAAGGGATTTGACACAAGAAAAACTTAACCTAACTTAGTTGAAATATGTTAAGGTGCAAATAAAAAAATATAAAAAAAAAATATCGAAAAAAACAAAAAACAAAAACAAAAACAAGATATAAAATTGTTTGACAAGAAGCTGCAAATAAAAATCTATAAACAATAAAGAAAATCAAAAAACACTTCTGATGCTAATTAGATAATTAAAAAGAGAGTGAAAATAGACTTACTATATTGCTCGTTGCATGCTTGACAAAATAAGCGTTCTGATTTTTTATAGAGAAGTTAAACTAATAAAAAGAAAGTACTTTACAAAAGTCTAAGAAAAAAAAAAATTATTGATGTTTTTGTAGCCCAATATAAGAAAATAAACTATAACCAATAAGTGTTTTACTTTTATTATTTATAAATGAATATATAAAGAAAGAATTTAAAAATAAATGACCAATTAAAAGAAAATAATTAATAGTTGTTTTTGGATAGATCTTGGTATAGCCCCAGGACAGTCTCAATATGATATGGGATTTGCTATGTACGGAGAATACCAGGTCAAAAACCTAATAATCAACAAGTGAATTTCTGTGAATGCACTTCAAAATAATCCTTTGCAAAGGTCTGGGTTAGAGAGGGGAAGTTTGTTTTGAGATATTCTTAAATTTACCCCCCCCCAGACACTTATGTTATAAGAGACACAACAAACAGACGGATAAAAACACAAACTCACCTGTGCCATTAAATCCAATGCAGTCCGTACTGAGATGTACAATCCTGATTGTAGACTGCTGCTTGTGCTGCTGCTGCTGCTGCTGGTGCTTGCTGCTGCTGATGTTGTCAATTGACTGCAGCAATTAGTTAGTGTGGGGAGAGGGGTTGAGTGAGATACCTTCTCCTTTTCTTTAAGAGACTTTACATTTTCTTCATTTGTAAACATATACCCAAATGTATAAAACTGAAAGTCTATTCAAGTGATTCAACAAATAAATGCTATCCCAGACCCCTGACTCCCACAATGCAGTAGACCAATGCAATTACTACTCTGAAAGAGTCACTTCTTTCTCATCCATGCTGAGTCATGTTGGCATTGATTGAATCACTCCATAAAATGGTAAACCTATATTAGGCTATATTTTGGCCCGAACAATATATAAGTTTATATGCATATATGAAGGTCCATCAAGTGGTTTCATCCGACTATGTTATATTGGAACTCAGTTTCTCTAATAAACCAGAGGTACAATTAACAGCTTTTCAGAACAGAACAGATAAATTCCAATTTCTATAACAAGAAATTATCATTCCCATTTGTGTCATTTTTTTTTATTTTTATAGAAATCTACATTTCACAACCTGTAAGTAAATACATCAATGTTTAAGTTTTGAAACAACATCTGAAAATATATAAAATCTAGATTATTGGTTATACTTCTTAAAGTGATCAATATCTTTCTTTGCATTCAGCACATCTTGTTCTTCTTAATAATTATCAATGTTTTTCCCTATAATAATAAATGTACAAAGCTGGAAATGTATATATATCAAATTATCAGGAAAATTTTACAAAATACAAATGTTTATGCATTTTTAAAATAACTTATAGACTAAAAAGTTAATTGTTATTCCCCTGCCACCTCCACAGAGTTTTCAATTGCCACAATTTCCCAAGCAGAACTTTAAAGTAGCAGGAATCCGTATTTTTTGAGTGCAAAAAAGATTAAGAATTCATCACTTTCCTATTCCCCAAGAAGCATCATATAAAACCATTAATCGCTAATAGAAAATTAGATACATACTGCAAGCATGTAGCGTGAAATTCAAAAATGCTATGAATAATTGATTCTGTGAGAGATCAGAGATTTGTATGTGATAACCTGAGGAAAAAAAAAACCCCGGTTTTGTGAGTCTGGTTCTAGGAACGTAATATTTAGGCTAGGGTAAACTGGATAATGTTCCCAATGTTCCACCTCTTCAGAGTCATCTGAATGATGTGGTGATGGTGGGTCTGTGTGCTGGGTTCTAGAACGTAGTATTTTGGCAAGTGGTAACTGCAACTGCCTGTTCATTTTCTCCAGGGGAGTCGGGATATTGTATCTGTGGCAGAAATTTTCTAAACTGGGTGTTCCAGACACTAATACTTTGGAAGGGTAACTGAAATTAAGTGGTCAACATTCCGATGGTAATCAACTTGGGCCACTGCTGCAGTTGCCACGCGATGTAGTTGGCAACTGTTGGGAAGTCAATAACTAGGTCTCTTGCTTTCTCGGTAGTGTCCATGGTTTTCAGAAGGTTCAGGCCCAGGCCATGGTCCTGCTCTCTGTGCATCACTATTATTTAATTTGGTTTGTGTAAGCACCTAGGTGACATCTGGTGTCTACAGGAAGGAGAACTTTGCTTCATAGGTTTCAACAGGTGTTCTGGTCAATCCAAGATGTGTGGAAGCCAGTGAATAATGAGACGAGTAATTGATCTCCAAAGATAAAAAAATAGAAACTTTGCAATAAAACTTTTAAATGTTTGAAAACTTAAGGAAAAATCAAAAAAAAAAAGTAATTTTTTTTCCAATTTTATTTTCAAAAACAGAAAAGAAAAAAACATAATTCTGAATATCAGCTAGAACTAGAACAAAAAGTTTTTGAAAATGTAAAGACACTCTGGAAAATATTTTTTGTGTAAATTCTGAGATGATGACTGATTGTCAATACACTTATTATTATGTATAGCAGAATAATATGGTTGTAATCATAGTGAATCACTTTAAGTATAGTAACCTTCAGTCTTTTTCAAGTGTCTCCTAATAGTCAATACTTTCTAGGAATTTTTGAACAAAACACTTATTTAATCCAGAGATATATTCCTATAGAAACATTACTAGTCGAATAAAAGCATTGGTTAACAGTAAATCTAGGTATCTAGCTGTCATCCATTCAATCCTTCAAATTGAATAGTGCATAAAAAATATTATGTACTGGATCAAAGGAAGAGACAGAACAAGCAATATATCAAGGATGAATTAACCATACAACAAGATATTCTCTAGCGTACAACTTAATGTATTTACGCCACACTTCTGCACAAGCAGGATATGACACAAGGTCAATTTTTAAGTGGAACGTTTAACAGATTTGAATTCAAAGTTTTCCGTTCTCCTAGTACTGGTTACATACCAAAAATTAAAGAGTCCAGTCTGCTTACTATTTATCTCTATTATCGTATCAGCATTAGTGAAATGCAACAACCTTGTCCAGGATTGAACTCGATCCACCATGTCCATTTCCACAAATTACAACCACAACACTTTATCTACAACTTATGGATTGAATAAAAGGTTTCGGTTCAGAATTCCCAGAAAAGTTCTGACTTGATAGACACCTGGAGAAGAACAGAGGGAATAATAGCGCAAGAACAGAGGGAATAAACAAGATGAGGGTACAGCCGGCGGTACTCAGAGTATAATAATGAGGAAATGCTTGTGAGTATAATTATTCGCTTTTATAGAACAAAAAGTTGCTTTTTTAATTAAAAAAAATTATGATTAGAAAAAAAAAAATGATCAGATTTTTTCTGGCAGTGGAAAAACTATACTAAGTATTACAGATTATTTTTATTTCAAAGAGATAAGGAACTTCTTACAGGTTGAAAATAATTTTTTAATAGAGGAATTGAGTGAATGGGTACTATCTAATTAGTATTAGCCATAAGTAATTCAGGTTATTTATTCCTATCTTTAAAGCACTAGTAAATTGTTTACTCATGTGGCTGAACACCTGAAGAATTATCCTTTCAAAAAGTTTAAACAGGTTGACAAAATTCTTTAGTTGGGATATATGGGTGGTAAAAAATTTAGGGTGATTAGTTTATTATCTAAATTGTAATCTTGATTACAATTTTTTAGTTTTTATTTTCTCTGCTAATATTCCAAATTAATTTAGATTAATTTTCAAGGAGGTCATCACTCAAAATAATATGCTAATTATGTAAAATAGAATCTGATGTGACAATTCTTCAAAAGAACACCTTGGAGCTATGAGTCTTCAGGTAATCCTATATGGCAAAGTGTTGGGTTTAAAAAAAACATCATTACTAAAAAAAAAATAGTAAACCTAGATAAAGTCTTAGTGGTAATTACCTAATTATAGAAAACCCTTGTGGTCCCCATAGTAATATCAATTTATTTCTTAAAAATCAAAAGTGATTTAAGCACTTTAAATCTTTAAATAACTCTGATCTGTTTCTATTTTTCTGAAATATTTATAGATAATAATTATCTTGGGCCCGCTATTATCACAAATAGAATATTTGCATGTAATTATATATTTAAAAAAAAAATTTGGTTAAACATAAAAAGAATCCTTATTGTTTTCAAGTTTTTTCTTTTTTTTCTTACATGTTTTCCTAACCAATTCATTTGATGTTATCATCTTAAAGTTGTTGAAGAGTTATTAATTGTAGACCAAGTACTTTCAGTATTTTCCAACCATTATCAGCTATTGGTATATTCCATCCTAAACTATCATTATCATATTTTTTAATATTAAATAAACTTTGCGTTTGGTTTGTGTCATTAAGATGAATGCGTAATAACTATGGTCAGTTTATTTTCAAAAAATATTTCTAATGTGCTAAGCAAAACATAATTTGAAAATAAAAGTGTTCCTACTATTTAAGCATATTTAAGAATGTTGTTGCTGTTCAAAGTTAATTCTATTAATAGTGGGGTTGTCTTAATTTTTGTACAGAGTTCAAGGACTTTTTAATTTTTTAAATATTATGTCAGTATGAAAGTATTTTTGTATATTAACTAAAATATTTCCATATCGTTGTAGTAAGACCGTTGGTGTTTTCATCTAAACATTGGCATTTATATAATATATATATATATATATATATATATATATATATATATATTTAAGCAGGTTTGTTAAAACTACAGAATATTTCTACTTGATGATCTTTGTTCAAAGTAATCTTGTCCGCGTCTTTCTTATATCAGCGAATCCAGATGGTGAGAAGATTCCTCATATTTTTGTACTCAAGCACTTTTAACCATGTCCTAATGGTCACCATTTAGTGAGATCATTGGGCGTAGTTGTAGCTTGTTTTTTTTGTAGTTTTGAGTCTGTATTCTTTTGGGAAGATTTATTGCATTTTTTTTTGTGGTTGCAGGTTTATTCACTTAAGAGAATTATAAAAAATGCAATAAACGATTTCAAATTGAATAAAATTCACACGCAGAGAACAAACACAACTAATAACTCAATAATACCCCTGAAAGATGACATAGACATAGGTTGAAACACTTGGGTACAAAAAATATGGTTAACAACATTGTCTACTATCGGACCCTGATACAAGAAAAATGAACAAGAAAGGTTGAACAATACATATAGAAGATCATAAGAATAAACAATTCCAGAAGTTTTTTAACAAAACCTGCTTTAAAATGATAAACCTGCGCAATATATATATATATATATATATAAATATTATAAAAATATAATAATATATATATATATATATATATATAATTTGTGTCTTCTTTTTTGTGGTTTTTTAAAATAAATTGAAAATGAATAGGACTTGAAGTTTACGACACTTAAGAATCTTAAAAGATAAACAAGGTTAAAATAATGAAAAAGCCTTTACAAATGCAGCATGATGTGAAGAAATTAAAAAAATATATATATCATTTGCAAATGCAGATATATTGATAATGAAAAAGTAGAAACTATTTTAATAGACTGTTTAATATATGAAGCAAGTAATAAATATTGTGAATCCTGGGAGTGTTCATGGCTGACTAAGGCCAAATGAAAGCGTTTTTATAAACATTGTAACAATCTGCTGGTTAACAGCCAACTAAAGTCAATGAAGGTGATTCATAAACATTTGACAATTTGTGCCATTGACCAAAACTAAAAGTTCAATGAAGCATTTTATAAAACATTATCACAGCTTTAATTTTCAAATTCCAACAAAGTTGTGCAAAGCAATTTGGTAAACATTTTTAACAATCTGTTGGTTAGGGCCACTAAAGTCAATGAAGCAATTTAATAAACATCTGTGGAACAATCTGCTGGCCAGCCAACTAAAAGTTCAAATGAAGCAAATTAAACATTGTGACAATAAGCTGGTCAATGGCCAACTAGGCGGCCAATGAAGAAGTTATAAAACATTATGGAAAATCTTATTTTATGGCCAACTAGAGATGAAGAAGCAATTTATAAAACACTGCAGTAATATCACTTATTGTCAGTAAGAAATTTATAAACATTACAAACTTTTGACATTCTGGCCAACTACAGACCAATGAAGCAATTTGTTAATTATAGCCAACTTAAGGTTAATAAAGAATTTATATATACATGATAATTTTTGCTGGTTATATCTAAAGCATTTATAAACATTACAACAACTTGATTTTCATTTCCAGCTATAGGGCCAAGAAAGCAATTTATAAAACTTTGGGACAAATAATTTTCATAGCCAATGAATCATTTAAAAAAAATGTTATAATAAACTGCTTGGTTTTGAACCAAATTTAGATGTTACAATGAAACCATTCAAAACATTGTGACAAGCAGGCATAGCCAACCTAAAGCTAATTATTTTGCTTTAATTTACACTGATAGTTTGAATAAAACTATATTATTATAGTATTTATTCAATAAAAATATTCCAACTTTTTTTCGAGTGTTTGTTTATAGATATTGTCCTGAAAATTCAACATCATGACTAATTAAATTTGTCTGGATAATTCCAACCGAATAAATTTATAAAGTTTTAGAAATTTTGAAATCTATAAAAATGATGTGTAACAGTATAATGGAAAACATATTTTCAACTAGTGGTTTATGTAAGCTATCATATCCTTAGTAGGATCTATTAAACAAAAAAATTAAACACATTAAATCTACTCTAATGATCAGTGACACAGAAAATTCTGGCTGTAGAGAAATGAACAATAGTCCTTATTTATATTAGATAAACAATAATTTATGGTTTATAATCTTACGCATCAAATGCATTTGAACCCAGTATACATATCATAGATATACATAACTTTATATCCTGGTAAATAGAGGTGTTCAATGGTGTAGTTTTGACCATCATAGGATGGAACAAGGCTATTTGCATTTCAATAAGTGGGCCTAATAGCCATGGGAAAGGTATGGCCTTCAACCTATTTTTCCCTTTCTGATATAGGTAAATAGTAGGTCGGGTTGTGATTCTTTTAACCTTGGTATAAAAACTTTTATACTTAAAAATTGACCTTGTGTCACCATCTGCTCATGTGGAGGGGATGGTCAATAATACTTATACTAGTAACATTATGAGTAATGTTGGTACTAGGTTATTTTCCCAAGCCTTAGTTTCTTGCTAAACCTTTTCAACACATTTCTATGCTTCAAAAATAGGCTTAACTGGAGCTTGATAAGCTTTAATATATTTTATTTTTTGCTTTTCATTTTCTCCATATAAAAAAAAAAACTTATCTTTTTGTACAGTTATCACTTCACTGTCCCATCTTGAACACAATTGATTACTTAAGCCAGCAATAATTGGTTATCTGAAGTTTTTTACCATTAACAACTGACAGGGCAGATAATGCGCAGTGTGGTAGAAGAGTTTAGTGAAATATGACAAGCGTATACTATAATGCAACCTTGCATTCACTTTACATACTATTACTCCTTTTTACACCAATCATTTTAGATTTTTATAAAAGTAAATCATTTTGCCATTACTGTAAGTAATTACTACCATGTTGAGAAACATTGACTTAAGCAAGTTCATTGTATTGATTACATTGTCTAGGCTCAAGAGAAATGTGCCTAGATCCTCCAGTGGCAACTAGCCTGTCTCCAAAGGACCAGAAGCACAATAGTACAATCTATCAAAGTAGATAATTAACTAGAGCATAATTAGTTCTATCTGCTTTTGGGAACCAAAGACAGAAATTCAACTTAGTTATTTTTTTCTTTGTTTTATAAAAATTCAGTTATTTAAATAAAGTATACTTAGTCATAATAGAACAAACAATCTTCAGTGATTACTTTCATTAAAAACAAATTATCCTATTTATGACTATTTTGCTTCTTTCAAAGGATGAGAAATTACTATTGACTAAAATCTCTAATAATAAATGCGAATGTTTATGTGCCTGTGAGTCACATTTTTCAACTTTACTCACGGAGGTCGTAGCCCAACATATCATACCATTTTGGAATCAGGCTGACTCTGTGAGCAAATTAAAAACATTCCAGGTTTCATTCAGAAATCTTTTTCAGTATTCTAGCTGATCTAATAATGCTGCTGTTTGGATGGTCTCAATCTTTCCTTTGATTTCGAATTCCCGTCTTTCCAAAACTTTGGGGACCATTCCAAGGGCCAAAGAAGTTCAAATTGGTATGACTGTTTCCGCTCATGTTTCACAGTTCTTTCAGTTCTCTGGCAAGGTCCAATTAGTGTTACTATATTATAAAGGACATGTCTTTTGTTTTTTATATTCAATAGTAATCTTTTTAAATGATTCCTAGTGCCAAGATTTTGCTGTCACTATATATGTAACCATTAAACTGGATGGCAATTTTGATGTATTTGTTAATTTAATCTAACTGGTTATGTATATAATCATTATACCAGCTATAATGTATGGTTGTGGGACAAATTTTTAACCTTTTTGTTTAAAAAAAATTCCTTACCTGAAAACCAAAAAAAGTATTAACTTTTGTCCATATTTTTCTGATAGCAAAAATTTAGGATTTAAAAATTGATTTTGTTTACCCTTGTTGTATGTGGAATGATTACCAGGGATGATAAAATTTAAAAATCTTGGACAATGTTTATTAAGTCCTCAACCCCCCTCCCCCCAAAAAACAGTTTGGTGTTGCTAGCTTTTAAATTCCAACCCATTAGACAATTTGTTTAATCATTCTACCCAAACAATATAAATTGAGTAGCATAAATGTTAATCATTAAGAGATAATTTAGATAATTTTTTATAATGTTAGGTGTGTGTGCAAAATAGTCCTCACACCCATTTTTTGAAAACTCCGAGACTAAATATCAAAAGAGGAAACCATTTTGATTTTAAAAAAGGCAACTTTTTGTAGAAACCTAATTACATAATTATATTTATTTTAAATGCATATTTGTGGTGTCTTTAACTGAATTGATATTGTAATATTGACAAGAATAACTTGTAGAAAATACTTGCACAAACTCTAAAACGTGTAATTTTTATGAAAATTAACATTTTTCAAATGGGCTTGTATTTTTAAGACTAAGAAACTAGTGAGACAACAATAGTTGGGAATGCTGCTATAGCACCTGCTAAAGCAATATAGTTGATAATGAATGGTCCATTTTCTATTCAAGGAAATAAAAAAAAAAAAAAAAAAAACATTAGAGGCTGAAAAGATTTTTGAGCTTGGTTTGGTTAAACAAGAGATGCTAGTTGAAGAAGCAAATGAAGTAAGTGTAAAAACTGCATAATGTGATAGAAATATTCTATTAATAAAAAAATGTGATATATTCTCTCCAAATTGTTAATATTTATGCAATAAAAGTTATATGTAATGTAACAATCATTAGGAAGACAGACATATAAATATAATTATTCCACAGATAATGCATTGTCAACAATATGACACACCATAAAGACTGAGTTCAATTATCCAAATAATGCTTGAAACATAACTTGCTTTTCTAAAGATCATAGAAAATCCAAGTTTCAAAATAATTTCAGAAATAATAAATGATTTAAATTCATTTTTAGAATTTTATATCTATTTATCTCCTATGCTCAACAATACACATTATTGACAAAGATTTTTTTATTCAATTCATTTTTTGACAAGTATTTTCTTTCATCTGAATGTTAATTTTTTTTTAGTTGATTTTTTTATCAACTAATCACTGAAGTCATCATCTCATAACAATGAGGAAATTGGCACAAATTGGAAATAATAAAGAAATAAACTTTCAGTGAGAATCAAATGTTTCATTTGCTTGAGAAAAGCCTGGTGATTCAACCAGTTCTTTTAACCATGGGAAATATGAGAGTCATTAACTTTTCAGAAACTTAAATCAAAACATTTCTAAAACTCATCCTTTATTCTATTCTTGATCTCTTTGAGTACCATGTTGTCCTCTATTTTTCATCCAGTAGTATAAGTAGCATTTTTATTTTAGATGAAGCCTTGTCAACCATTAATTTTTCATTAGTATTTTCTTTCATCTGAATCTAAATTTTTGATACTTCTTCCCCTTTTTTCCTTTTTGTAATGTTTCACAAAAATTAAAAATATTTTTTTTTTATAATATTAAAAGTCAAAACATTAAAGTTATACACACCTTGAGATTCTATACCTGTGTGTTGTGTCTGTATTGTTCCAGCCATCAACCACTTTCTGTGTGTGAGGTGAAGCATGGATATCACCCTGTGACAATCAGGATACATGGGAGCCTGTTTTTTTACCTCTCTTACTCCAGATCCAATCTCCTATAAATAATAAACAAAAAAACAGATAACAAAAACAGAGAACAATGAAAGAAAATATAAAAATGAAACCAGGTCAATATACAATTTGTATTTTGTATAACTCTAAAGAAATCAATTATTTTAACCACTTGTGAGAATTTTATTATTCTCAGTCTTCTTGAACAAGTAGTGAAATGGATTGGGATTTCACATTTTTTTTTATAAATGATGATGAAGCTACCTTAATGTAAAGCCTTGTATTTATTTCCAATGAAACAACAATAGATACAGAAGCCATAATAACACCACTGGATAGAGCAAGTTTCCGCATAGACCATTTTGATTGGCTAATGCATTTTCATCTGAGGTGAACAAAAATGTAATTAATATTTTGTCAGCCATTATTAATTTTTCAATTGGTATTTCTTTGAATCTTAATTTTAGTTATTTTTTTCTTAACCACATTCCAGACCAAAGTAAACAACTGTTAAGTAAATAGTTTGTGAATGAAAGCAACTAAAATTAAGATGAATAAATAATAAAAAATTGGCCATGGCTGACATAGCTTCATCAATAAAATGTCATAAATAAGGAATTTTCTGAAAGTAAAACCTGCTACAATGTCCAGCAAATGAATTTCTTGGGTTAAAAATTGTCACCAAGCATGTCCTAGAAGTGGATGAGTGCATGAGAGGGTTTTTTAATGGGGTTTTTGAGCAGCAGAATGGTAAACATTGTGCATTTATGTAAGGGACTTCCATAGCCAATTGTCAACCAAGCATGTCCTACGAAGTGATGAAGTGCCATGAGAGGTATGTTTGAGCAGCAGAATGGTAAAACATTGTGCAATTTATGGTAAGGACTTCCCATAGCCAATTGTCACCAAGCATGTCAAGAAGTGAATGAGGTGCATGAGAGGTATGTTTTTTGAAGCAGCAATGGTAAAACATTGTGCATTTATGTAAGAGCTTCCCCATAGCCAATTGTCACCAAGCATGTCCTAGAAGTGATGGAGTGCATAGAGGTATGTTTTGAGCAGCAGAATGGTAAACATTGTGCAATTTATGTAAAGGACTTCCCATAGCCATTGTCACCAAGCATGTCTAGGAACTGCTTGTGACCAATTGGCTATGGGAAGTCCTCACAATAAATGCACAATGTTTTCACCATTCTGCTGCTCAAAAACATACCTCTCATGCACTCATCACTTCTAGGACATGCTTGGTGACAATTGGCTATTGGGAAGTCCTTACATAAATGCACAATGTTTACCATTCTGCTGCTCAAAAACATCCTCTCATGCACTCATCACTTCTAGGAACATGCTTGGTGACAATTGGCTATGGGAAGTCCTTACATAAATGCACATGTTTACATTCTGCTGCTCAAAAACATACCTCTCATGCACTCATCACTTCTAGGACATGCTTGGTGACAATGGCTTATGGAAGTCCTTACATAAATGCACAATGTTTACCATTCTGCTGCTCAAAAACATACCTCTCATGCACTCATCACTTCTAGGACATGCTTGGTGACAATTGGCTATGGAAGTCCTTACATAAAAGCACAAGTTTACCATTCTGCTGCTCAAAAACATACCTCTCTGCACTCATACTTCTAGGACATGCTTGGTGACAATTGGCTATGGGAAGTCCTTACATAAATGCACAATGTTTACCATTCTGCTGCTGCAAAACATACCTCTCATGCACTCATCACTTCTAGGACATGCTTGGTGACAATTTTAAACCCAAGAAATCATTTTGCTGGACATTGTAGCAGGTTTTACTTTCAGAGAATTCCTTATATTATGACATTTTTATTAGATGAAGCATTGTCAGCCATGGCCAATTTTTTATTTATTTATTCATCTTAATTTTAGTTGCTTTTCATCACAACTATACTAACAGTTGTTTACTTTGGTCTGAATAGTGGTTAAGGAAAAATAACTAAAATTAAGATCAAAGAAATACAATTGAAAATTAATAATGGCTGACAAAATATTAATTACATTTTTGTTCACCTCAGATGAAAATGCATAGCCAATCAAAATGGTCTATGCGGAAAACTTGCTCTATCCAGTGGTGTTATTATGGCTTCTGTATCTATTGTTGTTTTCATGGAAATAAATACAAGGCTTTACATTAAGGTAGCTTGCATCATCATTTATAAAAAAAATGTGAATCCCAATCCATTTCACTACTTGTCAAGAAGACTGAGAATAATAAAAATTCTCACAAGTGGTTAAAATATTGATTTCTTTATGAGTTATACAAAATACAAATTGTATATTGACCTGGTTTCATTTTTATATTTCTTTCATTGTTCTCTGTTTTTGTTTATTCTGTTTTTTGTTTATTATTTTATAGGAGATTGGATCTGGAGGTAAGAGAGGTAAAAAAACAGCTCCCATGTATCCTGATTGTCACAGGGTGATATCCATGCTCACCTCACACACAGAAAGTGTTGATGGCTGGAACAATACAGACACAACACACAGTATAGAATCTCAAGGTGTGTATAACTTTAATGTTTTGACTTTTAATATTATATAAAAAATATTTAATTTTTGTGAAACATTACAAAAAGGAAAAAAGGAAGAAAGTATCAAAATTAGATTCAGATGAAAGAAAATACTAATGAAAATTAATGGTTGACAAGGCTTCATCTAAAATAAAAATGCTACTTATACTACTAGGATGAAAAATAGAGACAAACATGGTACTCAAAGAGATCAAGAATAGAATAAAGGATGAGTTTAAAATGTTTGATTTAAGTTTCTGAAAAGTTAATGACTCTTCATAGTTTCCATGGTTAAAAGTAACTGGTGAATTCAACCAGGCTTTCTCAAGGCAAATGAAACATTTGATTCTCACTGAAAGTTTATTCTTTATTATTTCCAATTTGTGCAATTTCCTCATTGTTATAGATTGATGACTTCAGTGATTATTGATGAAAAAAATCAACTAAAAAAAATTAAATTCAGATGAAAGAATACTTGTCAAAAAAATGAATGAATAAAAAAATCTTGTGTCAATAATGTGTATTTGTTGAGCAGTAGGCAGATAAATAGATATTAAAATTCTAAAAATGAATTTAAATTCATTTATTATTTCTGAATATTTTGAACTTGGATTTTTTCTATGATCTTTAGAAAAAGCAATTATTGTTTCAAGCATTATTTGGATAATTGAACTCATTCTTTATGTTGGATATGTTGACAATGATTATCTGTGAATAATATATACTACGTCTGTCTCATAATGATTGTTACATTTACATATAACTTTTATGCACTAAATATTAACAATTGGAGAGAGATATATCACATTTTTTTTATTAATAGAATATTTCTATCCACATTATATGCAGTTTTACACTTACTTCATTGCTTCTTCAACTAGCATCTCTTGTTTAACCAACAAGCTCAAAAATCTTTTCAGCCTCTAATGTTTTTTTTTTGTTTTTTTTTATTTCCTGAATAGAAATGACATCATTATCAACTATATTGCTTTTAGCAGGTGCTATAGCAGCATTCAATCTATTGTTGTCTCACTAGTTTCTAGTCTTAAAAATACAGCCCATTGAATAAATGTAATTTCATAAAAAATTACACTTTAGAGTTGTGCAAGTATTTCTACAGGATTATTCTTGTGCAATATTAAATATCAATTCAGTTTAAAGACACACAAAAATATGCATTAAATTTAAATATAATTATGTATTAGGTTTCTACAAAAGTTCTTTTTTAAATCAAATGGTTTCCTCTTTGATATTTAGTCTCTAGTTTTCAAAAAATAGGGTGCTGGGACTTTTGCACACACACCTAAACATTTATAAAAATTATCTAAATTATCTAATGATTAACTATTTATGCTACTCATTATATTGTTGGTGTAGAATTGATTAAACAAATTGTCTAATGGGTGGAATTTAAAGCTAGCAACACCAAACTGTTTTTTGGGGGGAGGGGGGTTGAGGACTTAATAAACATTGTCAAGATTTTATTTTATCATCCCCTGGTAATCATTGCACATACAACAAGGGTAAACAAAATCATTTTTAAATCTAAATTTTCTGCTATCAGAAAATATGGACAAAGTAATACTTTTTTGGTTTCAGGTAAGGAATTTTTTAAACAAAAGGTTAAAATTTTGTCCCACAACCATACATTATAGCTGGTATAATGATTATATACATAACAGTTAGAATAATTAACAAATACATCAAAATTGCCATCCAGTTTAATGGTTACATATATAGTGACAGCAAATTCTGGCACTAGGAATCATTTAAAAAATTACTATTGAAATATAAAAACAAAAGACATGTCCTTTATAATAATAGTAACACTAATTGGACCTTGCCAGAGAACTGAAAGAACTGTGAAACATGGGTAACAGTCATACCAATTGAACTTCTTGCCCTTGGAATGGTCCCAAAGTTTTGGAAAAAGACTGGGGAATTCGAAATCAAAGGAAGAATTGAGACCATCCAAACAGCAGCATTATTAAGATCAGCTAGAATACTGAAAAGAGTCTGAATGAAACCTGGAATGTTTTTAATTTGCTCACAGAGTCAGCCTGATTCCAAAATGGTATGATATGTTGGGCTACGACCTCCGTGAGTAAAGTTGAAAAAATGTGACTCACAGGCACATAAACATTCGCATTTATTATTAGAGATTTAGTCAAGTAATTTCTCATCCTTTGAAAGAAGCAAATAGTCATAAATAGATAATTGTTTTTAATGAAAGTAATCACTGAAGATTTTGTTTGTTCTTATTATGACTAAGTATACTTTATTAAATAACTGATATTTTTATAAAACAAAGAAAAGAAATAACTAAGTTGAATTTCTGTCTTTGGTTCCCAAAAGCAGATAGAACTAATTATGCTCTAGTTAATTATCTACTTTGATAGGATTGTACTATGTGCTTCTGGTCCTTGGAGACAGGCTAGTTGCCACTTTGGAGGATCTAGGCACATTTCTCTTGAGCTAGACAATGTAATCAATACAATGAACTTGCTTAAGTCAATGTTCTCACATGGTAGTAATTACTTACAGTAATGGCAAAATGATTACTTTTATAAATCTAAATGATTGGTGTAAAAAGGAGTAATAGTATGTAAAGTGAATGCAAGGTGCATATAGTATACGCTTGTCATATTTCACTAAACTCTTCTACCACACTGCATATCTGCCTGTCAGTTGTTAATGGTAAATAACTTCAGATAACCAATTATTGCTGGCTTAAGTAATCAATTGTGTCAAGATGGGACAGTGAAGTGATAACTGTACAAAAAGATAAGTTTTTTTTTTATATGGAGAAAATGAAAAGCAAAAAAATAAAATATATAAAGCCTATCAAGCTCCAGTAAGCCTATTTTTGAAGCATAGAAATGTGTTGAAAAGGTTTAGCAAGAAACTAATGCTTGGGAAAATGACCTAGTACCACATACTCATAATGTTACTAGTATAAAGTATTTATTGACCATCCCCTCCACATGAGCAGATGGTGACACAAGGTCAATTTTTAAGTTAGAGTTTTTATACCAAGGTTAAAGAATCCACCCGGACCTACTATTTACCTATATCAGAAGGGAAAATAGTTGAAGGCATACCTTTCCCATGGCTATTAGCACTATGTGAAATGCAAATAGCCTTGTCCATATCCTATGATGGTCAAAACATTACACCATGAACACCTCTATTACCAGGATAAAGTATGTATATCTATGATATGTATACTGGGTTCAAATGCATTTGATGCTAGATATAAAACCATAATTATTGTTTTATCTAATTATTAAATAAGACTATTGTTTCATTTCTCTACAGCCAGAATTTCTGTGTCACTATCATTAGAGTGAATTAATGTTTTAATGTTTTTGTTTAATAGATCCTACTAAGGATATGATAGCTTACATAAACCACTAGTGAAAATATGTTTTCCATTATACTGTTACACATCATTTTTATAGATTTCAAAATTTTATAAACTTTATAAATTTATTCGGTTGAATTTCCAGACAAATTTATTAGGTTGAATTTTCAGGACAATATCTATAAACATAACACTGAAAAAAAGTTGGAATATTTTTATTGAATAAATACTATATATAATATAGTTTATTCAAACTATCAGTGTAAATTAAAGCAAAAATAATTAGCTTTTAGTTGGCTATGGCCTGCTGTCACAATGTTTTTGAATGGTTTCATTGTCATCTAAATGGTCAAAACCAGCAGTTTATTATAACATTTTTTTTAAATTGATTCATTGGCTATGAAAATTATTTGTCCCAATGTTTATAAATTGCTTTCTTGGCCATTAGCTGGAAATGAAAATCAAGTTGTTGTAATGTTTATAAATTGCTTTAGATATAACCAGCAAAATATCATGTATATATAAATTCTTTTATTAACCTTAAGTTGGCTATAATTAACAAATTGCTTCATTGGTCTGTAGTTGGCCATGAATGTCAAAAGTTTGTAATGTTTATAAATTTCTTTACTGACAATAAGTGATATTACTGCAGTGTTTATAAATTGCTTTCTTCATCTCTAGTTGGCCATAAAATAAGATTTTCATAATGTTTATAAACTTCTTCATTGGCCGCTAGTTGGCCATGACCAGCTTATTGTCACAATGTTTAATTGCTTCATTGAACTTTAGTTGGTCATGGCCAGCAGATTGTCACAATGTTTATAAATTGCTTCATTGGACTTTAGTTGGCCCTAACCAACAGATTGTTAAAAATGTTTACAAATTGCTTTGCACAACTTGTTGGGAATGAAAATTAAGCTGTTATAATGTTTATAAATTGCTTCATTGAACTTTAGTTGGTCATGGCCAGCAAATTGTCACAATGTTTATGAATCACTTCATTTGACTTTAGTTGGCTGTAACCAGCAGATTGTTACAATGTTTATAAAACGCTTCATTGGCCTCTAGTCAGCCATGAAAATCAGATTCTCACAATATTTATTACTTGCTTCATATATTAAACAGTCTTATAAAATAGTTTCTACTTTTTTCATTATCAATATATCTGCATTGCAAATGATATATATATTTTTTAATTTCTTCACATCATGCTGCATTGTAAAAGGCTTTTTCATTATTTTAACCTTGTTTATCTTTTTAAGATTCTTTAAGTGTGTAAACTTCAAGTCCTATTCATTTTCAATTATGTAAAAAAACCACAAAAAATAGAAGACACAAATTTATATATATATATATATATATATATATATTATATATATATATATATATATATATATATATTGGCTGCAGGTTATCATTTAAGCAGGTTTTGTTAAAAACTTTGGAATGTTTATTCTTGATGATCTTCATATATGTATGTTCAAGCCTTCTTGTCATTTTTCTTGTATCAGGGTCTCGATAGTAGACAATGTGTACCATATTTTGTACCCAAGTGCTTTCAACCATGTCTATGGTCATCTTCAGGGGTATTATTAGTTATAGTTGTTGTTTGTTCTCTTGCCGTGTGAATTTTATTCATTTGAAATCGTTTATTGCATTTTTTTATAAATTCTCTTAAGTGAATAAACCTGCAACCACAAAAAAAAATGCAATAAATCTTCCCAAAAGAATAAGACTCAAACTACAAAAAATACAAGCGACAACTACGCCCAATGATCTCACTAAAGGTGACCATAGACATGGTTAAAAGTGCTTGAGTACAAAATATGAGGAATCTTCTCTACCATCTGGATCCTGATATAAGAAAGACGACAAGATTACTTGAACAAAAGATCATCAAGTAGAAATATTCTGTAGTTTTTAACAAAACCTGCTTAAATATATATATATATATATATATATATATATATATATATATATAAAATGCCAATGTTTAGATGAACACAACGGTCTTACTACAACATATGGAAATATTTTAGTTAATAATACAAAAATACTTCATACTGACAATAATATTAAAAAATTAAAAATCCTTGAACTTCTGTACATAAAATTAAGACAACCCACTATTAATAGAATTAACTTTGAAACTAGCAACAACATTCTAAAATGCTTAAAATAGTTAGAACACTTTTTATTTCAAATTATGTTTGCTTAGCACATTAGAAATATTTGAAAATAAACTGCCATAGTTATTACGCATCATCTTAATGACACAAACAAAACCAAAGTTTTATTTAAATATTAAAAAATTTGATAATGATAGTTTAGATGGATATACAATAGCTTGATAATGGTTTGGAAAAGAACTGAAAGTACTTGGTCTACCAATAATAACTCTTTCAGACAACTTTTAAGATGATAACATCAAATGAATTGTTAGGAAACATGTAAGAAAAAAAAGAAAAAACTTGAAAACAATAAGGATTCTGTTATGTTTAACCAAATTTTTTTTTTTTTAAATATATATTACATGCAAATATTCTATTGTGATAATAGGGGCCCAAGATAATTATATTCATAAATATTTCAGGAAATAGAAACAGTATCAGAGTTATTAAAGATTTAAAGTGCTTAAATCACTTTGATTTATAAGTAAATAAATTGATATACTATGGGGACCACAAGGGTTTTCTATGAATTAGGTAATTACCACTAAGACTTTATCTAGGTTTACTATTTTTAGTAATGATTTTTTTTTTAAACCAATCACTTTAGCCATATAGGATTACCTGAAGACTCATAGCTCCAAGGTGTTCTTTTGAAGAATTGTCACATCAGATTTATTTACATAATTAGCATATATTTTGAGTGATGACCTCCTTGAAATTAATCTAAAATTAATTTGGAATATTAGCAGAGAATAAAAACTAAAAATTGTAATCAAGATACAATTAGATAATAAACTAATCACCTAAAATTTTTACCACCCAGTATATCCCAACTAAAGAATTGTCAACCTGTTTAACTTTGAAAGGATAATTCTTCAGGTGATTCACCACATGATAAACAATTTACTAGTGCTTTAAAGATAGAATAATAACTGAATTACTTTATGCTAAGTACTAATTAGATAGTACCCACTTCACTCAATTCCTCTATTAAAAAAATTATTTCAAACCTGTAAGAAGTTCCTTATCTCTTTGAAATAAAATAATCTGTAATACTTAGTATAGTTTTCCACTGCCAGAAAAATCTTGATCATTTTTTTTTCTAATCATAACTTTTTTTTAATTAAAAAAAAGCAACTTTTTTTTATAATAAGCAATAATTATACTCACAAGCATTTCCTCATTATTATACTCTGAGGTACCCCGGCTTGTACCCTCATCTTGTTTATTCCCTCTGTTCTTGGCTATTATTCCCTCTGTTCTTCTCCAGGTGTCTATCATAGTCAGTAACTTTCTGGGAATTTTGAACCAAACCTTTTATTCAATCCATAAGTTGTAGATAAGTGTTTGTGGTGTAATTGTAGGAAATGGACATGGTGGATCGAGTTCAATTCCTGGACAAGGCTGTTTGCATTTCACATAATGCTGATACAGCTATGGGTAAATAGTAAGGCAGACTGGACTCTTTAATTTTGGTATGTAACCAGTCTAGGAGAAGGAAAACTTTGAATTCAAATCTGTTAAACTCCACTTAAAAATTGACCTTGTGTCATATCCTGCTTGTGCAGAAGTGTTGGGTAAATACATAAGTGTACGCCTAGAGAATATCTTGTATCGGTTAATTCATCCTTGATATATTGCTTGTCTGTCTCTTCCTTTGATCCAGTACATAATATTTTTATGCACTATTCAATTGAAGGATTGAATGGATGACAGCTAGATACCTAGATTTACTTTAACCAATGCTTTTATTCACTAGTTAATGTTTCTTATAGGAATATATCTCTGGATTAAATAAAGTGTTTTGTTCAAAATTCCTAGAAAGTTATTGACTATAGGAGACACTTGAAAATGACTGAAGGTTACTATAGCTAAAGTGATTTAACTATGATTACAACCAATATTATTCTGTATACATAATAATAAGTGTATGACAATCAGTCATCATCTCAGAAATTTACACAAAAAATATTTTCTCAGAGTGTCTTTACATTTTCAAAAACTTTTTGTTCTAGTTCTAGCTGATATCAGAATTATGTTTTTTTCTTTCTGTTTGAAAAATAAAATGAAAAAAATACTTTGATTTCTTTAAAAAGTTTTCAAACATTTAAAAGTTTATTGCAAAGTTTCTATTTTATCTTTGGTAGATCAATACTCTTCTCATTATTCACTGGCTCACACATCTTGGATTGACCAGAACACCTGTATGAAACCTATGAAGCAAAGATTCTCCTGTCCTGTAGACACCAGAATGTCACCTAGGTGCTTACACAAACCAAATAATAATAGTGATGTCACAGAGAGCAGACCATGGCCTGGCCTGAAACCTTCTAAACCATGGACACTACCCGAGAGCAAGAGACCTGTTTTTGACTTCCCACAGTTGCCAACTACATCGGTGGCAACTGCAGCAGTGGCCCAAGTTGATTACCATCGGAATGTTGACCACTTAATTCAGTTACCTCTTCCAAAGTATTATGTTCTGGAACAGCCCAGTTTAGAAATTTCTCCACAGATACAATATCCCGACTCCCCTGGAGAAATTGAACAGGCATTGCAGTTACCACTTCCAAAATACTACGTTCTAGAACCCAGCACACAGACCCCACCATCTACACATCATTCAGATGACTCTGAAGAGGTGGAACACTTGGGAGACATTATCCAGTTACCTCTGCCTAAATATTACGTCCTAGAACCAGACTCACAAAACCGTCCTCAGGTATCACATACAAATCTCTGATCTCTCACAGAATCATATTCATAGCATTTTGAATCACGCTACATGCTTGCAGTATGTATCTAATCATTAGCGATTAATGGTTTTATATGACTGCTTCTTGGGGAATAGAAAGTTATGAATTCTTTAATCTTTTTGCACTCAAAAATACGATTCCTGCTACTTAAAGTTCTGCTTTGGGAAATTGGTGGCAATTGAAAATCTGTGGAGGTGGCAGGGGAATAACAATTACTTTTAGTCAAATAAGTATTTTTAAAAATGCATAACATTTGTATTTTGTAAAATCCTGATAATTTGATATATATACATTTCCAGCTTTGTACATTTTTATTATTATAGGAAAAACATTGATAATTATTAAGAAGGAACAAGATGGCTGAAGCAAAGAAAGATATTGATCACTTTAAGAAGATAACCAATAATCTAGATTTTATATATTTTTCAGATGTTGTATTCAAAACTTAAACATTGATGTATTTACTTACAGTTTGAAATGTAGATTTCTAAAAAAATAAAAAAAAATGACACAAATGGTGAATGGATAATTTCTTGTATAGAAATTGGAATTTATCTGTTCTTGTCTGAAAAGCTGTTATTGTACCTCTGGTTTATAGAGAAACTGAGTTCCAATATAACATAGTCGATGAACCACTTGATGGACCTTCATATATGCATATAAACTTATATATTGTTCGGGCCAAAATATAGCCTAATATAGGTTACCATTTTATGGAGTGATCAATCAATGCCAACATGACTCAGCATGGATGAGAAAGAAGTAGACTCTTTCAGAGTAGTAATTGCATTGGTCTACTGCATTGTGGGAGTCAGGGGTCTGGGATAGCATTTATTTGGTTGAATCACTTGAATAGACTTTCAGTTTTATACATTTAGGTATATGTTTACAAATGAAGAAAATGTAAGTCTCTTAAAGAAAAGGAGAAGGTATCTCACTCAACCCCTCTCCCCACACTAACTAATGCTGCAGTCAATTGACAACATCAGCAGCAGCAGCACCAGCAGCAGCAGCAGCAGCACAAGCAGCAGTCTACATCAGGATGTACATCTCAGTACGGACTGCATTGGATTTAATGGCACAGGTGAGTTTGTGTTTTTATCCGTCTGTTTGTTGTGTCTTATAACATAAGTGGTCTGGGGGGGGGGTAAATTTAAGAATATCTCAAAACAAACTTCCCCTCTCTAACCCAGACCTTGCAAAGGATTATTTTTGAAGTGCATTCACAGAAATTCACTTGTTGATTATTAGGTTTTTGTACCTGGTATTCTCCGTACATAGCAAATCCCCATATCATATTTGAGACTGTCCTGGGGCTATACCAAGATCTATCCAAAACAACTATTAATTATTTTCTTTAATTGGTCATTTATTTTTTAATTTCTTTCTTTATATATTCATTTATAAATAATAAAAGTAAACACTTATTGGTATAGTTTATTTCTTATATTGGGCTACAAAAACATCAATAATTTTTTTTTTCTTAGACTTTTGTAAGTACTTTCTTTTTATTAGTTTAAACTTCTCTATAAAAATCAGAACGCTTATTTTGTCAAGCATGCAACGAGCAATATATTTAAGTCTATTTTCACTCTCTTTTTAATTATCTAAATTTAGCATCAGAAGTGTTTTTTGATTTCTTTATTGTTTATAGATTTTATTTGCAGCTTCTTGTCAAACAATTTTATATCTTGTTTTTGTTTTTGTTTTTTGTTTTTTCGATTCATTTTTTTTTTATATTTTTTTATTTGCACCTTAACATATTTCAACTAAGTTAGGTTAAGTTTTCTTGTGTCAAATCCCTTTGATCTACTTTGCTTTATTTTGTTAGTCATTTGCTTTTTTGCTTATATATCATCTTTAAAATCTTATTACAGTCATAGCTACTGGCACATGACCATTTCAGTCATTTTACCTTTTGTTTCATACTTTTCTCCTATTCTGAATAAGTTTTACCTAACTTTTTCAATGTTAAAACCCCTTTTTTCTTCCTTTTGTTCAACTAAGGCTTGAACTTATTTATTTATTTTCCTATTCAGAACAATTTTATTTTAAACATTAGAATTTATATAATATTCAATTTTATGAGAAACTGTAGACATTTTCATTTGATGTAGACAGGTTTCACTTTAGCTCGGTTAAAAGACAATAATATGCATAGAAATCAAAAGAATGAGGAAGAGAGTGAGAGAGGAAAAAGTAGGTGTTAAAGATATTATACATGTATGCACGTGTGTCTATGTATGTATACATAAACATACACACACACTCAAGAAAGATAAATTGATACTGTCTTTGAATGAATGTCACTGTTTTATATTTATCCTATCATCTCTTTTCTTTTTTCTTTTTTTTTTCTTTTTTCATGATAGTTTTTAACCACCCAGTGTGTAAAATCTCAAATGATGATTTTCAGAAATTTAACTGTCTTGTTTCCTTTTTTTTTTTTTAATTTGTACAATTTGCAAGTTTAACTCTCACTGATAGAGACATATGTAGCATATTTAAACACTTTTTCTTTTTAAATAGATAAAGCCAGTATAAATTATATTATTCTTATTAATATAAAATAATATTGTATAGTATGTATGAAAATAATGTAGCTCTTTGCAAATGTCTAACACTTCATTCAATCAACTTCTTTTAGTGATTTTAGATTTAATTTATAGTTATTTCTCATATGAATTTGTCTTCTTTTTATTCCCCCTTTTTTCACTGTGATTTGAATTTTAGCTGACTGTTCTTTAATTTATTCATACATGAAATTAATATCCCTTGACATTTTGAAGACTGCTTAAAAGTAATGGCTACTCTTAGAAAGTTGATGCTTCTACTTTAAATTTTTGAACAAAGTTGTTTTTTTTATTTTTGAATTTTAACACCTTCCTTACATAGTTTTATTTTTAAGTGAATTTCATTTCCTTTCGTCTAACCAATAATATCTTTGAAGTTGCATTAATCAGAGTGGGTGACCTGTTTTCTGTTAGAATTTGTTTATACATTGAATGAATATTATTTTTTACCAATCATGATTCAGGTATACATTTTAATTCTGAGATATCCAGCCATTCAAAGATATATACAGTTTATTTGGAATAATTCAAATTTACTAGATTTCTTAATTAATGATGGATTTAAGTTTGTAACTTTTTAATCAGTATTAAGTGCTTCATGTGTGTGTGTGTGTGTGTGTGTGTGTGTTTATATATATGTAACTGCATATGTTTATCTGTAACTGTATATATATATATATATATATATATATATATATACATACACACACACATATATATAGTTGCATGTAAATGTATACATACTTTATCCAGTAATACTTAGAGAAAAAGCAATAAAGTATATAAAATATTTCAGATATTAGAAATGATACCTTTTAAAAACCTTTAATATGAGCATTTTTTAGCTTAAATTTTTTTCAGGATAATATTATAAAATTCTTATATATACATATATATATTTGTATATTTGTCATTATTTTCAATTCAGTAGTTTAAGTTTTGATAAGGTAACTTCATGAGTTAACTGGTAATTAAATGACTTATTATTCACTTCCTTATTTCCTCTTAATTCTGTAGATCAGACACTCTAAGCATACAGACAGTGAGGATGAGGATGATGATAGTAAATCAAACAGTTCCTATTGTCTGTTTGCACCTGTCTCTATCTATGCCCATGTGAGCATCTCTGTAGATTAAAATGAAAATAACTGCCTATTTGAAGTAAATTTCAATTGCTTTATCTTTTCTATTAGTCAATAAAAGAGTAGCCTTTACTACATAAAACTCTTTTCTTTTTCATTTCTCTCTCTCTCTCTCTCTCTCTCTCTCTCTCTCTCTCCTCTCTCTCTCTCTTCTCTCTCTCTCTCTCTCTCGTCTTGTCTATTCTATATATAAGCAGATGATTATTTAAGCATTAATAAAAATTTATTGTTAAATTTGTTTATACTAAAGCCTCAATGAGACAATCCTGATTCCTAAGTTCATCATTAAAAAAAGTATTAAGCATAAAACAATTTCTTTCTCTGTGTCAATGTCTGTGTCTGTCTATCTATCTTTCTATCTTTTTTTACCTTCTCTCTCCTTTCTTTTTCTTGCTCTCTCTGACTTTTTCTCTTACTCTCTTTTCCTCTTCTTTTTCTTTTCTTTTTCCTTCTTTAATCTTGATATAAGCAGATAATTATTTAAGTGTATATATATGTATATATATATTATATATATATATATATATATATTATATATATATATCTGTGTGTGAATTTATTGTTGATTTTGTTCATATACAGGTTTCACATGTTGTGTATTTGCAATGAAAATATATAATTCATTTTCTATCTGATAATTTAACCAATATCAGAAAGATAATGAAAGCAGACACACTGTCATGAAAAATAAATAAGCTTAAATTTTGTGATTTTCTATGTACTTTATCTTGATTTTTGCCTTTGATAATGATGTTATTTCAGAATGGACACAGAATTACTAGCACTTCAAACATATAAAATAATTGCAGACATTTTCATGTCTCTCTCTCTGTCTCCCACACACACACACTAACCCACACTGTACATGTTAAGCTGCAAAATAAATCAATTGATATATAGGTTGTTCTCAGTGCTAAAGAAAAGTGGTGTTGTGTCTACCAGCTGTAGATACCATACAGCTGACTCTCACTGGAACCAATTGATTTAGACCATAAATCAGACTTCTTTTACTCTAATTCCAAAATAAAATAAAACATTTAGCTGGGGTGGGGATGTTAATTATTGGAATTCACTTAATTTTATTGAGTGGTTTTGTTTTGTTTCTTTTTTTTATTATTGTTGCTGAATTTGTTGTTTTATAAATCATGCAGAGAATTATTGGAAATTTTCCTTATCTCTTGATAATTAAAATCATGTGCCTAAAAATAAAGAGTACACTTTATTTTGATCTTATCTGTAACTGGGCCAATTCATTCTATCAACAATTTTGTGATTGAAAAAGAAATGGTAATAATTAGATATGGAATGATTAAAAGTATTCTAAATACTTGTTGCTTAGTTTTCAATTTTAAAAAGAAAGCCCTGTCTGTCTCTGTTTGTCTCTCTTTCTTTCTCTCTATCCCTATCTTCTCTTCTCTCTCTATCTATATATATATATATATATATATATATATATATATATATATATATATATATATATATATATGTATGTATGTATGTATGTATTAACTTAATTGTGGCAGACACAAGGTCAGAAGAATAAGAAGTATCCACTAAGAGTTTAATACACTAGTAATAGTCTGCTAGCTTAGCTCAGGAACCATTACACTATAGAAAGTAGCCAAATTATATATGCCAAAAGGAGAATAATGTAGCCATAGTGTAAAAAAAATTAAAATATTGATGAATATTCATATTTCAATCACTTTACCTCTACTCTCATCAAAGTAAATATCTCCTCCCAGAAAAAATAATGGCCAGTTTCTACAAATTCTTTCAGTAAATTAGAAATAGCTGACATTAACAAATTCATCACATGGCATCAGGTTTTTTTTTTCTCATCAATACCATCAACTTCAGCTTCATATTCTAGCCATTTCTGCTTTTTATCTAATTTTAAAAACATTTTTTATTTTATTACTGTATTCTTTATTCTGTGTATTGGAAGTCATTCATTTTGTCAAATAACAGATTCTTCTATTCTATCAATATTCAAGTGTGTGTCAATAAAATCATCATCATTGAACACACTCACTTTCCCAATCGACAATGCTTTTTAGTGCAGACGTACAAGAAATCATTAACACATTGCCAGTGCATGTTGCAAAAATATGTTAAGTTTTTAGCCTGTCTAAGAAAAATTCTGTGGTTTATAAAAACAAATGTTCATCTATCCAACTTCTGTCTACTCATTGTTGATAATAACTGCAGCATCATAATCAAATAATTAAGAAAAGATTTTTTAAATATAGCACTCTAACATCAAAAGGTAAATATAATCCAAAGAAATAGTATATTCTACTATTAAGCACAATTTATTGCCAAACTATAAGAAAAATGCTTATATGGATTGAAATATTCACATATATGTTTTAATATTGAAATATAATAATTATTAAAAATGAAATAAGATAAAGAAAACATTTTGCTAAGCTTAGACTAAAATCTAATAAAAAGCACTTGCTCCTGAAAATGGAAGAATGTCAACTTATTTCTTTGAAAATCTATTTCAATGCTGCTTCTTCTATTGATGTAGGTGCCTAGTTCATATAGTGATAAACAAGTACAGAGAGAAAGAAAGAGAGAGAGAAATGAAAGTGTCTGTGTGTACTTCAATGAGGTGTATTAGATTTGAACACCATAAGAGAACAGGATGATCATGTAAGTGTGTTAGTCTCTTACCGATTGACACTACTGTTTTGTACTCATGGTGTATATATGTAAAAGTCTGTGAGTGTGATGTTGTGTGTGTGCCACTGACTGAGTCCATGTGACTTCACTTCCCTGCTGCCACCTCCCTCATCCTGATAGCCTGTCACTGACACTTGCCAAGCTTAGAAGACTGCCAAGCATATGTGGGTTGGTTTCTAAATGGTAAATCAAAAAATTGATTAAAATTACTGTGGGCATTGTGACAGTTTTACTTTCTTATCTTCTACTCAGCCCTACAATGGACAATATCAGTTGATTTCCAAGAATTCTTTTTACTTCATATTTAAAAGTATTCTTTGTGCTAAACAAATAAGATATCACACTTTAATTTTTTTAATGAATTTTTTTATATCACCAGTAAGACAGTATATCTAATTTACCTGTACTGTTAAATAAAGTATTTCTAAAATAATTTTTACAGAAATCTTTGTTTTATTTTTCTGTAATGTTAATTATAGCCAGAAATTTATTGAATAATATTCTGCTGGCTGTTGGAATTTTTCTGTATATAATATATATATATATATATATATATATATATATATATATATATATCAGTCTAGAAAATAAAATGATTAACATTCTCATTTAAGAAACTAATATTCAGAATATTTAATTTAGAATAAACAATGGTAAAATGAAAAACACTTTTTTCAAACTTCTTTTGTATGTCAATTTATATTGTATCATTGGCTTTCTTTCTTTTTTTCTCTAAATTTCTTTTAACAATAATAATTAAAAAAATATCACTTCATGCAGAGGGGATGGGTAAAACATACATGTATATATGAACACACACACACACACACACATACTTTCCTACACATGCACACCTATACAGTGTTCTGGTCATCATTATTCATTTTTTTAACTATTTTATCATTTACTGTTCTTTATCAAACATGAGTTATCGATAGACAAAAGCTGTTTCACTTGATTCATTTCTTTAAGAGCTATTCTACATTATATACTGAAATTTTATGGGTACTAATAACTATGACCAGGACTGTACAATAATAATAATAGTTGTTACATCTACTGTCTAAACTTTATACGTAAATATAAAAAATATAAAAAGACAGAGGTAGAATGGTTTTAACTAAGTCATATTCACTTAAAGGCCTTCTTCAGTGGCCATTAAACTTCAGGATGAGTCACATCTAATTTATAGAATTAATATTCTAATTCCAAACAAATAAGGGGAAGTACTCTGCTATTATCATTTAAATTATCTTCTTTGAGAAATATTATAATAATTTGAGTGAGCATGAAAACTTATCTTCAAATTGGATTAGAAATTGCTTTATTTTCTCAGAGCATTTTAAGGCTATTGCATTGTTATAATGTATAATTGTGTTGTGTTATGGTAATATACACACACACAAATCATATAGACTCATTGCATTTACTTTATATATACAAAGATTATCATAAATGATGATTATTCCAAATGTATAGAATATAACAATTGTGATATATTATTATATAAATTTAATACTACCTCTGTTCATTTAGTGTATAAAATTTATATGCAAACCTAACATCTATTATGAGAGAGAAATAGCTTAGGTAACAAAAATCAAATATCTTATTTATTATAATACTAGCTTAAAATTAAGCCCGCTTCTGCAGTGGGCCCTTGATTGAGACTTTGGCCTAACAATGACACTTCATGCATTGAGGACATATCAAATTTTATCATACAAAAAAAAATATCCCAAAAAATCACATGAAAAATTGCCAAAAATAATCTCAGTAATTAAAACTTGGGAATCCAAAATTTCAGGATTGCGTATCTGGATTTGGCCTGGAATGTTTTTAATTTACTCATAGAGTCTGCCTGATTTCAAAATGGTATGATATGTTGGGCTTCAGCCTTTAGAAGCAAAGTTGAAAAAATGTGACACACATCATAATTGCATTTATTAGAGATGAAAAAATATCATTAAAAAAATTCCATTGTTAAAAAAACGCAACTTTTTACTCACTGGATGCTTATTCTTTATTTTCTGATTTTTGTTAAACACTCATAGACTTGAATGTTACTATAAAAAGCAACAAAAAATTATATTATCTTATAGTTTTTGTATTTAATGTATTAAATATGCAAATGTAACATAGGGCAATTAACATTGATTTAAAGTTATTTCTTTAATAATTACTTGTTAGTTAAGATATACAAGTTGAAAAATTATAAAATTAGTAACTCAAAAGAAATTTTTTCCCTCTGTTCTAAAAAGAAATGAATTCTTGTTTGATAAATTGCTTCTATTCAAATGGTGGCACAAATAGTCATTTTAATATAAACTGTGAATACTGAAGTACTTTTGAATAAAAATTTAGGCAAATATATTGTTTCATCGGCTCCATATCTAGAAAATGAAAAGTGAATAAAAGCTTGCGTTTATTATGATTATTTTTTCTATTGAAAATTTTTTTATATTTACCTTTGTTGCTAATTTAACTGTCTTGATTTGTTAATATAATGCTGTAAACTTTCTTGTAAGATAAAACTTAAATATCTTTATATGTGTATAAAATGTTGTTTTATCCTTTCTGTGCTGTTTTTAGATGTTTAAATATCCAAAACGACTTATGGAATTTGAAATAATCCATGTCATATACATACATACAAACATGTGTGTGTGTGTGTGTGTGTGTGTGTGTGTGTGTGTGTGTGAGATAAAGAGAAAGAGAGAAATGATTTTATAAGTCATTTTTCAATCTTTCTTGACATAGTAGATTTTTGAACCATGAGTAAATTAATCATAGAGAAGACTGGAAAATGAACATCTTTAACCTGCTTATGTTTTAGCACACATTTTATAAAATATTTTTGATAAGTGATGTTTGCTGTATATTTATTGATTGGAATTTAAAGATAAATTTAACAATAGAATATCAAGTATGATATTATTGATGAAAGATTAAAGAAAAAAACATCTCTTTTTTCATGTTTCAAGAATTTATTTGACACTAATCAAAAATATAAAATTATATTTTATTTAGAATAATACTTCTATAATAAGAGCTGAAGAAAGGGTTGGAAAAAAGACTGAAGGAATTACAATTCAGAGGAAGGATTGAAACTATTACAGACTACAGCATTGTTAAGATCAGCTAAAATAGAGTACAATATTTTCCTTGTAGATGGGTAATATTTCCTTTTCCTAACAATCTTGCAATAAGCTTTAACTACATTGAAATTGTCAGTGCATAGAATAATCTCTGCAAGCTCTTAATAGGTTGTTATATATATATATATATATATTATATATATATATATATATATATATATCATAAACTATTAGGAGTTTGTGTGTGTGTGCATGTATATATATATATATATATATATATATATATATAGAAAGAACAATGACTGGCATAATTTTTAGTCCTTTCATAAAAGAATTACTAGAACTGTTTAGAGAAACTAAAGAAAAAAGGGGCTACAGACTGAATTTTGTAAGTACACATTTTTCTTGTCAGCACCAGCTGGCACTTTTATTGGTAAACTGTTCCCAATATGTGCTTAGATTCTATTTAGTCTGGTCAGACAAGATATTCAGAATCAATGCTACATTGAATTTCTGAAAATAGGATAATGATACTGTCATTGATTAGTGCCAAGTTGAGGATGAGGTTTTAAGAATTTACTTCTTTTAATCATTGCCTACTAACAAATCAGAAACCAGAGTAGAGGTTCTTCACAGCAGGGAATCTGTTATATATATATATATATATATATAATATATATATATATATATATATATATATATATATTGGCTGCAATTTATTATTTAAACAGATTTGGTTGAATACCACAGAATATTTCTTCAAATGCTTATGTTCAAGCTCTCATGTCATTTTTCTTATATTGAGGTCCAAATGGTAGAGAAGATGCCTCATAATTTGTTCCCAGTGTTTTTAACCATATCTAATATTGTTTTCAGGGGAATTGTTTGCTGTAGTTGTTTTTGGTTTTTTGTGATGTAAGGAGAGTTTATTGTTGGTGGAGGTGCTATGCTCAGTATGTTAGTTATTAAAGATGCTTAATAAAATATGGATGTGGTTAAAAGCACCTTGGAACAAAATATGGGGCATATATATATATATATATATATATATATATATATATATTATATATATATATATATATACTATAGTGTGGGATGGTCACTGTTTGCATTTGAAAACATCTTCACCTGATAATTGCCTCGCATGAAACCAATATGGTCGTTAATGTTCCTTTGTCACCTAATAAATAGATATGTAAAACCTTTATATATTCATTTATTATATTATATTATATTTATATTATATATATATATTATATATATATATATATATATATATATATATATATATAGGGTATTTTAGCACATGTTTTTATTTAGGCAGCTATTGTTAAAGACTATATAATATTTCTTCTTTATGATCTTCAATTATAGACATATAGACATCCAAGTCTTACAGTAGTTTTTCATAGATTGGGATCCAAATGATGAAGAAATTGTCTTATATTTTTAACCCAAGCACTTTCAACCTTTTCTCTGGTTGTCCTCAGTAGATTTTTAGTTGTAGTGTTTGTTGTATCTGTTCTATTCATTTGGATTTATTCATATATATTTTTAAAATAACAAACCTAACATAAATAAAATAGCATTTAACACAGGCAACAATATACTAAACATCTTTAACACACTAACCTTATCAAGCCTCCTAAAATAGACTCTCCTAATTGAAAAAACAAATAAACAAAAATTAATAAATAAATCCAAATGAATAAGAACAAACTAACAAAGCACTACAACCAACAATCCATTGAGGACAACCAGAGGAATGGTTGAAAGTGCTTGGGTTAAAAATATGGGACAGATTCTTCACCATCTGGATCCCAATCTATGACAAACTAATGGAAGACTTGAATGTCAACAACTTATGGTTATAAAGAAGAAATGTTTCCATGATCTTTAACAATACCTGACTATATATATATATATATATATATATATAGTGCTTTTTTAAAAACTTATATAATGTTTTACATATAGCATATTTCAAAGACCCTAGCTATTCTGAAAGTCTTTGAGTATTGGTGGTCAGGTTCTCTTCTGCATTTTAAAGCATCATAAGTGCCAATGATTGTTCATATCTGCAGGTTATATAAAGGTACATATAAGACCCCTTAAAACAATTAAACCAGTTTTGGACTGTAGAGTCATGTATTGTTTGCTTTTCTTGCACTTGTCAAAATCTGCAAGCAACTTCTGTAGCTTTGAGGCTCAGTTTAAAATAATGTGTCAAAATTTCCAGAATCTAAATACTTGTATCTGCTATAATTTCTGAAACAAAAGTAATTATAATGATACAATATATATAAATATAGTTTGAGCCATTGATACTTTTTGATGTGTACTAAAAATAAATGTTTGGATAAAAGTCTTTAAAAAAAATGAACATGCTTCTGATGTTTTTTGTTTTTTTTTAAGAGTTTTTCTCGGTACAATTTATATAGTTTGTTGTAAGTTTTTTTCAAAAAATATTGATCCTGCTATATTTTCAGTTTCCTGTTAGTGCTTTCAAGCTGGTAACTTTCTTCAGACAACAAATTGTGTGTGTTTGTGTGCATATATATATGAAGTGAATAGAATGTGCAAATAATGTACAGGTTGCTTTTTCTTTGCAGATTACGTGACTTCAAGCAACATCTCTACACTGAATGGATTTTACCTTATACAGAACATGTTGGTACCAGTGTATGCACTACTGTCTGTTCTGCACAGATGTTTGTGTGCAGATCTCACTTACTATGTAGAAGAAGGGAGGAGCCCAGGTAGCTATGTGGGAGACATTGCTGCTGATTCCCACTTAATGGACAATGTTCCACTCCAGGATCGTAGCCTCATCACTTTCAGTCAACTGCAAGTAAGATGGGCAGGTAGCTCCCAGTTGTTCAGTGTTAATAAAAAGACAGGAAAATTGTATACTGCCCACACGTTAGATACTGAATCCATGTGTAAACACAACAAGGAATGCTTCAAAATGGTTGAGGTTGCTGTTGAGATGGGAACATCTTTCATGAAGATATTAGAAATCAAAGTCATACTGAAAGATATCAATGACAACCCACCAGAATTTCCTGTTAAGCAGGTAAATATTCAATTTGAAGAGGATGACAGCAGAGGAGTCCGACGCTCCATACCAAATGCCATTGATAAAGACATTGGTGTTGTCAATTCTCTGATCACTTATCATTTAAAAAAGAATGCAAATGATCCATTTACTCTGTCTGTTTCTAAAAGCATTGACGGAACTTCTAAACTTTTTATCAATTTAGAAAAGAAGCTTGACAGAGAAGTCCAGGATTCATATATGGTTCAAGTAATTGCAAAAGATGGAGGATCTCCTCCAAGGCAGAGTGTTTTGGATGTTCATATCTCTGTCACAGATGTTAATGATAACTCACCTATTTTCACACAAAAAGTTTACAATGTTTCTATTAAAAATGAGCCAAGCGAAACATCTCCTGCTGTTGTTTTGCTAGCCAAAGACTTAGATAAGAATAAATATGGAAAAATTACATATCAGTTCAGTTCAAAAACATCCGAAGTTGCAAAATCTCATTTCGAGATTAATGAGCTGACAGGAGAAATTTTTCTACACAAAAAGTTTACATTAGGACGTGAGTTAACCTACAAGTTATATGTTGAAGCCACAGATGGAGGCAACCCACCTCTTAGTTCTATTGCAATGGTTCTGGTGAATGTGATCAATGAACAGAACAATGCTCCAACAATAGATGTAAATTTTGTCTCAGCATCAACTGGAAACATAGTTTCTATCCCGGAAAACATAAAGGTTGGTAGTTTTATTGCTTATGTCAGAGTTACTGACCATGATGCTGGATTGAATGGGGAAGTCAGTTGTGTTCTCCATCATGACAAATTTCAACTGCAGAGTTTGGGCACTAAAAAATATAAAGTGATTCTTAAAAAGCCGCTGGATAGAGAAACTAAAGACTATCATGAGATTATCATAAGTTGCCAAGACAAAGGAACACCTCGTCTTCATAGTGAAAACAGATTTGAAATTCAGGTGGTAGATGTTAATGATGTGCACCCACAGTTTTCAAGAAAGATCTACAAGTTCAGTATAAATGAGAATGAAAAGGCCAAGTTTCCTGTTGGTTACATTAATGCCACGGACCCTGACCTTGGTCCTGGCGGGAAACTCACCTATTCTCTTCTCTCAGACAATAAACATTTTTTACCTTTTCAAATCAATGATGATGGATTAATTTCCACTGTTATGTCTTTGGATCATGAATTTCAAGACATGTACGAATTCCAGGTTTTTGTAAAAGACAATGGCAAACCTCCACTCAACAACACTGTGGATGTCATTGTTGAAGTGAGAGATGAAAATGATAACGCTCCATATTTTACATTCCCCAGTATTAGTCCTTTTACAAAGAATTTTGTCTATTACACACATTACACAAAAAACATCACAGTTCTGAAGGCTTCTGACAGTGACAGTCGACAAAATGCCTTCCTCAAATATGAAATAACAAGAGGCAATGACAAACAGTTATTTGCCATCAACCCTTACACAGGTTTGTTATCTTTTACTCATGTGGTCACTCAACAAGATGCCGGTTCATATGAATTAGAGTTTGTTGTGAAGGACAGTGGTAGCCCTGTTCTTTCTGCTCGAACTACTCTCGTGCTGATACTGACTGTGAGCAACAAGACATTTGATATACCAAATGTAATACATATGCAG
Source organism: Doryteuthis pealeii (assembly GCA_023376005.1). Lineage (NCBI taxonomy): Eukaryota > Metazoa > Mollusca > Cephalopoda > Myopsida > Loliginidae > Doryteuthis > Doryteuthis pealeii. Next base: position 16,704,514 of record CM042151.1, on the reverse strand, counting down.
GCTAATGAGTCTGAGGAAAACATTCAATTGGACATCCTCATAGCCATTGTGTCAGTGGCTGTGTCAGTATCCGTGGTTATAACAGCTTTCATTTCCATCTGCTACATTCGATATTACAACCGGAGAAAGGATACACAACAGAGTGAGATGAATTATTCTAATAAATGCGAACAGAGGCAGTTGATGTGTCTGTCGTATTTGGCAGCCTCTTGTACTGATGTTCCTGTTGTTGAAACAGAACATCTGGACATGTCAAGGAACAGTTACCTGACAGAAACTAGAGGGTCACAACATGGAGACAAAATGGATATTAGACAAATTGGTCCAGCTTCAGGCATGGATCTCCAAGCAGCTTCTGAGGTCATATATCAGGTAAGAAGTAATAATATTTCTTATTAAAATGATTGCTTATATGTTGCATCTAAAGTTTACTTTATTTAGCTTTCTATAGGATGTCTAAAGTATAAATACAAATATAAAAAATTTGGTCTGATAACAAATGTGAAGTATTTTCTGAAAATTAAAGAAAAGTCTGCTTATAAATAGGTGAAATGTCCATTCAGCCAAATGACCATTGGTGAAATGTCTGTTGGACATTGTTTGGTGATTTCTTTTGAGTTCTATGTCTTGAAAATGCTGTTTTCTAGGAGAACAGGAAAAAGTTCTCCAGTTTTTGGCCATTACATTAGTTATCATCATGTAAAACAAATGTATTTTATAGGAGTTTCATCATCATAAAATGGGGGTGTAATAGCTAATGGGCTTGACTGCAACATCTTAGCACATTCCAACTCTAGTTGTGCTATTATATTCACTTCTAGAATAAAAACCTTGGGAAAGGTATGAACTCCCTCATTCCCAGTTTAAATGGTACCATTACTGTTCTTCTACAAGGCATTAGATAACTAACAAACATTGATATGACATTAACAAAAAAAGAAACCTAACCAAACCAAACCATCATAAAATTTAATCTTGTTGGAAAATAAAAGTATTTATATTTAGATGGAAAATCATTTTTGGAAACCTTTGAAAGAACAAAAAATGACTAAAAATTATTTTACTTGTTTTACTTCATTCCTATATCAGAGCTTTTAAATAATCTAAAATCACTTATATTATTTTATAACAATTTAAAGCTCTCAAAACTATATGTATCACTGTAGGTACATTTATAATTTCTAAAATATAAATCTATAAGATGAGAAAGACATGGAAAGGTAAGGATGAACTCATAAGTGATGTTCTCCTATGGACCCCTGCACACTGTGCCATCTTGGGGACTTATCTAGTGTGATGGTGTATAGGGATAAATGATGAGAGAGAAATAGTTAAAGGAATCTGTACTGTTGGCAAAACTTGATGATGATAATTACACATTGCTAGATAATTTTTGAATGCTTATTTGTAGTCATTTTCCACCTTGATTTTACCTATAGTTAGTTCTACTAGTAGATAATAAAAATAACTGCTTTATTCATTATTTATTACTTATATAGTTATGCTATAAATAATGACAACACATATGAAACTGATATTTTCATTATACAAAGCTTTTAACATTCTAGATATATTTTTTCAATTATATGTGTGATATAATGCAATTTGGAAAATGTATATATATATAAAAGAAAGATTCTGTTTGTTTGTACAATGACCAAGCATACACCCTTTTAGAAAGGAAAATTGGTGGATACCAGCAAAGAAAAAAATTCAATAAAATCCACACTATTTTTGTTTGAGAGGCGGTTAAAAACATTTAACTCCTCAATTTCCCATAAGAAAATAAAAATAAAAATACAATTAGGGCATAAATTAATAATATATTAAAAATCAATTAGAAATTATTAAAAAATAAAACAAATTAATAAGGGATAAGACATAATAAAAAGCAAATAAAAGAAAAAATACAAACAAGAATAAAAATAAAAATAGAAAAACTTAAAAACAAGAATATATAAAGAATAAAAGATAATAAAACAAATATGTAGAAAAAGAGTCTTTATTAATCTATATATGAATATAGATAAGAGATTTATTTTTAACTTTTTAAATCCTGGGCAATACTGAGTAGCTCTGCTAGTTTATTATAAAATAAGTTTAAGATATCCAATCAGGATGCAGTAAGCTAACTACTCCACAGTGTATTAACCTATATTTATTCTTGTAAATTGTGAGTTTTTGAGTTATCTCACTTTATTCAGGGTATTACAGACAAAAATGAATGTACAAATACATGTGTTTTATCATAGTAGATTATTGTTATTATATAAGTACTGGATAGAATAAAGGATAAGATGAAAAGAATTATAACTTTGGATATAGTTAATCAAATCATTTCTACTATATATAAAAATTTGTTTTTATTTCTACAAAAGAGTATTATATTTTCTGGGCCTGGCCCAGGCCAGATTAACATGAAATGCATGGTTCCCATTTACATTCCTCTTGAGGGGAGCCTGGGGCATCAGACAATAAATATGGATCTTACTCCTTTTAGGTGAAGAAACAAGTCCAGGGACCACATGAGATATTTTTCCTCACTCACCGGATCAGAAGCTTCTAATCTAGGTTATCACTACAAAAGAGTAAAGCAAAAAGAAAAAGAAAAATATATGAATAATAATCTTTGTCATCATTAGTATTATGTCGTCTGCCCTCCGAATCCTCTTAATATTAAATCTTCTTTTGTCTTGTTTGAGTGCTCTCTACTGTATAAATCTATTACAAATGAGTTGTACTCTAATCTTGCTTCAGTTATTTAAGTTATAACATAGGGCATCCTGTTGTACAATATCTGTACAACAATTTGAACACCTATATTAGATTTTAGATGCTATCAAATTCCTTTTCAATAAGATCCCTACATTTTTTTTCAAAACAATTGCTCAAAAACTATAAAGATAATTTATCTGGTAGGCTAATGTTTAATCAGATGCTCCTGACAATCTGTATGGGTAGGATGTAACACAAAGTCATAATTATAGGGCATCCAGCAATGATAACATTTACTCAGATGTTCTAGACTATAGTACAGGTAGGATGTGATACAAGGTCATAATAATAGGGCATCCAGCAGGGATTGAACTCACTATTCAGTAGTAATGAATTTGCAGGACTATCTGTACTTGTATGAAATCTAACTCCATACTATACTGTTATATTAAATGCACATGGTTAGTGTCATATACCATCAAATATGATACTTTATATTTTGATAATTTTGGGGTATATAAGTTTGTTTCTTTGTAAGTTCTGAAAGATGGATGTCAGTTAAGAATTTAACAATGATATTCGATCCTTATGATTAATATTCACCACTGAATTAGGTTGACAGATTGATATCTATTGTGATCTAAATGATATTTTCATCATTAGGGTGCAGACTTATTGTATATAGATTATTTTTCAAGAACAGAATGAAATCATTAGCAAGTTAGAAAACTTTTGAAATAGAAAATTCTATTTAATTTTTATAAGTTAAAGGATTTATAATGTATGAAAAGGTTCTGGCAAGAAACAGCATAGCACTTCATCAGATCAGCCCAGATTAATTTTATATATATATATATATATATATATATATATATTATATAAAAAATTTATATCTTCCAGATAAATATATATATATATATATATATATATATATATATATAGAAAGAGAAAGAAAGAGAGAGAGAAAAAAATTGATATCTATATAATACTATTTATATTCACACTATGTGTATATTACAAGTGGTGAACTGATTTAGATATCAGTAATTGTTTTCCCATACACAGTAGTTCAGTTAAGATTTTCTCCAAGTTTTCTTGCATACTCTTCTTAAGTTGAGCTAGGTATCTGTCCTCTTTAGCTAGGTGTTGTCTCCCTCTCTTTGTTCCATTTTCTGTTCTTGTTAATATTGCTGTTCTGTTCTCTTCTTGGTTATCAGAGACAAACCCAGAGACATATTTTTGTGTTCACTTTTATTACTCTGATTCCCAATACATTCTTTGTTGTACATGTGTGGGGAAGCAGAGACAGTAAAACACATCTGGTCCCAACAGGTGCTGGCCTCAACTTCTTAGATTCTACTTTCCCTGAGTACCCTGGTCATGTGACTCTCTAAGTCAATGAGTGCCCTTTTCCAGATGAAATTGGGTTCAAGACCTGTGAATCAAATTATTTAAATCCAACTCCAATTTTCAATAGTGTTACCATTAATTTTCAACACCCTACTGACTTCTCATATCATACCTCAACAACTCCAGAATCTTAAACATCAAGCAGACTATTAAATACCACTGTATTTTACTTTCTACTTCCTTGAAACAAGGAATGAACTTCCTGTAGCCCACATATGGGCTTGTTATTTGTGCATGTACAAAGTATAGCTATGTGATCTCATAGGGTACATGAAAACAATATGTCTGTTGAAAGGGAAGGTTAACATTCAGAGAATAGAATTTCAGTAATCCATGATGTTACTGAGATGATGGATAGAGTACTTAGTGGAGGATTCAATGTAGTGCAAATATTGACATGGATTGAACAGTTAGTGGAAATGAGGTTGTAGTATGAGTGAAGTTACTTTGGTCACTGATAGAACAGTTAGTGGAGGTTCAATGTGTTTGGCATGGATAGGTCCATTAGTGAGGCCTCTATACAGCATCTGAAGATGTAGATAGGACTGTTAGTGGTGGTATCCATGCAATACTTGTGTAGATGAGGTGAGAATGGAGTTTCTGTGCAATTGAGAAAATTGGCCATGTATGCTGGTTGGTGACACTATGAGAAAGAGGAATTATATCTGGCATTTGTATTGGCCAGTGAGGCTGGTGGAAAAAGAAGTATCATGTATATTTAAGACAAAAGGCTTTTCATGTGTGTTGGATAGTCTGCACAAAAAGAGCACAATGTAAAATTTGGTATATTCATGTGTTTTTGGAAGCATTGGTTATGGTTTCTTCTGATTGGCCAAAAAGGGTCACATGACCTGCTCATCTTCATGTGAGGTGGTCCTATTTTTAGCTGTGATGAAAAGGGTCAATTAGATTGTAATAATTGCAACTTCATTACATATTCAAAGGTTGAAGTGCATCTTGGACCATTTTTCTTATACTTGTAAAACATTTGGCCTAGAGATTAACTTTGATAAGATGGTGGTGATACATGCCTCAGCCCTTAATCAACCCATTACTGAACCATCTATCTTTGTTGAACACAAAAAGTTGATGGTGGTTCACTCTTTGTTAGTCTTGGCACTATCCCCATCTTAAAAAGGAGATAGCTCATCTACTTGAAAAGACATCAAATTCTTTCTTACGTATTCACCAACCCTCCACATTTTCTTAAGCGGAGTTTAACTGGTTTGAATTCAGAGTTTCCCTTCTTTAGGGGAGTCCCTATGGCATAGGGGCTAACATGGTGAACTGTGACATTATAGTGAGTTCAAACTCCAGTTGTACTATTACATTCACTTTCCCACAGCTATGGTTTAAATAGTACCACTACTGTTCTTCTACAAGGATGGCTTTGGCATTAAATAATCCAAGAAATTTGATATGTCATTAAGTGAAGAAACCAAACCACATAAACTCGCCTAACAAAGGTTAAAGAGTTCTGTTTGCCCTACTATTTACCTATAGCTGGAGGGAGGATAGTTGGATGCATACCTTTCCCAAGGCTATTAACACTATGTGAAATGCAAACAGCTCCATCCAGGACTTGAACTCAAGTCATAGAGTTCATTTCCTTTGATGATAATGAGTATGGTTTCTTAAGTATCACTCAAATAAATATTTCTGTAGAAATCTCCAAAATTTTTTACTGAACAATATTCATAGAATTATATCAAAACGAAATTAGTAAATTTCTTTTTTTCTGTTCTACAGATTTATCTTTTATAATAACAATTATCATTTGTAACTGTTAGGGGTAAAGATTGTCGGATAGATATGTTTTGAAAAATGAAATAAGGAGAAGGAATTTTTGACATTTGTCAGTTTTTTCCTCATATCTTGTATAGACAAGTACTTCAGTTAGTATGTATGTATTCAGATTTGTTGATATTTAAATCACTATAGAAAATAAATTATGGAGAGAGTTATTTTGAATTTATTGATCAATGAAAAGGGCATGTATATCAGCTGTGAGTAAAATAGTAGGTTTAACTGGGCTCTCTAGCCTAATCTGAGAGAGGGATAGCTCTTAAATTTAAAAAATTTAAAAATATCTCTAATAATGAATGTGAATGTCATTTTTCAACTATAGTCCTCGAGCAATAGCCCAACATATTATACCATTAGGAATCAGGCTGACTCCGTGAGCAAATAAAAAACATTCTGGGCCAAATCCATACGTTCAATTCTGAAATTTTGGATTCCCAAGTTTTAATTACTGTGATTGTTTTTTGTTTTTTCAACAATCTTTTACATGATTATTCGTGACAATTTTTTTTTTGTTCAATAACAATTTTTGTAACTTGGAAATAAATTATGGAATAATCTAAATTCATTGCAAAATCCAGCAAAAGTCACCTATGAAATAGAAATTATTGTTTGTATGGAAAGTAAGGACCTACATACAAATGGAAACAAGCTATTTGTACTGGCACCAAATGAGAAAACCAATAATATTGTTTATCATGCAGCTTTGCAATAAGTTCTAAATAGACACATTTTAACATTGTTTTGATAAAAACTGTTAATTGTTTGAAAAATATTGTTCAAGTTTAATAAAATTTAATACCTACCCAATGCATGAAGTGTTATTGTTGGGCCAAAGGACCAATTAAGAACCTTCCACAGGAGCTAGCTGAAAAGCCACACTATCAAACGGCTTTTCAGGTAGCACTTATACATGTGTGCATTTGTGTGTTATTACAAAATAATTGAGATAAATGGTAAATGATGTTTATTAATTTGTCAATCCTGACTGGCTTTAGTCTGTTATCAGGTAGTGTTTATTTTAACACTGTTTACATTTCAAGACTGAGGCATAACCTTAGGCTTAGCATTTATGTATCTGATGAGAAAATGTAGCTCAGAACCCAGCAGGATGAAATATAAGACCTGTCAAACCTTTCTGTAGGGTTACTGATCATTTAGCGCATTCATTATTTTCTGTAGAGGTTAAACTCTCTGATAGTAATGCATGCAATTGCTGCAGATGCCAGTCTACTTGATCATACTTGTCACTGGACCACACCTATTGATATTTAGAGAGTGGTGTGAGTGTGTGTATAGCACAAATATAAACCACCATTTCTATTGTTATGATGTTTGTATTGATATCACTTCTAACAAATTGACCTGTAATACCTATTGTTATGGGTTCTAATCAGAAGCTGGTTTTCTTAATCCCACACAAGCCTACAAACATGGTCAGAATCAAGCTGCATAGAACATCTTATTCCCAAACCTGAAAAGAATACCTGTCCATGTGGTTTTACTAAACACATTAAAGGGTATAAGAATATGTCATGTATTGTAGTTCATTGTCCATATGTGGTCAAATTGTTGCATACCAGATCTCGATTCTCTACTAAGGTCTGCTTCTATTGCATGGGGTTTCTCTTTCTGGCTGGGGATTTGTTTTTTGTATCAGGTCACACGTCTCTCTCTTTCTCTCTCTGCATTCCATTTCATTCTTTTTAACTCATTGGACATGTAGTCATATTCTTGTGTGTATACATTTTTATTCCCCCAAATGTCTTTTCTCCTGATACATTGTTGACCCACATGTGCATGGAGAAGGGAGCTAAGAGAGAAAAACACATTTTGCCCTAATGGGCCATTTGACTCATCTCTACTAATTTCTAATTCTACTTTCCTGGTGTTACTTGGTCATGTGATCCTCTAAACTAATAACAAAATCTGCAGAAGAAAAGTTGGTCTATTGAGTTATGTGCGCATCATTATTGTGCCATATATAAATCTTGATTGGAGAGATGGCCATTTATTTTTACAAGAAATGGAATTATCATATAAATATATATATATATATATATATATATATATATATATATATATACACACACTCACACGCACACACAAATTAATTTTTTTTAAAATTCTACAAATATCTTAAACTCTGCCTCATTTATGCTAAAGATTGCTTAATTTCATCAATTTGTTACTTAAATACTTTTTCTACCACAGATAAAGAAAAAAACTTTTTACTATTCTATCACCTCTTGCCTTTTTTATTTTGAGCTGAGATTACAACAGTAGACAAAAACAACCTATCATAAAATAGAAATCTCAATCTATTTAATCTTTTGTCTCTAGATTCAACTCTTGAACAATCTCTGAAAATGAGGAAATAGAGCAAAAAGATATTGTTATAAATTCATTATTCAGTTCTGATTGGACAAATTTCTGCAATGATGACAAAAGGCTTTCGAGATATGTAAATATTTTTTCCTTCCTTTTTCTCAACAGTCATATTGAATGTGCTTCATCTGTAACAGTGCATTTCTTTTATGACTGAATAAGAATCATGTATTTAAACAACACGGCTTAAGTAATAGTCAATGACAATTGTATAAAGATGTTTTGTATTATTGTTTATATTATTGGCTTTCCTCATTTTTATGCTATAATATGTATACCCAGTTATTTGTTAGATGTACGTGCGCACACACACACACACACACACATACACACACACATGTACTGGGTGTTTCCTAAAGGACATAACCTTAAGGAAAAGAGGATATAATTTACATGTGTGTAAATTTTATGCTACAATCTCATGGCAAACTCTACTCAAGAGACATCAGTATTTACAATTGAAATAATTGCATCATGAGCTATATATATATATATATATATATATTCAAAGTGATTTTTCTTGACAATAGGTGGTTAATACATTGCCTTTTTAATTGTGTAGTATTTTATCAACAAATGAATAAATAAGGGGACACACACACACATACACATACACAAACACACACACACACACACACACACACACATATATATATATATATATATATATATATATATATATAAATGAGATGAAAATGGCATGACCTATATATTTAATTAATGTTAATAACTTTAAAAAAGTGTTGATAAAATTTAATGTATTTAAAATTAAAGGCTGTTGGGAATGAAGCATGAGAAAAAATGATTTACTGCTATATTTCAGGCTCTCTATCCCCTTTAAATGGCAATGAAAATGAACTTGTCGTATTATCTTCAACAGAAAGTACATCTGAATTAAGCGGTTGATGTTTGTTCATATGTTTGGTGATATCCGGTCTGTTAATGTGTATCTGAACACTTTGCAATCAGTCTCATTTAGGATTTGAACTCATCTTGCTGTGTACATTTCCTATGATGATAACTATTACACCATGGGTACCTGTTTGTATATACACAACAATTAATGTAAAATAATTTTTTCCCCTTAGACAATGCTGGTAACTTCGACAATTATATACTAATAAATAGGAGACACATGGTGTAATGCTTATCATCGTAGGAAATGGACTCGACAACCTGAGTTCAAATACTGAATGAAGCTATGGGTAAATAGTAGGGTATAGTGGACTCTTTCACCTTGGTATGGTAACCAGTCTAGGAAAAGGAAAACTTTGAATTCAAACATACTAAACTTTGCTTAAGATGTGTCACATCCTACTTGTGCAGTGGAGTTGGTAAATATATATATATATATATATATACTAATGAATAGCCACCTGTTTATGTGTGTTGTCTTATACCACTTTCTTGATAAAACAACAAGTCTTATTCATATGAAGACTCATAAGACCTTTATTTAGGACAAAAAATTATTTCTTTATTAAAAAAAAAAATGTTAATTTTCAGCTTATAGATTTTCTGTGTTCTATTGCAAAATTTTAGGAGAAAGATGCTTCTCTTCAATATATTTTTATGGATTATTAGTAATTTTTTTCTTTCATTGTTATAATTTTAGTAATGTCGTGATAATCATAATTACTAACGCATTGTTTTCAAAAAATTTGTTTTACAAACATTATGTCCCATGGTGTAAACAGTTTCTACAAAAAAAAAGAAAAGGAAAATCTTTGATTCTAAACATTTCATATCAAAATTTTCAACAAACTTTCTTCTTACAAATGACAAAAACATATTACAGTAAGATTATGTTTTATGTAAGTTTTAGTTTTTTAAACTTTTTATTTTAAATCACTTACTTGAGAAGGGCATTTCATCATGGTGTCAATGGTTAGCAAGCTAGTCTCCTAATTGATTACTACTGAATAGCGAGTTCAATCTTTGATGGATGACCTATACTTGGGACCTTATGTCACATCCTTACCTGTGGTGAATGGGTTGTGTATAAAAAGGATGTCCCATCATGGTGTAATGATTAGCAGACTAGCCTTGCAGATCCATTACTTCTGAAAAGCAAGTTTGAGCCTTAGTGGACACCTCATACTTGTGACCTTGTGTCATATCCTACCCAAAAAAACACCTTGGTTTTAAAATCAATTAATTACTGATTGAATTTTGATAAAAGTTTTGTTACAATATCTTTCATGTAAGTTGAAAATCCTAAGCCAAATGTTGAAAATGTTCTTTTCCATGGGATTTGATTTCAATAAATTTAATACACTGCATTTTTTGAACAATAATAATTGATAATAATTGTGCTTTGTCTGAAACCATGAAGCCATTTTTGCAAGATTCTGTGTGTATATATATATATATATATATATATATATATATATATATATATATATATATATATACATATATATATATATATATATATATATATATAATATATATTATTATTATTATTATTATTATTATTATTATTACATAGGAGGATAAAGACGAATTTGCCATTGATATTTGGATGGAAAAGGGAAAGATTTTCCATTTGTTCTCTTCCACAATACTGGCATCATTAAATTTTTGGAACTGCCTGTATCAATAAAAGCATGGACAGTCAATCTGTTTATTTTAATCCTCACTATTGTCTTTTAGAGGCAGCCAGGGAAAGCAGCTGATACTGTAATTGGTGGTGCAGTAGTAGCTGAACAGTTTTTTATGAAGAAGCCAATCAGCAAACTTTCAAAAAATGTCCCCGCTTCCCACACTTGTGGCATCTAACATCTCAAGCTAAGCAAGAATGTATACAGAGGCCACAAACGTAGCTTTTGGGCCCAGCTGAGGCAGCAGTAATAGGTTGTTCATGAACCATTTGAACAATGGGAGAATTTTGAACCTGAAGAGGAGGGGCAGAACTTAGAGAATTTGTGATGAAAGACAGAGCAGAAAAAAATTGAAAATGAGGAGGGGCAGAAATAGAAGCCCCTAAAATCTCAGGTTATAAATTGAAGACAGATTGCTTCTGTGCCATGTCCAATGTTAGGGCTTGTTCATAAGCTGTTGGCAAGTCTAGGTTTTTATTTTCTAGTAGTCTTTGTCTTATTTGGTTAAACTGTATTCCGTTAATGAATGTGTCCCTGATGAAAACATCCTTGTTCACAGTTAAGGCTGTCAATTTGTACTCATGACATAATGTCTTTAGAATCAGAAGGTACTGCTCAAGGTTTTCCTCTGGCTGTTGACACCTGGTAGCAAGTAAGTGTCTAACAAAAATGATATTCTTTTTCTTGACAAACATGGCATCTAAAATATCCGTGGCAGTTTAATAATTCTCGCATCCAACAAATTTTCTATAAATTGGAGTGGAAATATGGTGTAATAGAGGAGTGAATTTTTCAGTACCTGTCAAAGTCGTGACAACTGCAGCACTATGAGGAATCCTTCAAACATTTTTCTCCGATGACGCCATTTGTTAGTAGAATCTGAGTCTGACGTATCGAGGTCCAGACAGTCAGGTTTCAAGTAATGTTCCATAACAAAGTAGAATAAATTGTAATGAAAACAAAAGCCAGAATAAACTTAAAGGTAAGCTTTATTCTACTTTGTTGTTACTTGTAGATACACATGGTATAATAATCCATTTGCTAATATGCTAGTGAGGTTAGTATCAAGTACTTTTGATACTACAATGTGTAGTTTAATTTTAGTGTCTGATTTTTGAATTCTTTTATTAATGTGTGGGTGAGTTTGTGCATGTGTTGGCCATGGTGAAAGATCATGAGGATGTGATCATTGGGGGTTTGTGATTGTATTTGGGAAGCTTTTGTCTGATTAAGGATGATGCTTTGTTTATGGCTGCATTGTTGAGTTTTATGGGCTAGTGACAATGTAAGAATTGTTGTGTTAATTTTATGGTGTGGTGTAGGTAATCTAGGGGATCTGAGCAGATGCGTTTTATATAAAACGCATCTGCTCCTGTTTTTTTCTCACCCCTTCCTGACTCTCATCTGTTTATGGTTTCACTTTTTAAGTAGGTTTAGCCAACATGGAGTGCCTGAGGCATTATGGTAAAAGTAGGCTGCAAAAGGCGACCAACGACAGAATTCATTGGCATGAATCAGTCCACAAATGAAACTAGCTAAGATAGAGCAAAGAAAGTGGCATAACAAGTTTTGTTCCCTGTTCTCCCAAATAAATCTTCACCCAGATTCGTGGTCGCATCTCTGTACTGACCGTTTTTGTAAATAAATGCTGGTGGCAGATTTTATGAGGGGGTCGGTTGCAGTGGTGCAGATAACAACCAAATAACTTCAAACAATCAAGTAAGGTAATGCCATGATCAATTTTAAGTAGGTTAAATCACATGGTTTAAAACAGAATGCTAACAACTATGCAACACTAGGTTCTGTCTTTTTCATGTTTGTTTTATCTTTTGTTTTAATTATACTCAGTCTGTCTACAGAAGCCTTTGAAAAAGGATGAAGGCTACACAAATATTTGATGAAATAAAGATTAAAAGCTATATAATGTTCATCCTTTGTTTTTTGTTACTCTTTTTATATTATCCTATGCTTCCAATGTAACCAAAAATATTTTCCAATATATATATATATGTATATATATATATATATATGTATATATATATATATGTGTGTGTATATATATATATATGTGTGTGTATATATATATATATATAATTTTATAAAATATGAAAAAACACAAGTTTCATTGACGAGTGATGTTTAATAAGCTGACACTGCAGTGTTTCAGTTTGTTTAACAAATCTTCGTCAGGGCCTTCGTTTGTTTAAAGAAAAAGAAATTATTAGTGAACAAAAGTGTGCAAGCCTCTGCTGTTGGTATATGGCAGCTTTTGTTGATATTCAAATATGTAAAAAAAACATACTGTAAAATGCAGAGTAACATTGGTGTCTCCATTTAAACTGCATGATGTAATTTTTTTTCCCAAAAAATTGTTGGAAATAATTCTATTGAATGGAAAAAATACCACTAATAACTTCTTTTTTTAAAACTTATGAAGGTCCTGGCGAAGATTTGTTAAACAAACTGAAACACTGCAGTGTTGGCTTATTAAACATCACTCATCAATGAAACTTTTCATTTTTTATAAAATTACATATTGTCAGATTTACTTCCACTTTTTCCTCATCTAAGAAAATCGTTTGGTGTTGGGGTTATGGGATCGGCCTGTCAGCTTGACGGTCCGGTTTCAAATCACGCACAGGGCGGTCTTCCGATCTATAGCTCTGCTGATGAGGCCTAATAGGCCGAAATGTACATACAGAGATTGATTTTTCTCGATTTGTTTAGCCATACATTTAATAGGTATTCCCGCCTAATTCATTATTAATTGATTAATTTTCAAAATTAGGTACGACTCCAATTAAGCACTTATTCTCCAAAAAAATTATCGGCAAAAAGCCATTCTAAACAAACCTTATATATATATATATATATATATATATATATATATATATATATATATATATATAAACGTTTTTCATTGTTTTATTTTCTTTGGTTCATACATATATTCCAAAATGTTGTCAATGTCCTTTTATTAAAGCTTAAACTGTTACAATAACAGGAATTTTCTGTTACTTCTGGCACAACAAACTTTTTGTACTCTTGAGTAAATAAACAGAATGCACACATTGCTATTATGTGTATCCAAATTCATTCAGTATTCTTGTGAGTAACTTAGCCACCAAGCTATTATTTATGAATGAAGATAATAATCCAGTATCTGGTTATAATTTCATTTAAAGTATGATTACGGTGATATTGTTTTATCTTGTTGTTTTGAATCGCTTAGGACCATCTGTGTGCCAATGATAATCCTACATAAACAATACATTGACAATGCATAAAACTTGATTGACAGCAGTCCAGGCATCTTGAAAGAAACATTGATTTAAAAAAAATATATTTCTTTGTTTAAAAAAACATTGAATTTCATCCAATTCAAATGAATATGAATTTATAGACAAAGCTTTTATTTTAAAATGTTATTATAAAATGTTATTTCATTGAACAATTCACAGAGCTTTATTTCTTTCTTTTAAAGAATAGATCAAATTTTGATGAACAAACTTTTTGGCAAAAATTGGCCCAAATCTATTCAGGAATAATACTTTCATAAATGAGAAAATTCAAATTACCATGCACAAGAGAGCCTTATACACAAATAGTTATTTATCCAAGCTGTTTACTATGGGTGACACAAGATCACAAATATGGGACACTCAGTGAGTATCACTATTCCGTAGTAATGGATCTGAGAGACTAGCTTGCTAACAAACAAGTATATACAGTATTTCATTTTATTTGTTTTTTGAAGTGACATCAAACACGTTTTATGTAAACAGAAGGGAGATAATTCCTTGCTTTCCATCCTGATTGATCTGATTATTAAATTTCTTGACTTACTGGAATTAGATCATAATTTGATAGAAATATTACAAGTATGTAGGTAGATTACATAGTTTATTTACTGGAGCCAAACTTCAGATAACAGGTAAGCACATTGCTTAAATTATAGTGGTATCACTTATATATACACACGTATACAACCACGTTATACAGGTGTAAATTTGGACAGTTTGATACTCTTCAATAGAGTAGCTGAACAAAATTCAGCCTCAAGCATTATATGATATATATATATATATATATATATATATATATATATATATATATATATATATATATAGCCATGTATTTATGAAAAAAAATTGTTGGTTATATTGGTTAAATCTATTTTTATTTAATTTTTTTACAATTTTTTAATTTTTTTTTTAGAAAATTCTGTAATTTTTGGTCATATTAAATATTTCATCCTGGAATTTTTTAAAAAGTCAATTATATATATATATATATATATATATATATATATAGAGAGAGAGAGAGAGAGAGAGAGAGATAGAGAGATAGATATAGACATCACATATGGCATACATACATACACATGTTATTACACTTTCCCATAAACACTTGAATAAAAATCACATTTTTATATATATATATATATATATATATATATATATTTTAGTATATATTTATTTACATGGGAATAAGTCAGCTACCATTGGTTTCTTGCTATGTAAGCTTAATTTTTAAGTGGAGCAATCATTGGGCAGTAAAAACTTTTTGAAAATGATAAAAATAATAAAAATTTTATTATTTTAATCATTTTCAAAGATTTTTTTCGCTGCCCGATGATTGCTCCACTTAAAAAATTAAGCTTACATAGCAAGAAACCAATGGTAGCAGACTTTTTCCCATGTAAATAAATATATACTAAAATATTTATTTATTCATTTATCTATTAACAATATTCAGCACTCTTCTAATAACACTGTACATGGATTACTACTGCTTCTTTAAGAGTAATAGTGCCAACCATACACATTGATAAGAAAGATTCTGCATGTCTGTATGTCTGTTTGTACAACAACCAAATGCATGTCCTTTTATAAAGGAAAATTGGCGGAGACCAGCAAAGACCAAAGTTTTTAAAAATCCACCCCTTATTTTAGTCCGAGAATGGTTAAAAATACTTTTTACGCCTCATTTTCCATAAGAAAAGCTAAATAAAAATATAAATCAATGATACATTCAAAAATTAATTAAAAGAATGATTAAAAATTAAACAAATTAATAAAAAGCAAATAAAAGACAAAAATACAAACAAGAATATTGACAGAAATAAGATAATAAAACAAATATGTAGAAAAATAATTTTTATTAATCTATATATAAATATAGATAAGAGATTTATGTTAAACTTTTTAAATCCCGAGCAACACTGGGTAGCTTTGCTAGTACCTTACAAATTTTTGTGTATGTAATGCTTTTTACAGATACTACATTGATCCCCATGAGATGGAGAATGACACTTTGATCTTTTGTGAAACACTACAGATATTACACTATGATCTTAAACCAAAGTGACAGGGAATAGCACTTTGATCCTAAACAAAGCACTCAGATATTCTCATTGCCAATCCATGCATAAATAATCCAATTATTTTGGTGGGTACTATGCTAGTATTCATTTGAAAAATGTATAATCTATAGAGCTATAGTCATCATTATAGATCTTATATACAAGAGGCTATTTTATTCAGTGATCTATTTTTTGAAAAAGTAGGTATTTACTACATGGGTAGGATATGACACAAGGCCACAAGTATGGGGCATCCAGCAAGGTTCAAACTCACTATTCAGTAGAAATGAATCTGTGTGACTATCTTGCTAACCATAGCACCATGATAGCACACTCTTTTATACCCAACCCATTTTCTATGAGTAGGATGTGACACAAGTATGGGGCAAAAACTTACTCTTCAGTATTAATGAATCAGCAAGACTAGCTTGCTCACCATTTCTCCATGATAGGACGCCCCTAGTTTTTGAAAATGTATTTACATAAAAAATTCTGGTACTTTATGCAATGAAATTAATTCCAAAAATATGTTGATTTATAAATGTATTATAAGGTATGTAAATATTTATTTACATCATCTTCAGAATAAATGAGACGTATTGATTTTTCATAAAAAAAAACATTTAGTCATTGTAATAACAACCAGTACTATTAAATATTTTACTATTTTTTTTTTTTTTTAATTTTTGTTGCATTGATCAGATTGTTTTAAATTCTTTGACTGTTAAGTAGGCTGCATGACTTTTGTATAGACAACTTTTTATTTCTAATCTTTGCTGCTTACTAAATGATCATTGAATATAAAACAACTTAAAAGAAATGATAAAATGTAACAAGAAAGATGAAAAGAAACACTAGTCAAAAATAATAATAATAACAATGTTTATTTGTTTGTTTCTTTTTTTGTTTTTTTGTTTTTTAATTAGACAATCTCAAAATACTGCTACAACTTCAAAGTAATAAGCAAATATAATATTGAACTCTATAGCTATTTGGCTAAATGTGAATTTTACTTGTTGATGGGTCTCTCTGACAAGCTTACTAGAGCACAAGCTGTGTGTTTAAATCTTATCTGATACTACTGCTTTACTTCTGCACAACAATAATTAATCAATTAAAAGTTTAAAAAATAAAAAAATATTAAAAAGCAACAATAAAGATGAAGAGAAAAACTTGTCAACATGAATAATGAAATTGCTTCAGTTTATAAATTTGGACAGCTAAAGTCTCATTTGTCTGAATTTTGAAATGAGGCTTGATAATTTGTATTATTTTGATTTTTCACACTACTTTATTGTTATATACTCAATGTTTCAGTCAGTGTGCCCTCTTGTCTGTTTCAAGTGTTTCTTGTCAAACTTGGGAACCGTCCATGAAGGCTCCTGATTTCAACATGAAGCTCTAGAGTTTGACAAGAAGGTTCCCAAGTTTGACAAGAAATACCCTAAGAAGGCCAGATGGCACATCAACTGAAATGATGTGTAGAAAAAAAAAAATAATAATAATAATAATTACATAAGAAAGAGCAAAGACAAATTACTTAGGGCAACCAACAATAGTAGGAGTGACAGATGGACAAACAGAAAAACAACAAAGACTAGAAAACAAAAATGGGAAGAAAAACAATTATATGGACACTGCAAACGACAAATTGAAGAGGTTGCACATGGAAAGGCTTGGACATGGTTAAGAAAAGGAAACCTCAAAAGAGAAACTGAATCATTAATAATTGCTGCACAAAATAATGCCATAAGGACAAACTATATAAAAGCGAAATTGATAAGACATAACAAAATAGTAAATGTAAACTTTGTGGTAATAGAGATGAGACTGTAAACCATATACTCTGCGAATGTAGCAAACTAGCACAACGAGAATACGAAACTAGACACGACTGGGTTGGGAAGGTGATCCACTGGGAATTATGCAAAAAATTAAATTTTGACCACACAACAAAATGGTATATGCATAAACCAGAATCTGTTCTTGAGAACGAAACACATAAAATTCTCTGGGACTTTGAAATAAAAACAGATCACCTTATCCCAGCAAGAAGACCAGACCTAGTGTTGATAAACAAAAAAGAAAGAACTTGTCAACTGGTGGATTTTGTAGTGCCAGCAGATCACAGGGTGAAGCTAAAGGAAAATGAAAAAATGGACAAATATCTGGACCTTGCCAGACAACTGAAAAAGTTATGGAATATGAAAGTGAAAGTGATACCAATTGTAGTTGGTGCACTTGGAATGGTCCCAAAAGGATTAGAAAAGGGTTTAGAAAGTTTGGATATCAAAGGAAGGATTGAAACCATTCAGAACACTGCACTGTTGCAATCTGCCAGAATACTCAGAAGAGTCCTGGAGACCTGAGGAGACTTGCTGTCACTCAGACTCCAGTGAAATACCATCAGCTAACACTGGTGTGAAAACTCAAAAGGAGTGAATAATAATAATAATGAAATTATTGTGTACAGTGTTCCGGTGCACCACAACTCACCAAAGGTTCATGTATAGTAAATAGAAAAATGTACCAATGTCAGGAAAATGAATAGCATACAGTTATGATATACATTTATATGTGTGTGCATGTGCATATGTGTATGGAGGGGGGATATCAAGTATAGTGTTGTCAAATTACAGGAAATTTAAGTCAGTGATTTTTTTTTTAAATTTGATCAAAGATATTGAAAATGTATTCTAAATCATACACTAAAACTGTAAATGATTGGGTTTTAATGAAATTTTCAGAACACACTCGTAAATCACCATCATCATTCTTATTATGTAAGTCATGGAGATCAATGCTGTCATGCCAACAGCAAGGATCTCCATGACTCTGCCTTGCTACCCATCTCTATCAGCTATCGCCCCTGGCATCCAGTATGTGCACATATATAAGTTGATATAAGTTTTTGCTGGTGTTTCTATGTGTACGTACCCATAAGAGAATGTCACTTATGAGCTTGTCCCTTCTTCTCCAGCAGTGTCCAGTATGTCTTGTTTTGCTTACCTGGATGGTTTGTGTGATAGGAGGCAAGTGGCCATACAGTTCCTCTTTTGTGGGATGCTTCTTCCAGGATTTGTTTGAGACAGCATGCAGCATCCTTGTACAGGATATATATATATATATATATATATATATATATATATATATATATATATATATATAAGGTAATCCAAATGACTGGTTGTAAAGGATGATTCTATTTGGGATCTTCGAAATTTTACTGTACAACCATACTGTATGCTCTTGTAGGTGCAAACATATACTCATACAAGGATTTTTATAAATCCCTAAAGAGAGTTCAATGTATAATAATCAATAGATTAGATTGTATACAGAGCAATATTTAACTTCCAAAGAAAGAAAAACTTAACAAACCGTCATCCCATTATAATTATTATTTCAACCAGAAACTCAAAAAAAAAAAATTTGGAGTTCTAGCCTCATCAGATGGGTTTTACAAAATACAGTGATCCTCAAAAAAAAAAGATATTATATTAACAGAAAAATCTTATCATTATTCACAAAAAATTTATGACAATAAAAATGACAAATTTACAATTCTAATGAATAGAAAAAAATATACAATGTATAACTCAGCTTCCTGTTTAACCGACTTCTTCCTAAAACAAATAAATAATAAAACATAAAATAAAAATAAAAAAAATTTTTTATGTCTAGACGTTTTTTTAAACCTTAGAAATCTAATAATCATTAAAAATTCTTTATGCTCAGAATTAATTTACATTAAAAATTAAATATATAAATCCAATATTTAATAAATAATATGAAAAATATGATATAAGATAAAATTATTAATTTAATTACAATTATAATCATGATTAAAAATTATAATAATAATTATTATTATTACTGTTCACTCCTTTTGAGTTTTTCACATCAGCATTAGCTGATGGCCTTTCACTGGAGTCTGAGTGACAACAAGTCTCCTCAGTTCTCTAGGACTCTTCTGAGTATTCTGGCAGATTGCAGCAGTGCAGTATTCTGGATGGTCTCGATTCTCCCTCTGATTTCCAGATTTTCCAAACTTTTTTCCAATCTTTTGGGACCGTTCCAAGTGCACCAACTACAATTGGTATAACTTTCATATTCCATAACCTTTTCAGTTCTCTGGCAAGGTCCAGGTATTTGTCCATTTTTTCATTTCCCTTCAGCAAAGTACATGGTTTACAGTCTCATCTCTGTCACCGTTTAGTCTACATTTACTAATTTGTTGGGTCCTATCAATTTTCACTTTGATGTAGTTTGTCCTTATGGCATTATTTTGTGCAGCAATTATAAGTGATTCAGTTTCTCTTTTGAGGTTTCCTTTTCTTAACCATGTCCAAGTCTTTTCATGTGCAACCTCTTCAATTTGTCGTTTGAAGCGTCTATATAATTGTTTTTCTTCCCATTTTTGTTTTCTAGTCTTTGTTGTTTTTCTGATTGTCCATCTGTCGCTTCTACTATTGTTGGCCACCATAAGTAGTTTGCTTTTTCTTGTGTAATTTTCAAGTTGTTGGATTGTGGTTTCTACGCATTTCTCTATGTTGGCAAGACCTCTTCCTCCTTCCTTTCTTGACACATAATCTATCTCTATCATCTCTAGGGTGGAGATCCTTGTGCATGGTCATTAATTTTCTCATCCTTTGGTCAATCTGTCTGAGGTCTTCCTTTGTCCATTTTAAGAATGGTCCTGAGTATCTTATATCTTATAATGGGGACAGCCCAGGTATTGATTACTTTGATCAGATTTCTGCTGTTAAGTTTGGTTTCTAGAAGTTTTCTAGTTCTCCTGAGATATTCTTTTTTAACTTTTCCTTTCATTTCTGTTTGCATGATATTGTCCGCTTCTAAAATTCCTAAGTATTTGTAGCTTTCATTTTCATCAAGTGATCTTATAGTTTCCTGATTTGGCAGTTGTATTCCATCCATTAGTTTTCTTTCACTCCGTTTTATTACTAGCATAGCACACTTTTCAATTCCAAATTCCATCCCTATATCTTGGCTATATATTCTAATAGTTTGTATTAGGCTCTTCAATTCTTTTTCATTTTTTGCAAATTTTTTTATGTCATCCATGTACATAAGGTGGTTTATCTTTTCTTGTGAGTTAGTGAATTTGTACCCCCTGTACATTTTTTAAGTATATGATTGAGCGGCATCATTGCTATAATAAAGAGTAGTGGTGATAACAAGTCTCCTTGGAAGATACCTCTTTGGATTTTTATATCTGCCAGGGATTGTTTTCCAGCTTTTAATTGAACTCGCCAGTTTTCCATGGCTTTTTTAATGAAGTTTATGATGTTGGAAATTTTGTACATTTTTAGACATTATAAAATCCAGGTATGTGGGACCATGTCATAGGCTTTTCTGTAATCGATCTAGGCCATTGCAATATTTTTCCGTTTATTTTTTACTTCTTTAAGAATGTATTGGTCTATATAAAGTAAATCATGGGTTCCTCTTTTTCCCTTGCAGCATCCTTTCTGTTCTTCTGGGAGAAGTTTCCTCCAATTGAGTGAAATGTATATTTCTTCTTTTATAACAGCAGTTAGAATTTTCCACACCATTATTATTATTTACTCCTTTCAAGTTTTCACATCAGCATTAGCTGATGGTCTTTCACTGGAGTCTGAGTGACAGCAAGTCTCTCAGGTCTCCGGGACTCTTCTGAGTATTCTGGCAGATTGCAACAGTGCAGTGTTCTGAATGGTTTCAATCCTTCCTCTGATTTCCAAACTTTCCAAACCCTTTTCTAATCCTTTTGGGACTGTTCCAAGTGCACCAACTACAATTGGTATCACTTTCACTTTCATATTCCATAACTTTTTCAGTTGTCTGGCAAGGTCCAGATATTTGTCCATTTTTTCATTTTCCTTTAGCTTCACCCTGTGATCTGCTGGCACTACAAAATCCACCAGTTGACAAGTTCTTTCTGTTTAGTTTATCAACACTAGGTCTGGTCTTCTTGCTGGGATAAGGTGATCTGTTTTTATTTCAAAGTCCCAGAGAATTTTATGCGTTTCGTTCTCAAGAACAGATTCTGGTTTATGCATATACCATTTTGTTGTGTGGTCAAAATTTAATTTTTTGCATAATTCCCAGTGAATCACCTTCCCAACCCAGTTGTGTCTAGTTTTGTATTCTCGTTGTGCTAGTTTGCTACATTTGCAGAGTATATGGTTTACAGTCTCATCTCTATTACCACAAAGTCTACATTTACTATTTTGTTGGGTCTTATCAATTTTCGCTTTTATATAGTTTGTCCTTATGGCATTATTTTGTGCAGCAATTATAAGTGATTCAGTTTCTCTTTTGAGGTTTCCCTTTCTTAACCATGTCCAAGTCTTTTCATGTGCAACCTCTTCTATTTGTCATTTGAAGTGTCAATATAATTGTTTTTCTTCCCATTTTTGTTTTTTTAGTCTTTGTTGTTTTTCTGTTTATCCATTTGTCACTTCTACTATTGTTGGCCACCATAAGTAGTTTGTCTTTCCTCTTTCTTGTGTAATTTTCAAGTTGTTGGATTGTGGTTTCTACGCATCCCTCTATGTTGGCAAGAACTCTTCCCCCTTCCTTTCTTGACACATATAATCTATCTCTATCATCTCTAGGGTGGAGAGCCTTGTGCATGGTCATTATTATTATTATTTTTATTATTATCATTGTTGTAGCATTCTTATCTAATTTTAAACATTACTAGAATATTAAATTATTACAATCATTCTCATCCATAGTCCTCATCCATTCATCAAATTATTCTAATTATTATTTTTGATACTAAATACATTCATATCTATATAAAATAGATATTAGTTATTAATACTTTTAATACATACTATTATTATTAATCATTATTGCTATCAATTGTTATTATCAATTATTAATTACCATTATTATTATTATTATTATTATTATTATTATAAAAAATTATTAATATCATTATAAACATTTTTAATTAATCAAAACAATATCAAAAACTGACATGTTCCCTCCAATATTAAATTACTATTGAAATCATATTTAAAGTCCAGTTTTTTAATCTACCCTAAGGTAAGCAAACTTATCTGTGAATATCCATAATGAATATCATTTAACAATTGAATGAAACAGTAACTTATTCATAACTCAAAATCTATTTAAAGATTAAAATAAATATCTAAATCTTAAATACCATTACAATCATATTAATTGTCCAAATTATAAATTTAAATAACTATGACTAATGTAAAATACACCAATAAATTAAAAATCAATAATATAAAATAATGTAAAATAAAATTCCTAATAATTTTACCATAATACAAAAGAAAATATGCATATATATATATGAGGGTAGAAGGATTGCAGGAAATCCGACAGAATGTGGTAAAATAGGAGAGGTAAAATGTGGACAAAAGAACAACTCAAACAAGTTGATGTTGGAGATATATTTTGTCGTGCATTGAGCACGGCTTCTTCAGTCAGTTATTTGAACATTTGTGCATCATACATTTGTTTTTATAGAAGAGAAAGTGAACGGCTCTATAATACCCTAAACATTTAATCCTGAATGCCAAGAAAAAAGCCCTCAAAATACACTCAAACACTAAACCAAAAAACACCACCACTACCACCACACCTCTCAGTCAGCCCTACAGAATTAAACCCTACCTACCAACACACAAAATAAACCACTTTACGATAAACTAATCGCTCTAGGGATAAAAGTCATACAAACCACCTCCCAAACAATCAAGGACCTTACCAACTCCTCCACACACACAAATGCTCCCAACACCCCTGACACCCCCAATGCCGGCATCTACACCATCCCTTGCAACGACTGCAACAAATTCTACATTGGTGAAACCCAACGTAGTCTCAACCAACGTGTCTATGAGCATAAGAGATCAATAAGAACAAACAATCTAAATGCCTTATTCACTCACACTGCAGACCACAACCATACATTCAATTTCATCAATGCAACTCTGATCAAACCCATACACAAGAAAAACCTGCAACGTCTATGCGAATCAGCAATCATAGCGCACACCGAAACAATAAACCTAAGACCTGGATTTTTTAACCTTGACATATCGATCGCAAAAACCATAATACACAAAAATAAAGGAAAAATGATAAAACTGCAGTCCCATAAAAAAAAAAATTTTCCCAAAAAGCCAACTTACACCTCCCATACTAACCAACTCCCACCCCTCTCCCTACCCCCTGTACCCATCAAACACCCTCCAACCCTTCCACTTAACTTGATCTTTTTTGCTCCCACCTAAACTCTAAAAGATTTTCCCTAGCCAACTAAATGAATGATGACCCATCTCTTCCACCTGCCCATTCATCTTGACCTTTTCCCCCTCTACTCAAAGAATCTCAAATATCTCAAAATGTTCTCCAAGCCAACCAAAGAATGTTGACCTAATTTCCTCCCTACCATGTTCTCCTCCTTTGCACTAAACTACCTTACTTATCATATTTCTTCCAACAAATTCCACACATTTAATCTTATCTCCCCCACCCCCACACAATCTATGAAAGATTTCCTTTGACCATTCAAATCCTCACAAACTCTATCCCATCCTCCTGATTTCATCACCAAACTCACCCCTCACCCATTCACTTTCTCTTCTATAAAAACAAATGTATGATGCACAAATGTTCAAATAAATGACTGACTCAATGCACGACGAAATATATCTCCTACACATACTTGTTTGAGTTGTTCTTTCATCTACATTTTCCCTCTACTGTTTTACCACACATACACACATATATATACATGAAAATAAAAAATTCATTCTATTTTTATAATTCCCAAAATTATTGAAAAATTCATTATTAATCTAATAAATTTATCACCATCCCCATGGCATATCCAAAATATATTTGATTTTTGTTAATTTTAACTTATAATCCTATTTTTTTTAAATTAATTTAAATCTATTTTTGTGTCTACATTTAAAAATCAACTCATTTCTTTTATTAAGTAACTAACTAGTGGGTCTATATTTCATAATACAATCTGGTATCTGGTTATAATTTTTTTTTTTTTTTTTTTTGACAATCCCTGTATTTTGTATAAGGCTAGAACTGAAATTTTTTTTGTTTCTGGTTGAAATAAAAATTATAATGGGATGACGGTTTGTTAAGTTTTTCTTCCTTTGAAAGTATATATATATATATATATATATATATATATATATATATATATAATGAAGAGCTGCAAATAAGAAAAGTGTTTGCATAGAAAGAATGCTCAATGCTATTATACATTTTAATATTATAGATACTATATTTCCATTACTCAAATTTTTGTATAGTGTGTTCACTTGGTGAGATCTTCTTCCATGAGATATTTACTCAATAAGATATATGCTTAGGTATTAGTGCATGTGACATTCAAACAAGAGAATGAAAATAAAAAAATAAAACATTATAATATGTTATAATGATAACACACTATATGTCCTACTATCTCAGATACAATTGTCCCCCAGCATTTGACACTCTGGGTAACTGACTGTGTTGCCAGTACTTTCAGCCAGCCTTGATTATCAGTGGAGTGGAAAATGATACACTTCTAACTCTTCTGAATTCATGTTTTGACTCTTCATTTTTTTTTGTCAGCACTAAAGAACTGCTTTTGATTCCTTTTCTACTGTAGCCCAAAATGTGTAGATTTTCTTTTTTCCTTTTCCTTCCTTTTCTCATTATTTTCCTCCCACTTAATTACTTTTCTATGCATGTTGAGATATGTGTACTGACTGACTGATGCAGTATGTTTAATAGTCATACAGATTATTGATATTAATAATTGACTTTAATCTCTTTTGATCTCAGTATATTATCAGATTTTCAATTTCATAGTTACACAGCTTATGTGTTTAGGTGAGATTGAGATTACATCATCTATTGTTAATCCAATCATCGAAAAAAAAAGAATTAAATGTTGATTTTGATCAAGCAATTTTATCTTGCTTGCTTTTCCATAATTTGCTTTCTCTCTATATGCATCACTAAAATTATCATTATGTTTGTATATATGCAGGGCATTTCAACATTTTATGCAAATAAGAAAAAATACAATAATTATAAAACTCATAGCTTGAAAGTCACAAGATGTTGGTCAAATATAAATCTTTTGTGTGTTTTTTTGGTATTTCTCAAAATCTTAGGTTTTAGCATGAAATTGAAATGAATTTATACATTAATATATTAATAACATTCTTAGATTGTATCAATTTTTATATAGACAATTGACAATTAATATGAAGGTAGCTATTTACCCAACTCATTCATCATAGGTAGGATGTGACACAAGGCCACAAATATGAGGCATGCATTGAGGATTGAACAGGCTTTTCAGTAGTAATGAATCTGAGACTAGCTTGCTAACCATTACATTATGATGGGATGCTCTTATATCCAACCTATTTGCCACAGGTAGGATGTGACCCAAGGTCACAACTATGGGGTATTCAGCAAGGATTCAACTCACTATTTAGTAATAATGGATATACATAACTTGCTTGTTAGCCATTACACCCTAATAGGATTTTTTGAAGGGTAATGACTTCACAACCAGTTAATACTGCTTCCCTAAATTTATTTTTCAGTATAAATTCCTTGCATCCTCATAAATTTTCCTCTTGAAATGTTTGAAAGTTTAAGAACCACGTTATACATGTCAGTGTTGCTAAATATTGGACTGAATTATGTTCAAATACATACAGTCAATAAGATATTTAAAAAGATGTGACCTGCATAAAAGTTTGGAGTGCAATGTATACATATGTATAGATATAAAAGATAAAATAAAACAGAACTATAATATAGGCATTGATTAAATTTTAATGAAATTTTCAGAACATCCCCATTAGTAAAAGAATTTATTAATCTATATATAAATACAGATTTTTTTTTTAAATTTTGAAGCCCAGGAAACATTGGGTAGGTCACACTGTATGTATATATTATTTTCATTTATAGCAAGGAGACAAGGCATAGGATCACTTGTTACTTTTACTTACTTTTAACAGTTTAATATTCAGAAAGTATTGAATATAGACAAGAAAATTCAAAACAACTAAAGTTTTTAATATCTCATAAGTACAGTGCTATTGCCAAATCAAAATGTTGTCATATTTTGGTGGTACAGGTAAAATAGTAATACTGACTATATAAAAATTTAAAACTACTATTACCATCATAATCAAGATAAAAGTGTACCATTTTCAAACTATAAGTAACCTTGAAGTTTAAAATTACCATGCCTAAAATTTAAATGCGGTTTTAAGAATTCTCCCAACAAACTTTCATCAAGAAGCATTGAAGCTTCTGTTATAAATAGAGTGGTCATGTTCTTCTGATAAAAAGTGAATGTATACTGAAGCAAATCTTCCACTCCTAGCTTAAAGAAGGCAAATGTAAAAGAAGCAGACAACAGGAGAGATTCAAAGATGTTATAAAGCCAATATGAAGAAATGTAACATTGACATCAACAGCTGGAGGGAAAACAATGACAAGGACAGGAAACTTTAGTCATCATTAAGGAAGTAATAACAGCTTTTAAAGGTAACAGAAATAGAATAATAATAAAAGAGAAGAGAAAGAGAAGAAGTATTGACTGAATCTTGATCTGTCGTTTGAATGATGATCTTTTAAAGCCAGGCTTGAACTAATAAGCCATACATGAAAACCTATGAATATATCAACAGGACAAAGATCATCATTCTTGACATCATAATCATGATAATAACTTAAGATTTTAACTTGATCATTTAAAAAGGAAAAAGTCTATAAAATGAGCAGCTATGCAATTTACACTTTTGTAGTTAAATCTAAAAAAAAAAAAAAATTAGAAAAGAGGCTAAGTTTACTTTTTATTTCTTTAATCATTAATGTGAACAAAATGAATTTTATTAGTTGTCATCATCATCATCATCATCATCATCAATCATGCTGACAGCATAGATCTCCATGACTCTTCCTCTTCACCTGTCTCTGTTGACTATTGCTCCTGGCAGGTCCTTAGCACAGCATCCAGTATTTGTGCAGAGCTGATTGGAGTATTTTTTTGCTAGCCGACCCACACTGGTGTGTCCATGTGTAGATACCCATAGGAGAACCTCACTCATGAGTTTATCCTTGCTTCTCCAGCAGTGTCCAGCATGTCTTATTTGTCTTACCTAGATGGTTTGCATGATAGTAGGCATGTGTCAATGATCAGGCAAGATCAAGTAGTCCTAAAAGCATGGATTCCAAAATTGTGCTCCAAGCAATAGAGACAAATCTGGTGCTTAGCACTGAGAGAGTATCAAGTAAGTTCAGCACCTGACAGTCCATTGTGGTTTGTCACTTTTATAAACTTAGCAAAACCATCCATAGCTGCCAAATTGTGTCTCATGCTACCAAAATATTGCAATACTTTTGACTCACCTTAATATTTACTTTTTATTGTGACTTTGAAGTTCTTGTCAAGTGCTCAAGCACTTTCACAAAATAAATAGTTCTGAATTTGAGCATTAAGAAGCAATTGAGGGTTTCAATTCCACTTCGGGTAACTTTTTTTTTTAATGTGTTGCATAGCAATTAATTGAAGTCACACAGAAGAGTATTGATTTTTAAATTTCAATTGACTAATTTCTTTTTTTCTCTTTATCCATTCAAAATTTTTACATGAATCTTAAGTAGGTATGCCAAAAATTGACATGTTACAAATATATATGGAAATACCTGATAAATTAACATATTTTTCACGTTAAATTTTTCTTGAGTTTATTTTAATAAGAATAAAAATTTTCACTAAATTGTTTAGTCTTGCATTTGAATTTTACTTTTGTACAAGTCAGTATTTCAGAAGTAAAACAAAAAAAATATTTTTACAGTATTTCTGTTTTTATGATATGTGTATGTGTGTGGCCATATTTTCTGTTAGAAATGCCAGTGTTATTTATAACTAAACTTTCTGCATGGAATTCATATTGACCTAGTTTTCAATACTTTAAAATAGCCATAAAGACATTAGATGCAAATATTAGATAAAATAATCAAATGATTTTTCTGAAATTATTTTAGTTTTGAAGGTTTGAAAGTAGATATTTTAAACACAGTTTTCACCATTTTTTCTAATTAATTTCAATCTTGATTTTTTTTTCTTTTTGTTATGATTATTTTAGAAATTTGAACAAGTAATGAATCTTGGATAATATTTAAAGAAATCCAGGTAACAGTAAAATTTTAAAGATGTATTGATTCTCCTTTCAAAGTATGTTTGGGCATCAGTTTTGTAGAATTATGATTAGATAAAATTTCATTTGAAATTAGAGTCAGAAATATAAATGATTAAAACTCGTTACTATTATTACCTAAAAAAATGGATTATTGATAATTACATTTAAAAAGGGGTTCTAAAACATTTTACTTGATGAACCCCTTTGTTGTGGTGAATTTTAATTCTAAAAGTAATACTGTAGTTTTGAAGGGTAGTTAAATGCACTGACAATTAAGGTTGATAACTGTTTGTTAAAACACTAAATTTACTATACAAAATAAGTACAAAAGTAGTGCAGTTAAATGTTAAAATGATTTTCAGTTAATGTAATCTGTGCACTTGAAATGTTTTATCCTGTTAAGTGGTCCACACTTGGTATGGCTCAAATGGTAGTAGCAGTTCCAGGTTGTTGGCTTAGTACCTTTGTGGAAGCAGTGTGGCTAAGTGGAAGTGGGATGTACTGTTTGACATGCTATTTTAGGCTGGTTGTCACAAAAATGATCTTCTATGGTTCTATGTTAGACATTGAACTGCCAGAGGCAAATAAACTAGGAATTTAGGAGATCCTTCAGTTTTGTCAAGGGATTCACATGACCTCTAGGTAGCTAGTGATTGGACTATATAAATTCCAATATTCTAACCAAATATAACTTCTATTAATCCCCAGATAATATTAAATTACAAAACATTACTAATTTACAAGTGTTTGATACAATTTACACAAGAAAAGAATCAGTAAACTATAAATGCAAATGCAACTTTAAATCTTAATTCATTTTTTGATGTGAGAAATGGGTTTGGTGGGCATTAGGAAGATCATAAATATTAGGTTGCAGGTTTGTGATGCCAAAGATGTTTGAGATAGTAGAGACATTGGTCACACAAAGAGCGAATCCTATGGTACACAGAATATCATTCTCAACCATTCTGCAGAATGAAGACGAATCCATACAGGATTATTTGATCCGGCTACGGTCAGGAGCACAGGACTGCACTTCATATGCCCCAACTGCGATCATGACCTATCCAGTACATACATCAAGGATCAGTTTATAGCCAATGATATGCTACAACATTCGCAAGCGAGAAGCTGACAAGAGAGAACCTCAAGATGATGATGAATCACAACCACTTACGACCTTTATCACAGAGTGGGGTCGTTTTATGTATCTC
Source organism: Doryteuthis pealeii (assembly GCA_023376005.1). NCBI lineage: Eukaryota > Metazoa > Mollusca > Cephalopoda > Myopsida > Loliginidae > Doryteuthis > Doryteuthis pealeii. The sequence goes on along the minus strand of CM042151.1, from coordinate 16,673,778 downwards.
AGGATGCCCCAAGGATACTTAGCCTCCGGCGATGCCTACACACGTAGGTACGACAAAATAATCCGAGACATTCCTCGTAAAGTAAAAGTGGTCGACGACACTTTACTCTTTGACAAAAACATAGAGGAGGCATTCTACCATACCCTCGATTACTTGTCACTATGTGAGAAAAATGGAATTGTCATTAACAAAGAAAAATTCCAATTTTGCCAGGATACTGTTCAGTTTGGGGGCCTCCAAATAACACCATCAGGAGTGACCCCTTCTGAAACTTTGCTGAATGCAATTTCCAGCTTCCCGATCCCAAAGAATATCACCGATGCAAGGTCTTGGTTTGGGCTAGTGAACCAAGTAGCTTGGGCATATTCTTTAAGCCCAATAATGCTACCATTCCGAGACCTTGTAAAACAAAATACACACTTTTCTTGGAATGAAAATTTTGAGAAAGCATTTCACCAATCCAAGCAAATCATTGTGGACTTATTGAAAAAGGGTGTTACCACTTTTGACACCAACAGAGTGACGTGCCTGGCTCCAGACTGGAGCAAAGAAGGTATGGGCTTCTTGCTATTACAGAGGCACTGCGCATGCCCCACAGAGAAGGCCCCAGTGTGCTGCCCTGATGGATGGCGCATTGTATTTGCAGGCAGCAGGTTTTGCACCGATGCAGAGCGCTGATATGCCCCCATTGAAGGCGAAGCAGCTGCAATCGCATGGGCACTAGAAAAATGCCGCATATTCATTATGGGTTGCCCAAACGTAATAGTAGTAACAGATCATCAGCCACTAACAGGAATATTTGGGGACAGAGACCTTAGTAATATACACAACCCACGCCTCTTTAAACTTAAAGAGAAATCACTCAGGTATTTCTTCACCATCCAACATTGCCCAGGCAAGTGGCATAAAGGTGCTGATGCCATCTCTCGCAACCCAGTGGCCACAGTAGAAACTCTTCTGAGTCTATGCCCAACACAACCCTCTTCCAAAGATCTCCACCTCTCGGACAATATAGATGCTGCAATGGAATTGGCAACCATTCAAGCAATAACAAGTTCCAATGATGAGAAAAATGCCATGTCACCTGACAACATCCGCGCATCGGGCCGAAACGACCAGAGTTACACAACTCTGATAAAAACAATCAACCAGGGATTTCCTTCCAAATGTTCTTTTACTGAATCTGACATCCGCGACTTCTGGGAAGTTTGGCACGACTCAGCACTGAGAGAGGCCTAGTATTAATGGATGGAAGATCGTAGTACCAAAATCTCTCAGGGGAAAAGTGCTACGCTGTTTGCACTCGGCTCACCAAGGTGTGGATGGCATGAGGGCTCGTGCTAATGATTCTGTATATTGGCCTGGTATAAATGCATCTATACGAAACTTCAGAGCAAATTGCTCAGTCTCTATAAGCATTGCCCCAAGTCAGCCACGAGAACCAATCATCATAACCCCATCCCCGGAATGGCCTTTCCAACAAATAGTGATGGACCTATTCCATGTCGGACACGTTGCATACCTCGCCTGCACTGATAGACTCACGGGCTGGCTTATTTTGTACCATTTAAAACCAGGTCATGCCACCACTCCTAAGTTAATGTCCATTTGTCGAAAACTATTCCATACATATAGCACCCCAGATGAACTCAGTAACAATGGTGGCCGCCGTTTACTGCTAACACATTCCAGCAGTTCCTTGAGACATGGGGTGTGAAGCACAGACTGTCCTCAGTTGGATATCCTCAATCTAATGGCCGGGCAGAACTTGCAGTAAAAACTGCAAAGAGAATAATACATGGTAACACAGGCCTCCAGAGTTTGTTGGATAACGACAATGTGGCATGGGCCATCCTGCAATACCGAAATACCCCCATCCAAGGTATTGGCCTATCCCCTGCACAACTCCTACTCCACCGCCAACTTCATGATTCCATTCCTTCACAACCTATCCTCTACAGGCCACACCCTGAATGAATAGCAGCAGCACAACGCCACGAGGAAATCCTTCACCACCGCAATACTAAAATGATCAAAAGGTATAATAGACATACCCACCCCCTTTGCCCACTACAAGCTAGTGATACAGTAACCATTCAGAATCCACTTAATCGCCGGTGGAACACTACTGGCAGGATCGTTACTGTCCTTCCAAATCAGTACCAAATCAGGGTCGATGGATCAGGAAGAGTCACTCTCAGGAATCGCCGTTTCTTGAGGAAGTTGGAGGCCAAAGCAAAACCCACTCCAATGCCAAGTGCAATGCCTGAATTTACAAGCCCTGCAAGCAATACTTCATCTATGCATTCCAACCTCCCAACATCTCCCAGAAATGATGCGCATACAGCAATTCGACACCCCACAGTGAGCACTGATACATCAACCTGCCTTCGTCCATCGAAAATCCCTCGAGCCTTGTCCAGGTTATTCCCGCATAACAGGGCAGGCCTTAAAGAACAGCTCACTCCTCGTAGAGCCTTGCCTGCACGCGGGAGAGGGAGAGGGGAGATGTAGAAACAATGATACTCACCATCATGAAGAATAAGTTCCAATTACCGTTGAACTGGGAAGACAAGGTAGCATGCAATTGTAACTCAATACAAACTCGAAATGCCACAGAGTCCACTGCAGCTGACCAAGTATATATAAGACTCCACAGTGTCATGCAGATCAACCAGTCAAGTAACCAATCAGAACTCAAGGAATGGAATGACCCAAATCACCCTGATTCATGAATGGATCATTCTTAATTCCTATTTATACCAGCTGTCTTGGACACTGTAAAAGTTCTACTTAGCTGCTGTTATTAAAACCAACAGTAGGCTAACTGACTTCAATAATGTCAGAGTGAGATTGTTCCTTTAAATGATCTGTATGTTTTGAACAGATCATTTGTGAATGACACATCACTAGTGGCTATTATACCCAATCAGGCATTTTGCTACATGTGTACTATATCTGGCAACTAATCTACATGATCTAGTGATGTTTGTTCTCCTGTTATAAAGAGGTTTATGAATGCAAATTAGACAATTCAACACTTGTGAACCTCTACGATTTTATTCACGCTACATTTTTTTTTTCATACATGATCAAAAAGGCATTTTTCATACATGATCAAAAAGGCATTTAGATTCAATCATATGGAAATCTGATCACTCTGATAAATCAAGAATACTTTCAAGCAGTAATCAAGTCAGTGCTACTGTATAGCAGCACCACATGGACTCTAAAAAATCACTTGGAGAAAAAACTAGATGGGAACCACACAAGGACAAATCCCGGAGGCAGCACCAAACAAAAAAGCAACTATACAGCCATCTGCCTCCTATCCCAAACCATCCAAGTAAGATGAAAAAAATGGAAAAGAAAGGATGGACTCATGTGACATTCTCCTATAGACACCTATATATGACTCACCAGTGTAGGCCAACCAGCAAAACCCTACATTGATCACCTGTGTGCATATACTAGATGTCATGCAGAAGACTTGCCTGAGGCGATAACAGATAGGGATGGGTGGCAAGAGAAAGTCATGAGAATATGTGCTATCAGCATGACCTGATGTTCATAATTTATTTTTCAACATAATTTCATTCCTTGTCAATGTACTTAGTTCCATTGTAAATATTAATCACATATCATATGTCATGCTAGTAGTATTTGCTCCATCTTCTTCTCTGTGTATGGAGTCAAATATCTTTGAGAAGTCTACAAACAAAAATGTTGCCACTAGATTTTTTTTGCTTAAACCCCTTCTACAATTAGATGAATAGTCAGGATCTGAGAAGCTGTGGATCGATTTTGACAAAAGCCATTTTGATTTTTCCTAAGGATTTTCTCTACTTCAGGTCAGATGCAATTGAGAAGAAGGGCATTATCAACTTCAGCAGGAATTGCTGTAAAAGTTAAACCACTGTAGATCTTAGGGATTACATGGTCACTTTTCTTTGGAAATGGGAGGATGCAGCCATTTGTCCATTTCTCTAATGTATTTTGTTTATACACTGCATTGCATCTATTTACCCATTGCTGGAGGGAAAATAGTTGGTCTTATACCTTTCCCAAGGGTATAAGCACTATTTGAAATGCAAGCATCCTCATCCAAGATTTGAACTCAGCTCACCGTGTCCATTTCCTACAATGATAACTGTTACACCAGGAATGCCTACATCAATAAGTCTACAGGCTAATAATGGAACAAGTATCTATTTTATGCAATAAATATCTATTTTTTAATATAATACCTTTCTTTTGTATGCAGTGATTCAGTGGTAATATTAACCAAACAATATACAGTAAATGTTTTGCATGGAAATTCAGCTAATAACTACATGTGAGGGTGTAAACTTATTGATGCATTCTTATATCTGCAGTTCAGGCTATAGCCATAACTTTTCTAAATTTGGCTATGTGTACATTTATTTATATCTATTTTAATTTCCAAATATCTCTATGTGCAAAAATGTAAAGGTTTCTTTTTTCTGCTGATCTGTATAAAGAATACATCTTAAAGATACCAAGAAATATTAATCTCATTATTTTTATGGCCTTGTCACCACACCAATATAAGGGAGAAATCAGTTGACACCTGGAAATCAAACTTGAGGAACATATGAAAGCCATAGAAAGGTCTGCTATGCCAGAACATATCTGAAGGGAGAAGAAATCACACTACTTTCAAGTAATAGATAAGGAGCTTCATTAGTGGGTAAGAACATTAAATGTAGCTATGCTTAAAATTGCTTTATGAGATATATATATATATATATATATATATATATATATATATATATATATGCAAACATTAGCCTGATATATATATATATACATATATATATATATATATATATATGCAAACATTGGCCTGATATGTATATATATATATATATATATATATATATATATATAAATTGGCCTTATATATATGTATGTATATAAATAAAAATATATATATATATATAGATAGATAAATAAATAAATATATAATATATATATATATATACATATATATATATATATATATATATATATATATATATATATGTATATACATATATGTATATACATGCATATATATATATGTATATATACACATATATATACACACACACATATATATGTGATTAAAAATTGTGGAACACAGTGGATAAACACAAACAATTTCAATCAATTAATATTTTGCCTCTGAATTTACAAGGCTTCATCAGAAAACTTTTTATTGTTTTGAAACAGAACTGCTGGAGGAGTAGGTGTTACAAAATGTTAGATTTGGCGGTGGGGCGGGATGATTAAAGGATTTAGGGTAGGCTGAGGCTAATTTGTGATGGGTGTTCAGGAATTTTTATGTTTTGTGCTTTTCAAAGTTTCAATGAAATACGTTTTTATATATTTTTTGCATCAGTTATCCTTTGTTTGTTTTGATATTGTTTTCTTGAGTTACAATTTTTGTGATAGCTGGCATAAGGGGGAAAAATCCAGGCCTATGTTTTATGGTCTTTGAATTCGCAATAACTGCTGATTTGCATAGGCGGCCTAAATTCTTACAGTGTGCAGGTTTAAGTATATGATCAACATCTATCATGTCATTTGTCTTTATCAATCTGAGGTGTTAATAGTCGTCTATCTAAGTTTCATTGTTTCCCCGATGTAGATTTTGTCACAGTCATTGCATAGAATGGTGTAAATACCTGCATTGGAAATGTTAGGAGGGTTTGTGAGTTTGGAGATTTCTAATGGTTTGGGATGCAGTTTGCATGATTTTTATTCCTAATTTGTTTTGTTTGTTGTAGAATAGTTTGTTATGTATGTTGATTGGTAGGGCTGTGCCTGTGAGTGGCGGAGGAGGTGGTGTTGGAAGTGGGGGTATTTTTCGATTTCATAGTTGAGTATATTTTGAGTACTTTTTTCATAGTATTTAATATGAAGTGCCTGGGCTATTTTAAAGTTTTGAGAGAGTCCTCAATGTGTTTGTATTCATATCACAAATTAACCTCAGCCTCACAGAAGAAGGTTCAAGCTTGCTGGTGCCTCTCCTACAAAAAGTCACCATTTTTCGCGAACCCCACCAAATTTGGAGAGCTAAAAATCAACATAAATCTGGCAATTTTTGGAATTGTAAACTCAAATTTTGGGGAATGTCTAACTTTAACACAGTCCACATCTGTACAAAATTTCAGAAAAATTGAAGAGACATTTTTACTTTTTTCTAGATGATTTGACATGGAATTGCCCAGTTCAGTTTTAAAACAAAAAAAAAATTCTGATGAAGCTTCGTAAATTCACAGAGGTGAAATATTAAATGATTGAAATTGTTTGTGTTTTATTCACTGTTTCTCAACTTTTAATCACATTTTGTTGGATTTTACCTAATTTGATATTAGTTAGGATTGAAGGTTAGGATGAAGTCTATCATATGGCTATGTTTTAATTTTGGGTGGGTCCAAGTAATTTTATGTTTAAGTTTTAGCTGGAACAGAGTATTGCAAATAGTTATATTGAGCTCAGAACAAAGCTCATGTAGCTTCAGTTCATTTGCATTTACTTTACCAATACCATAACGTCCAAGCGCATTCCATATTTCAAAATTCCTGCCAATGGGTGCATTAAAATCATCAAGTATGATCTACTTATCATCCTTTGGCATGAAGACAATAGCAGTGTGAAGGGCTTCGTAAAAAGTCATATCAGTCTTTTCCTCAGCCAGGAGGGTTGGGGCATAGACAGAGAATAAGGTTGCATACTGTCCATACTGCAGTTGGATAAGCAGTTTCATTATACAATCATTAATACTTGAAGGAAACTCAAAAAACTTTGCTAGTCTTGTTTTAACTGAAATCCAACACCACCCACATGCCATTCACCCTTTGGCTTTCCAACTAAAAAGAATTTATAACTCAATGATATTTCAATCAATTGATCCTCCTCTGACAATCAGGTTTCCAAGAGAGCAGCAATATCAATCTGTAATGTCTGAATATCAATCTTTGTCACAAGTGTTGTTCTTCTTTCCAGATCATTTGAAGAGTTATGATCAAGAAGAGTTCTCACATTCCAACAACAAATGTTAAGTTTAATCTGGTCATTTGAAAATTGTTTTATGTTTCTTTTCTTCCTGCTAAAAACGAACCCCCATTAACCACAGAAAACTAACCAGTGTTGAGGTGCTTTTCTAGCATTATCCCATTAGTTTGGATGAGCAGTTATCTCCTAAATAAGGTTGCTCAGACACAAAAGTCTCCGCCGGAGTCAGTCCCTGTCACAATGGACACAACTATGTTAGGATAAGACTCCTGGTGCTAATGTGTGGATATGTAACTGCATGCTTCTAACTGGTCAGGTCTGTGCACGTCATCACTCATCCATCACCATGAGACTTTTTTTTAGAGAGGTTGATAGATGAAAATATAACAAGGGAATATTTGTACATCATGATATTATAGTGATCAACACTTGTACAATATGAATACAACTCTCTAAATCTTCATGATTATTATCCGGTAACAAGCCGATATTTGGTAATCACATCAATCGCAAGTGTTATATCAGAGTTGTCCTTCTTCTAGTTACAAGGAGTAAGAGGTTCAACACTCCCAGAAATGTTAAATTATTCATTCACTAAATCATTTTTTTCTTTCAGTCAATCATACACTCACCTTTTCTTTTGCTAACTCACTTTTCAAATTGGCAGTATTTCTGTGATTCATTTTTAGTCTATTCTTCATTACTATCCACCCATTTTTTTCTTAGCACTTTTAATATATTTTACACTAGCTGCAGTACCCAGTAATACCTGGGAAAGATGGGGTTATTTGCAGAGTGTGTCTGAAAATGCAAGGGGACCTGGATGCCCATACTGGATTTTCTATAGCAACCTTTGCAGATCAATTTTTTGTATGGAACTATTATGGCAGATCAATATTTTGTATAGAACTTAGCACCTTTAATGTTTTTGACATGGATCAATCCATTTTAACATTTAGGTTATGATAATAGTCTGACCAGACAGACAAACATCCAACCATACACAGAAATTATAAAAAAATTCTATAAACAGAATGTGACTTGAAAATGGAGCTCTAGTATTAAAAGTAAATTGAAATTTTAAGTAATGAAAAATATAATACTATATTTAAACATGTAAAACCAAAACAGATTCAATATTGTTTTTTTAACTTCTCTTTTATATACATCATATCATTTTTTTTAATGATACTATATTTTATTATTTATATTTTTGCTTGAAGGCAATTACAATGCGTATATCGCATAAAATATATACTATATTTATCTCAGTTATATGATCTTTACATTAATTGAAATCAGTGTAATAAAAAGCAAGTACACTTAGTAAAATATGTTTCAAACTTTTGTTAATTCCATAACTAGAGGCAGAGTATATATTTACCAAACCCTCAACACTAGCTGGATGTGAGATGGTCAATTTTTAAGTAGTGATTAACAGGTTTGAATTCAGATTTTCCTTCTCTTAGACTAGATGCTATACGAAGGTTAAAGAGCCTAGTCTGTCCTATTATTTAACCCATAACTATAGGGAGAATAATTGGATTCATACCTTCCCAATAGTATTAGAACTATGTGAAATGCAACCAGCCTTGTCCAGGATTTGAACACATGTTGCCAAGTCCATTTCCTATGGTGATAACCATTACACCACTTGCTTCTTCAAAAGTGATACTTTCTCAACAATTGTTTAACCCTTTTATCAAATTTTGTTATTTTTTCCCCTCTCTACTCCCCTCTCTCTGTATATATATATATATATATATATATATAATCTTAATGGCAGTGGAAGAATTTTCTTGACTCATGACTTTATCCAACCTCTCTCTCAGTCTTTTAAACTGTGTGCTCAGTCTCCTGTGATGTCTTGATGGTCACTGGCATCTGGAGAACCAAGACAAACCAACCTCCACATTGACATTTGACAAAGTCATGAAGATTCATCTTTTTCATACAAGTCACAATCCCAGATATATGTAAATTTCATACTTTTTATTCATGAAATTCAGGCACCTCAACATACTTTTGACAAGGTGACAAAGTTTTAGTAAAAATGCTTAACATTGTAAAATATTTCTATCTTATTCTAACAGAGCTACATGTTGTTGCCTGGGATTTTAAAAGTTAAAAATAAATCTCTTATCTATATTCATACACCGATTAATAAAATTCTATATATTTATTTTATAATATTTTATTCTTTATATATTCTTGTTTTTAAGTTGGTTATTTTTATCATTCTTCTTGTTTGCATTTTTTTATAAAATTTTTTATGTTGTATCCTTTATTAATTTGCTTTATTTTTTTAATCATTTTTTGAATTATTTTTTTAATATATCATTGAGTTATACCCTTATATTTTTATTTAGCTTTTCTTATGAAAAATGAGGGGTAAAAAGTTTTTTAACCCCTTCTCAGACAAAAATTGGGTATGGATTTTTATTGAACTTTAGGCTTTGGTAGTCCCCACCAATTTTCCTTTATAAAAGGACATGCACTTGGTTTTTGTACAAACAAACATACAGAATCTTTCTTTTTTATATATAGATGATATTTCATTAAAACTATATATTCTTAGTGTTTTGACTTTAAAATACAAAATAAAAGTATAGAAGTAATTCAAAATTATTTGCTATGTTTCCTATTGTCTTTTTATATACTTGCTCTCTGGCTACATTCCTATATTAACCCTTTCTTTTATTATTTTCATTAATCAATGTGGAATACATAAGAAATTTATTTGTTGATTGGTAAATGACAATTGATTTTATTGTATGTTTGCAGTGGTAAAGTTTTTAATTTTGCCAGAAATATTCTCAAGTTAGACATCCTTAACTCTTGATCAAGCATTATTTTTTTTTTTTTTTTTTTTTTAATCCCCCAAAAATTTTATTTGTTTTAACAGGAAATAGGTATGACATCTGGAGGTAAAAAGCGTAAAAAGACTGCACTGATGTATCCTGACTGTCACAGAGAAGCCTCTATGGTATCATCACATATTGATGGTGTAGATAGCTGGAACGATGGAGATATAATCCATGATATTAATGTAAATGTACAAGGTATGTAAAAGTAAATCTAAATTTAATGTCATAAATGTGAGGGATAAGTTTCAATAATTTTTGTTTTTATAAGTATTCTTGAAAGATTATTTAAATAGTACCATTCATATGTAAAATTATATGATAAACATTATATGAGTTAGATTAAATTGTTTTATGCTATTGTAAAATTAAGATCAATCTTAAATGTATATCTTAAATACACGCATTTTTTAAATGACTAAATATTCCAGTGATTTATGCCCTTTTAAAAATAAGTTGTGTTATTTTTATTATTTTAAAAGAAAATTGCATAAAATATGAAATATAATCGAAGAATCAGCTTGCCTTCATTATTCAAGGGAGGTAACTACTGAGGTCAAAAAAGTAAAATTAAAAACTGGTCAGAGAGTATATTCCACTTCCACAAAGTTCAATTTATAACTTGTATAACACTTTTTTGGCTATATTTTTGTCTGATGTGAAATGTATTATTTTTAGAAATTGGGAATGTGCATTATGCTTTTGATATACATTTCTAGAAGTGCAATGGCCTCTGTTTATTACACTTGTACATAAAGTAGCTTATTTAAAATTTATATAATGCATCATTGCTATAATATTTTTCTAAAACATTAGTATGTTCACTTCACTGAAGCAACTGAAAGCAGATTTGTTTATTAATTATAAACTGATAATGTTTTAATGAAATTCATCATGTTAATTCAGAAAAATCAAATTAGAAACTATAGAACTAATTTAGCATAAAGGAGAGAAAATGTTTAAGCTTCAATAAAATGAACAATAAATCTTCCTATCTATTTCAGATCAGTATTCTTCTCACTATTCTCTGGCACATACACCTTGGATTGATCAGAATACATTTATGACGCCTATAAAACAGAGGTTTTCCTGTCCTATGGATGCCAGGATGTCTCCCAGACATATGCACAAGTCAAATGGTGAGGAACCTTCTGAACGCAGACAACAGACAGGCTTAGCTCCTGCAAAACCTTGGACTTTACCAGAAAGCAGGAGACCAAATTTTGATTTCCCACAATTACCAACTGGAGGACAATCAAACTACCAAGGAAACGTAGATCACTTGGTGCAGTTACCATTACCAAAATACTATGTTCTGGAACCAAATCCAGACAATTCCCCACAGGTACCACATCGAGATTCCTCTGTAGAGGTGGACCACTCTGTCCAGTTACCACTTCCTAAGTATTATGTTTTGGAACGTAACTCCCAAACTCCACCCCTTATATTATATCCAGAATACCCTGAAGAGACTGAACATTTAGATGAAACTGCTCAATTACCTCTTCCAAAAGATTACGTTCTTGAACCAGATTTTCAAAACCGTCCACAGGTAACATACACAGAAACCTCTTACCTTGGAGTATAATAAAAAATAATATTGACAGTGTTGTGAATAAAACCTCTTTGACAAAAACACTTAGTTACTGGTGATTAATAATTTCCAGTAATATAATAGAATTCATGAATTGTTTCATTTTTTGCACACAAAAGCAGCAATCAAAACCATTTTGACACAAAATTTAATCATTGGTGATTAATAATTGTATTTGGTTGCCAGTTGTGGGATAGTTTTTCATGAATTCCTTGGTCTTTTGCGAAAAGTACATATCTTGCTACCTAATGTTTTCTTTATAAAATTTGGTGGTTATAAGAATTTTTTTTTTTAATGGTTAGACTTAGAACCCAAAAACTGCAACATTTAAAAATAATTAAAATAAATTATCATTGGAGTTTGTTTTTTTTAAATTGTAATAGTTTGATCTTAAAACTTCCTTCAATGGGGAATAAACAAATGGTAATAAAAATGATAATGTGGAAGAGTTGAGCAAAGGGAATTAATTTTTTCTAAGAGTGACCAATTTTATCAATTTATTGCTGATACTTAGTAAACTTTGGGAAGTGTTTTATTTTATTTATTTATTTATTTTCTCTTAGAGTTTAAATAGATTTAAGTTTGTAAATAAACATTCTAAACTAAACTATGATTTACTAAGAAATAACAATTCTTCATGCCCCTAGTTTGAATCTACTTTTTTTTCTTCTTTTTTTTTTTTTTCAAATAATCCAGTCTGAAAGAAATTTAGATGAGTAGTTCTTTTGGGCAAAAACTGAAATATCTTTGTTTTAATATTTTAATAACATTGTTTTGGTATCGCTGAAAAGGGAAGAGAGGTTCAGACAACACAAACATTGACCTTATAAGTGTTCATATATATGCATACATACATATGCATGTATGATTGTATATGTGTGTATGCATATGTGTGTGAGTATATATATATATATATATATATATATATATATATATATATATATTAAAAATAAGGGGCCAACTGTAGGTTTCTATTTTATGGAATCATCAATCCATGCCAACATGACTCAGCATGGATAGAAAGAAGGAAGTAGTAT
>CM042151.1:16643760-16658760 GCA_023376005.1 Doryteuthis pealeii | reverse complement strand
TTTTGTCATCTCCCCTTATGTTTCTTTTTTCTTTTTCTTTTTTCCCTCTATTCACTGTTGCTTTTTCTCTCTCACTGCTGTTACTTTTTATCATCATGTCTAATTGTTTGAATACACGCACACGCACACACACTACAATGCAGAACAACTACTAACCAGAAATATGCATGAACATGCATTTTGAGGAAAATGGAACAATCATACAGCCACTGTTTTGTAATATTAAACATACAAGTACAAATGCATACATTTTGCTTTTTAACAAGTATTTTTATTATCTTATTTATTTATTTATTTATTTAATTTTTGGAAATGCTCAAATCCTTATTATTATCATTATTATTATTATTATTATTATTATTATTATTATTATTATTTGAAATTGCCTTCCTCTCCTCTCCCTCATGCCAACTCTCAGCAGTAAGCATCTAGGCATGTATACATAAATTATACGGCAAAAACATTAAAATTTTCTTTTCCAATGCTTACTCAACAAGTATTGAAAAGGGACTCACTATAATTTAAAATTACATTTGATCTAGATCACATTTTAATTGATCCAATATATTTTACATTTATATTCTATACTTATCTTCAACTCTTCTCCACTCTGATCCATACATGATGGTCCAAGAGTAGGGATAGATTAATCTAGCCTTACTCTTGGACCATCAACTAGATCACATTTATTATACTCACTATATAGAAGCATTAGGGACAGTATCACTTGGTATACTAATCATATCAATATAGAAAACTCATTTGTTTATCCACATGTTACAAAAAAATGCTTGTATCATAGTAGTTTGATCATCTAGCTATGAATATGCCCAGATCCTCAAATATTATATATATATATATATATATATATAATCACATGCATAAATTCAGCTACAAGAACACTTTGTCTTTTATCTTTTACAGTAAACTAAGCTATGTTCTCAGATATATTTTACCTAATAAGAGAGAATAAAAAATCAAAAAATGAATCTATCATCTGTTTTACATTATTCTGTGAGTGTACGGATACTAAGTATGTAGTTGCACAGAACATAGAAACATTTTAAAAGTTCTTTTAGCATTCAAATTCCCCCTTTTACTTGAACAGGCATTGGGTGCTATATAATTGCAGCAGTAGCTGTGTCTAAGATATCGGTATTTGTCTGATAAGATAAGATTGCCATTTAAACAATGAATGAATACTTTTTATACTCATTTTATAAACAAACTGGTTTATTTATGAGTATATAAATACATTGCTTTCTTGAAATACAGATGATTTTGTCTTGAATAAAAATTATTTCCCTTCAATTGTTTTTTAAATTTCTAAAACCATATTGTCTATTATCTATTACTTGTTAAGCAAAAAGAAAAAAAGAAACATTATTTTTATTAATAAGATATAATTCATTTTAATCTCTCCTATTCTTTAAGAAGGTATATGAATACTTATAATGTGCTATGCCCGGCAGATGCATGGCATCCAAATACAAACAAAAAACAGAGACTAAATTATTTCAATATTGATAAGTATCTGTTCACCTCCAAAAAATAACAACAGTAGTAGTAGTGGTAATAGTAGTAGTAGTTGTTGTAGTAATAGTAGTGGATAAAGATAGTATCACATTTTTACTTGAGTAAAATACAATAAAATGATGCAAAAATTGTAGGAAAAATAATTCCATTTTCTGAACTTTATGATGATAATAATAGTAATGAGAATGATATCTTTAAAAATAAACATAAACCCGGACTTTGCAAATAAATTGTACAGAAAAAATATTTTTTAAAAATTCAAAATATTTAAATAAAAAGCAGTTTATTTAATTCTTTCGATATATCTTGATAGTATAAATAATTGGTCTAAAAATGCATAATAAAAGTATCCTTAGTGTGTAAATTTAAACCAAGTCAGTGCGTAAACACTTTCCTAAAAGATAAATTTTTTGTGTGTGTATGTGTGTGTGTATAATGAAAAGTATTAAAATATAAAGTTTATTCTAATTGACTGTCATATGATCTGTGTCAAAGGGTGTTTATTCAGTAATGTGCTTGAGTTGGTGTCTAAGAAACTCAGTCATGCTATTGTTATATGTTTGAATGAGAAGCTTAGCAGCTGTGGTTTCGGAGATGAAACAAAACAATAGTTATTTGCATTACTAAACTCCTGACATTCAAATTAAGGACCCACAAAATATTAACCACCTGGTGTTTTTAACCTGATACAGAAGAAAATTTTTTTTTGAGTATTGCACCTTTTCATTCTCTTTTTTCTTGATTTATAATAATTTTCTCGTCTGACTAAAAATTTGGGGGTGAAAGAATTAAAGACAATAACTACATTTGAAATCTAAAATTCACTTTATTCTTTATTCTAAATACAATGTTTCTACTAATATGTAGGTATTGTCCCCTTTTAAAATATTCCTTCAAGGCTAAATATTTTTACATATCTGGTAATAATGTCCCTTAAGATATAGCATCTTTCACTCTGACTCCCCCTCACTATCAACTTCTTCATCCACAATTCCTAGCACCCTAAATGGCTGCCCCCATGTACTCATATGCTACTAGCAAGCACACTGTCCACTTCTTACTCTTTTTATATTCATTGTTTGAGTCCTTCTCTTGTTCCTTCTTTCTTTACCTGTGTTCATCACGATTTTACAGAAAAGCAAGAAAAGAAGGGGAGAAGAAATTACCTAAGATTTGGAATTTGGAATCCGTATACTTCAGACATGTCAATCCTACTTTATTCAAGGGTAGTAAATCTGATACCTTGTAGTAGAGCTGATGGGTGATCATTTGATGGATGTCTTATGGATCAAGGTTCTCAAAATATTACATGCCTTTGATTAATGCTAAAATGGATTTTAAAAAGGGTAAATATATTAGTTATCTTTCAGTTTTGCATTCTTCTATCATTTCCAATACTTGGGTATATTTGTAACAGGCGTGTGATTTTTTTATTTTGTTTTTATTTTATTTTACTTCTGTATATTTTTCATTTTTTCTTTCTGCTCTAGCCTACTAGTATAAAAGATAAATTCTTATACATTAGCTATGGTACTCAAATAAATTGAGATACACAAGGAAATCATTTTTTTAGCTAAAATTCATTTAAAATGAAATATTGATATACAGTAATTATTCAGTAAATGCTTTTCATTTCTAGCTGAAATTTTGCCGTAAAAGAATACTTTTATCCATGTAATTATAGAATATCTGTTTCTTGAAGTTGTTTGAATATCTTTATTTTTTATGCCTGTGCTTTTATATAGAATTTACTTCCTTGTTTAAATTTTTGTTATGAAAATGTAAAAAGATAGCAGTTTATTTCATAAAGTACTGCAATGCTAAATATATATATCAGCTTCTCAACAGCTTAATTTTTCTTATTAATGTAGAAATATGCATTAAACATATAAACTAAGTAACAAAGAAATTAGCCACTGCAGGAATTTGAACCCGTGATGATGAAAGTATGTTACTTATGTTACAGCATTTTATTTGTTTTGATTTGATTTAGTAACCGAGAAGTTGATATTGGATCAGTTGAATTTTTAAAAGATATTTATATAAATAAGAAACTTTAAAACCTTGAATAGAATTTGTTTCTCTTTTTCTTTCTTTGCATTCTATACACATTCCTTTGTGTTTGCATTTAGAAACTGCAGGCTCCGTACCACCTCATGTAATAAAAATCCAGAAAATTTTATATTGAAAAACGGACTTTTAACATAAATGTGGCACATTTAAATAAACTGAAACAAAAAATAAGACTGTTTACAAAATAGATTATCTATTCAGCATTGAATTTAGAAAATTTGGTTTTATAAGTAATATCAAATCATGAATTTGTTGCTTTTACCAACTTAATATTTTCAGTCCTTTGTTAATCTTTATTATTATTGTATTTATAGAAATATACATTGATGCATGCTTCATCTACAAGTTTGATTATTGTTTGATGTTTAAACTAATGAATAACTTATTTTTAGAGATTTAAAAATTATTAGAATTTTAGAGAATTATCATATGGATTATTAATCTATTTGAAGAGTGATCCATTCAGATATTTGATCATTGTTTAAAAAAAAAAAAAAAAAAAAACACATACACTCACTTTTTAATTTTTATTATTGCTTTAAAGAAAACTGAAATATACCACTTATTTTATTTCAAGATAAAAATTGGTCTCACTGTGGTCTGGAACCAAAATACAGAGAAAAAAAGCTGAAGTCTTATAGCAGCAGCTGTGATTGAATTCCTTACATATTTCTACCAAGCACAAGCAAGTAAAATGTCTTTTCTTTTTTTAAAATTCATCTCCCTAAATAATTTATGCATTATCATAACACTAGAAATTGGCACATTTATTATTTAAAAAATGCTTTTATTTGAAGTATTTCTGTTGATATTTAAAAGTATAATTACTTAATTGTTTTTATTTATCTTTAATGCATAGTAAGAATTGCAAATAGATGTTGATATAATGTTTCAGAATTATAACATAAACATTTTTATTACAATGCATGTTTGTCTATTGTTCAACCCTTGATTTATAGTAACAAAATCATTAATTCATTAAATTAATTTTTGAATAAATGTGTTGCACCTTATCTTTATTATTATGTTTAAATTTTAACCTGATACTCATATATAGGTTGATGCCAATTTTTTGCCTTTAAAATTCAACCTGTACACAGGGGGAGTCCTCTATGGCATAGTGGTTAACATTATAGTAAGTGAGTTTGAACTCCAGTCTTGCTATTATGTCCACCTTCAGAATAATACCCTTGAAAAAGGTCTGAAATTCCTTATCCCCCCCCCCCCGCCAGCTATGTGTTAAATATTACCACTACTGTCATTTTACAAGGATGGCATTAAATAACCCACTAAGGTTGATATGCCATTAAACAAAGAAACCAAATAAAAACAATCAACCAACACGTGAGTATTTGCAAGACTAGCTTAGTTTTGTTTGGCAAAAATGTTGAGCACCTGGTGAGGACTGAACTCACTACAGTAACAATAGTCTGCAAGGCTAGCTTGTTAACCACAATTACATAATGAAATATTCTAATTTTATAAAAAGATAGGTACTATATATATTTGTGTACAAACCTTGTGTGAGACTAAATTAAGCCATATGTTCTCATGTGTATAGACCAACTCTTCTCTTTATTTATGGTCACAAAATCATTGATTTATAAAATTCATTTTTGAAGTTAAGGAGGGTTGCTCCTAGTCCTTTTCTTTAGGTATGAATTTCAATCTTAGTAAAGTTATAATTTTATATTTGTAGTCATTTTTTCCTAAAAACCAGATCTTCAAAATTCAACTTAAATGTGGGTGTGTATAGCAATTTGTTGATATCTTAAAAATCTTTAACAGATGTAGATTTCAAATCTGTAAATAAATTCCAAACTATTACTGACCATTTAGCATTTGACTATATATATATATATATATATATATATATATATATATATATATATATATATATATATATATAAGAAACCTTTATAAACACCATTACTCAAGAGATTCACTTTATTTGTTCATGAATTGCAAACAATATTTCAGGGTTTTAGTACAAAATTTGGAATGATGACTAAAAATGAAAAAGTAAAGAATTAAGAGTATTTTTTCAAATAATTTGTTTATTTTGAATGTGAAATCTTACTAATAAATAAAACTAAAAGCATCCCCTGCTGAAAGTACCTCTTTGTATGAAATGAAGCTTGAATAACAACCAGTAAGTTATAGACTGATTTATTTGAACTGATGTTCTTATTTTGGTTGTTCAGTTGTATCATCTGATATCAGTAGTCTGTCCATGATAGATAATTTGTTTATTCTTCATAGATTAATTCATACTTGTGATTCTATTCCTACTTCTTCAATTGAAACAGAGAAATGGGAATTTCACTGTCTAATCTAGATATTCCGCCACTAAGTACACTGCATACACTTATTTTCATAAGGCCATTCTCCAGGGGTGATGGAATTTTAAAACCTTAAACCTAATAACTGTTCTAGCCTCATCTTAGATTGTTACCAAATGTGACAAACACCTAAAGAAGGCTGAAAGGTATAATGGTCAAAACATTGTGACTATAAAAAGATGAGAACATCAGTTCAAATAGATTAGTGTGTAATCATAATTACTCATCTAAAAATTAATACAGAAATTAATAAGTTTCTTCTGACTAGTCTGCTTTTTTAACTCTTTGCTTTAAGGCTACCTTCAACAGGTAGGTATTTACCCAATCTGTTTACCACAAATAGGATGTGACATAAGGTTGAAAGTATGGGGCTTCTAGTGAGATCAAACTCGCTATTCAGTATTAATGGATTTGCAAGACTAGCTTACTAACCATTACACCACAATGGGATGCCTTTTACCTTCAACAGGTTTATCTTCAAGTTCAATATTAAATCACCACCTAATTATAAAATTTATATTTTAATGAATTGCAAATAAATAAGAAGAATTACTCTACAATTCACATTTAATAGTTATCCCCTTTGATAAATTATATTAATTAGGGTGAGCATGAATGCATATTTCACACTATTATTATGAATAAAAAATAAATTATTTAAGAAAATATTAAAAATAGGCACAACAATAAAGCCTACAAAAATGTTCTAGGTAATAATTTTTATTTGAGCATGTCATAATTTGCCACATAAATAGAGAAGGGAAATGAGAGTTTATTGTTTATTTTTGCAGATAACGTGGTGATTTTGTCCAACATCTTCAATCTGGATGGATTTTACCTTACAAGGAACATGTTGGTACCAGTGTGTGTACTACTGTCTGCTCTACACATGTGCTTTTGTGCGGACCTCACCTATACTGTGGAAGAAGGGAAGAGTCCAGGCAGCTATGTGGGAGACATTGCTGCTGACTCACACTTAATGGACACTGTTCGACCTCAAGACCGCAGCCTCATCACCTTCAACCAATTACAGGTGAGACTGCCTGGAAGTTCCCAGTTGTTTAGTGTTAACAAGAAAACTGGAAAACTGTACACTGCTCATATACTGGATGCTGAATCTATGTGCAAGCATAAGAAAGAATGTTTTGAAATTGTAGAAGTGGCCATTCAAAAAGGAGCATCCTTCATGAGAGTTTTAGAGATTAAAGTTATAATACAAGATGTCAACGACCATGTACCTGAATTTCCTTACAAACAGGTGAATATAGAATTTTCAGAGGAATCTACAAAGGGGACAAGAAGATCAATCCCTAATGCTGTTGATAAAGATATTGGAGTAATTAATTCACAGATTACTTATCAGCTTAAAAAGAATACCAATGATCCATTTACACTATCTATATCAGAGAGTGTGGATGGAACATCAAAACTTGGAATCAACTTAGAAGAGACATTAGACAGAGAAGTGCAAGACTCGTATATGGTTCAGGTTATTGCTAAAGATGGAGGTTCTCCACCAAAACAAGCAGCCCGCTTAGAGTTTGTCTTGTCACTTTTTAACCAGAGGTTTGCAAGATGGATAAAGCGGTCAACTTTTAAGGAAAACAAGATAATATATAAGATATAGTACCTGTCTGGGAATATAGTAAAAAAGAAAAGTAAAGGGCCCAGACGTGACCTATGTGTGGTATGCAGTCCATCCCCTTTTCACTAGTGCTAGACCAAAGTGTTTTGTATGAGGTGGAGCACCAAACACCTAAACCATCAGCTTCCCACTACAAACAGATCATGGCCACATGTTGTACGATGAGTGAAAAAAGCCTTCTTAAAGACCATTGTTAATTTGTAGTGCGAGCAAGTAGCTCAATAAAAAGCAAACCACATGAACAGAGGCATTGCAAATTTTTAAGCAAGACAAACAAACAATGATTTGTTGGTGAAATCAACTGCTACACATTTCAGGAAATTGAAGGGTGGTGGTGGTGTGAGTTTAATGGCATACAATCTGATCTGTTATGTCATGCTAGCAGTTAAGAAGAATATTGTTGTGTATCTACTATTTACACTTTATATAATGGTTTAACAATGTTTAGCATCGATGACATGTTGTATTATTATTAGTCAGTCATAATTCTAGGGGTATAATTATTTCCTTTTAAAAAGACAGAATTCTTCTGTGTGACTTTTTCAAAAGATCTTCTATATTGTTATTGCAGTCAAATAACAGTTTCTGATGTGAAGTTCTCATTTGGTTTTTGTGTTTAAAATGGGAATGTCAACTGCTAGCAACATCAATCTGAAAACCTCCTTCACAAACAATATTTACTGTTACTTCCATCTTGTGCAATTATTCCTTTTTTTACAATTACTCATGAACATCAACTAATCCAACATAGCTGTCCATGTAAAGATATATTGATTGTCCATCTTACCATTTTTGACTCATATGAAGTTTTCATTAAAATAGTTACTGTCTCAATTTTTGTTTATCCCTGCTAATGTTAAGTACCCAGCTAGTATAAAAAAAAAAAAATCTGGCCTGTGATTCACCTTTTGACTCAGCCACCATACAATAAGAAGAACTGGATGCAATTATTTTTCAAGATATATTGTCTCTTATAGTCTATTATATGAATACTCGATTTCCTTAAAAAATCACAACGCAATGTTCATCTCACAACCAAGCCTCGGTTAAAAAATATGACACTGTAAAATCACTGATTATCTAGCATTGCTGATCTTGCCGAAATCTTATTTATAGTCTGTCACCTCAGCTTAAATTATACCATCCATTCAGCACAAGAAAGAAAGTGGAAAGGATGGAGAGGAAGAGGTACGGCAGAGTTAAACTATAATAAGATAAGAAAGAAAAAGAGTAGAGGAAATATAGAGGTGTAGCATGGCAGAGAGGGAGAGATGGTGATCATTCCATATGGACATAATGAAATGATATTAAGAAATATAAAAAGCAAAAAATAAGTAAAAGTTAAATCAAATCATTAAACTTTTAGATATTGAAGTATTTATCCAAAGCTCTTAAGAAACATAAAGCTTGTGTGGTGTAATTGAAGTATGTATACTGCGGTAGTATTCCACATATCCTGCTAGTTTTTAGTTATCTGCTAAGATCTTACCATTGGGTTTTAAAGATTCTTGTGAAAAAGAGAAAGAAAAGTACATAACACTTACGCAAGAAAAAATTACATTCAATTATGAAAGGTTGAAAGCAAAAGAAATTGCAATAATCAACACCACCTGTTATTGCCAAGAAACAATTAACAAAATATCACATGGCAACCAAAGCATTTAATTATAAGACATATTGATTCTATCCATTTTTTACTGTATTGTTTAATCTTACCAAGAAATCACTGAACTCTTGACCATTCCCTTCATTCTTATGAAGTAGTAAGTAAGACATATTGAAGTCTCAGGCTTTCAGTATCCTCTAATTACGGTAAGTAAGCAAGATAACTAAAAAAGCAAGGGGTAATTAAATTGCGTTTATTGATTGGGTGTATCAACTATGTCCTCATCTATATAGTAATTATTCTTGTCGTTAATCTTTATGACCGTGCATCTTGCTACACCAGCTGATTAAAAATGAAATCGGTCAAATCATCGCAAGATGTAATAAAAAAATGTAAATCCTGATATCTGTTCTGGCTTAGTATGCCAAATTCTTATTTCTTATGCAGTGTTTGTTTGCCTCAGGTAAATAATGAATCATCATTTTTATTATAAAGAAATAAAAAAAAGAAAAGAACATTGGTACCACAGAAAAAAAAAGATAATAAGAAAAGAGGTAGGGGGAAGAGAGAGAGAAGGGGTGAGTGCTTGAAGTGATAATGCTAATTGTCTGTTTTCACCAAACATGATGAAAAGATATGAAATAAAGAGTTAGTACTTGTTCAGGATCCTCATCTATGAGTCAAATAGAAAAAAATGAGGTTTAAAAAAAATGTTGAATATCCATCAGAATGAATTTAAAACAAAACATCTTCAACATGAAATAATCCAACAAGGGTTGATATTTGCCATAAAATCCAAATACAACCAACACAAAAAAACTTAAAATCTATGAAATCTGGCCCAGTTTTATATCCTATTTCACAGAAATGCATAATATTTCAAATTATTTGATTATCAATTCAAGCCGATGTGCTTGGAGAGAAAAGATTTTGCCAAGCCAAATGATATGCCGGTGAATGAATCTAATTTTTTGAAAATCATGTGCCCTTTTTCTCTTTTTGTTTAACAAAGGAACATTGTATATTTTACTTCAAGTTTTGGCCAAAGGTCTTGAATTTTCTATTTTTCTTTTAGAGGATATGTCAAATTCCTAGAAATTTTACATTAAATTTATCTTATTATACTAGCAACGTTATGTACAGGTCGATTTTTAAAATTCTACCAAAGAGTGTAGTCGGCATATTGTACGCGCCCAACCAAAAGGGGACAATAAAATAAATAGTCTGACAGACTTGTCTTAACCTTAGTAGGGCATCCAGTCTAGGAGATTGAATGCTCAGAATTAAATCTGTTAAATCCAGCTTAAAATGACCTTGTGTTCACATCCTGCTTGCATGGAGGGTGAGTAAATGTTAAATATGGGGTTTTTAAACTAGGAGACATTAGCAATGCAACCAGACACAAAACGCCAACAAACATATTCAGGTTTCTTAAAGAGGAGAGTTTCTTAAAGAAGAGTAGCCTTCAAGTTTTATAGTTTCTTTGGTACATGGCGATCAACACTGTAAAAACATATTAGATCATATAATCTATTATTTACAAATTGTCATGGGGTAAAAGGTCCAGTCTAAATGCAACACTGATGTTGAAAGACAACCCTTCTCAGAGGGAAGGTTAACTCCAAAATCAAAACTGGAGAACGAAGCTTTGTGATATCCTTTGTGTTGTGACTGAGTTATTAAAAACAACATAAAATCTGGAATGGTTACAATAAGTTTATTACCAGTTGTACAGAAATAGAACAATGAATAAAGAATAGGAAGAAAAAAGACAATTCTACATAGCAGTAACACTGATGTGTTTGTCAGCAAAGCTTAACTTCCCTTGTGTAGTCAGATTTCTTCTTATTTATTGTTTTGTTTGTCGTAGAGTTCCAACTCTTGGTAGGCAAATATTCTCACTCACTATAGCTTAGACAGGAAAAAAATATAAGAGAAGGTATAGTTGTTGGCTGATGGCCTATTGCCGTATCAGTCCGACACTAGTGCTCAACCAGGGAGAGTTGCTGACTGGCACGCCACACCTACCGTTCAGCTCTCCATATTTACCGAAACATATCAGATTACCCAATCTGTGCTACTTCATGCACTGAGTTGGAAGGGGACCTAGTATCCAAACCAGAAACCTTTTTGGGGGCCCAAATTTTTTTTTTTTTCCCCTAAAAGGGGGCGGGGGGCTCTACTACTGAACTAACTGAAAAAACCGTTGCAATTTGCAGACTAACTATTTATCTTGCTTAACTTGTCACTGAGCTGTCACTATATAGACCCATACAATGGCATCTCAACAAGATATGTTACTTAATCCAATTGAAATACATGTCTTAGTACCTTATCATCTTACAATTGTATATTTTCACAAGTTTGAATAATTATGAACAGGATGTTGATCTGATGTTTTTAGATGGTAATGACGGCTATCAATCTGCTCAGATGTGCAGTCACCATCATTCAACATTGACATTTTTTTAGCTATTTTAACGACTCAATACATTATTATTGTGGAAGGAAAAATCCAGTTAATAGTGGAAGAAAATAGGACTGAAGACAGATCTTGACAAAGAAAAAATCATAAGGAACTCTAGCCGACAGAACGTACCAATTTTATAAGTTAAACAGATCATTCATATATAGGTCATGCTGACAGCATCGATATTACATGATTTCTCTTGCCAAGTGTATCTTACAATTCATTCACTTCTGGAGATCCTCTACTCAGCATCCAGAGTCTGCACAGAGGGCGATTGATGTAGATTTTAGCTTGTTCAGCCTACCACTGGTGTGTTCATGGTTAGATCTACAAGAGAATGTCACTTATTTGGTTGTTCCTTGTTCTCCAGTTAGTTCCTGTCATGTCTCACTTTTGTTCTTACTTGAATGGTTTGTATGATAGAGGCATGTGCTTGTAAACGACTTCTGTATAGAGTGCGGCTTCCAGATTTGTTGAATTCAGCCACATTTCTCCCATTTTGATTCTTTTTTAAGTGTTTTATTGAATCCAAGTGGTGCAGCCTTACAGTAGCACTGAATTCTACAGGTTGGAGAATTCTTGCTTTTCCTTATCAGTTAAGATGCAGATTTCCATATGATTGATAATCTGTCTATAAAAAACTCCATGCTTCTATATGATATTGACATCACTTTCTATAGAGAAAATACTATTACCTGATATTTGAAACTTGTCTACTAATTGACTTTGCTTTCTGGTAGAGAAAAATGTTAGACGAATTCAAAGGGAAATATAAAAGAAAGGACAGGAAGCAAAGAATAGCTTTTAAAAATCTGAAACTTTGTTCTCCGCCAAAAAAGAAACATAATTTTACACAATGGCAAGGTTTTTGGTTGGGTTGTTTGGTAGTTTTGTTTTATGGCCAGATCAACCTTTGTCAGTCATTTAATTGCTAAGATCAAAGTCATTTGGGATAAACAAGAAGACTCTGTGCTTAGCATACCTGCATTGTTTAAAATGGTACTCCCAATAAAGTATGAACAGGGATCATCACTGCTTAACTTCAGCTGATCTAATGGGAGAAGTGCTTTCAGCATGACTTACTTGTTAATATACATAGCTTTTATAATCAAAAAAGAAAAAGGATACCAATATAAACATAGACCAATTTTTGCGGCAGAAGATTGACATGTTTAAGTGATAAACTCTGTGAAGGCAGCTGCTTTCTTATGGCAGTCTTGTCGCACTGGTGCCGGTCTGTGTACAGATTGATTTTTAAAATTTGTATAGTGTTGAAGTTACGGCAACCGTACTATAAAACTAAAAATTTGGAACAGTATTTCTGGAATTAATATCATATTCGTTGAAATGTTTCTCAATATGCTTCGCTCTCACTCATTTCGCTTCGAATACAACGGCTGCTTTTCAACAATGAGGTTGATAAAAACAAGAGTACTGGACCAATTTAGATATTCAAGAACCATTACTGTGACACTCCCTTTAACAATAGGAATAAATAAGTATATTGCACAAAATAATAAAGATGCATAAATACACATTACATTCTTTTCCTCGACTGATTTAGAAAAAAAAATAGAATGTATATAGAGCGTCATGAAGGTTGAATATTCCTTCAAGCACTTATGATTCGAAGCAGCGCCAGGATACTCTTGCTAATGTAATTTTATCAGGTATCTTGATTTTTTGGGTATATCATCCTACAAGACACATCCCAAATTGGCAAGGAATTTTGAGGAAAAAAAAATTAAAAACAGATTTCTTCCAGGAAGCATTGAAGTTTTCTCACGTAAATATCTCATTGGCATTACGAGCAAATTTCCGCCTTCTCAATTTTCCGCGTAGAACATGACTTCATCACATGCAAATACATACACAAACACACATAACAAATGATGCATGCATACATAAATACACACACACACGCTTTCTGGGGTTTTTTTTTTTTTTTTTTTTTGTAGATCTTTAAGTGACTGTTTTCTTATTCCTGCATCTGTTGTTGCAGGATTTTATGAAGTGTAAATTTGTGGGTTAGATTGGAAAAATCTGTCTTGATTTGATAATCTTAGTCTTAAGTTATAAATCTATGATAATTAATAGCTTGTGTTCCTTAAAGTTGACTATATCATTCTTGCAACATGCTCTCAGTTAAATGGAAACTGTCAAATGACAGTCTCACTCAAGCTAAATATGGACCATTACTCTTTATTATAAAGAAAGAAGGGAAGAAAGGAGTATGCTACAGAATGTCATAAGAAGAGAAAGATAGTAGGCGAAAAGATTAAGAAAGGTATTTGTAAAACCAATCCCTAATCGGTTTCAATCGAACGATAAGGAAAAGAAGGGAAAAAAAAGAGTGAGAAAAAGTTAAATCAAGATATCATTACTTTTTACATATTACTGCAAGCTCCACTAATCAACATATGCAAACTTTTTGTAATAAATCTAAATTTATACTGATGATTTTTTCAAAAACAACATCAATCTTAGAAAACTAAAATACGAATTATTTTGTCATTAAACTAAATAAGAAAAAAGAAAGACTTTAGGAAAACAATGTTGATTCACTAGCTTTAATAATATATTATATATATATTATTATATTATATATTTATATATATATCAGGTCCACCACAATCTGTCTGATATGATATATATATATATATATATATATATATATATTATAATATATACTAATAAATATATATATATGTTCTGTACCGATCATAGTAGCGTATGTCCACCAGTTGTTAATTCTGTCAAAATTGCAAATTGTTCAAAAATCTGACACGCTCTTACCCCCCAATCTAAAAAGTTAAACCCCTCACAAAAATTACCTAAGTCTACAAAATCCAGAATGCGTGTTTTGCTAATTATGTGCACTACCCAAAGATAGGAGGTCAGAAATTAAACCAAACAATTCCATGCTATATTGCGTAACAACTTTGACACCTTCTCCACCAAGCAATTCATATTCACCTTCCACCCATTGGTGACACCTGTTGGACAATCCTGATGAGTACTACAGATATATTATATATATATATATATATATATTCAGCTTGGCAGTTAAAGATCTCTGTTCTGTATATATATATATATATATATATTATATATATATATATGGTGGTGTGTGTTAGCTGGATTTATAAAAGGGAAGAGGGCCACCGCCCCAGCTGCTAGATACTCAGATTTCCTTTATTTAAAACCTGTTATTTAATATAAAATTTAGGTTTATTGTAACCTAACTTATGGTTTCTTTAATAAATTCATTGTTGAAACAGCTGCAACACGAAGCATTATGTTGTAATACTCGTGTTACTGGGTTTAT
>CM042151.1:16577333-16643660 GCA_023376005.1 Doryteuthis pealeii | reverse complement strand
AACACTGCTTCTACTTAACACAGTAGAGTTTGATCACTTTTTAATGATTCATTCTGATAAGATTGCCAATTCTAATATTAATTATGCTAACCAATAAGTCTGAGTGTACATTTACTTAGCTAATGAGCTCTTTGATTTTTTTTTTTGAGGCCATGTGTCTTCACTTACCTCTATTATTTTACCCCTTTCCGACCAACTCTTTGAAATTAGGGCCACCTAAATGTTCCATGAGCAGAAAAAAAGTGTGCGCACAACACACACACACATTACAGGGCAAGGAAAATTTGGTCTCAGAAAATTAGTCAGAAAACGGTTTTGTCGTCTCAAAAATATGGAAATATCTTTTTAAAAGTGATATTCAAAAGGATAAGAATTTAATAATAGGACCACTATGGAAATCATTCGATGACAATTTTTTGGTTCAGAATTTCTGCGATAACCAATCTCATCATTGTTGCTACAAATAACACGCTCTCAAAGAAAGCTCGAAGGGTTTCAACAGCTGAAATATTGTGAGCTACTAATAACAACCAAGATGAGACACTTGTCCAAGTACATCAGTGTATAATATTTAGATGACTTAGTCATAGACCAATTTTTCTAAGTCTGAATTTTCTGTTCGCCGACCCATCATCACACATTAATATATATATATATATACTATATATATACTATAGTAATGCCAATCATGCTCTTTAATGGAATTTGATAGCGTTAATCTCAAGAATATTGTTGTCTTTCGTTATTTACATGTAAAAACATCCACACCTTGTTATTCAAATCCAAATATAACCAATCCAATGTCAGTGTCGGGCGCCTATCTTACCTTAGTAAAAGTTTAATGATGGACACTAAGAAGCTATATATGGCTCACAAGATCAAAATCTCAGAAAGATCCAATTTTAGACATATTAAAAATTTGTATAGGATTGATGCTGTACATTTCTACAGATATTTTCAAAGATTAGCTCTTAAGCTGCTGTCTTGAATGGATATAAATGGCAATGATGTTTCAACTGTGGACATTTAGTTTACTTCACAGGATCTGTACATTTAATTCCCATGTAGGTCACTACTCCATCTTCAATGAGGACCAGTTTCTTGATTACAACTATTAACAAAATTGAATAGCCCAAACCACCCCTTGAATACAAATACAAGTACCTTAAATTGATTAAAAGATTAAAAAAAAAAAACACGTTATAATTAAATAAAGATTTAATTTCATCCATTAGCATGGCTATGAAAATATTTCTAACCACCCAGTGTATAGCGCTTTCCAATGTGTAGATAAATTAACAACCAAACTTACAGCTCTATTGTCTCCTGCCCTCTTTTTTCCTTCCATCCCCCCCGCTATCATGATCCCATAGATGTCTGAAGTTGATGGTTTGGTTATCAATTTTTCTCTCAGAGAAGATTTGATAAAAACAAATTATGCCTTGGAGAATGTGCTGAAGTGGTCAACCCTCATAAAAACTTTTTCGTTCTTCTTGTTTTTAATGAATTTTTTTTTTTAAAAAAAAAACCCTCCCTACTCATCTATCTAAGTGTTTGTCTATATCATCTGTAGCCCTGTTAACTTCTAAATGTGCCTGACCATGGTTTAGGTTACTTTTAACATTGTTAAAATAAGCTATCCTCCCTGTTGTTGTACTACGTTACCATTCTAGAATGTTGTTGAGATGCTACTATCTGGAGTGGCTATGAAGCACAAGTCTTCTTTTCCATTTTAAACACAGCAATATTCAATAATAATTCCATCTTATAAATTGAGAGTGTCTAACTTTTACAACACAATTATTGAAATTAAAACTTGTTAATGAAGAAGTTATTCATCGCAGGGCTTAAACATTCCCTACTTCAACAACATTTAGCAAACCTTATTCAACAACAATAACCTGCTTCTACCCAGGTTTGAGACTGAATTCTTCCATGTAAAATAAATTTTTAAAAACATTCTAATTTTTTTATTCTTTGTTTGCCTCAATTGCTGCCACATTTTTTGGCGGTTGGCCCCGGGGCGGCCCGGGGCGGCCGGGCCTCCACTACTATTTATTATGTTACATGCTCAAATATGAAAATACACACCCTTGTATTTTTGAGATATCAAGTGCTACTCCCTTATCCTGTTAGATTAACATTCTCATGTGTTGTTACTTTTCATCAAATAATTTTGTGAAGCATTCATATATAAGAACACTGTTCAGTCATCTGTTGGAAAGGAAGAGGCAACCATCATGCATTTACACCTTTGGAGGTGATCTTGAGATGAGGCTGTTTAAGATAACTGCTAAAAAGACAAAAAAGATTGAGGATTGTTATCTGAAGCCACAAAACTAGCAAAGATGACTTCTGGAATGGCAGGAGCATAATGGGTGAAACATTTCATTCTCATTCAAATTCACCATGTAGGAATGTTTTCCATAAATTTTTAATTTTCTTTATTAAAATTTAGTAAGTGAAGCAGAATAGCTTTTTTAAATTCTTTACTTTGTTAAATATAGTAGTTTTAGAGTTTCAGCTGTTAGGGACTAGAAATGATATTTAAAAGACATAAAAGTTGAAATTTAAACAGATTCTAGTTAACAATCAATCATATCAATAAAGCACAACAACTATGAGGTGCTACTTTAAAAAGTTCAGGGGAACTTAATGGGCATAATTGTACATTGTGAAGAAAATTTTAAAAACTTGATAAAAACCATAACAGCAAATTCTTTATCTTCTGGATGAGTGATCTTTAGATTATGTATGCAAATGTCAGGCTGAAGACATGCAGAAAAATTCCCTCACTGATATTTGACTATAATCCTTGAACAATCTGTGTACAATCTTCCCTCAACTGTTTTACGACTAGTGTCTTTTGTCCACAACACACACAACACACACACACACACACCACCACATTGTAATTCTACATACAGTCCTGTATCCGGCTCATCAGTTAAGCTAGACAAGCAGGCTGCCTTCAAGCTGATCAAAATTCAACTGATTTATCGTCAATTAGAATTTTCTACCTCGTTGCTATCTACACACTCACTTTTAGAAAAGGAATTACTGATATAACATTATTTAGGAAGTGCTCAATCTTGTTTAATGAGAGCTTGCAATTTTTGCATAACTTGCAGCACAAGAAATTCCATTTCTAGAGAGCTACCCACCAGGATGGGGAAGATATATCATTGTCATCCACATCGTCCTGATCATATATATATATAGTATATACTATTAATTATTTATATATATATATATATATAATATTAAGATATATACACACAATATATATATTATCTAATAGTATATATATATCTGTGTGTTATATATAAAGGTGGTCAATATCAGCTTTGATAGGAGCATATATATCTAAGTTAGGCTTAGGCAAAGATATAAGTCAATGATGATTGCAACGGTCAGTTTTACCTTGCAATTTTTCAAACCAAGTGGTTTGAAAATCGCATGGTGAAAGACTGGACTCCGTGTTAATCAATCACCATGAGCTTTATGTTTACACTTATCCTAACCTCTTTTATATATAAATCCATATTATATTATATTTATGTATATATATATACACAACACATACTATATAAAATATGTCATACTACACAGAATATATATATATACTATATAGAAGTAATTATATACGATATATATAATCGCTTATATCGTATATTGCATACTCAATACTTGAATAGTACCTCATATACTACTGTGTGTAATTCTAAGATGTAGGTGCTATAGCTTTGTATGTACTATAGTATATACATAATTTTAAATAAAAATCATATCATTTTGAAATAAGAGATGCGCTCGGTTAGTTAATTCAGGGCCTGTTTTTTATTTTTGATTTCTATAATAAGAATCACCCGAATTAAACTCTTTTTAGGAAGACAAAAAATAGCTTCATATTGTTTATTGCAACTTATTAAAAAAAGTATGTTGCCAAAAACACCCAAGCGCTAGAACAAAAAATATCTAGTAGGTAAAGATATACATACACATGTTTATGAGAATTTATACACAGACATGCATTACAAGAATTAAATAGAATATTTTACAAATAAACATGATAGATTTAATTATGAATATTAAGACAACATTCACACTAAATAAGATTATGTGAAATGAGAATGAAGGTGCAATTCAAGAAGTACATATGACAAGAGATAATATCTTTTTATTAGATTCTATTTCATCTTGCTTTCTGTTGCTTTTTATCAAAAACTTATTTTATTATTCCATGTTTGGCTAGCAGAATGAATATAAGGACATTACATTATTGAGGTTTCTATCCTCTTACTCACACATGTTGGAATAATGATCAGAGATTTTAAAGGGGAAAAAAGAAAGCAGATAAGATAAAGACAAAAAACTAAAAGACAAATTCTTAATAATATATGATAATACTTCATTAAAGAATTTAGACATTTTAAGAGAATAAGATGCATACTATTACAGGATGATTGAAAGTTTTGTCACCCTTATATATGTTTTACTTTTTTGTTTATTGTTTAACATATTGTTTTAATAATATAATTATAATGTCCTTTAATTATAAAATATAATAATAATGATATAATTTTTGTATTTCATTTCCAGCATCTTATTTCATGTAATTTATATTTGATTGATTTAGGAGTTTATATTTTGGTAGGTGCAAAGACTTTCTGTCTACTTGTAGATATAAATAACAACTAAAAACAAAAAGAAAACAAAAACAAGTAATGATTAATCTACATGTAAGATTATGGGAACAACTTAAGACTAATATTTTATGAAAACAAAAAGTACAAACAACAAAAATTAGATGAAGAAAAATAGTGAAATGAAAATAATGCAATTAAGAAATTTGGACATTTTAGGACTATTATATTTCTTACTTCTAGGTGTAAACAAGAACAAATAGATTAAAGAAAAAAACTAGTGAAAATGAATAATAATGGACAATAAGAAATATGGACATTTTAGACTATTATATTTCTTACTTTAGTGTAAACAAGAACAAAATAAGATTAAAGAAAAACTAGTGAAAATGAATAATAATGGACGAATTAAGAAATTTGGACATTTTAGGACTATTATATTTTTTACTTCTAGGTGATAAACAAGCAACAAAATAAGATTAAGAAAATTCTAGTTTGAAAATGAATAATAATGACAATTTAAGAAATTTGGACAATTTAGGACTATTATATTTCTTACTTCTAGGTGTAAACAAGCAAACAAAAATAAGATTAAAGAAAAACTAGTGAAAATGAATAATGCATACAATTAAGAATTTGGACATTTTAGACTATTATATTTCTTACTTTAGGTGTAAACAAGCAACAAAAATAGATTAAGAAAAAACTATGAAATGAATAATAAGACAATTAGAAATTTGGACATTTTAGGACTATTTTATATTTCTACTTCTAGGGTAAACAAAGCAACAAAAATAAGATTAAAGAAAACTAGTGAAAATGAATAATATGACGATTAAGAAATTGGACATTTTAGGACTTATTATATTTCTTACTTCTTAGGTGAAACAAGACAACAAAAATAAGATGAAGAAAAAACTAGTTGAAAATGAATAATATGACAATTAAAAATTTGACATTTTAGGACTATTATATTCTTACTCTAGGGTAACAAGCAACAAAATAAGATTAAAGAAAACTAGTTGAAAATGAATAATAATGACAATAAGAAATTTGGACATTTTAGACTATTATATTTCTTACTTCCTTAGGTTGTAAACAGAACAAAAATAAGATTAAGAAAACTACTGAAAAATGAATAATAATGACGATTAAGAAATTTGGACATTTTAGGGACTATATATTTTTACTTCTAGGTGCCTAACAAGCCACAAAATAAGATGAAAGAAAAAACTAGTAAAATGAATAATAATGACAATTAAGAAATTTGGACATTTTGGACTATTATATTCCTTACTTCTAGGGTAAACAAGCCAACAAAATAAGATTAAAGAAAAAACTAGTGAAAATGAATAATAATGACAATGTTTTCTTTTAAGAAATTGTGTAATATTTCATTCAACCCCTGATATTGTTTATAATTTGATTCTCCAATTCAAGATTGCATTCTAATCTTTATTTTCATTTCCATCCAATCTCTCACATAAATTCCTTTCGCTTTTCTTTTTCACATCATTACATCATTTGGTTATAATAGATGAAACTTTGTTTTTTGCTTGTCCACTTTAACACTTTATATTTTGCTGCCTGAAGGCATACACACCTATATAATCTAATCAGACCAGATCATGTTAAGAGGGTATGAACTAGCTTATGGACATTCTTCAATTCCATAATGAACTTAGGACATTATTATTATTATTATTATTAGAAGATGCCTACTTTATTGTCTAGAAAAAATAAGAAATATTTACAATGATGGATTATTGGATTATTGTGTTTATGTTTTATATTGTTTTTTGGTCCGCCTTCAGATTTATGCAGGGAAATTTTTATTGTTCTCTTTTTCAATAATTATTCATGACCTTCATTTTCAGAATTGTAGGAACAAAATATTCAAAACCCACAAAATAGAAGACATTTGCCAATTCCAATATTAATCAACTATAATCACTGAACTTTTAAAAGAATCTTAAAAAAATAAATGTCAAAAATTATAAAGTAATATATCAATATTTAATTCATTTTTTATCTCATTTTTGTTTGCTTTTTATTTCACAATGCTCAGGTCATTTTTCATTATATAGAATTAAACAGTATGGATGGGAAATAAAATAGCAGCCCCCACTGAGATTTGAATTCACATCTCATATTTTTTGGCATCTATCTATCATGAACAGCACTTTCAAGTGAGTTTAATCTTGTCAGGAAAATATATTATCATAATACATACTGCTTATTTAACAATTGTAGAATGTAAAATTAACCTGAATGAATAAAAGCAACAAAAAATAAAAATGAAAAGGAAAACTAGTAAGAATTAATGATAAATCTTGGTATGGCAACTGGTTCAAGGAAAGAAACACTGAATTCAAACCTGTTTAAACTCCACTTAAATTAACTTCTGTCACATATTGCTTGTTAGTAGGGTTGGATAAATACATACATGTATATAATAATGATGTAATTATAAAATAGATCATAACTTGCAAGAGGCTGGAGTGAACGAGAGCTTATGATATGGGTTTTTTTTAAAGATTACCTAAAATAAAAATAACAAAAAATTGTTTCATTGACATTTACATCAATATTTTATTGATTTAATTAAAAAATAATCGATTTTTGTATTGAATGAAATAATAGAATAACAGATGAAAATTATGTCATCAATGGTGTTTCAAGAATTAGAAAACAATGGAGCAATGGGTTACTTTACCCACATTAGCTTATCAAACTTTCAGGGGGGGGTGCATCTAAAGGCTTGACTAGGGCACAAAATCATCATACAACAGCCCTAGGCCCAAGATTAATCTGAAGACAGTCTTGTTGAAATTAAACATAATAATAATGCTTCAATTTTTTTTAGAATTAGTGAAGTTTTAGTCATATATTTCTATTTAAAAAATTCAACTCCTGATTTTGTCCACAACTTTCAATTAAATTTTTAGTTTACTAGAATATAGATACTTTATTGTTAGATGAAGCCACATATAGGAAGATTGTATTGCATTAGTTGAATGGCCATTGGCATCAGTTAGTTGTAATGGAATATAACTAACTTAAATGTAATTGATATAGCATAGCTTTAAACTTGAATAAAGCATTTATTTTATAAATTATATCTATTTTTCAAATTGTTTCCCACTTAATTCAGATTAATCACATAGTTTCAACATTATACACTATAATATTATATTTGCCTTCCCATTGAGGATAATTACTATTATTTAAAGTTGAGTTTAGTGTAGGAATCCTTTCATATATTGCTTAAAGTAGTTCTTTACTTTGTTCAGGGCCCTCGCTGAATGAGGTAAAATGAATCATTATGGTCCAAGGGGCCATCCCCAGCAGCACCTGCTCCCTAACCTAAAAGGGGGCAGGACTAGGTTTATTGCCTTGATGCCTGAGGCGTCCCAAAAGGAGATGCCAATAAGACCACACATTTTTTGCATTGACCATCGCTTTGTTTGTGCGTAGCTCCCCATGTTAAAAAGACTTTATGTTAATCCGGCCTTGGTTAAAAGGTCAGGAAACTATGATAGTTCCTTAAGTCTAGTCCCATCAATATTTGGCTCTTTTGGCTCACCTCAGATACAAAGAGATTGACTCGGACGTTATTGCCTTTGGATTGTTAATAGAGAGGTTAGCGCCTGGTTTAAGTGGACCTCTCAAATAGATAATATCAAGTCAACTAA
This sequence comes from Doryteuthis pealeii, assembly GCA_023376005.1. Classification (NCBI taxonomy): domain Eukaryota; kingdom Metazoa; phylum Mollusca; class Cephalopoda; order Myopsida; family Loliginidae; genus Doryteuthis; species Doryteuthis pealeii. The sequence continues at coordinate 16,635,319 of CM042151.1, read as the reverse complement.
TAACTGTGTCTTAGGATTGCAGACATTAATGCAGCCATACACTGTTTTAGTTTTCAACTCCTTGTTGCTACATACTTTCAATTATACACTGATGTATTCATACTAGTATCAGCATTCTTGGTTTTAGCAAACAATATAAAGGCATTCTAATATTCTAAGTACATCAATCTTGTATAATGATAAATCCTTTGAATCTTGAAAAATTCAGACCAAAACTTTCCATTCCATGGATAAAAAAACTATGTATCAATTAGTCACTGACCAAAAACAGATGTTACCTATTTTCTGGATACTAATGAATGAAGTTTGCCCTATTATATTAAGGTTGGGCATCCCAGCAGAGTGGAATTTACGGCTAGATGATCACCAAGGGACACTATAATCTTTATAAAAGTACTGATTATTGGTGTTCTAATTGATGTTATTTATTATAGCCATCTGGTAATAATTCTTGTGAAATTACTTCATCAAATTTCTTTGGGTGGGGAGAAAAGTGTACTTATTGTAAGAAAAGCCTTGCTACAAAAAATAATCCTGCCCACAGCACTAATTTTCAGTTAGCTTTTTTTGTTTTGTTTTTAACTTGTGATTATTTGGTATTTATTTCTTAAATTAAGGTCCTAATGCTGACCTCTCAAAAAACTTATTAAAATTGTCTTTCCAGAATGTGATATTTTCTGAGAGCAATCTATTTTATTTCAGTTCTTAAAGGTTTGAATTTACTGCTTTTAAGTTAAAGGCTGTGTTATATTGGCATTATCTATATTAGTTTTCCTCTTGCAAAAGGTTATTATTCTCAAGAAATGCTGTTTGTGGCTCCCAACATTATTTGTTATTATTTGGGCAAAATTGATCTTATTATTATATAACAGTTGTCAAAATTACAGTATGATGATGAGAAAATACTTTCAACACATTGAAATCATCGGCCTTTCTTGACAATTATCTAATATTAGGTTTTCCCACCCTAGAAACATACATTTGCTTTCTGTCATACATCAGTTTTGTTCAGAATCAACCAGCCCTTTATTCCACCTTTAAGTCCGCCTTTAAGTTTCCTTCATTCTGACCAATGTTTCTGTGATTTGATTTACAGATGATTCTATGATCTGTAACATTATTGGCAGCAGCCTTTCTCTTCCTTCCTCCTTTAAACCTTCAAAAATCAAAAAAGCACTAAAATTCTCAAATCTTAAAGCCTATCTCTAAACATTTTCTACTTGCTTGCATAAGAAAATGCCAATAGATAAAATTTTAAGGTATAATGTCAAATATAATTTTTTTTTCAATCATTTTCAGGTTATAGGTTTGATTTTCACTTGACATCATATAGTCTGATTGATTTTACAGGTGCTCAGTCAGTAGTTTCAACTCATACACTTTTTTCATACAGGTATTTTATTCCCTGTAGGTTATCTCTCATACATATGCGTTTTATTGAATGTCTCTAAAAGCAAGCAAAACAAATGAAAAAGGACTCAATGGCAACAAACAAAACCCAAAAAAAAAAAAAAGGGAGCCGTATAAGTAAGATGGTTAATTAGCTCAAATACAAGATTTTTCTTTTTGTTCTACTTTCCAGAAACCATAAAAATCATTTCTTCTTTTACTGATTGTTTTCAAAGGTGGTTATTTATTATTTAAAAGTATTGACCCAAAGATAAAACATTCTTTAAAAATTATATTTAGTCAAAGAACTGTTCATTCAATATTACTATAACATAAGTATATATCGATACCTAACATGGGTTGTAATGGCTTCATTACTCAGAATTGCGGGACATGGGAATAAACTTGCCCACGTCTGTTGTGGCTGCCGAAACACGTAAGTCTTTTTAAAGCCTCCATGCTTCCCTGTAGTCGCTGACACTGATAACCCTGATGCCACCCACAATAATATGCCACACACGCGCACAATACATGCAACTATTACTACTGTAAACTGTTCATGTTCCTGACCACTACATTATTCTGTGTATTTTTGACATGAGACTTGATGATTTGGTGCACCTGAGGCACTGTACACATAAAGTTCATTCATTTATTATTATATGTGTCATTATAAATCTGTATAAATTAAACAACAATTTATAAAGGTGTGGTTTTGGTTAATGAAATTTTCCTTTTTTACAAATTTAATATTAGTGTTAACGCTTACCGTATTTGTGTCACGTTCACCGGTTCGAGGAGGATTAGTGTAGAACCAGAAATTTACATGATATCAAAGGGTTTTTTTATTTATTTAAAACTTCTTCCAATTTTCTAAGGCTAAAATATATTACGTTTAAAAAGTAAAAATAATTGAGACTGTACTGTAAGCGAAGAGAAATTTGTTATCATCAGATTTTGTGGCGTGTCTAAAGCTTGATGTTCATAGGCCGACTCAAGCGAGTGCCATGTTGATCGAACCAAAAATTATACCCATTATAATACCTCAAATTATATGAAAAACTAGAGCAACAGAACAAAATATTTCTAACATTTGAAATCAGCAGATCAAAATAGTAAAAAACAACACAAAAAAAAATTTTTTAAATAGAGGATTCATGTGACAACATGTCAAATTACCAAAATTGGGGGAAAAAAAAAAAAAAACTTTTGAAAACTATTAGTTTGAGGAAGAATAAATTATTATTGAAGATAAAGAGTCTGCGAGCCTGTTTTTATAGTCGATCTTGAAATGTGAGAGAAAAAAATCATTTACATACTGATCTTAAAAAATTTGATTTTAATAAAAATTGTTTGGTATTATTGATTTCTAATTGTAGTTTTATTTTAATAAATATGAGTAAAATTCTGCTTGATTTGGTATAATTTTCCAGAAAGAAGTAGTAAGTATTATCAGGACAGTAAAAAATTTATTAATAAAATTTAGTGAAGAATATTCAACCCATCTTACTATATATTTGAAGATAATACTACGATTTAAAATGATTGAGATGATTGCACAATAACTAATGAAGATTGTATAGGGAAATTGTTGAAGATTAATTTTTGAAATGACTAGAACAGACCAATTTATTGTTTTTATCAGTAACTAAATTGCACAATTTATGAGTGAACCATATTGATGTTAGTGAAACATATACATTCCATTTCATATGAAATGAATTACAAATGAAAACTCTCAGACTATTCACAAAGTTAGTTTGAAGAAATAGCAGATAAATCACAAAACCAGTGGAACAGATCAAAAAAAATATATAAAAATAAAATAAAATGAAAAATTTATTGTATCTATTGATTGGACGTCTTGAACTAAATTTTTTACATCGAAAAAAAAAAAGGAGATTATGTTGACAATAAGACCCAAACCAAAAATGGAAGAAGGAGAGAAAAAATTTAAAAAAGGATATATGACAAACAGTCCAATTACACAAAATAGAGTAAGAAGAAAAATAAAAATGAAGGGCATCATGTGACAACAACGCCACATTACCACCCAAAATTAAAACAATAGAGGATCATGTCGACAAAACAAAGTCAAAACCCAAAAATGGAAGGAGGAAGGAAAAATAAAAAGGGATTATGTGACAAACTGTCCAATACCCAAAAATAGAGCTAAAAATAAAAATAAAATGAAGTAATCATGTGCAACAAGGCACAGACCCAAAAAATTTTAAAAAATAGACGGATCATGTGACAAACAAGTCAAACTACATAGTTATTCAAAATTTTTTTTTGTTTTTTACCCCCATTTTGGATATTTTGCACTTGTTGTCACATGATCCTCTATTTTTTAAAATTTTTTGAGTACTGTGCTTGTTGTCACATGATTACTTCATTCCCTTTATTTTTATTTTTACTCTATTTCTTGGGTTATTGGACAGTTTGTCAATATAATCCCTTTTTATTTTTCTTCCTCCTTCATATTTTTGGGTATATTGAACTCTGGTCCGCTCGTCACATGATCCTCTATTTTTTAAATTTTTGCGTGGTTACTGTGCTTGTGTCACATGATCCCTTCTTTTTATTTTCTTCCCTTATCTATTTTTGTTATTGGACTGTTTGTCATATAATCCCTCTTTATTTTCTTCCTTCTTCCATTTTTGAGTATTGGCTTATTGTCACATGATCTCCTTTTTTTTTTCGATTGTAAAAAATTTAGTTCAAAGTCCAATCAATTAGATACATAAATTTTTCATTTTATTTTAATTTTTTATATATATTTTTTTGATCTGTTCACTGGTTTTGTGAATATTATCGCTTATTTCTTCACTAACTTTTGTGAAATGTCTGAGGAGTTTCATGTTTGTAATTCATTTCATATGACAATGGAATCGTATATGTTTCACTAAAATCATGGTTCACTGCATAAATTGTGCAAATTAGTTATATAAAACATAAACTTGGTTTCGTTCAGTCATTTCAAAAATTAATCTTTCCAACAATTTCCTATACAATCTTTCATAGTTAATTGCATATTCATCTCATCATTTTAATCGTAGTATTATCTTCAAATATATAGTAGATGGGTTGATATTTCGTTCACTAAAATTATTAATAAATCTTTACTGTCCTGATAATACTTACTTACTTCTTTTTCTGGAAAACATATACCAAATAGCAGAAATTTACTCATATTTATTAAATAAAACTAAACCAATTCAGAAATCAATAATACCAAAACAATCACTTTATTAAAATCAAAATTTTAAGATCAGTATGTAAATAGATTTTTTTCTCTCACATTCAAACTCGACTATAAAAACAGGCTCGCAGACTTCTTATCTTCAATAATAATTTACTTCTTTCCTAAACTAATAGTTTTCAAAAGTTTTTTTTTTTTTCCCCCCCTTTTGGGTATTGACATTGCTAGTACGATGATCCTCTATTTTTTTAAAAAATTTTTTGATGGTTTTTACTATTTTTGATCTGCACTGATTTCAAATGTAGAATAATTATTGTTTGTATGCTCTAGTTCTTCATATAATTTGAGGTATTATACTGCGGTAATTAATTTTTTGTATCGATCAACTGCCACTCGCTTGAGTTCGGCCTATGGACATCAGCATTTAGAACACGCCCACAAAATCTTGATGATTAACAAATTTCTGCTTCGCTTTACCAGTACAGCCTCAAATTATTTTACTTAAACGTAATATTTTTAGCTTAGAAAATTGAAGAGTTTTAAATAAAATAAAAAAAAACAACTTGAATCATGTTAAATTTCTGGTTCTACACTAATCCTCCTCGAACCAGGTTGAACTGAACAAATACAGGTAAGCGTTAACACCTAACTACTTAAATGTAAAAAGGAAAATTCAATAACCAAACCACACTTTTTATAAATTGTTGTTAATTTGATACAATTTAAATACACATAATATAATAATGAATAGAAATTTATTGTGTACAGTGCTCAGGTGCACCACAACTCATCAAAGTCCTCATTGTTCAAATACACAGGAATAATGTAGTGGTCAGAAACAGAAACAGTCAGTAGTATATATGCATGTATGTGAGCGCGTGTGTGCCATATGTATGTGACGAGTGGCATAGGTTATAGTGTCAGCGGACTTTTACAGAAGCATGGAGGCTTTAAAAAGACTTTAGATGTTTCGGCAAGCCTACAAACAGACGTGGGCAGTTTATTCATGTCTCCGCAATTCTGAGTAATGAACCCATTACAACCATGTTTGAGGTATCGATATATTACTATTATAGTATTTTGATGATACAGAGTTCTTTTGACTAAATATTAATTTTTTTTAAAGAATGTTTTATCTTTTGGGTCAATACTTTAATAATTATACACCTGAAACAATCAGTAAAAGAAGAAAATGATTTTTATGGTTTCTAGAATAAAAAAAAGAAAAATCTTGTATTTGAGCTAATAACCATCTTACTTATACGGCTCCATTGAGTCTTTTTCATATTGTTCTGCTGCTTATAAGAGAACATTCATAAAAAGCATATGTATTGAGATAAACCACAGGAAATAAAATACCTGTATGAAAAAAGTTATGAGTTGAAACTACTGGACTGAGGCAAACCTGTAAAATCAATGCAACTATATTGATGTCAAGTGAAAATCAAAACTATAACCTGAAAATGATTGAAAAAAAATTATATTTGACATTATACCCTTAAATTTTATCTATTGGCATTTCTTAATGCAAAGCAAGTAGAAATGTTTAGAGATAGGCGTTTAAGATTTGGAATTTTTAGTGCTTTTTTGATTTTTTGAGAGTTAAAGGAGGAGGAAGAGAAGGCTGCTGCCAATAATGTTACAGAACATAGAATATCTGTAAATCAAATCACAGAAACATTCGTAGAATGAGGACACTTAAAGGCGGATTAAAGGGTGAATAAAGGAAGGCTGGTTGATTTCTGAAACAAAACTGATGTATGACAAGAAAGCCAAGAATGTATGTTTACTAGGGTGCAGGAAAACCTAATATTAGATAATTGTCAAGAAAGGCCGATGATTTCAATGTGTTTGAAAGTATTATTTTCATCATCATCATACTGTAAATTTGTGACAACTGTTATATAATAATAATCATTTTGCCAAATAATAACAAATAATGTTGGGAGCCACAAACAGCATTTCTTTTGAGAAAATTAACCTTTTTGCAAGGGAAAAAACTAATATAGATAATGCAATATACAAGCTTTACTAATAGCAGTAATTCAAACCTTTATAGAACTGAAATTAAAATTAGATTGCTCATCAGAAATATCACATTCTGGCAAAGACAATTTAATAAGTTTTTGAAGGTCAGCATTAGGACCTTTAATATTATAGGACAATAAAATACCAAATAATCACAAGGTTAAAACAAAAAACAAAAAAGCTAACTGAAAATTAGTGCTGGTGGCAGGATATTTTTTGTATGCAAGGTCTTTCTTACAATAAGTACACTTTTCTCCCCACCCAATAAGATTTGATGAAGTAATTTCACAAGATTATTAAGATGGCTATAAAAATCAATTAGAACACCATAATCAGTTACTTTTATAAAGATTATAGTGTCCTTGGTGATCATCTACCGTATATTCCCAGCTCTGCTGGGATGCCCAACCTTAATATAATAGCAAATTCATTCATTAGTTATCCAGAAAATAGGTAAACACTGTTTTGGTCAGTGACTAATTGATACATAGTTTTTTTCATGGAAATGGAAAAAAGTTTGTCTGAATTTTCAAGATCAAGGATTATCATTAATACAGATTGATTACTTAGATATTAGAATGCCTTTATATTGTTTGCTAACAACCAAGATGCTGAACTAGTATGAATACATCAGTGTATAATTGAAAAGTATGTAGCAACAAGGAGTTGAAAACTAAACAGTGTATGGCTGCATTAATGTCTGCAATCTAAGACACAGTTATTAGTTGACTTGATATTATCTATTTTGAGAGGGTCACTTAACCAGGCTGTACCTCTCTATTACATCCAAAGGCAATAACGTCCGAGTCAATCTCTGATATCTGAGGTGAGCCAAAAGAGAAATATTGATGGGACTAGACAATTTAAGAAACTATCATATTTTCCTGACCTTTTTACCAGGCCGGATTAACATAAAAGTCTTTTTAACATGGGGAGCTACGCACAAACCAAAGCGATGGTCAATGCAAAAAATGTGTGGTCTTATTGGCATTCTCCTTTTGGGACGCCTCAGGCATCAGGCAATAAACCTAGTCCTGCCCCTTTTAGGTTAGGGAGCAGGTGCTGCCTGGGGGGATGGCCCCTTGGACCATATGATTCATTTTACCTCATTCAGCCGAGGGCCCTGAACAAAGTAAGAACTACTTATAAGCATATATGAAGGATTCTACACTAAACTCAACTTTATATTAGAATTAATCCTCATGGGAAGGCAAATAAATAATATTATCAGTGTATAATGTTGAAACTATGTGATTAATCTGAATTAAGTGGGAAACAATATTGAAAAATAGATATAAGTTGTATAAAATAAATGCTTTATTCAAGTTTAAGCTATGGCTATATCAATTACATTTAAGTTAGTTTATATTCCATTACAACTACACTGATGCCAATGGCCATTCAACTAATGCAATACAATCTTCCTATATGTGGCTTCATCTAAACAATAAGTATCTATATTCTAGTAAACTAAAAATTTAATTGAAGTTGTGGACAAAATCAGGAGTTGAAATTTTTAAATAGAATATATGACTAAAAACTTCACTAATTCTAAAAAAAATTGAAGCATTATTATTATGTTAATTTTCAACAAGACTGTCTTTCAGATTAATCTTGGGCCTAGGGCTGTTGTATGATGATTTTGTGCCCTAGTCAAGCCTTTAGATGCACCCCCCCCCTGAAAGTTTTGATAAGCTAATGTGGGTAAAGTAACCCATTGCTCCATTGTTTCTAATTCTTGAAACACCATTGATGACATAATTTTCATCTTGTTATTCTATTATTTCATTCATACAAAATAATCGATTATTATTATTATATTAAATCAATAAAATTATTGATGTAAATGTCAATGAAACAATTTTTTGTTATTTTTATTTTAGGGTAATCTTTAAAAAAACCCATATCATAAGCATCTCGTTCACTCCAGCCTCTTGCAAGTTATGATCTATTTATAATTACATCATTATTATATACATGTATGTATTTATCCAAACCCTACTAACAAGCAATATGTGACAGAAGGTTAATTTTTAAGTGGAGTTTAACAGGTTTGAATTCAGTGTTTTCCTTTTCCTTGACCAGTTGCCATACCAAGATTTATCATTAATTCTTGACTAGTTTTCCTTTTCATTTTATTTTTTGTTGCTTTTATTCATCAGGTTAATTTTACATTCTACAATTGTTAAATAAGCAGTATGTATTATGAATAAATATTTTCTGACAAGATTTAAACTCACTTGGTAAAGTTGCTGTTCATGATAGATAGATGCCAAAAATATGAGATGTGAATTCAAATCTCAGTGGGGGCTGCTATTTTATTTCCATCCATACTGTTTATTCTATATAATGTAAAAATGACCTGAGCATTGTGAATAAAAGCAACAAAAATGAGATAAAAAATGAATTAAATATTGATATATTACTTTATAATTTTTATACATTTATTTTTTTAAAGATTCTTTTTAAAAGTCAGTGATTATAGTTGATTAGATATTGGAATTGGCAAATGTCTTCTATTTTTGTGGTTTGATATTTGTTTCCTACAATTCTGAAAAATGAAGGTCATGAATAATTATTGAAAAAAGAGAACAATAAAATTTCCCTGCATAATCTGAAGGCGGACCAAAAACAATATAAAACATAACACAATAATCCAATATCCATCATGTAAATATTTCTTATTTTTCTAGACAATAAAGTAGGCATCTTCTAATAATAATAATAATAATAATGTCCTAAGTTCATTATGGAATTAGAAGAATGTCCATAAGCTTAGTTCATACCCTCTAAACATGATTCTGGTCTGATTAGATTATATAGGTGTGTATGCCTTCAGGCAGCAAGATATAAAAGTGTTAAAGTGAGACAAGCAAAAAACAAAGTTTTCATCTATTATAACCAAATGATGTAATGATGTGAAAAAGAAAGCGAAAGGAATTTATGGAGAGATTGGATGGAAATGAAAATAAAGATTATGATATGCATCTTGAATTGGAGAATCAAATGTATAAACAAATATTCAGGGGTTTGAATGAAATATTACACAAATTTCTTAAAAGAAACATTGTCATTATTATTCATTTTCACTAGTTTTTCTTTAATCTTATTTTTGTTGCTTGTTTACACTAGAAGTAAGAAAATATAATAGTCCTAAAAATGTCCAAATTTCTTAATTGTCATTATTATTCATTTTCACTAGTTTTTCTTTCATCTTATTTTTGTTGCTTGTTTACACCTAGAAGTAAGAAATATAATAGTCCTAAAATGTCCAAATTTCTTAATCGTCATTATTATTCATTTTCAGTAGTTTTTCTTTAATCTTATTTTTGTTTCTTGTTTACACCTAGAAGTAAGAAATATAATAGTCCTAAAATGTCCAAATTTCTTAATTGTCATTATTATTCATTTTCACTAGTTTTTCTTAAATCTTATTTTTGTTGCTTGTTTACACCTAGAAGTAAGAAATATAATAGTCCTAAAATGTCCAAATTTCTTAATTGTCATTATTATTCATTTTCACTAGTTTTTCTTTCATCTTATTTTTGTTTCTTGTTTACACCTAGAAGTAAGAAATATAATAGTCCTAAAATGTCCAAATTTCTTAATCGTCATTATTATTCATTTTCACTAGTTTTTCTTTAATCTTATTTTTGTTGCTTGTTTACACCTAGAAGTAAGAAATATAATAGTCCTAAAATGTCCAAATTTCTTAATTGTCATTATTATTCATTTTCACTAGTTTTTCTTTAATCTTATTTTTTTGCTTGTTTACACCTAGAAGTAAGAAAATATATAGTCCTAAAATGTCCAAATTTCTTAATTGTCATCATTATTCATTTTCACTAGTTTTTCTTTAATCTTATTTTTGTTGCTGTTTACCACTAGAAGTAAGAAATAATAGTCCTAAATGTCCAAATTTCTTAATTGTCATTATTATTCATTTTCACTAGAATTCTTAATCTTATTTTTGTTGCTTGTTTACACCTAGAAGTAAAAAATATAATAGTCCTAAAATGTCCAAATTTCTTAATCGTCATTATTATTCATTTTCACTAGTTTTTCTTTAATCTTATTTTTGTTTCTTGTTTACACCTAGAAGTAAGAAATATAATAGTCCTAAAATGTCCAAATTTCTTAATTGTCATTATTATTCATTTTCACTAGTTTTTCTTTAATCTTATTTTTGTTTCTTGTTTACACCTAGAAGTAAGAAATATAATAGTCCTAAAATGTCCAAATTTCTTAATTGTCATTATTATTCATTTTCACTAGTTTTTCTTTCATCTAATTTTTGTTGTTTTGTACTTTGTTTTCATAAAAATATTAGTCTTAAGTTGTTCCCATATCTTACATGTAGATTATCATTACTTGTTTTTGTTTTCTTTTGTTTTTAGTTGTTATTTATATCTACAGAGTAGACAGAAAGTCTTGTCACCCCTACCAAAATATAACTCCTAATCAATCAAATATATTACATGAAATAAGATGCTGGAAATGAAATACAAAAAATATATCATTATTATTATATAATTATAATTAAGGACATTATATATTATATTATTAAAACAAAAATAATGTTAAAACATAAACAAAATAAGTTAAAACATATATAAGGGTGACAAAACTTTCAAATCATCCTGTAATAGTAATAGCATCTATTTACTCTTAAAATGTCTAAATTTCTTTAATGAAGTATTATCATTATTATTAAATTTTTTTAGTTTTTCTTTCATCTTATTTCTGCTTCTTCTTTTTTCCCTTTAAATCTCTGATCATTATTCCACATGTGTGAGTAAAGAGGATAGAAACCTCAATAATGTAATTCTTATATTCATTCTGCTAGCAAACATGGAATAATAATAAGTTTGATAAAAAGCAACAGAAACAAGATGAAATAAATACTAATAAAAAAAGAAATATTATCTTGTCATATGTACTTCCTTGAATTTCACCCTCATTCTCATTTTCACATATCTTATTTAGTGTTGAATTGTCTATAATTATTCATAATTAAATCTTATCATGTTTATTTGTAAATATTCTATAAGATTCTTGTATGCATGTCTGTGTATAAATTCTCATAAACATGTGTATGTATATCTTTACTACTAGATATTTTGTTCTAAGCCTGGTGTTTATTGCAACATACTTTTTATAAGTTGCAAATAACATATGACTATTTTGTATTCTAAGCAGTTTATCAAAATAAAACACGGCTGAATTAACTAACCACGCATCTTTATTTCAAAATATATGATTTTTAATTTAAAATTTATGTATATAACTATATACATACAAACATACACCTACATCTTAGAATTACACACAGTAGTATATGAGGTACTATTCAAGTATGATATGCATATATATATATATATATATATTATATATATATATATATATATAATATATATATATCTGTGTATATACATATTTATATATATGTGTGGTGTATATATATATATATATATATATATATATGGATTTATATATTAGGATAGTGTAAACATAAAGTCAATGGTGATTGATAACAGTCAGTCTTTCACCAATGCGATTTTCAAACCACTTGGTTTGAAAATTGCATAGGTGAGAAACTGACCGTTGCCAATCATCATTGACTTTATATCTTTGCTAGCCTAACTTAGAATATATGCTCTATCACTGATATTGACCACTTTATATATACACACAGATATATATATATATATATATATATATTATAGTGTGTATATATTTATATTATATATATAATATATATATATATATATATATATATATATATATATATACAGGGACTGTATGTGGATGACAATATATATCTTCCCCATCCCTGGGGGTTAAGCTCTCTAGAAATGGAATTTTCTGTGGCTGCAAGTTATGCAAAAATTGCATAGCTCTCATTAAACAGATTGAGCACTCCTAATATGTTATATCAGTAAATTCCTTTTCTTAAAAGTGAGTGTTGTAGATAGCACGGAGGTAAGAATTCTAATTGACGATAAATCAGTTGAATTTTGATCCAGCTTGAAGCAGCCTGCCTTGTCTAGCTTAACTGATGAGCCGTGTGAAACAGGACTGTATGTAGATGACAATGTGTGTGTTTGTGTGTGTGTGTGTGTGTGTGTGTTGTGGACAAAAGACACTATCTAAAAGTTGAGGGAAATTTACACAGATTGTTCAAATTATATCAAGTCAGTGGGATTTTCTATGTCTTGCCTGACATTCATACATATCTTAAAATCACTCATCCAGGAAATAAAGAATTTTATTTTTTATCAATTTTTAAAATTTTCTTCACAATGTAACAATTATGCCCATTAAGTTCCCTGAACTTTTAAGTAGCACCTCATTATGTATGTCTTTATTGATATATATTTTTAACTAGAAAATCTGTTTAAATTTCAACTTTTATGTCTTTTAATATATTTCTAGTCCCCTAACAGCTGAAACTCTAAACCTACTATATTAACAAAGATAAAGACATTTAAAAAAGCTATCTGCTTCACTTTACTAAATTTTATAAAGAAAAATTAAAATTTATGGAAACATCTTCATGGTGGAATTTGAATGAGATGAAATTTCACCCAATTATGCCTCCTTCCATCCAGAGTCATCTTTGCTACTTTTGGCTTCAGATTAACATCCTCATCTTTTTTGTTCTTTTTAGCAGTTATCTTTGAAACAGCCTCATCTCAAGATCACCTCCAGGTGTAAATGCATGATGGTTTCTTTCTTTACCAAACAGATGACTAACATGTGTTCTTATTTATATAATGCTATCACAAAATTATTTGATGAAAATAACAACAAACATGAGAATGTTAATCTAACAGGATAAGGGATAGTGCATTGATATCTCAAAAATACCAGGGTGTGTTATTTTCATATTTAGCAATGTAACAAATAAATAGTGGCCCAACCGCCAAAAATGTTGCACAATTAAGCAAACACAAGAATAAAAAAAAATTAAGAATTTTTTAAAATTTATTTACATGAAAATTCATCTCAAACCTGTACAACAGGTTATTTTTTTGATAAAGGGTTTGCTAAATGTGTTGAAGTAGGAAATTTACCTCATGAAAACTTCTTCATTAACAAGTTTTAATTTCAATAATTGTTTTAAAGTTAGACACTCTCAATTAAAAGGAATTATTATTGAATATGTCTTTTTAAATGGAAAAAAACTTGTGCTTCATAGCCACTCAGATATAGCATTCAACAACATTCTAAATGGTAACTAACAACAACAGGGAGGTAACTTATTTTCAACAATGTTAAAAATAACCTAAACATGTTCAGCACATTTAGAAGTTAACAGGCTAAGTGATATACAAACCACTTAGATAATGAGTAGGGAGGTTTTTTTTTAAAAAAAATTCATTAAAAAAAAAAACGAAAAAGTTTTTATGAGGGTTGACCAACTTCAGCACATTCTCCAAGGATAATTTTTTTATCAAATCTTCTCTGAGAGAAAAATTGATAAACCAAAACCATCAACATCAAACATCTTTAATGGGACATGAAAGGATAAGGAAAAAAATGCAAGAAAAAATAGACTGTAATTGTTGTTATTTATCTACACTATTGGAAACTATACACTTGTTAAAATATTTCATAGCCATCTAATGAGAAAAATGCATTTAATTATAACTGTTTTTTGTTTTTTTAATCTTTAATCAATTAAGGTACTTGTATTTGTATTCAAGGGGTGGTTTGGCTATTCAATTTTGTATTGGTTTAATCAAGAAAACTGTCCTCATTGAATGGAGTAGTGACCTTACATGGAATTAATTGTAAAGTCCTGTGAAGTAACTAAATGTCACAGTTAAAAACATCATTGCATTTATATCCATTCAAACAGCAGCTTAAGAGCTAATCTGAAAATATCTGTAGAAATTACAGCATCAATACTATACAAATTTTAATGTTCTAAAAATTGGATCTTTCTGAGATTTTGATCTTGAGCCATTATATAGCTTCTTAGTGTCCATCATAAACTTGTACTAAGGTAAATAGGGCCACTGACACTGACATTGGGATTGTTATATTTGGATTTGAATAACACAGGTGTAGATGTTTTTACATGTAAAAATAACGAAAAACAAAATAAATTCTTGAAAGAATTAACGCTATCAATTCCATTAAAGAGATTTTGGCATTACTATATATATATATATATATATATAATTATAATATATAAAATGTGTATGTGGGTCGGCGAACAGAAAATTCAGACTTAGAAAAATTTGGTCTTATGAACTAAGTCATCTATATTATACACTGATGTACTTGGACTAGTGTCCTCATCTTGGTTGTTATTATAGTCACAATATTCAGCTGTTGAACCTTCAGCTTTCTTGAGTGTTTATTGTAGTCAACAATGATAATTGTTTATCGCAGAAATTCTGACAAAAAATTTGTCATCAATATTTCCATAGTGGTCCTATATTAATTCTTATCCCTTTTAATATCACTTTTAAAAGATATTTCCATAATTTTGAGACAAACCTTTTCTGACTTAAATTTTCTGAGACCCAAATTTTCCTTGCACTGTATGTGTGTGTGTGTGTGTGCGCACACTTTATTTCTGCTCATGGAATATTTAGGTGGCCCTAATCTTCAAAGAGTTGTCGGGAAAGGGGTAAAATAATGAGAGGTAAGTGAAGACACATGCCTCAAAAAAAAAATCAAGAGCTCAGTTAGCTAAGTAATATGTACACTCAGACTTATTGGTTAGCATGAATTAATATTAGAATTGGCAATCTTATCAGAATATCATTAAAAAGTGATCAACTCTAACCTTTTAATAGAAGCAGTGTTAAAGAAAAAAAAGTTTATAGATTATCATTGGTCCTCTTTTGTATTAGAAGATGTAGCAGGTAGAGAATCACAGGAGTTTAATATGAGATGTTTGATTTGAACTCCTGGAGATTGACCATATTGGGGAAAGTGTTTCCGAGTAATTGATTTTGAATGAGTGTCCATACTGGGAAGAAAGCTGGGGTGCGGTGCACATCGGAAAGGTAAGTGCCTAAGCAATATAGGGTTAATAGGATGTAAGTAGGACAGGTCAGTTCATTAGAGTGTGAAAGTTAAGGAATGAGGGTTGAATACATCCCATTACAGAAGATAGATTGATAGAGAGAGAGAGAGGGAAAGAGAGAGAGAGATGGCACACAAATGTGCTTCTGATTGGCTCTATCAAGAGCAGATGAATTGATATAAGGAAGAGAGAGAGAGAGAGAGAGAGAGAGAAGAGAGAGAGAGAGAGAGAGAGAGAGAGAGAGAAGAGAGAGATTCAGGTAACAGAGAGAATATAAGTAGAGAAGGACAGGGTAAAGAGAAAATGCAAGTAGAGAGTTAATCAGAATAAAGGCCATAATAGTGGAAAGAGAGGAATGATACTGCACAACAGTGTACTAGTGGATGGCTAAACCTTACATCTAACTTTGGTATTACTGCAAATAATAATACCTGTTTGATGTGACTGGCTTTAATAGGTACAGAGACAGCCCTTCATATAAATCTAATAAGTATACAAAAACACAGTAAGCACTCCATTTTCATCTTGGTCAAAAACTTTCACAATTCTAGGTTTAAATATTTGATTCCTACAATCTGAGTTTGTTATAAACAATAAAAAAAATTCTAGTCTTAGCAACCAGACAAGAATATGGCAACAACATATCTAATACATCGGCTGATTTTTTCTTTTTAAAATACTTGTTCAAAGTACAATCTTGGATGTAGGATTGGTTAGCTTTTTTTAAATCACTTTTTTTTTTGTTCATTGTATATATATTCCACCCACTCTTCTCTTCACTATTGTCTTATGCTAACATTAATGAGGAAGAGGGGGGGTAAGCAGACAAAATTTGAGGGTGAGAATACTTTCCTGTTATATGTCAATCAAGCAAACCTAATTAATAGTGCAATGAATTTTTGATCACAATTATGAGAGGACAGTAAATAGGTTTTGTTTTTTTTGTTTTTTTTTTCGGTTGGTCTTGGGCTGAACAGTTTTGTCATCAGTTGATAAATGTATAAAAATAAATGAAATTTCTGAGTGAACATTATTAATATAAAAAAAAAACAGTTTCATCAAAGAAATAAGAGAACTGGGGAAAAAAAAAAAGAAAGACTTTCATTTCTTTTTTGTTTGTTAATCAAATGTATTTGTACATGTTTATTACCACAATATGAAAATGTTGTTTTTTTTTCTTTTTTTCATATATGATATCACCCAATTGGATTTATAAAAAAATCATTTTTCTTTTTTTTTCTTTATTTTTTTACAACAAACATTTCTATAACTCATTGATGAAAAATAACTTAATAACTGAGTTTTGCCAGAATGACAATAACACATAAAATAAACTCTTCAGAGCAAAACAGAAGATATGTATGCCAATGGAGGAGGAAGGAGGAGAAAAAAAAAAAAAGGCCAGATGTAATGTGTAATCATTGAAAGTGTATTTGTCAGGGTGGGGAAGTGCTTCTCTGAAATATATCTGAAGAGCACCAAAAACAGATTTTTTAAAAATACAAAAAAAAAAAAATACAAAATTAAAAAAAATGACTTGGATATATTTCTGTATCTTTGCGTGTGTTTTAAAGACTTGATGTGTGTGTTCAGGACACTGCAGTTTAAAAAGATAACAACACAAACTCACCTGTGTCCATTTAAGATACAGAATGTAAATCCTTTATATAGATCCCTGTTGCTGTCGCTGTGTGTATTGTTTTGTTTTGTTTTGTTTTTTTTGTTTTTTTGTGTTTTTTTTGTTGTTTTTTGTGTGTTTTTTATTTATTTTTTTTGTCTTTTTCTGTTTTGTTTTTTAAGGATGATGTACGGATAATACTGACTGATATTTCCTCTCATTTGTTAACCCACATATATACATGCCTGGTACAGATATATATATATATGTATATATATATATATGTAATGAGAGATCGTGTCATTCATTGAAACAAATGCCATTTCTGCTTTCCTGTCTTTCAGATCGCAGTAGCCATTGTGATTAATGATAATCCCCTTATCACAGCCTCTTTTCCTCTCTCTCTCTCTCTCTCTCGCTCACTCTTTCAATCCAAGCTGTCTCCGTAGCAAAATGATACCTATAACAGGTTTTATTCTGGCCCCTACAACATAACATATATATGTAGATATACATACATATGACAATCCAATTCAATGTCCGGTCTGGGGGTCGTCTTTCATTTTATCAATTTCTGTTTTGCTGAAAGGAAATGAAGTTTCAAGATATCTTTTTTTTCTTTTCTTTCTTTAAAAAAAGTAAAATCAGCAATGATCTCTATCCTTGCATTAAGCTTAGAAAATTAGTAATTGATATACTGAGATGACTTTCTTCTGGTTGTATTTTCTTTGTTCTCCTAACTTTTTCATAATGACACAGTAACTAGATTGTTACTTATTTTTCATAAGAATAAATAATATTGAAAGAAATAAGAAAGATTCTTCTTCATTTCCTTTTTTCTAAATCCTTAATCATTTCCAACTGAATTCCTTAAAAAAAGAAAATCTTGATATTTAAATTAACAGAAAACAAAATGAGAATGCTTTGTAAGAAACCATCAAAATTTTAAAAGATACCCTCATTTATAGTGTTTTTTTTCCCCAAGATTTTGTATCTTGTATTAATTGCTCTATTAAATAGTTATATTTTCTTTTGTTTTCCACCGCCAACAATTCTCACATCACCGTCAGATTCTAAACAATGGAATATTAGTTAGTACAGGTGTTTCATGTGCAGAAAATGAAAAATTCCTGAATTCTATGACATATCCGGCAATCAAATAGAACATTCATCACCAGCAATTAAATCTTTTCTTTTTGTCAAACAGGTTTATTCACAACACTGCAGATATCATACTCCATGGTAAAAGGTTTGTTCAGTGAGTGATGCTCGTGGACGGCTTTGTGTCTGATCCTAGAACATAATCTCTGTGAAGAGCAAAGCGGGCAGATGCTTCTGACCGTTCTATCTCTTCAGAATATTCTGGGTTTAATATAGGTGGTGGAGTTTTGTGTATTACGTTCTAGAACATAGTACGTTGGTAGAGGCAATTGTAAAGAATGTTCTACCTCTCCAGAGGAATCGGAATGTAATTTTGTGGAGAATGTTCTGGTTCCAGAACATAGTATTTTGGTAAGGTAACTGCACCAAGTGATCTACATTTCCTTGGTGTCTGATTGTCCTACAGTAGGTAGATGTGGAAAATCAAAGTTTGGTCTCCTCGCTTCTGGTAAAGGTCCAAGGTTTGCAGGGGCTAAACCAGCCTGTTGTCTGCGTTCAGCAGCAGGTTCTTCAACATTTGACTTGCGCATATGTCTAGGAGACATTCTGGCATCCACAGGGCAGGAAAACCTCTGTTTTATAGGCGTCATAAATGTATTCTGATCAATCCAAGGTGTATGTGCCAGGGAATAGTGAGAAGAGTACTGATCTGAAAGGAATAAAATATATATACAATAATTAAAAAAAAATGCATAATGGAATTAAACGAATCAAGAACATCAGTGATGTTCAACTAAAAGCAATGGTTATTATCATGAAGAAAACTCCTAATTTTACAGAAAAATGTCAACAAATAATAAAGAGAAAAGAATGCTTGAAAAGATCTTATCTGCTTTAAAACAAAGGTTTGGTTTTGTTTCTTTGTTTAATAGCAAATAATCAGGATTATTTAATGCCAAAGCCACCCTTGTAAAAGAATGATGTGGGTACTATTTAACCATAGCTGGGAGAATAAGGGAGTTCATACCTTTCCCTAGGATATTAGAAAGAAGTGAATATAACTCACTTACTATGATGTCACAGTCTGCATGTTAGCCATTACAGCACTGAGATTCCCCCACTAATACAAAGGGGAAAAACTGTCTATATTAAAATTCAAATCTTGTCTAAAAATATGAGAAGAGTCATTAACATTTCAAATTTGTTGGAACAATTAAAACCCTTTTTTGACTTGTCAACAACAACATTTCAGATGATCTATTGTTCAGCTCTCCCCTATTGTACAAACCTTTATTTAAAAAAAAGAGGAAATATGGCAATAAAGTACAGATGGTCATTAAACTAGATCTATTAATTTCATCAGTTAAGGATAAACAGATGTAACTGTATTTGCTGCCAAGAACTCATGATTATTTCAATCTATTTATGAGGGAATTTACCAACACCTTTGTAAAAGAAACTACATCTTTTCAATGTGACTCTACGGGATTTAATTGCCTGAACAAAATCTGAATGTAAATTTTATATCTTTTGAGCAACTTGAGAACACAACCCAAGAAACCTGCATAGAGGAATTGATTAACAATAGAAAAATTTAACAAAATGTAAACAAACTACTTATTTACAGAAAAATGAAAAAAGAAAAAAAAAAATACAAAGCAAAAAGTACTCAAAATTACTTGCAAGATATGTTCACTTAAAATACAAACAATATAATTTTTTAAAACTGGTTCTAATGTTACCATACATTTTGTTAATTAATGATCAACCATATGGCTCCATCAACTATATAAGTGCACTTATCACAATATTCATAAAAACTCAAACTGACTTGCTTAAAATAAAAACAGTCTTCATTTGGTTTCTTGTTTAATAACATATCAAAGCTATCCTTGTAGAAGAATAGTAGTGGGATTATGAACCTGTAGTGGTGGGGATGAGGGTGTTCATACTTTCCAAGAGTATAAGTCAAAAGAGAAAATAATAGTGTGAATGGAGTTTGATTTTGCTTACTATGAAGTCACAGTCCAGCACATTAGCCAGTACACCACAAGGACCCCACCTTCACCCCCAAAAAAACAATATATACTGCATACATTAAATATCTTATTCAAAATTACAAAACCGACAAATAACAGTAAATTCTTTAAATATAATCAAATCTTTTAATGGAAATAATTCAAAGTAATCTGAGCTGTTTCATTATTTACTAATTAAAGTTTAGCTTCACAATTGCAAACCGCAGCATTTCTTGGTCTGTGACTAAATTTCTGGAAATAAAAAAAAGTTTTACTTATGACATGTAATGAATCATCTTTAATAAATTTCTTAGATGGAGCATTGTCTTTATTCTAAAATCTTGACTAGTATTCTTTTCATCTTTTTGTTGTTGTTAGTTTACACTGAGGTGTAATAATCTAATAAAGCATTTCTCTAGTTGATAAAAAAATATAATTATATAGTTAATTTGAACAATGTTTACTGTTTGAACTTTCATAGCTTCATCAGTAGGGTGATGTTATCAATAAATTGGCTCCCAAGTATAAGGAAGGTATTTGGCACAAGTGTGCTCCTGCATCTTTCTGAATACAATGCCAAATGGCACTGTTTTTATTCTGGAACAGATACAAGAGAGCAATCTGGGCCTCAGCATATAGTTCCTACCAATAAGGGATGTGTAAGTTTCAAATCTTGTCCAAATCATTTTTTTTACAACCCTTATTAAACAATTTGTATGTTTTGGTGACTGCTAAGTTTCATGACAATGGTTCATCCAAAAAATCCATGCTGTTTACTAATAAATGTGGAATGTCATCTGGAAGTTGTGATAAAAAGCAAAAGAAATACAAGAAAAAATACTCAAAAAGTCATAATGATAATAATGATACTACTTCATTTAAGACATTTTTATAATTTAATGTTGAATTTATTACTTTAAGTGAAATCATGTAATAAAATATAATGAAAGAAAATGTAATAAAACCAAATGATTAATTATACTTAAGAATTTGAAAAAAAACTTAAGTCTGTTACACCAGTTCAATTAAAAGTAATGAAAGAAAAATTACTGAAAAAGTGAATATTAGTAACAATGCTAAGTCCAAAAACATCAGTCAATTTATGATTAATGTCTAGTTCTAATCAATGAAACAACCAACCAAAATAAGATGAAAGAAAACTAGTTCTTTTAACTGCCTGGCTAGTTGGCAGCCTTCAGTCTACGAGAGACAGTGGAGTAGTGTCAAGGTTTTTAAAATTTTTTTTTTAACTTGAACTACATAGCCTGGGTAAGTTCATATAGAGGATGAGCTGTTCCCATGCAGAAAATCTCCCCTCTCCACACTGCCGCTGTGATCCAAAGGAAAGGTAAGGGACCAATGCAGTTTGGCAATGGTAGTGTCACAGGAGTAGCACTGGGTTTCAGCATCACACCACCTTAGGACTCGACTCCTGATTTATTTTCGGAGTTACTCCCTAGCCTTTCCTTGAAAAGACAGCAGAGGTTTTGTGTTGGATTTCTTGAGTTAATGGTTGCTGACCAAGGCTAATGAACCCCTCAACCCCATTTGGGGATTTATGCGAGTAGTAAGTATTCCAATCTACTATTATTGGGTGTTTCTGAAAGGAAATAGATTAGGGATACGGTAAATTTTGTATTAGTGATCAAATAAGCAACAGTACCTTCAGGTCAGTTTTTGGGGGGTGTAGATGTAAGTCCACTAGAGGCGTCAGGATGGTTCTGATGTTCCACTATATTTATACACACATATACACATGTATACGTGGAACATGCTCGTTCATTTCACGTGTGGTTTTATACCAGCGCTGTTTGATTATCTAAGTTATGACTTAGTAAAGGTCAACATGCCATTTAAAACATGCTAGAGATAAAATATAAACTAAAACTAATAATATGAATTGTAAAATGTGTACCTCATGAGATAGAACACAAAATTACCACCGGAATGCAGCAAGTATAGTAAGCGGGATGAAATGACATTTGTGAGAACAATATGATATAGGAACCTTTGTGAGTGATGCAAATGATAATGAATGAATGATGAAAAATGAAAAAAATTCAAATAAAAATGATTTTATTAGAATCAAAATTTTGAAACCATTTTTACCAGGTGAGTCTTTGGTTGATTTTGACACATACCTGGTGTTCTCATTGTGTGTTGTATTTCCTTTGTTCCAACTTTTCTTCATTCTCTATATGTGAAGACAAACATGACACAACCCTGTGACAGTCAGGGTTACATCAATGCTTTTCTTACGTCTTTTACCACCAGATGAAGTTCCAATTTCATACATACAGGAGAAAGGGTTTTAAATCTTTCTTGGATATAAAAAGTCTTTGTATTAGAAAAGTTTACCTAAAGCTATGATTTTCAATCATAAGATTATACAGTGGTACCTTGAATTACAAGTTTAATTCATTTGATCATATTCATTTCCTTGCCACCCAAAAAAAAAAAAAACCTATTTTTTTGTGACATTTTTTGAATAAGAAAATAACATTAAATTGTATAAAAAACAATAATAAACAGAAGTAAGGAATTAGTGCTGTAATATGTTTTAATTTTTTTTTTTTTTTTATAATAATATTTTTCTTTAGTTGTATAAAATTTGAAAACGTTTTAGTGAACTTCAGCTCACTGGTATTCTCAGATTTCAGTTCACAACACAAAGCAAAAAAATTTACTGAGTGACAGTGTAAATTGAGCACATCGTTAGTCAAGTATCACTGTATTAACATATTAAAGGCATTAATAAAAAATTTTTACGTTTACCAAACAATGCTAAGTAATGTCTTCCTTTTGGAAATTGCAGTGGTCTTTATTTTATCCTCAGATACTTGTTTTCGTTTGATTTCTATTTAGGCCCAAGGAATAATCTCAATTGTTCTATTTCTTCACCTACACATATCAGCAAGGAAACATTTGTGCTGAAAGTATGTATTACCAACCCCTCCATCTGGGCAGGGATGTTAAAACAGGTACATTTTTGAAGGAATTTAACAGGTTTTGAATCAGAGTTTTTTTCTTCTAGAGTGAACACCAACATTTAAAGAGGGCCCAGTCTGTACAGCTGTTACTCAAGCTAGAGGGAATTAGTTGGAAGCATATCTTTCCCAAGTATTAGCTCTATGTGAATGCAAACAGCTTTTCCAGGATTGGAACTTGTGTCCATTTTCTTACAATGTAACTGTTACACTACAAGGACTTCAGGTGAAGTTATTATAGAATGAATATCAATTTTAGCTTTCTGAGAGAATATGCTGTGTTCTGTTAATTTTATGAAACCATCTTCCTCTAAAAATTCCTGTTGCATGTAGAGATCCTAAGTAAAAAATCTACTTAATGTATCTTTATTAACATTATGCACAGGTTATAATGATGTTAATGTTTACTTACTTGAAAAATTACTTAATTTGACCCTTAGAATTTTTGATCACAGATCTCCAGTCAGTGATTCTATTTAGGTTGGGTTGTTTTGTTTCATGGCCATATCAACCCTTCTAGCACCTATATGATTAAAAGCCTGGGTATTTACCACATGCCAGGTCAATCATATAGTTTGCTAGAGTTTGACATGACCACACGGCTGATTGGATGGGGCCTCTCTGACCCCTGTCTAGCCCAAGTAGCTGAAGTGGAGTGTTGCTTGTCATGGGATCACTTTAGAACCCAGGTCATCAGACTGCTCAGCCACCATAACTGTCCTCAGCATTACAGGTGCCACCCGAGCCAACAGGTAGTCTCATTGAGTGCAGAGGTGCAGCGGTGTATTCTACAGCCCCAGCTGACAGTCAGGATCTGTCAGGTTCTACTTAGTATCTTTAACAACATTATGCACTGCGTTATTAAGAGGTTTAATGTGGTATTGACCAAATGCTAAGTTTTAAGATTTAAACCTTATTTACAACAATATAGGAAAAGGAACACAGCATCAAGGAACTGTTATAAAAACAAAAAAGGATGCAAAAAAGAAAAAAATAAAAGCAAATGTAAGGATTACAAAGATTGGGATCATTCTGAAACATTTGAATTTTGTTTTTACTCATATCAACAAAAAAATATGCGTTGGAAAATAAGATGGCTAGCTAAAAATTAAAGGAATTTGAAACAGCACGACAGCATTACAAACAATTTGTGAGCAATACTATAATAACACAGTTTTTCACCATCCCTCAATGTACTACTTAAAAAAATATGAGAGAAAACTTAGGTTAATTCCCACCTCTCATCAGGGTAAAATTCCTCAAACATCTATAGTTCCTTCTATTTGATATTATTTTATGTTTTAGTAATGGTTCATATACAAGGAACTATAGATATGTTTGAGGAATTTTACCCTGATGAGAGGTGGGAACATTAACCTAACAGTTTTCTCTCATATTTTTTAAGTAGTACATTGAAGGAGATGGTGAAAACTGTGTATTATAGTATTGCTCACAAAATTGTTTGTACTGCTGTCAGTGCTGTTCAAATTCCTTTAATTTTTAGCTAGCATCTTATTTTCACAGCATATTTTTGTTGATATGAGTAAAACAAAATTCAATGTTTCAGAATGATCCCAATCTTTGTAATTCCTTACATTTGCTTTTATAATTTTTTCTTTTTTGGCAATTCCTTTTTTGTTTTTATAACAGTTCCTTGATGCTGCTGTTTCTTTTCCTATATTGTTGTAATAAGGTTCTTAAATCTTAAATTAGCATTTGGTCAATACCAAACATTAACCTCATTAATAACCAGTGCATAATGTTGTTAAAGATATCCTAAGTAGAACCCTGACAGATCCCTGACTGTCAGCTGGGGCTGTAGAATACACCGCTGCACCTCTGCACTCAATGAGACTACCTGTTGGCTCGGAGTGGCAACCTGTAATGCCTGAGGACAGGATTATGGTGGCTGAGCAGTCTGTGACCTGGGTTCTAAGTGATCCCATGACAAGCAACACTCCACTTCAGCTACTTGGGCTAGACAGGTGGTCAGAGAGGCCCCATCCAATCAGCCGTGTGGTCATGTCAAACTCTAGCAACTATATGATTGACCTGGCCATGTGGTAAATACCCAGGCCTTTTTATCATATAGGTGCTAGAAGGGTTGATATGCCATGAAACCAAACAACCAACCTAAATAGATCACTGACTTGGAGATCTTGTGATCAAAATTCTTAAGGGTCAAATTAGTATTTTGTCAGTAGTAAACATTAACATCATTAATAACCTGTGCATAATGTTAATAAAGATACATTAAGTAGATTTTTTACTTAGAGATCTCTACATGCACAGGAATTTTTAGAAAGGAGATGGTTTCATAAAATTACAGAACACAGCATATTCTTCTCAGAAAGCTGAAAATTTGATATTCATGTTCTATAATAACTTCACCTGAAAGTCCTTGTAGTGTAACAGTTACAATTGTAGAAAATGGACACAAGTTCCAATCCTGGACAAAGCTGTTTGCATTTCACATAGAGCTAATACACTTGGGAAAGATATGCTTCCAACTATTCCCCCTCTAGCTATGAGTAAACAGCAGTACAGACTGGGCTCTTTAATGTTGGTGTTCACTCTAGAAGAAAGAAAACTCTGAATTCAAACCTGTTAAATTCCTCTCAAAAATGTACCTTGTTTTACATCCTGCCCATGATGGAGGGGTTGGTAAATACATACTTTCAGCACAAATTTTTTCTTGCTGATATGTGTAGGTGAAGAATAGAACAATTGAGATTATTCCCTTGGGCCTAAATAGAATCAAACGAAAACAAGTATGCTGAGGATAAAATAAAGACCCCTGCAAATTTCCAAAAGGAAGACATTACTTAGCATTGTTTGGTAAAGTAGAAAAATGTTTTATTAATGCCTTTAATATGTTAATACAGTGATACCTTGACTTACGATGTGCTCCAATTTACAAGCTGTCACTCAGTAAATTTTTTGCTTTGTGTTGTGAACTGAAATCTGAGATACCAGTGAGCTGAAGTTCACTAAAAACAAGTTTTCAAATTTATTACACTAAAGAAAAATATTATTTATAAAAAAAACAAAAAAAAATTAAAACATATTACAGCACATAATTCCTTACATTCTAGTTTATTATGTTTTTATACAATTTAATGTTATTTTTCTTATTCAAAAAATGTCACAAAAAAATTAGGGTTTTTTTTTTTTAGGGTGGCAAGGAAAATGAATTATGATCAGAATGAATTAAACTTGTAATTCAAGGTACCACTGTATAATCTTATTGATTGAAAATCATAGCTTTATAGGTAAACTTTTCTAATCTAAAGACATTTTTATATCCAAGAAAGATTTAAAACCCTTTCTCCTGTATTGTAGGAAATTGGAACTTCATCTGGTGGTAAAAGACGTAAGAAAACAGCATTGATGTACCCTGACTGTCA
This sequence comes from Doryteuthis pealeii, assembly GCA_023376005.1. Lineage (NCBI taxonomy): Eukaryota > Metazoa > Mollusca > Cephalopoda > Myopsida > Loliginidae > Doryteuthis > Doryteuthis pealeii. The sequence continues at coordinate 16,608,523 of CM042151.1, read as the reverse complement.
CAGGGTTGTGTCTATGTTGTCTTCACATATAGAGAATGAAGAAAGTTGGAACAAAGGAAATACAACACACAATGAAGAAACACCAGGTATGTGTCAAAATCAACCAAAGACTCACCTGGTAAAATGGTTTCAATTTTGATTTCTATAAATCATTTTTATTTGAATTTTTTTGCATATTTTCATCATTCATTCATTCATCATTTGCATCAACTCACAAAGGTTCCTCATACTCATATTGTTCTCACAAATGTCCATTTCATCCTGGCTTACTATACTTGCTGCTATTCCCGGTGGTAATTTTGTGTTCTATCTCATGAGGTACACATTTTACAATTCATATTATTTAGTTTTAGTTTTATATTTTATCTCTAGGCATGTTTTAAATGGCATGTTGACCTTTACTAAGTCATAACTTAGATAATTCAACAGCGCTGGTATAACCACACGTGTACATGAACGAGCATGTTCCACGTATACATGTGTATATGTGTGTATAAATATAGTGAACATCAGAACCATCCTGACGCCTCTAGTGGACTTACATCTACACCCCCCCAAAAAAAAACTGACCTGAAGGTACTGTTGCTTATTTGATACACTAATACAAAATTTACCGTATCCCTAATCTCATTTCCTTTTCAGAAACACCAATAATAGTAGGATTGGAATACTTACTACTCGCATAAATCCCCAAATGGGTTTGAAGGGGTTCATTAGCCTTGGTCAGCAACCCATTAACTCAAGAAATCCAACACAAAACCTCTGCTGTCTTTCAAGGAAAGGCTAGGGGAGTAAACTCCGAAAATAAATCAGGAGTCGGAGTCCCTAAGGTGGTGTGATGCTGAAACCCAGTGCTACTCCTGTGACACTACCATTGCCAAACTGCATTGGTCCCTTACCTTTCCTTTGGATCACAGCGGCAGTGTGGAGAGGGGAGATTTTCTGCATGGGAAACAGCTCATCCTCTATATGAACTTACCCAGGCTATGTAGTTCAAGTTAAAAAAAAAAAATTTTAAACCTTGACACTACTCCACTGTCTCTCGTAGACTGAAGGCTGCCAACTAGCCAGGCAGTTAAAAGAACTAGTTTTCTTTCATCTTATTTTGGTTGGTTGTTTTCATTGATTAGAACTAGACATTAATCATAAATTGACTGATGTTTTTGGACTTAGCATTGTTACTAATATTCACTTTTTCAGTAATTTTTCTTTCATTACTTTTAATTGAACTGGGTGTAACAGACTTAAGTTTTTTTTCAAAATTCTTAAGTATAATTAATCATTTGGTTTTTATTACATTTTCTTTCATTATATTTTTATTACATGATTTCACTTAAAAGTAATAAATTCAACATTAAATTATAAAAATGTCTTAAATGAAGTAGTATCATTATTATCATTATGACTTTTTGAGTATTTTTTCTTGTATTTCTTTTGCTTTTTATCACAACTTCCAGATTGACATTCCACATTTATTAGTAAACAGCATGGATTTTTTGGATGAACCATTGTCATGAAAACTTAGCAGTCACCAAAACATACAAATTGTTTAATAAGGGTTGTAAAAAAAATGATTTGGACAAGATTTGAACTTACACATCCCTTATTGGTAGGAACTATATGCTGAGGCCCAGATTGCTCTCTTGTATCTGTTCCAGAATAAAAACAGTGCCATTTGGCATTGTATTTCAGAACAGATGCAGGAGCACACTTGTGCCAAATACCTTCCTTATACTTGGGAGCCAATTTATTGATAACATCACCCTACTGATGAAGCTATGAAAGTTCAAACAGTAAACATTGTTCAAATTAACTATATAATTATATTATTTTATCAACTAGAGAAATGCTTTATTAGATTATTACACCTCAGTGTAAACTAACAACAACAAAAAAGATGAAAAGAAATACTAGTCAAGATTTTAGAATAAAGACAATGCTCCATCTAAGAAATTTATTAAAGATGATTATTACATGTCATAAGTAAAACTTTTTTTTTTAATTCCAGAAATTTAGTCACAGACCAAGAAATGCTGCGGTTTGCAATTGTGAAGCTAAACTTTAATTAGTAAATAATGAAACAGCTCAGATTACTTTGAATTATTTTCCATTAAAAGATTTTGATTATATTTAAAGAATTTACTGTTATTTGTCGGTTTGTAATTTTGAATAAGATATTTTAATGTATGCAGTATATATTGTTTTTTTTGGGGGGTGAAGGTGGGGTCCTTGTGGTGTACTGGCTAATGTGCTGGACTGTGACTTCATAGTAAGCAAAATCAAACTCCATTCACACTATTATTTTCTCTTTTGGACTTATACTCTTGGGAAAAGTATGAACACCCTCATCCCCACCACTACAGGTTCAATAATCCCACTACTATTCTTCTACAAGGATAGCTTTGATATGTTATTAAACAAAGAAACCAAATGAAGACAGTTTTTATTTTAAGCAAGTCAGTTGAGTTTTTATGAATATTGTGATAAGTGCACTTATATAGTTGATGGAGCCATATGGTTGATCATTAATTAACAAAATGTATGGTAAACATTAGAACCAGTTTTAAAAAATTATATTGTTTGTATTTTAAGTGAACATATCTTGCAAGTAATTTTGAGTACTTTTTGCTTTGTATTTTTTTTTCTTTTTTTCATTTTTCTGTAAATAAGTAGTTTGTTTACATTTTGTTAAATTTTCTATTTGTTAATCAAATTCCTCTATGCAGGTTTCTTGGGTTGTGTTCTCAAGTTGCTCAAAAGATATAAAATTTACATTTCAGATTTTGTTCAGGCAATTAAATCCCGTAGAGTCACATTGAAAAGATGTAGTTTTCTTTTACAAAGGTGTTGGTAAATTCCCTCATAAATAGATTGAAATAATCATGAGTTCTTGGGCAGCAATACAGTTACATCTGTTTATCTTAACTGATGAAATTAATAGATCTAGTTTAATGACCATCTGTACTTTTATTGCCATATTTCCTCTTTTTTTTAAATAAAGGTTTGTACAATAGGGGAGAGCTGAACAATAGATCATCTGAAATGTTGTTGTGTTGACAAGTCAAAAAAGGGTTTTAATTGTTCCAACAAAATTTGAAATGTTAATGACTCTTCTCATATTTTTAGACAAGATTTGAATTTTAATATAGACAGTTTTCCCCTTTGTATTAGTGGGGGAATCTCAGTGCTGTAATGGCTAACATGCAGGACTGTGACATCATAGTAAGTGAGTTATATTCACTTTCTTTCTAATATCCTAGGGAAAGGTATGAACTCCCTTATTCTCCCAGCTATGGGTTAAATAGTACCCACATCATTCTTTTACAAGGGTGGCTTTGGCATTAAATAATCCATGATTATTTGCTATTAAACAAAGAAACAAAACCAAACCTTTGTTTTAAAGCAGATAAGATCTTTTCAAGCATTCTTTTCTCTTTATTATTTGTTGACATTTTTCTGTAAAATTAGGAGTTTTCTTCATGATAATAACCATTGCTTTTTAGTTGAACATCACTGATGTTCTTGATTCGTTTAATTCCATTATGCATTTTTTTTTAATTATTGTATATATATTTTATTCCTTTCAGATCAGTACTCTTCTCACTATTCCCTGGCACATACACCTTGGATTGATCAGAATACATTTATGACGCCTATAAAACAGAGGTTTTCCTGCCCTGTGGATGCCAGAATGTCTCCTAGACATATGCGCAAGTCAAATGTTGAAGAACCTGCTGCTGAACGCAGACAACAGGCTGGTTTAGCCCCTGCAAAACCTTGGACTTTACCAGAAAGCAGGAGACCAAACTTTGATTTTCCACATCTACCTACTGTAGGACAATCAGACTACCAAGGAAATGTAGATCACTTGGTGCAGTTACCTTTACCAAAATACTATGTTCTGGAACCAGAACATTCTCCACAAAAATTACATTCCGATTCCTCTGGAGAGGTAGAACATTCTTTACAATTGCCTCTACCAAAGTACTATGTTCTAGAACGTAATACACAAACTCCACCACCTATATTAAACCCAGAATATTCTGAAGAGATAGAACGGTCAGAAGCATCTGCCCGCTTTGCTCTTCACAGAGATTATGTTCTAGGATCAGACACAAAGCCGTCCACGAGCATCACTCACTGAACAAACCTTTTACCATGGAGTATGATATCTGCAGTGTTGTGAATAAACCTGTTTGACAAAAAGAAAACAAGATTTAATTGCTGGTGATGAATGTTCTATTTGATTGCCGGATATGTCATAGAATTCAGGAATTTTTCATTTTCTGCACATGAAACACCTGTACTAACTAATATTCCATTGTTAGAATCTGACGGTGATGTGAGAATTGTTGGCGGTGGAAAACAAAAGAAATATAACTATTTAATAGAGCAATTAATACAAGATACAAAATCTTGGGGAAAAAAAACAACTATAAATGAGGGTATCTTTTAAAATTTTGATGGTTTCTTACAAAGCATTCTCATTTTTGTTTTCTGTTAATTTAAATATCAAGATTTTCTTATTTTTAAGGAATTCAGTTGGAAATGATTAAGGATTTAGAAAAAAGGAAATGAAGAAGAATCTTTCTTATTTCTTTCAATATTATTTATTCTTTATGAAAATAAGTAACAATCTAGTTACTGTGTCATTATGAAAAAGTTAGGAGAACAAAGAAAATACAACCAGAAGAAAGTCATCTCAGTATATCAATTACTAATTTTCTAAGCTTAATGCAAGGATAGAGATCATTGCTGATTTTACTTTTTTTTAAAGAAAAGAAAAAAAAGATATCTTGAAACTTCATTTCCTTTCAGCAAAACAGAAATTGATAAAATGAAAGACGACCCCCAGACCGGACATTGAATTGGATTGTCATATGTATGTATATCTACATATATATGTTATGTTGTAGGGGCCAGAATAAAAACCTGTTATAGGTTATCATTTTGCTACGGAGACAGCTTGGATTGAAAGAGTGAGCGAGAGAGAGAGAGAGAGAGAGGAAAAGAGGCTGTGATAGAGGGATTATCATTAATCACAATGGCATACTGCGATCTGAAAGACCAGGAAAGCAGAAATGGCATTTGTTTCAATGAATGACACGATACTCTCATTAACATATATATATATATACATATATATATATATCTGTTACCAGGCATGTATATATGTGGGTTAACAAATGAGAGGAAGATATCAGTCAGTATTATCCGTACATCATCCTTAAAAAACAAAAACAGAAAAAGACAAAAAAAATAAATAAAAAACACACAAAAAACAACAAAAAAAACACAAAAAAAACAAAAAAAAACAAAAAACAAAACAAAACAAATACACCACAGCGACAGCAACAGGGATCTATATAAAGGATTTACATTCTGTATCTTAATGGACACAGGTGAGTTTGTGTTGTTATCTTTTTAAACTGCAGTGTCCTGAACACACACATCAAGTCTTTAAAACACACGCAAAGATACAGAAATATATCCAAGTCATTTTTTTTAATTTTGTATTTTTTTTTTTTTGTATTTTTAAAAAATCTGTTTTTGGTGCTCTTCAGATATATTTCAGAGAAGCACTTCCCCACCCTGACAAATACACTTTCAATGATTACACATTACATCTGGCCTTTTTTTTTTCTCCTCCCCTTCCTCCTCCATTGGGCATACATATCTTCTGTTTTGCTCTGAAGAGTTTATTTTATGTGTTATTGTCATTCTGGCAAAACTCAGTTATTAAAGTTATTTTTCATCAATGAGTTATAGAAATGTTTGTTGTAAAAAAATAAAGAAAAAAAAAGAAAAATGATTTTTTTATAAATCCCAAATTGGGTGATATCATATATGAAAAAAAAGAAAGAAAAAAACAACATTTTCATATTGTGGTAATAAACATGTACAAATACATTTGATTAACAAACAAAAAAGAAATGAAAGTCTTTCTTTTTTTTTTCCCCAGTTCTCTTTATTTCTTTGATGAAACTGTTTTTTTTTTATATTAATAATGTTCACTCAGAAATTTCATTTATTTATACATTTATCAACTGATGACAAAACTGTTCAGCCCAAGACCAACCGAAAAAAAAAACAAAAAAAACAAAACCTATTTACTGTCCTCTCATAAATTGTGATCAAAAATTCATTGCACTATTAATTAGGTTTGCTTGATTGACATATAACAGGAAAGTATTCTCACCCTCAAATTTTGTCTGCTTACCCCCCCCCCTCTCCTCATTAATGTTAGCATAAGACAATAGTGAAGAGAAGAGTGGGTGGAATATATATACAATGAACAAAAAAAAAAGTGATTTAAAAAAAAGCTAACCAATCCTACATCCAAGATTGTACTTTGAACAAGTATTTTAAAAAGAAAAAATCAGCCGATGTATTAGATATGTTGTTGCCATATTCTTGTCTGGTTGCTAAGACTAGAATTTTTTTTTATTGTTTATAACAAACTCAGATTGTAGGAATCAAATATTTAAACCTAGAATTGTGAAAGTTTTTGACCAAGATGAAAATGGAGTGCTTACTGTGTTTTTGTATACTTATTAGATTTATATGAAGGGCTGTCTCTGTACCTATTTAAAGCCAGTCACATCAAACAGGTATTATTATTTGCAGTAATACCAAAAGTTAGATGTAAGGTTTAGCCATCCACTAGTACACTGTTGTGCAGTATCATTCCTCTCTTTCCACTATTATGGCCTTTATTCTGATTAACTCTCTACTTGCATTTTCTCTTTTACCCTGTCCTTCTCTACTTATATTCTCTCTGTTACCCTGAATCTCTCTCTCTCTCTCTCTCTCTCTCTCTCTCTCTCTCTCTCTCTCTCTCTCTCTCTCTCTCTCTCTTCCTTATATCAATTCATCTGCTCTTGATAGAGCCAATCAGAAGCACATTTGTGTGCCATCTCTCTCTCTCTTTCCCTCTCTCTCTCTCTATCAATCTATCTTCTGTAATGGGATGTATTCAACCCTCATTCCTTAACTTTCACACTCTAATGAACTGACCTGTCTACTTACATCCTATTAACCCTATATTGCTTAGGCACTTACCTTTCCGATAGTGCACCGCACCCCAGCTTTCTTCCCAGTATGGACACTCATTCAAAATCAATTACTCGGAAACACTTTCCCCAATATGGTCAATCTCCAGGAGTTCAAATCAAACATCTCATATTAAACTCCTGTGATTCTCTACCTGCTACATCTTCCACTAATACAAAAGAGGACCAATGATAATCTATAAACTTTATCCTTTCTTTAACACTGCTTCTATTAAAAGGTTAGAGTTGATCACTTTTTAATGATATTCTGATAAGATTGCCAATTCTAATATTAATTCATGCTAACCAATAAGTCTGAGTGTACATATTACTTAGCTAACTGAGCTCTTGATTTTTTTTTTGAGGCATGTGTCTTCACTTACCTCTCATTATTTTACCCCTTTCCCGACCAACTCTTTGAAGATTAGGGCCACCTAAATATTCCATGAGCAGAAATAAAGTGTGCGCACACACACACACACACATACAGTGCAAGGAAAATTTGGTCTCAGAAAATTAAGTCAGAAAAGGTTTGGTCTCAAAAATTATGGAAATATCTTTTTAAAAGTGATATTAAAAGGATAAGAATTAATATAGGACCACTATGGAAATATTGATGACAAATTTTTTGTCAGAATTTCTGCGATAAACAATTATCATTGTTGACTACAATAAACACTCAAAGAAAGCTGAAGGGTTCAACAGCTGAAATATTGTGACTATAATAACAACCAAGATGAGGACACTAGTCCAAGTACATCAGTGTATAATATAGATGACTTAGTTCATAAGACCAAATTTTCTAAGTCTGAATTTTCTGTTCGCCGACCCACATACACATTTTATATATATATATATATATATATATATATATATAGTAATGCCAAAATCTCTTTAATGGAATTGATAGCGTTAATTCTTTCAAGAATTTATTTTGTTTTTCGTTATTTTTACATGTAAAAACATCTACACCTGTGTTATTCAAATCCAAATATAACAATCCCAATGTCAGTGTCAGTGGCCCTATTTACCTTAGTACAAAGTTTAATGATGGACACTAAGAAGCTATATATGGCTCAAGATCAAAATCTCAGAAAAGATCCAATTTTTAGAACATTAAAAATTTGTATAGTATTGATGCTGTAATTTCTACAGATATTTTCAGATTAGCTCTTAAGCTGCTGTTTGAATGGATATAAATGCAATGATGTTTTTAACTGTGACATTTAGTTTACTTCACAGGACTTTACAATTAATTCCATGTAAGGTCACTACTCCATTCAATGAGGACAGTTTCTTGATTAAACCTATAACCAAATTGAATAGCCAAACCACCCCTTGAATACAAATACAAGTACCTTAATTGATTAAAGATTAAAAAAACAAAAAACAGTTATAATTAAATGCATTTTTCTCATTAGATGGCTATGAAATATTTTAACAAGTGTATAGTTTCCAATAGTGTAGATAAATAACAACAATTACAGTCTATTTTTTCTTGCATTTTTTTCCTTATCCTTTCATGTCCCATTAAAGATGTTTGATGTTGATGGTTTTGGTTTATCAATTTTTCTCTCAGAGAAGATTTGATAAAAAAATTATCCTTGGAGAATGTGCTGAAGTTGGTCAACCCTCATAAAAACTTTTTCGTTTTTTTTTAATGAATTTTTTTTAAAAAAAACCTCCCTACTCATTATCTAAGTGGTTTGTATATCACTTAGCCTGTTAACTTCTAAATGTGCTGAACATGTTTAGGTTATTTTTAACATTGTTGAAAATAAGTTACCTCCCTGTTGTTGTTAGTTACCATTTAGAATGTTGTTGAATGCTATATCTGAGTGGCTATGAAGCACAAGTTTTTTTCCATTTAAAAAGACATATTCAATAATAATTCCTTTTAATTGAGAGTGTCTAACTTTAAAACAATTATTGAAATTAAAACTTGTTAATGAAGAAGTTTTCATGAGGTAAATTTCCTACTTCAACACATTTAGCAAACCCTTTATCAAAAAAATAACCTGTTGTACAGGTTTGAGATGAATTTTCATGTAAATAAATTTTAAAAAATTCTTAATTTTTTTTATTCTTGTGTTTGCTTAATTGTGCAACATTTTTGGCCGGTTGGGCCACTATTTATTTGTTACATTGCTAAATATGAAAATAACACACCCTGGTATTTTTGAGATATCAATGCTACTCCCTTATCCTGTTAGATTAACATTCTCATGTTTGTTGTTATTTTCATCAAATAATTTTGTGATAGCATTATATAAATAAGAACACATGTTAGTCATCTGTTTGGTAAAGAAAGAAACCATCATGCATTTACACCTGGAGGTGATCTTGAGATGAGGCTGTTTCAAAGATAACTGCTAAAAAGAACAAAAAAGATGAGGATGTTAATCTGAAGCCAAAAGTAGCAAAGATGACTCTGGATGGAAGGAGGCATAATTGGGTGAAATTTCATCTCATTCAAATTCCACCATGAAGAATGTTTCCATAAATTTTAATTTTTCTTTATAAAATTTAGTAAAGTGAAGCAGATAGCTTTTTTAAATGTCTTTATCTTTGTTAAATATAGTAGGTTTTAGAGTTTCAGCTGTTAGGGGACTAGAAATATATTAAAAGACATAAAAGTTGAAATTTAAACAGATTTTCTAGTTAAAATAATATATCAATAAAGACATACAATATGAGGTGCTACTTAAAAGTTCAGGGAACTTAATGGGCATAATTGTTACATTGTGAAGAAAATTTTAAAAATTGATAAAAAATAAAATTCTTTATTTCCTGGATGAGTGATTTTAAGATATGTATGAAATGTCAGGCAAGACATAGAAAATCCTCACTGACTTGATATAATTTGAACAATCTGTGTAAATTTCCCTCAACTTTTAGATAGTGTCTTTTGTCCACAACACACACACACACACACACACACACACACATTGTCATCTACATACAGTCCTGTTTCACGGCTCATCAGTTAAGCTAGACAAGGCAGGCTGCTTCAAGCTGGATCAAAATTCAACTGATTTATCGTCAGTTAGAATTCTTACCTCCGTGCTATCTACACACTCACTTTTAAGAAAAGGAATTTACTGATATAAACATATTAGGAGTGCTCAATCTGTTTAATGAGAGCTATGCAATTTTTGCATAACTTGCAGCCACAAGAAAATTCCATTTCTAGAGAGCTTAACCCACCAGGGATGGGGAAGATATATATTGTCATCCACATACAGTCCTGTATATATATATATATATATATATATATATATATATATATATATATATATATATATATATAATATTAAGATATATACACACACATATATATATATATATATATATATATATATATATATATATATATATATATCTGTGTGTATATATATAAAGTGGTCAATATCAGTGATAGAGCATATATATCTAAGTTAGGCTAGCAAAGATATAAAGTCAATGATGATTGGCAACGGTCAGTTTCTCACCTATGCAATTTTCAAACCAAGTGGTTTGAAAATCGCATTGGTGAAAGACTGACTGTTATCATTCACCATTGACTTTATGTTTACACTATCCTAACTTATATATATATAAATCCATATATATATATATATATATATATATATATATACACACACACATATATATAAATATGTATATACACAGATATATATATATATATATATATATATATATATATATATATGCATATCATACTTGAATAGTACCTCATATACTACTGTGTGTAATTCTAAGATGTAGGTGTATGTTTGTATGTATATAGTTATATACATAAATTTTAAATTAAAAATCATATATTTTGAAATAAGAGATGCGTGGTTAGTTAATTCAGCCTGTTTTTATTTTGATAAACTGTTTAGAATACAAAATAGTCATATGTTATTTGCAACTTATAAAAAGTATGTTGCAATAATACCAGGCTTAGAACAAAATATCTAGTAGTAAAGATATACATACACATGTTTATGAGAATTTATACACAGACATGCATACAAGAATCTTATAGAATATTTTACAAATAAACATGATAAGATTTAATTATGAATAATTATAGACAATTCAACCACTAAATAAAATATGTGAAAATGAGAATGAGGTGAAATTCAAGGAAGTACATATGACAAGAATAATATTTCTTTTTTTTATTAGTATTTATTTCATCTTGTTTCTGTTGCTTTTTATCAAACTTATTATTATTCCATGTTTGCTAGCAGAATGAATATAAGAATTACATTATTGAGGTTTTCTATCCTCTTTACTCACACATGTGGAATAATGATCAGAGATTTAAAGGGAAAAAAGAAGAAGCAGAAATAAGATGAAAGAAAAACTAAAAAGAAATTTAATAATAATGATAATACTTCATTAAAGAAATTTAGACATTTTAAGACTGTTGCATCTATTACTATTACAGGATGATTTGAAAGTTTTGTCACCCTTATATATTGTTTTAACTTATTTTGTTTATTGTTTTAACATTATTTTTTGTTTTAATAATATAATATATAATGTCCTTAATTATAATATATAATAATAATGATATAATTTTTGTATTTCATTTCCAGCATCTTATTTCATGTAATTATATTTGATTGATTAGGAGTTATATTTTGGTAGGGGTGACAAGACTTTCTGTCTACTCTGTAGATATAAATAACAACTAAAAACAAAAGAAAACAAAAACAATTAATGATAATCTACATGTAAGATATGGGAACAACTTAAGACTAATATTTTTATGAAAACAAAGTACAAAACAACAAAAATTAGATGAAAGAAAAACTAGTGAAAATGAATAATAATGACAATTAAGAAATTTGGACATTTTAGGACTATTATATTTTTTACTTCTAAGTGTAAACAAGCAACAAAAATAAGATTAAAGAAATTCTAGTGAAAATGAATAATAATGACAATTAAGAAATTTGGACATTTTAGGACTATTATATTTTTTACTTCTAAGTGTAAACAAGCAACAAAAATAAGATTAAAGAAATTCTAGTGAAAATGAATAATAATGACAATTAAGAAATTTGGACATTTTAGGACTATTATATTTTTTACTTCTAAGTGTAAACAAGCAACAAAATAAGATTAAAGAAATTCTAGTGAAAATGATGACAATTAAGAAATTTGGACATTTTAGGACTATTATATTTTTTACTTCTAAGTGTAAACAAGCAACAAAAATAAGATTAAAGAAATTCTAGTGAAAATGAATAATAATGACAATTAAGAAATTTGGACATTTTAGGACTATTATATTTTTTACTTCTAAGTGTAAACAAGCAACAAAAATAAGATTAAAGAAATTCTAGTGAAAATGAATAATAATGACAATTAAGAAATTTGGACATTTTAGGACTATTATATTTCTTACTTCTAGGTGTAAACAAGCAACAAAAATAAGATTAAAGAAATTCTAGTGAAAATGAATAATAATGACAATTAAGAAATTTGGACATTTTAGGACTATTATATTTCTTACTTCTAGGTGTAAACAAGACACAAAAATAAGATGAAAGAAAAACTAGTGAAAATGAATAATAATGACAATTAAGAAATTTGGACATTTTAGGACTATTATATTTTTTACTTCTAAGTGTAAACAAGCAACAAAAATAAGATTAAAGAAATTCTAGTGAAAATGAATAATAATGACAATTAAGAAATTTGGACATTTTAGGACTATTATATTTCTTACTTCTAGGTGTAAACAAGCAACAAAAATAAGATTAAAGAAATTCTAGTGAAAATGAATAATAATGACAATTAAGAAATTTGGACATTTTAGGACTATTATATTTCTTACTTCTAGGTGTAAACAAGCAAAAATAAGATTAAAGAAATTCTAGTGAAAATGAATAATAATGACAATTAAGAAATTTGGACATTTTAGGACTATTATATTTCTTACTTCTAGGTGTAAACAAGCAACAAAAATAAGATTAAAAAATTCTAGTGAAAATGAATAATAATGACAATTAAGAAATTTGGACATTTTAGGACTATTATATTTTTACTTCTAGTGTAAACAAGCAACAAAAATAAGATTAAAGAAATTCTAGTGAAAATGAATAATAATGACAATTAAGAAATTTGGACATTTTAGGACTATTATATTTCTTACTTCTAGGTGTAAACAAGCAACAAAAATAAGATTAAAGAAATTCTAGTGAAAATGAATAATAATGACGATTAAGAAATTTGGACATTTTAGGACTATTATATTTCTTACTTCTAGGTGTAAACAAGCAACAAAAATAAGATTAAAGAAATTCTAGTGAAAATGAATAATAATGACAATTAAGAAATTTGGACATTTTAGGACTATTATATTTCTTACTTCTAGTGTAAACAAGAAACAAAAATAAGAAAGAAAAACTAGTGAAAATGAATAATAATGACAATTAAGAAATTTGGACATTTTAGGACTATTATATTTCTTACTTCTAGGTGTAAACAAGCAACAAAAATAAGATAAAGAAAAACTAGTGAAAATGAATAATAATGACAATTAAGAAATTTGGACATTTTAGGACTATTATATTTCTTACTTCTAGGTGTAAACAAGCAACAAAAATAAGATTAAAGAAAAACTAGTGAAAATGAATAATAATGACAATTAAGAAATTTCTTTTAGGATTTCTTATTCTAGGTGTTATTTGTTTCATTATACATTTGATTCTCCAATTCAAGATGCATATCATAATCTTTATTTTCATTTCCATCCAATCTCTCCATAAATTCCTTTCGCTTTCTTTTTCACATCATTACATCATTTGGTTATAATAGATGAAAACTTTGTTTTTTGCTTGTCTCACTTTAACACTTTTATATCTTGCTGCCTGAAGGCATACACACCTATATAATCTAATCAGACCAGAATCATGTTAGAGGGTATGAACTAAGCTTATGGACATTCTTCTAATTCCATAATGAACTTAGGACATTATTATTATTATTATTATTAGAAGATGCCTACTTTATTGTCTAGAAAAAATAAGAAATATTTACATGATGGATTATTGGATTATTGTGTTATGTTTTATATTGTTTTTTGGTCCGCCTTCAGATTATGCAGGGAAATTTTATTGTTCTCTTTTTTCAATAATTATTCATGACCTTCATTTTTCAGAATTGTAGGAAACAAATATCAAACCACAAAATAGAAGACATTTGCCAATTCCAATATCTAATCAACTATAATCACTGAACTTTTAAAAAGAATCTTTAAAAAAATAAATGTATAAAATTATAAAGTAATATATCAATATTTAATTCATTTTTTATCTCATTTTTGTTGCTTTTTATCACAATGCTCAGGTCATTTTTACATTATATAGAATAAACAGTATGGATGGGAAGTAAAATAGCAGCCCCCACTGAGATTTGAATTCACATCTCGTATTTTTTGGCATCTATCTATCATGAACAGCACTTTACCAAGTGAGTTTAAATCTTGTCAGAAAATATTTATTCATAATACATACTGCTTATTTAACAATTGTAGAATGTAAAATTAACCTGATGAATAAAAGCAACAAAAAATAAAATGAAAAGGAAAACTAGTCAAGAATTAATGATAAATCTTGGTATGGCAACTGGTCAAGGAAAAGGAAAACACTGAATTCAAACCTGTTAAACTCCACTTAAAAAATTAACCTTCTGTCACATATTGCTTGTTAGTAGGGTTTGGATAAATACATACATGTATATAATAATGATGTAATTATAAATAGATCATAACTTGCAAGAGGCTGGAGTGAACGAGATGCTTATGATATGGGTTTTTTTTAAAGATTACCCTAAAATAAAAATAACAAAAAATTGTTTCATTGACATTTACATCAATAATTTTATTGATTTAATATAATAATAATAATCGATTATTTGTATGAATGAAATAATAGAATAACAAGATGAAAATTATGTCATCAATGGTGTTTCAAGAATTAGAAACAATGGAGCAATGGGTTACTTTACCCACATTAGCTTATCAAAACTTTCAGGGGGGGGGTGCATCTAAAGGCTTGACTAGGGCACAAAATCATCATACAACAGCCCTAGGCCCAAGATTAATCTGAAAGACAGTCTTGTTGAAAATTAAACATAATAATAATGCTTCAATTTTTTTTAGAATTAGTGAAGTTTTTAGTCATATATTCTATTTAAAAAATTCAACTCCTGATTTTGTCCACAACTTCAATTAAATTTTTAGTTTACTAGAATATAGATACTTATTGTTTAGATGAAGCCACATATAGGAAGATTGTATTGCATTAGTTGAATGGCCATTGGCATCAGTGTAGTTGTAATGGAATATAAACTAACTTAAATGTAATTGATATAGCCATAGCTTAAACTTGAATAAAGCATTTATTTTATACAACTTATATCTATTTTTCAATATTGTTTCCCACTTAATTCAGATTAATCACATAGTTTCAACATTATACACTGATAATATTATTTATTTGCCTTCCCATGAGGATTAATTCTAATATAAAGTTGAGTTTAGTGTAGAATCCTTCATATATGCTTATAAGTAGTTCTTACCTTGTTCAGGGCCCTCGGCTTCTGATTCAGTGAATGAGGTAAAATGAATCATATGGTCCAAGGGGCCATCCCCCCAGGCAGCACCTGCTCCCTAACCTAAAAGGGGCAGGACTAGGTTTATTGCCTGATGCCTGAGGCGTCCCAAAAGGAGAATGCCAATAAGACCACACATTTTTTGCATTGACCATCGCTTTGGTTTGTGCGTAGCTCCCCATGTTAAAAAGACTTTATGTTAATCCGGCCTGGTAAAAGGTCAGGAAAATATGATAGTTCCTTAAATTGTCTAGTCCCATCAATATTTCTCTTTTGGCTCACCTCAGATATCAGAGATTGACTCGGACGTTATTGCCTTTGGATGTAATAGAGAGGTACAGCCTGGTTAAGTGACCCTCTCAAAATAGATAATATCAAGTCAACTAATAACTGTGTCTTAGATTGCAGACATTAATGCAGCCATACACTGTTTAGTTTTCAACTCCTTGTTGCTACATACTTTTCAATTATACACTGATGTATTCATACTAGTATCAGCATCTTGGTTGTTAGCAAACAATATAAAGGCATTCTAATATCTAAGTACATCAATCTGTATTAATGATAATCCTTGATCTTGAAAATTCAGACAAAACTTTTCCATTTCCATGATAAAAACTATGTATCAATTAGTCACTGACCAAAAACAGTGTTACCTATTTTCTGGATAACTAATGAATGAATTTGCTATTATATTAAGGTTGGGCATCCCAGCAGAGCTGGCAATATACGGTAGATGATCACCAAGGACACTATAATCTTTATAAAAGTAACTGATTATGGTGTTCTAATTGATTTATTATAGCCATCTTAATAATCTTGTGAAATTACTTCATCAAATCTTATTGGGTGGGGAGAAAAGTGTACTTATTGTAAGAAAGACCTTGCATACAAAAAAATATCCTGCCACCAGCACTAATTTTCAGTTAGCTTTTTTGTTTTTGTTTTTAACCTTGTGATTATTTGGTATTTATTTCCTATAATATTAAAGGTCCTAATGCTGACCTTCAAAAACTTATTAAAATTGTCTTTCCAGAATGTGATATTTTCTGAAGAGCAATCTAATTTTAATTTCAGTTCTATAAAGGTTTGAATTACTGCTATTAGTAAAGCTTGTATATTGCATTATCTATATTAGTTTTTCCTCTTGCAAAAGGTTATTTTCTGAAAGAAATGCTGTTTGTGGCTCCCAACATTATTTGTTATTATTTGGGCAAAATGATTATTATTATATAACAGTTGTCACAAATTTACAGTATGATGATGATGAAAATACTTTCAACACATTGAAATCATCGGCCTTTCTTGACAATTATCTAATATTAGGTTTTCCTGCACCCTAGTAAACATACATTCTTGGCTTTCTTGTCATACATCAGTTTTGTTCAGAATCAACCAGCTTCCTTTATTCACCCTTTAAGTCCGCCTTTAAGTGTCCTCATTCTACCAATGTTTCTGTGATTTGATTTACAGATATTCTATGATCTGTAACATTATTGGCAGCAGCCTTCTCTTCCTCCTCCTTTAACTCTCAAAAATCAAAAAAGCACTAAAAATTCTCAAATCTTAAAAGCCTATCTCTAAACATTTCTACTTGCTTTGCATTAAGAAAATGCCAATAGATAAAATTTTAAGGGTATAATGTCAAATATAATTTTTTTTTCAATCATTTTCAGGTTATAGTTTTGATTTCACTTGACATCATATAGTCTGCATTGATTTTACAGGTTGCTCAGTCAGTAGTTTCAACTCATACACTTTTTTCATACAGGTATTTTATTTCCTGTAGGTTTATCTCATACATATGCTTTTTATGAATGTTCTCTAATAAGCAAGCAGAACAATATGAAAAAGGACTCAATGGAGCCGTATAAGTAAGATGGTTATTAGCTCAAATACAAGATTTTTCTTTTTTTTATCTCAGAAACCATAAAAATCATTTTCTTCTTTTACTGATTGTTTTCAGGTGTATATTATTAAAGTATTGACCCAAAGATAAAACATTCTTTAAAAAAATTATATTTAGTCAAAGAACTGTATCATCAAAATACTATAATAGTATATATCGATACCTCAACATGGTGTAATGGCTTCATTACTACTAAATAGCGTGTTCAATCATTGCTGGATACCCCATACATGCTACCTTGTGTCACATCCTACCCATGGTGGATGGGTTGGGTAAATACCTACAATATTAATCAACTGCTCCCATATAAACCAGATGTGCAAAGTAGCATGAGATATTGGTGCTGAAAATGGAATTCAAATTATTGATATATTTATTTGTTCACTTCCTTTGGAAGGGTATCTCATCATGGTGTAATGGTTAGCAAGCTAGTCTTGCACATTCATTACTCCTGAACAGTGAGTTCATTCCTCACTGATGGCCCATACTTGCAACCTTGTGTCACATCTTACCTGTGGTGAACAAGTTGAGTAAATACCTACTGATTCCTTTAGAAAATACATTAATCCATATGATCTTGTACACTGACATGCATCTCGGCAAAATGTCAATCACTGATAATTCCATGGCAGTTGACAGAAAAGATAGTGGGTAAGTGAGTATTTGGGGGAAGAAAACACTCCCCTACTTACTCTATCAGTGAGGAGTGGCTGTAATCTGTGTTATCCAATATTGTCAACTTTGATAGGGTCCAATTAATATAACAAAATTAAAAAATGTATTTACAAGATTTTAAAATATTTTTTTAAATAGTCAGTAATATAGCAATATGCTAATACATGTTTTGTTAATATGTAAAGGCTATTTCTCAATTTTTTTTCAGATGGTGATTTCATCTAATTCATATTTCTTTAAAAAATAAAACATGAATATCTGTATATCATATTTCTGAATTTCAGGTTCTCCCTTACCCCTAAAAAAACAAAAAAGATTCTGGAAAGAAAATTATTAACTAAGTGAATTTTTACTGTTCAGCTTAGAGACAAAATGAATATTACACTATCTTGTATATATATATATATATATATATATATACACATTTAATATCTTCTACATTGAGCTTATATACTTTTCAAAAATGCATATGAGAGTTTTGGAGAAATTTAATGATATGTTTTTATTTCTTAAGTTTGCTATAACTGTTAACAGTGACCATCAGTGTTGATTTGTTATTAATCATGTAAACCATTCAACAAGATACTGAGGACACCAAACTTACAGCTTGCCAAAGATGGATCATTCCAGTTTTGTTGACAAAAAGCTAATAAAAACCACCTGTTTTTGATTCAGGCTATGAGAGAGAGAATGGTACCTGATTTGCACGTGAAAACTAATGAAAACACAATGGACATTTCTGACTGCCTTAGTGGCTGTTATTAATATCTGTTTTATATTCAGTGATTATTCCTGATTTCTAACCCCCAGTGTCAGGATTGGATTTTTTAAAAAAGAAAGAAAAAAGAAAAGAAAAAAGAACCTAAAACAAACAAATGGTTCATCTGTTAATAGAAGAAAAGGAAAAAGAAAGCATTCCAAAAAATACGGACCAGAGAAAATCAGGAAAACTTTTCTTGTGTGCTAATGTCCTAATTATTGGCGACAATCGTTTTTTTGTTTTGTTTTTTTGCTTGAGAAAAACTTATCTGAGAATCAGGAAGATTGACAATGTTTTGGAGATAGAATGGATACTGAGCAGAACGGTTCAGCCTCAGTAAGGTATCTCCTGGCAGTTTCAAGCATAATTTTTCAGGTAAGTAACAAAACCATTTGGCTTCCTCCATCTCTACTCTTTATATACCATCATTTCATATACATATATATATATATATATATATATATATATATATATATATATATATACTTATTTTGGATTGGTTTTGTGTTTAATTGATCAAGTGATTTATTCTGTCAAAGGATTTTAACTGTTTGCAACATTTAAAATATGCTTAAACATATTCCCTTTAAAAGAGGGAAACATTTATTCGTTAGAAATGAACCTAAGACCTTTGATTGTTCAGTGCCAGCTAGATTGATAAACCAGGGCAGAAGGCAATATAAACCCACTGCTGTAAAACTGCCATGGGTCAGAGTATTAATTCTTCTGAAATTAGAAGAATTTATGAATCTTGATAGCATTTCATTTGTATAAATATTTTTTTTTATTGTTAACTTAGCAGTAAGCATTGGTGAGCTATTGCTGTAATATATATATATACTCAAATGTATTATGTGGGTTTTAAAGAGATTTTAAAAAAAGATGGATACCAGGTTGTAAAAAATTCCTTGAATCACATCCTGATGAACAGCCAACAATTTTGATGAATCACTGAATTTGATCTAGTCAGCTTGAATTTCTAACTCATTTTGATAGTTGTTTGCAATATTGAATTCATTTTGTTTTTGTTGCCACCATAGCATTTTGACTAATCCATTTTACAGCCTTCTGGAAGTGTACAAGTCTGTATGGAAAGAAGCAGAGGAATGTTTTTTTTCTTGCTTTTTGGGTTTTTTTTATCCACATGGATTGCAGAGTAGATTGGCTGAAATGTGATAGTAATAATAAAGGCAACAAAATAAATGGGTTAATTTTTGAGAACAACTTTTGAAATGAAAACAATTTATTTCAAAATTACAAAAGGTACTTTTATAAATCTGTTTAACTTTCAAAATAATTGTATTCAACAAATTGCAACATTATTATTTTCTCTATATGATCTTTTACTGTTTACCAAAAAGTATTTTTACCTTTCTGTAACTCTTCAAGTGTCATTTTTCTCTTCAGCAAACAATATATATATATATATATATATATATATATATATATATATATATATATATATCCTTTTCTGCTTTCTCATGCTCATCTCAGTCCAATGATACTCTTAAATATTGTATAATTTCCCAAATTTATTTATCTTTAATTTTGTGACCAGGCATCATATATTTGAGCAAACTCTATGATTTGCTTAAAATTTGTAAATGCTTTTTTATCTGTTTTTACAAATTAAAAAAAAAGTGATCTCTTTAGATATCCTGTTAGATTTTCTTATCAACAATTTAAACTAATTTTTGTCGGAATTTTTAAGATGAAGAATTATCATTATTTTATCTACTGGTGTAACCAGGCTACTGTTTTTATCTTGGTTGCTATAGTCAAAATGTTGCATTTCTATCCCAAGCAAAAATATCAACAATAAACACTAAAATTTGATAATTTCAAAGAAATTATTATTTCTTAAAAATGTTCTTGTCTTTTTTAACTTCAGATCTGGATTTCTCTTACAACTTCCTGACTGACACAAACCATGGATTAACCGAGTACTCCCTGTGAATCACAAGGAAAGGTTTCTATGAAAGGTGTTCATATTCCACACACAGACAGTGGACTGGTTCAAATTATTTTCCCCTATCCTTAAATTCTGGCATCGCCAAAAACAGGTCAAATGCAATATGCTCCATTGTATTTTATTTTATTTTTAATCTTTTATTTATAAATTTACCTCTACCAAATAATACATTCTGGCAAAAGTTTGGGAATCTCAAAATGGACTCAATAATTTAAACAATAAGAAATGCTCTGCGTGGTATTTTTTCTTGCATCAAAGCATTTCATTCAGTAGCCAGAACTTCATGAATTTGACACAAATATTAACAAATGTTTTCATTTAAAAAAAAGCCAAACATGAAAAAAAAAAAAAAAAACAAGAACAAGATCCATTTTTTATGTCATTTGTCCATTTAATTATTTTTTTTAACTTTAGAA
This sequence comes from Doryteuthis pealeii, assembly GCA_023376005.1. NCBI lineage: Eukaryota > Metazoa > Mollusca > Cephalopoda > Myopsida > Loliginidae > Doryteuthis > Doryteuthis pealeii. Next base: position 16,587,120 of record CM042151.1, on the reverse strand, counting down.
GCTCAAGATACATTTTAAGTTAGTAAAGGAAGAAAAAAAAATCAAATTTTTGATAGAACAATAAAAATTAAGAAATGTGAAGGATTGTTGTGGTATTCTTTTTTTTTTTACAAATGTGATTTTGCTAAGTATTTGTCTATTTATAAATTATAGAATTGTAATGAAGTGAAATACAAATTCTAGCAACTACTATGATATAGTTCTTTTTAAGTAACCTTTTTAAGTTAAACTTGAGATATGAAAATTTTAATTTTTTCAGATTTAAGTTAAATATGACACTCAGCTATAAAGTAAGATTAGTTTCTTTCTAAGCAAAATTTTAATTTCTTTATTTATTGATAGAAAAAACAGCATCTTTATAACATTTATTTTTGTTACCTATAAATGTTACTTTTTTGTTCCTCTTCATTAATCTAATGGCTATAATATTAAGGAAGAATATATTGAGTTACCATTCTACAGGACCATCGTCACTGGAACATTAGCATGCAAGTTTGACACAGATGAAAGCAGATTCAGGCCAAGAGACTTACCAATTTCATCACTGTGAAGGAATAATTTGAGGGCCAGATACATAGGCCTGCCTGCAGCAAGAAGTATCTAACCCTCAGGTTGAATGTCTGATCTCCTACTTACTTTTCCTATTGATTTAAAGCTTTTGCTGTTTTGCAATAAAACCTTCTAAATTACCTGGCATTTGGTTGGATATCTTGCTTATCATTTCATCTGATTTGGAGAACAGAGGAACTTAATGCTCAGGTTAGTTCATTTTTTAAAAATCTCTCCATTGAAAACTTGATGTTACTGTTAAATGTCTTATTTCATATTGTATTCCTTTATTGATAGATTTTCTTTTTCCCGTGTATGTATTTCAGGTTTTTTTTCTTTAAAAATGTTAAATAAATGAATATTCCTAAAATTCATATATGAATGTATTTTCTAATTATAATTTTTATTAACCCTTTCCAAATGAACTGATCAGATCTGGTTGGTTAAAAGTGTGTTTGTTTGCAATCAAATCTAATAATGCCTATTGGTCATAGAGAGATATACTTTATTGAATCAATCTGAACAACATATAATGGTTTCCATGTGTTAGGATTCAAAATTAGCAGTTTATTTTGTGATTTTTCATCAACAGATGATTGAATTATGATACCATGACAACCAGGCCAAGACTTATAAATTTGGAGGAGGCTTTGAAAATCACTCTTGATTCAAATGATGAATTTGAAATGGGGAGAAATAGATCAATTTAGTTTAGATGATAATTTCAACTTGTTACAGTTTATTAGTCTGCTACAGTTATATTTACAATATATCTTGGATTCAGTCTATAATTGGTAGTATAAGAATTGTAACTTATGCATTAACTTATTCCAGATGGACTGGTCATATTAGCCAGCCAAATATTTGTATTTTTTTACAGTCAAATATAATAATAATTGGTCATAGTCGAGTATACTCTATTGAATCAGCTTGAGGAACATGGTGGCTTTCATTTAGTGGTGGTATGATTCAAAATGTAACAAGCAGACTTTTTTTTTCCTATTATGGTTTTAGTCGAATTCATTAGAATTCTTGTTACATGATGCTGAGATATAATTGTTACAATGTATTACAACAGTTGTATTTACTATATATTTTTCCTTTTGGGAAATTTTATTGTATTCAGCTTCCATGAAAATAACCAAAACAGATATTAATGAGTAAAAGTACATCTACTCCATATATTCTGAGCACAGTCCTACCAGAATAGATATGGCATAGGGGGTTAACTTGTATAGATAGTTCATAAATTTAATTAAATTTGTTTTGTTGTTAAAATTTAGAAATAAGTTAAAAGGAAAGGGTTAAATTTCACTTACACATTTTTAAAATGTTCAATAATATACGAAAAAGGATAAATCACACAAATTTTTCATACTCAACTAAAAATTTTGTGGATGGGATATTTGACAACTCCAGTTGGAAACTAATTTACCTAAACTTATACATTTGTTAGGTTAACTAAAAAAAGGTGGGTGGCCTGCTTCCTTAAAAGTGAAAATTTTGATATTTTATGCAGGCAGACAGCCAAGCCATCTCCTCTTGGAATTTTGGCATGATACAATATTTCTTGTTCTATTTCTTCTCCATTTGGCCTTGTATTTTACTTAGTTAAGTTTATCAAATATCAAGAAACATTTTAACCCTTTCACCCCTTAGCACCTTTGCCTTGAGATATCCTGTATCTGAGTGAATGATCACTATATTGACACTTTATTTGTATATATACATATATACCAACCCCTCTGCATGAATAGGAATCGACACATGGTCAATTTCTTAAGCAAAGTTTAACAGGTTTGAATTCAATGTTTTCCTTTTTCTAGGCTGGTTACCTAACTACGGTTAAAAAGCCCAGTCTTCTCTACATAGCTGGAGGGAGAATAGTTGGATACACACCTTTCCCATGGGTATTAGTGTAATGTAAAATACAATCAGCCTTGTCCAGGATTTGAAATCATCTCATCATATCCATTTCCTATGATGATATCCATTACATCACACTTTATTTGTAGTATTTGATAGGATCAACAAAAGTATTCTTCTATAGTTGAATTACCAACATCAAAATGGAATTTTTGTTGCTCAAACTGTCTGAAAAAGGTTGGCTCACCATCCAATTTTTCTGCTAGTTTTTCAATCTTTGAAAATATTTTCTCAAATTGTTGATTCTGCATGAGGAAGAGGATCTATTACCTCACACCCTAGTGGATCTCCACGAATGCTTTACAAAAAAAAAAGAGCAAAGAAAAAAAAGATGAATGCTTCAAGCTCAATTTGATTTTAGATACTGAAAACAAGATTTCATTTTTTTTTTAGAGAATGAATTTATCATGACTGTATAATTATTTACTAAGCTTAGATTTATTTTGGCACAGACATTGGATATCCACTGAAGATTGTACTGCTTATTTAGTTGTAAGGATTTGCTACATAAGCTAACTAGCCATTATACTATAACAAGGAACCCATTTATGTCTATAATTTCTTAATCCTAGCTTGTGACATTTTTAATAGTTCAAGAAATGTTTTAATCCTAACTGTTCATGTGTAACAAAGATACTCTAGTCAGAATGCTAATATGAAATTCAATTGTTGTATACTGCTTCTTAAGTTCTTCTAATGTTTGCTGCTATCAGGTTTTTGGTTTCTATCTTCCATTGGGTGCCTGTTCTCACTATCAGGTTTCTCTTTCGGTTTTGGTATCAATCTGGTCCCGAGGGTACCTATCTGATCCTGGGGGTATCTCTCTGTGTGGATTCCATCTAGTTCTTGGTACTTTCATGAGACAAGCCCAGAGATATATTTTTGTGTACACTTTTATTGGCCAGATTTTTACAATACATTCTTTGCTGCATGCCAGCGTGGAAGCAGAGACAGTAAAACACGTGTGTCCAGAACAGCTGCCTGGGCTCAACTCCAGTGATTTATGAGATCCCTGGGTTTAAGGTTTTTTGCCAATCAAACCATGAATTTACTGTTTACCATTTTTTTCAAATTCACCTACATTATTAACTAGACTTTTTTGTTATGCACACAGTGTTTCTTCTGATGTTCCTTTCAGCCTTCTTCAGGTATTTCTTGTTAAAGTCAGGAACATTCTTGTTGAACTTTGGAGCCTTCATGTTGGAATTGTGAGCCTTCATGGAACTTTGAAAAATCTAAATAATACAAATTATCAAGCCTCATCTAAAAAATTCTGAAAATAATATTCAGTCAGTACATGTCCAGTTTAATACAACAATGGAGACAATTAAGGACAACAGTCAAAAAAATCTAGATAATATGAATTATCAAGCCTCATCTCAAAAACATTGTTTTAATATCATCAAGAATACAAAGAAAAGGTTGAATTTTCTGAATAACTTCTGATAAGTTAATGACTCTTTTCAAAGTTATTGGCAATAGGAACTGTAAAGTTTCTTTTTACCTTTTAGATTTGAAGGCATTTTTGCTTATATTTCTTAAATAATTGTGAATGTATTGTTTTTTGTTTCATATTTAATGTTTTTCTCATAAATGTAAATTCTGTGAGAAAAGACTATTAAATGCAATTTAATCATTTCCAAAATTAACTGTTAATTATACATATATCTATTTTATTTCTTATTCAGGTTCTGGACAGATTTCAAGCTCTGGATTGATTTATATTATACTCCTTACAATGGATTTTATACTTTATCACCACAGGAGTTTTAACTTCCAATTACCATATTCTTACATAAAGAATATGGATGGACTTAACCTGTTGTTCATAGGATATTAACAAAAAGAGATTTTTATTGCAAAGGAGAAAATTGAAACCTCAGGCTGACAACACTTATTACACTTTTAATTTTATCAACAAACCCAAAATATCTCAGAAAAAGATTTTCTGAACAAAAAAGTTTTTAAATTACAATGTTGCTACTTCACATCATGCAATATAGAAAACATTTTATAAATAAAAAAAAAAGAAAAGATTTTTGGTTGACCTGCTTATAAAAAAATCCCATTCAAACTTTGAAATAGAGAATCATGTGACATTTACAACTTTGAACAATAGAATCAAGTGACTTAAGATCCTACTTTAATGAACATAAAGTTTATTTTAGACAATTAGGCTCAAATACATCCCATCAACAGAAAAAATAGTGTTTTATTTAATAAAAGTTTTGTTAGATTATAAATTATGAAACAAAGATCTATTAACGTATCTCTTGTATAGTAATTATTAGGTTTTTCTAAAAAAAAAAAGTATTAATACCAAACTGGGTAGTCCTAAAATACTACAATAGCAGTAGTAGCAGCAATAGGAATAATAATGATGATTACAACCATGTCATGCTGAAAACACTGGTTCCTGCTAGATTACTGTAGTTAAGCAGTGATAAGCATATTCAATACTTAATTGGGTGACCACTCAAACAACAGCAGGTACTGTAAGCAAACAGCCCTTTGTTTATCAAAATGGCTTGATGACCCAAAAAAAGGTTGATATGCCATAAAATAAACCAACCAATGATGATAATGGTGTGTATTTGCTTTGCTTGATGAAACATGTAATCATTTTTTAAGGAAAGAAACATGAAAAGCAGGATTCATTTTATGAAGCTATCAACCATTTTAATTTTTGATATTCATCAATGAAAAATATCAATTTAGAAGATGGTTTGATTTATACCTGAGGAAGTAGAGCTGAAAGTAACTGATTAGTATTAGTCATTGGCAATGATAATGATATATTGATGGTTCCTTTTTCTCATAATATTCAACAAATATGATCACAGGGAAATTATATTTGATTGTTTTTATATTAAATTACTAACTACAAAAATATAATAGATGGATACAATCATTAGTATTAATACTAATAATGATTAATGTTATTATTATAATTATATTATTTGTTTTCTCTATGATCACCTATTTAAAAGCTGGGTCTTCCAAAGTAGTATCTATTATCAATAACAAAGTATGTTGTCCATTCTATCCCAAGTTCTGTGCAGTCCAGTAGTGAATCTGATGGAATTTTCTCACTATATCATACATATACAGACCAACAACACATATTGCAAAATTTAAGGCACCATAGATATCATATCTATGGTTACTGACTTTCTTCTGCTACCAACTCAATATGATCTTGTGCTTCTCACAAAGAATTGGATTCTTACATAGATGTGTTCCTCACTGCAGACTTTCAGAATATTCATTTCCTATCAATGTCTTAAGAATATGTTCTGTTAACTTCTCAAAGTTCAAGACATAATCCAAAAGGATTCAATGCTACCAGGTTCCATTCTTTGTGAATGCTGAAATTCTCAACCAAATAGCTAAACATTGATCAGTGGATTTTAAATCAAGTTCATAATGACAGGTAAGTAGTATCTTTTAATATCTCACCATTCTTTCTCTTTTTACTGAGTGTTAAATATTTTCTTAATACTATTATGATATTTACTTAGTTATCCTAATTTATTTAATATCCTATCTATTTCTTATTCTAAGTGTATTCGATATCTTCTTATATGCCAGTATGATATCAACTTAGGTATCCTAATTTATTTATTTATGGCATCCTTCTGTTTTCTTTTGATTAACACTAGTATATTAATAGTCACATTTATTCTATATAGCATCCATCTTTTTTTTTAAGCGTGTCAGATATCCTTTTAACATCAGTATGATATCAATTTTGATGTCCTAATTTATTTATGATATTATTTCATTGTTTTACCACCTAATTTAAACTCATTTTAAAATAACTTGAATTTTCTTAAGAGACTTTAACCTGATCTTTTCAGTAAAGAAATAAGAGTTTTAAGAGTTTTTCCCTTCCTTCATGACGAGCATAAAAAAATATTACTTACCAAATATTATAGCAAATCCAAGTCTTCTTTATGAATAATATGGTTAATGACATATTTTCTGTCAATAAAGAGAAGATTTAAAAGAGATCTCTAGTCAAAATAATGCCATCTTAGAATAAAAGAAACAGAAATAAAAAGAATGAATTAAAGATACCTTCATTCTAAGACATATCACATTACAAAATTGTTTTTTTAATCTAAATTTCCAGAAATAGACTGTTTTGAAGAAGGCAAACCCTGTGATTTAATTCCTTATCGAAATACTCATTTGTATGAAGAAATCCAAGTCAAACAGAATTGGTTAAGCTTTAAAGAAAATAAATTTTCTTTTGCCACGTCTACAAGTAGTTACTTCCCTTAAATCCATGAGATTTTTTTACTTCATTGTCTGAATTTTGTCTTTTTGAAATAAAAAAAATGTATATTTCTATTGCTTTTATTATTTAAAAAAAAAAAAAAAAAGATGCTAAGCATAGAAATATTAATTTTGTTACACATATTATTCAATGTATATCACATATATTATAAATCATCTTTCTTATACAGTGTTTATATATTGCTGTACCATTGGTTTTGATTGATTTTGTACAATTTTTTAAAGTGTTTTCTTTTTCCTTGCTAGTAAATTAAATTCTGACATTATATGTTTATTTTGCTATTTTGATCAAGAAATATTAATGCATATGTTTTATTGTAGCTTGATAAATTGTATATGCTAATAACCATTTTTTTAAATTAAAACATTTACTATGTTTAACTTGCAAAAACTCTATATGAATTAACACATTATACTTACTAGCTGAAAACCTGCCTTATTAGTTGGATATTAAATTACATAAAATAATCATAAATTTACCTGCCTCTACTCTTTATTGTAACAATAGATATTAGTATAATATGTATCAATATTTTTGTAAGGATGATAAACATCTTCAAGGGGTTAATGTTCATGGCTGACTGGTGGCCATTGTTTTTACTACAAATTTAAACATAGTTACCACCATTTTTTAAATCTTCATTTTTCGGGTAACAAGAAAGAGTGTCATGGAAAGAAAGAATGTAACTTTGGTTTATGACTAAAATATGTTCAACTACATGCTTCATGCTTACTTCATATAATTAAAGAGAAAAAAATCAGTTTAGCTAATCTGTTTGAAAATAAGGGGTTGATTTAGTATTATACTTAAATTGTAAATCAAACCCAAAAAGATTTGGGAATTTTCAAAATCTAATATGCTGAAATCATACTATAGAAAATTCAATGGCCATATTTGTAGCTATCCTTCAATTATGTAATGATATACAGATAGACCCCAAAACATCTTTTTAATTATAAGATTTTGGATTACCTCTTTGGAAACTGATGTTGAAATGTTTTGTCAGTATTTAAATTTTTAGTGCTAAATAGAAAACAATTGCTAATAATCCAAACAAGAAGAAGAAATAAAGAATTCAAATTTGAAGAACATTCCTTTTTTTTAGTGGACTAATTTGTGCTTGTAAATAGGTTATATAAATTCCAAATTTTATTTAACATAGTCTTTAGAAAATAATTAAAATAAACTAAAAATAAAGAAATTCTCCCTACCTTCATGTGATTGCTTTAAGAAAGTGAAGTAAATTGTTGTTTGATGTCAAAGAAATCAAATAAAAAATTTCTAACTATTTTGAAAATATGTGTTATTTATTTTTTAAATCTATTTTTCTAATTATAATAAGTACAAAATCATTTTGTTTTCTTTTTCTGATTAAACAGTGATAACATATTTTCAATTCTGATTAATGTATTTAATGTGTTTGTTATTTACCTAGCTAAAATATTTCTGTTAAGTATTAATATGGTTAACTTGCTATGATTAAAGTACATTCTAAGTGTGTGCATGCATTTAAAGCTATTAATGTTGTATTTTATATAGTAAAGTAAGTAAAGTCGACGGGGCAGCCCAAAGTCAGTATCAGCCAGTCAGCGAGGGATTCTATCCCCTTTTCAATAGCACTAGACCAAGGAGATTGTTTTAACATCTGAGGTGGAGCGCCACACCTACCATCAACTCCTTACTTTACCACACAGATCCCTGTGCTACTCATACGCTGAGTTGGCGAGGACCAGTATCGAACTAGGAATCTTGTGGTTTTTAGCCGAATGCTCTACCGACTGAGCTAACCCGGCCCCCTAATTTATTTTATTTTATATAAAAGACAGAAAAATGCAGATTATTAAGAACAATACCATTTCAAGGATTAATTATAATTATAAGACTTTTAAACTGCTACTAATTCAAATAATATCCTTTCATTAATTATTTTTTTTTTTTTTGTATTCAAAGTAAAAGCTTTAATTTTGTTTGACACATTAAACAAAAAAGTGTTATCCAATTATTGAGGAGGCAATGGTTTACTTTCCTAAAGATTCTTATCAGAATTCTGTACAAAAAATGATTTCAATCCATTTTTTTTTCTTTGATATATATTGTATCTAATAGCTGATGAAATTTATGGTTTACAAGTGTTTTTACTCCACATCAACCAAGATTCATTGATATATATTTGCATAAAAACAAAATTTAATTTTTGGAAATGATTTTATTGTATAACATTTTAAAATCATATTTCATATAAATAACTATACCCTCTTTATTTATTCACCTTAAGATTATTTTTGGGACTAGAGACATTAATATATATATGTATCTATCCATCCATCCATCCATCTATCTATCTATCTATCTATATATATATATATATATATATATATATATATATATATATATATATATAATGATATAGAATATGAAAAAACAAGGTATTCAGAGGATCATTTTATCATAGTTGGAGGTATTAACCATACTAATTCTTCTAATAGTGACTAATACGTATAACTATAAGAAAAATCATCTTCTGAATACCTTGTTTTGTCATGTTTTATATATTTACATACTGTCGGTTTTATTTCCATTTTCCCTTATATATAATATATATATATATATATATATATATATATATATATATAAGAGAGAGAGAGAGAGAGAGAGAGAGAGAGAGAGAGAGAGAAAAAGAGAAAGAGTGAGAATGATACCAAAATAAATTTTCTTGGATAATTTTAAGCAAATTTTTATAATGTTTAAAATATCAAACTAGTTATTCAACTGGGTGATATATGAATAGAAAAAGATAGATCCAGAACAGTATGTAGGATGAAAATTGCTTCAAATCTATCCTACTTTGAAAAAAAATTAATCATAAAAATTAATATATTATCATGTAATAAAACTAACCCCAGCTTTATTTCCAACCTTAACATATAAAATAAATATATAAATAATATTCCAAGATTATTGATATATCTTTATATTTCATTAAAACAGCTACCTTGCTACAGATACTAT
>CM042151.1:16432333-16572333 GCA_023376005.1 Doryteuthis pealeii | reverse complement strand
ATGTATATGTAGAATGTATTTTAAACAACTGCCCTTATATTCCCTTCTCTTTTTTTAAAATTATTGTTATATATTACTAAATCTGTCACTATACAAATTCTCTGTTTAACATAAAATTTTAAAAGATTTAACCTAGGATATAAAATAATGGAAATATGTCAGGCAAATGTTCCTCAGATTTTATTTTTAAATCAACCTGTTTGATGGATCATATAGTCATTAAATGAGATTTATTATTTAGTTTTTTTATATTCCATACAAATTCTAGTTTTGGGCTTATTAATGTTGTATTCAGTGATATAAAATATATGCTGTGTTAATTGGCAATAGGTCTTAAATATGTTCATGTGATATTTTTTAAAGTTTTGTCTAATTACCAGATGGTATCATCTATGATTCAGGATTGTTTTTGAATTCAAGATGATTTCATCTGTTAACCATTGGTCAATGTGTCTTTCAGTTTTAAAAAGATTTTTTTTTAAATTTTACCATATCAAAATAATTCTATTGTATTTTACATCTTATTATAATTGAAATCCAAAAGAGATGGGGAAATTCTATCTGGATTAGAATAGTTACTTGTTGAAAAATTGACAGGATGATGGTGTTTGTTTATATTTATAGAATAATGTATTATTATAAGTGGTTGACCTTAATAGTGTTTTTGTTATTTTGATTGGTATATTAGTAAAAATTTATTCTATGAACCTAGTTAATCATCACTATACAAGATTTACAGTAATAGTAATATGACACCTAAAATGTAGCAAAACCACTAAAAATGATGTTCACTAAAGAAATTACTAATAGATATTTCTTTAATTTTATGACTAAACAAATTGATAAAATGCATGTTTATAAAAATACATACATATATTGTAGACAGATACACAAACAGATGTTTTATAAAACTGATAAAAGAGAATTTAAAATCTAATTTCAATAATTCCTTCCAAGATATAAAAACAAGATACTGAATAAATGGCTGAAAATAATTATTTTCACAGGAAATTAAGTAAATAGTTTTTATCAAGTCTGTATCATTTTTTTAACCACAGTTTTAGTTTACTTGAGTAAATCACCACTTTAAAATTAGAGACTGAAGCCAAAGTAATAGGGCAATCAATAATATTTTGTTGTTATTGACCACCCTATTACTTCCCTGTTTTTATTATTACTTCAGTAAAGACACAGCTGTTTTCATTTCATGTAGCATGAATACCATTGGGAATGGTAGGTATTTACCCAACCTGTTTGCCACAGGTAGGATGTGACACAATGTCATAAGTATGGGGCATTCAGCAAGGATTAAACTCGCTATTCCGTATATAGTGATGTATCTATACTAGTTTACTAATCCTCACACCAAAAGGGTATGAATACAACTATTCTCCCCCTAGGGAGAATAAAGGGCTCTTTAACCTTGGTATGAAGAAGAAAAACTCTGAATACAAACCGGCTGTACTGTACTTAAAAATTGACCTTGTGTCACCTCCTACTCATAGCAGAGGAGTTTGGTAAACACATACTCCTTTCAGTAAGGAGAAACCATTTAGACTAAATTGTAACAATTATTACAGAGAGGTCTATATTATAATGATCAGATTTTGTATGTATATTACTCTGAAAATCACAAATCAGTGTATATATATTTTTTAGTTTTTTACCGTTGAGGTATCTGTTAATCTCAGTAATCGAGGGAGACTCTGTAGCATAGTGGATAATGTGCCGGACTGTGACATCATAGTAAGCAAGTTCAAACTCCAGTGATTCCATTATGTTCATTTTCAGACTAATGCTCTTGGGAAAGGTAGGAACCCCCTCATCTACCACAGTTATGTTCTTCTACTACAAGGATGGCTTTGGCATTAAATAACCCACAAATCTTGATATGCCATTAAACAAAGAAACCAACTAAACCTCAGTATGATTTTTTGTAATTCAAAAGAGATCTAAAATATTTTTGTTAACAATCAATTGGCAAATTGTTTCAGACTTCTTTCTTTTTTTTTCTTTTTTGTATATATCTATGTAGAGATCTAATGTGAAATTTATTGTAAACAATGCTGGTTACTATATCAAATACACAAACACAGATTTTGACACATTAATATCTTCTATACAGGTGATGATGATGAAGTACTAAACATTATTTCCTTTTGTATTGTAAAAAAAAAATTAAATTCCAAAATTAAATTCGATATTTGTTTCTCATTTTTTCTTTTGTACTAATTTTTTAAAGTTTCCTTTTTATAGTACAATTGTGAGTTCACAACATTCTGATTATTGGCATCCCACAACATCATTGCACAAAAAGCTTTCTTCATCTGAATGAGCACGTGATTAGGAAGAATCAAGTTCTCATATCCATTTTGACAATTAGGATAACTTATAATTTTCATAGATATTATACTTTTCTATAATCAGTATTGTTATTATAACATTATCCCTAAAAATACACTTCTCTTAATAAAGAACAACAACAAATATAACTGTTTTGCTGGTGTATCCATTCATTGATTATTTTGTCCTTTACTACTAAATGGATATTGATTCTTTAAAATCCTTTCTGCTGCCATTCTAACTAAAACTACCTTTTCACATAATTTCTCTATGGGCTTTTTCCTACCAAAATTTTATCTTATGTTTCAATTGCATTGGATTAAGTTTATTAAATCAAGATTCTCACACCTACAATTTGTAGCATTAACACAACTCTTTACTTGGAACATTGGCACAAGATTACAGGCAAGAATACAAAGCACTCTTTTGTATTTGGTGTAATTTGTGCTTTGTAAACTTAAAGGAAATTTAACCTATGCAAGATGAATATTAACACTGAGATTTGTGGCTTTATCCTTATGTTATTCCTATAGACATCTTGTAGAGCACAAGGCCAAAATCACACCATGCCAATGATGTTACTGCAGGTTTCAGAACCAAGTAGATTTTACAAGTTGCTTGCTCCACACCCACCTGGTTTTCAATTCAAAGTTGTTGACATAGATTGGTTAATTACCAGGAATAGAGAGCCCAATTTGTCCTATTATTTTACTTGGTTTTAAATTAAGAGTAGCCCTTCTAGATTGGTTGGTGACCACCGATTATTTCACTTGGTTTTAAGTTCATAGTGGTCATTCTAGATTAGTTAAGATCAGGGCTAGAGAGTCCAATGTGTCCTATGATTTTACTTGGTTTAAAATTCAGTTATCCTTCTAGATTGATTGATGACCAAAGCTTGAAAGCCCAATCTGCACTGTGTAAAATGAATGCAAACTCTTAGCCAGAATTTGAACTTACTGATTTCATTTTCTGTCATTCACTGTTAGGTCATCTATATCTCATTCTTCTAGCTAATCCCCCACCACCACTAAAAAAAATTTAAAAAAAAACATTCTTATATAATCTATCCAGTGTTATATAATGAGACTAAAAACATAAAATGCAAATCTATTGATACTTGCTTGCTTGAATTTTAGACAATTTTATTTCCAAACATTTATTATCACATATCTCTTTTGCCTTGAGAAGACATTTTTTTTTAATTCTTTTATTATTATTATTTATTAATTTTATAATATTTTATGTGTTTAATTCATGAACATTAAAAGAAAAATAAATAAATACATGGTGGTACCCAAATGTTTGAGGAAATTGATTATGAAAAAACAATTTATTTCTACCAGTTCTTTAGATTGGTTTCTTTGTTTAATGGTATATGGGTTATTTAATACCAAAGCCATCTTTGTACATATTGACCAACCAGCAAAGTCAATTTCATGAGCAGAGTTTAATAGGTTTGAATTCAGAGTTTTCCTTCTCCTAAACCAAACTTAAAGAGGCCAGTCTGCACTACTATTTACCCATAGCTATAGGGAGAATAGTTGGTCTCATACATTTCCCAAGGGTATTGACATTATATCAAATGCCTTAAAGATGATTTACTATGAAATTCACTGGCTTCAAATGGCTTCAGTCTGTACATTTAAAGTGGTGATTTACTCAGGTAAATGAAATGTTAGGTTAAAGAAATAAAACTTATAATAAGAACTATATATGTTGCAGTCCAGCATGTTAGCCACTACACCATGAGGAATCCTCCTACTTGCTTTGAAATCTTGTGCTCTTTGTTGCTTGTTTGCACCTTTTAGTGATAGACACTTAAGTTATCCAAGTTTCTTAAAGGAATCATTGCCATTATTATTAATCTTTTACTAGTATATCTATTTACCCAACTCCTTTGCCACAAACAGGATGTGACACAAAGTCGATTTTTAAGTGGAGTTTAACAGATTTGAATTTAGAGATTTCCTTCTCCTAAGCAAGGTTAAATAATCTAGTCTGTCCTACTGTTTACCAATAGCTGGAGGGAGAATAGTTGGATTCATACCTTTCCCAAGAGTATTATTGCTATGTGAAATGCAAATAGCCTTCTCCAGGATTTGAACTCTGGTCATGGAGACCATTTCCTACAATGATAACCATTACACCTCTGTATGCTTTATTTCAATTGTATTGGTCTTTTATCATCACTCTCAGTTCACTATTCTATAATGATTAAATAAACAGTATGAATTGAAAATAAAAAAGGCCTCTAATGAGATTTTAATTCACATCCCTTATCCTTGTAATTCAGTCTTACCATCCCAGCATCCAACTGATAAGACCACAAAAGCTTCACCAGCAAATGTCACTTAAAATAGCAATATTCCACAAATATCTGATAATTACAAAAAGCAAGAGAAATGAGATAAAAAAATGCTAGTTAAAGATTAATGATAATTGACAAAGCTTCATCTGAGAAATTTGAAGAGAATTACATGTAATACTACTAGTGTGATAAAACCAATTACATCACAGTAGCATTGTGAAGACTGAAGAAGAAAAATATATAGTTGACTTCTTTGAGCAATTGTTATATACTGCTTCTTAAGTATTCCTTACGTCTTTTGGGTTACTGCTACTCTTTCATTGGATGTCTGTGTTCTTCATATTGGGTCTCTGCTTCTCTTTTAGACTAGACATCTTCTATCAAGGTTATCTGCTTCTCTGCATTCTATTTTTTTTTAATCAGGAAACACAGAAACATATTTGTGTATACTTTTTTATTCCATTCCCCTGATACATATTTTACTACAGACTCGCAAGAAACCTGTACAGACACACAAATGCATGTCAGGCCACAACAGGTACTGGCTTCAACTCCAATTAACTAAATACTACTTTCTCAGTCCCCAGATCACATGACTCTCTAAGCCAATGAGAGCCTTGTTCCAAATGAATTTGGGTTTAAATTTAATCAATGTGATGTTCCACTGTTACAATTAATTCTAAAATCTACACTACATTTCCTTACAAAAATGATAGGCTATACCTATCCAAATAACACAATGTTAATTGGTGAAACCATCATGACCTTATCTGTAAGACACTTTCCTAGAAAGAAAAACATCTAATGGTGAGAGATATAAGAAATGCAAGTTAAAACCTTGTCAAAGACTTATTCTTTAATTTCAATACCCACAACAGCTTACTTAATGGTTACTGAATATTAACAGTCTACGAATTGCAATATTAAATCAACAAAAATAAGATAGAATAAATATATTATCATCATCATAATCATCATCATTTTTCTCGCCAACTGTTTATCCGTCATCGCTCCTGGCAGGTTTTCCACACATCATCCAATATCTGCATAGAGCTGATTGATGTAGGTCTTTGATAGTCAACCTACTCTGGTCTTTCCATATGTAGGTATCCACAGGAGAACATCACATGAGTTTATTCTTGCTTCTCCAGCCATGTCCAGCATATCTTGTTTGTCTTACTTGACTGGTGTGTGATAGGAGGCAAGTACTTTTTTGTGGGGTGCTGCTCTTAAGGTTTGTTCAAGGCAGTATCCTTGCCTAGTTTCCATCTTGACTAATATTGCCTGTCTCATGTTGTTATATTTACATATAAATAATAATTTATCTTGGAATTTAATTCTCTATCACTGAATCTGAATTTCTTAATGAAAATTTAAGGAATTGTTTTACAAACAAAAAAGGGTGGTGAAAATGATGACAAGTATTGAGGAGTTGACCTCTAGTCAAATTTATTCTGCTTATTGGTTGCAAAGTAAGTGTATCACAAAGGAATAGTCTTTTGAAATGACTTCATTATATACAAGGACAGCGTAGGGCACTTTCCATGGTGAAATAGTTAGCAAGCTAGACTAGCAAACCATTGTTAGTCAGTTCAATTTTCACTGAGTGCCCCATACTTCTGGCCCTGTGTTTTGTGATTTTATTACTTTTATATATATTTCAGATAATATTCAGTGAATTACAACTAGAAACCTGTAAAGAATTTTTTCAATTTACCATGGGTGATATTAAACATTAATTCTCTCAAATATAGAAATGTTTTACCTATTTTTTATTATATCTTGGAATATATACATTTTCAGGTCTCTTTTTCTGTTTTTTATTTTTTTATTTTTAGGTTTGATTTCTATATTTAATGGCATATCAATCTTCATGGGTTATTTAATGCCAAAGCATTAAATAACCCATGTTATATTGTATAAGAACAGTGGTGGTACTATTTAACCCATAGCTGAGGAATAAGGGATTCATACCTTTCCTGAGACTATTAGTCCAAAAATGAATGTATTAGCATGACTGAAGTTTCAACTTGCTTAATCAGATGTTAACAAATCAATGTTGGGTAATTTATTAGGATTAATTAAAAACATATTTTCAATTGGTGCATTTTACTCCTTTGCACATACATATATTTATTATCATGCACTTGTACAGAAGATATATTTTTCTTATTAAGCTGTGCATACAAGTGAGAATGGTAAAGTTGTGGTAATTCTTGTTAAGAGAATGCATCATTAAAACAGATTTTCTTCTTTTAGATATTAAAAAAAGAATATTTATTTTCTGTATATATTTACCTAACCCCTCAACATGTGCCCGATGCAACACCAGGTTAATTTCCAAATGGAGTAAGAAGTCTGAATTCAGAGATTTTCTTCTCCTAGACCAGTTGCCATAGCAAGGTTAAAGAGTCCAGTCTGATCTACTATTTACCCATAGCTAGGTGAAGAATAGTTGATTGCATAGTTTTCCCAAAGGTATTAGCACTATGTGAAATGCAAACAACTGCATTCATGATTTGAACTCTGGTTACTGTGTCCATTTCTTACAACTATAACCATTACACGACAAACGCCTCCAAATAGTTATTTCTTGTAATATCTGGAATAAAAAGGAGTAAAATCTGATCCTTATTCAAAGTCCAGTTCTTTCATCTTCCAAGAAATCAAATCTATTATCTTGTTTTTAGCTTGTATTATAAGCAAATGTCATTTGTTTATGCTATTGATTTTTAGTAACAAGTCTTATTTGAACTTGCAACATCTGAGATGTTTCTATCAGTTATTTATTGCTTAATGTAAAGATCTTGACTATGTTTGACACTATGGTAAGTCAAAAGTCTTGTATATAGTTATTAATAGAATGCTTATCTGAAATCTTTCACTATATAATGTTCAATCTATGTTATTAATATTTATCATTGAATTAGATGCATTGACAAGATGCATTAAAAATTAAATATTTAATACATCATTAGGCTGCAGACTTATTTATGTGTCTACTTCTATGTATATGCATATATAGTACTGCTCATAAGTATTTGAACAGTCAGCCAATTTGATTTTAAAAGTTAAAAACAGGAACATTATGCATTAAGAGGCAAATTGTATTTCAGTCAGCATAATCAGGTTTGTATTGAAATATAATTAGGTGTCCAAAAACTATATGTGACTAAGTGTCATGTTTGTGACTGTTATTCCAACATGAATTCCTATGACTATCTCTTGCCACCCATTCCTATCGGTCATTGCTCCTGGTAAGTCCTCAATACAGTATCCAGTATCTGCACAGAATTAATCAATGTAAGTTTTTGCTGGTCAGCCAACACTGGTGTTTAGGTGTCCATAGGAGAACATCACATGAGTTCATCCTTGCTTTTCCAGCTGTGTCCAGCAGGCCTTGTTCATCTTACTTGAATGGTTTGTGTGATAGGAGGTAAGTGGCTGTACAGCTGCTTTTTTGTGGGATGCTGTTTCCAGGATTTGTTCAAGACAGCACACAAGATCCTTGTGTAGTTTTCATCTAGCTTTTTCTCTCAGCATTTTATTTTGTGTCTAAGTAGTGCAACCAACCAGTAGCAGTGACATGGCTACAATTTGAAATTCCTCACTTTATCTTATAAGAGAAATCAGATTTTCATATGATCAATAATCTGTCAATGGCAGCACATGCCTTTCCTATGTGTATATTGACATTGCTTTCAGTAGATGAGATATTGATACTTAGTTTTATAAACTGGTCTACTAATTTCAGAGGCTTGAAATCCAGTGTGGATACCTCCATTAAATGAAAAATAAATATTTTTTTCTATTTTAAAATCTTGTTCAGAATCAATGAAGAAGATTGAAAAGGCAAACTCACATTGCTATTTAAAAGTGTTGCCAATTTAGTAAGTTAATTTGGATCCTTCCCTACTCAAAATCTTTAATGGTCTCTGCAATCTTATAAAATGAAAAGCAGATTTTGTACTTGTTCAAATACTTATGACAATTACTTTCTATTGGATATTGTATATAAAAGTTATATTAACGACAAGTATTTGAACAAGCACAAAATCTGTTTTTATCAGACAAGGTGTTTTAATCTAATTTTCTCCCTTTTATCATTTTTCAAATTTTTTTTCTACCTGAAATATGGTAAAAAAGAAAACAAAAAACAGCAGTAAAAAAGACGAAATTAACCTAATAAATTAATAAGTTTATTGAAGTTGTTTTCAATGGAATTCTTATAGAATTTAAAAATATTGTCATGGCTTGGCTTTATGAATTAAGATTAAGGGGGTGGTTAAGTTGACTACTGACATATTCATGACTGATAAAGCAGGCACAGTTGCAGCAGCTACAGTTGAAAGTATGGTCAGAATTTGATGATATTATGTTGGGGTCCTTTCTCCTGTACCTTTTTGTTCTTGAGGGATGACCCTGTGGATATTTTCAAAGTAGGACACAAAATAGTGATGAGATGATAAGTATCAACAGTTCTCTATTAGGGTGGACCATGGGAAATGGTTGCTGTGATAGTCACAAAGGATTTTTTAAAGCAGTCTTTGTATTGCTTCTTGAGAGTCCCTCTGTCACAATAGCAAGTAAAGAGTTTGGCATACAGTGTGATCTTGGACAGGTGTTGATGCCCCAATATAAAAAATTTTTTTAAATTAAAAATATATATATATATTTATTTACCATGAGTAGAATGTGACAAACGGTCAATTTCTTAAGTGGAATTTAACAGGTCTGAATTCAGAGTTTTCCTTCTCCTAGACTGGTTGCCTAACCAAGGTTAAAGAATGCAGTCTTCTCTAATATTTACCCTTAATTGGAGAGACAATAGTTGTGAAATGCAAACAGCCTTGTCCAGAATTTGAACTCGTCTCACCATGTCCATTTCCTTACCATTACATCACATGCCTCATGAAAAAAAATATATAAGTTATTTAGATACAACTTCAAAAGTTGATTGGATTTCAGTGTCATCAGAAATTATCAAATTAGCTTCTTTTGTTTCCTTTTCAACCAAAACTGACAAAGGCCGTTTAAATGAATCAAACAATTTGAGAAATTTAATATTTGGACAAATAGTTATGTAAGAATTTGCAAAAAATATTTGTTTAGTTTCTTTGTTTAATGGAACCCCCCCCCCCGGATTTGCAACAAAGTGTTCCATTTATTTGTTATTTAGATCTGATCAATAAACTTCAACATAATTTTCAAAACTATTGATCAAGGGAATCAAACTTAATCTATGATCTTCTGAGTTCTGTATATTTATTTACCATAACACAGCAAAAATGGCACATTATTGTTATAGTCACAGCACTAAACTAATACATGTAGCATAGTCCTTTTCTGTCAGCATGGCATTAAATCAAAGCATGTAACATAGTTATTTTTTTAAGTGCTTCTTACTTGTATTGAGGTTTGTGTTTCTCATTTGGGTCATACCAACTCTCTGTTGATGAGGCATGCATATCTCTCACTGAGTTCCATCCTGCTCTGCTACTTTCAGGAACAACACTGAGACATATTGTGAACACATTTTTTTATTCCTCTGAATATTTCTTCCCTTGATAGGAACCCACACACTTCTGGGACGAACAGAAACAGAAAGACACATCAGCTTGATTGGCCTGCTAGCCTCAACTGAACTCTCTTCTTGAATTAAGATGATCCTCTATATATTACCTAAATAATAAAATAGTCATTAGACTTCATTCTGGTTGTTTCTAGAACATTCCAAATCTGCTAGTTTCCTATTTCAAACCCCTGACCTAAAAATCCTTCGATTTGATCTAAACTGACCATTATCAACTTCAAAGAAAACTCCTTTTATGATGGCTGCCACATTGTCTGGAGTTTCAATCCTTTAACCCATCTGTGTGTGGGATCCATCCACCTACCTAGTTGACAGTCAGCACTTAAAATTCTTAGTTGACTGGGTCACTCCCTTTTTTATTTTATTTTATTTTTTTATTACCCTCCTACCATAATGTAACAGTGAGATCTTTGTTAGTACAATAAGATTAAAGAATAAAGCAATATTCAATCCAATTTGCAACTTAATCATAATAGTGTTGGATCTGTGTTCATTAGAATTTCTCAAAGGAGATTATTATTAAATACCAATTATAGAGTACTTCCAAAGATTTGTTTTTATTTGATTACAAGTTTATGAAGAGAATGTGACTCAATATGAAGCTTAATGGTCACCAAGAACAGTTTTGAAGCCATTTAAACTAAGAACAATAAAAGGCTTACCACTCTTTTCAGCCATAGAAGATTAGATGGTTGCACTTCCTGGAACTGCATCATTTGTTGGAGCATCAGATTTCAATGCACTTTTAAATTTAAAAAATAATAGGTAAATATTGCAGAACATTCAATGCACTGGTATTGTTGTATGGTCATTTTAATAAATTATTCTAATATCTGTATCGGATGTCTATTTTCTTCTTTTGAGACGGGGTTCTTCTGCATATCAGGATAGTGTTTCTTGTTCCATCAGGGTTATATGATTCTCTGTGCATCCCATCTTAGTTTTTAGCCATGGAAATAACACAGAGGCATTTTCTTGTGAACACAATCTTTTATTTGCCTGATATATTCTTAACCTACATGTTTATAGACCTGCATAATTAGTAAAAATTGTGTATATATATATATATATATATATATATATATATATATATAGTTAGGATAGCATAGACACACAGTCAGTAGCCCTTGTTGACTGTCAGTTTCTCACTTTTCGTAAGTCCTTGATCCAATGATTGCATAGGCAAGAAACTAACAGTCACCAAATGCTGTTGACTATGTGTCTATGCTATTCTACCATATATCTACATATGCACTATCACTTATATTGAGCATTCTTTATAAATATAACAGACTATATATATATATATATATATATATATATTATATATATATATATATATATATATATATATATACACACCATGTGAGACAAAAGTAATAGAGCAATCACTTTTTTAACTTTGAAAAGTCATTCTTGTTTTGTTGTTTCTAACCTACTCTATCTGCACACACACACACACACACACACACATACATGCACACACACACACACATATATATATATATGTGTGTGGGGGAGTATATGTTGAAAACTACTGTATCTATTGGTAGATATAGGAACTTGTTATTTAGTCAACCTATTGTAATCCAGCTCTCTCTAAAAATAGCCAGCTGGATTTTGAGCTGAATGTTGTCAATATATTGTTAATTTGGCTTTTGGGTTAAGATATTGATATTTTCAGTGGCTGGCACCTTGCTGAAACATGAAGAAATTTTTTCTTCCTTTTTATTTTTAATCAATGTGTACATGCTTTTGTTCAATATTGTATTAGCATTTATTAAATTGTGGGTCAGATTATATTTTAAATGTGGTCAGATTTCAAATACTAAGCATTCTTAGTATTTTGTTTTTGGCAACTTGTGGTTATAGATTTTAAATAGATAAAATGAGTACTTCATAGAAACATTCACTTTTCTGTTTTATAGTTGTTGTTTTTTTTTCATTTTTATTAGCAGATATTTCTGCTCTTCTTCTTTCCTATCTTCTTCAATGTCCAGTCTTCAAAACATACATGCAATTCAGTTTCATATTAGAAAAGATCATAATGCTGAGAAAAATCCTCTTTCTCAATTTTTCTTTTGCATAACTTATTCAAAGTACAATAAACATCAGTTACAATGAAAATAAAAATTCAATTTTTAAAACTGTGTGCAACTTTGATTGCCAAATAAACAAAATATCATACCACTGCAGGTAGTTCATATCTTCAAGACAGTAGTGTCTTTAAATTTTGCAGTTATGTTATCATGTTTTTTTGTTGGAGTTACTTAATGCTCTATGTCTTGGCAGTAATACTGGGGAATAATTATCATCATTATCAAGTCATATCATCAGCATGTATCTCCATAACTCTCCCTTGCCACCCATATCTATCAGCCCATCGCTCCTTGACAGCCCTCAGCACAGCATCCAATATCCACACAGAGCTGATCTATTTTGCTGGCAATTTTCAGGTGTCCACAGGAGAGCATTACTTATGAGATCATCCCTGCTTCTCCAGCATTGTTCAGCATGTCTTGTTTATCTTACTTGGATGGTTCATATGATTGAAGGCAATTGGCTGTACAGCTGTTCTTTTGTGAGATACTGCTTCCAGGATTCACTCAAGACAGCATGAAGCATTCTTGTATAGTTCCTATCTAGATTTTTCTCCAAGACTTTCATTAAGTGGTGCAGTCATACAGTAGCACTGACATGACAATAGCTTGGAAGAATTATCTCTTTATCTTATCAGAGAGATCAGATTTCTATATGATCGATAATCTACTGATAGCAGTCCATGCCTATCCTATGCATATAATATTGATATCACTCTCTGTAAATGAGATATTACTACCTAGGGACGTGAATTGGTTTACTAATTTCAGGGGCTTATTGACTAGTGTGAAGAAGTTGAGTATAATTATTTCTATTTTAAGATTTGGACAATATAAAACACACATTTGATATTACTGTGACCAGTAGTAGATGGTATTGAAAAGGAACTATTTCTAAATATTATTATTTATGATTTTTAAATAAACCATTGTAACCAGTCCTTTAAGATATTTTGAGTCAAAATTAGACCCTTAAGCCATACTCTTGATCATTAAAGATACCAGTTAAGGGCTAGAAGAAAAATCATATTCTTAAAATCTAGAAAGCTCATATTCATAGTTCTACTGTCAGTAAGTGCATATTTAACTTTAAGAAATCTGCACATATACTGCAATCAAATCATTCAGTTAGTAGG
The DNA here is from genome assembly GCA_023376005.1 of Doryteuthis pealeii. NCBI lineage: Eukaryota > Metazoa > Mollusca > Cephalopoda > Myopsida > Loliginidae > Doryteuthis > Doryteuthis pealeii. The sequence goes on along the minus strand of CM042151.1, from coordinate 16,558,854 downwards.
GAAAAAGAAAGAATTTAGAGATCTAATATTGTGAACCAAGAAATAACTATTGATGAGGTTTATCCTTTATTCTAGAAGATCATGGATTCAATCAGGAGAGAACAATCCAAGAATTTACAAGCACATACTCTAGATATATATATGAGAAGAGAAGTACATGCTCTCATCTATGTGAGGTTTTATGTTACGAAATACAGTAAACATCCTAGGAAAGCCACTGATTACAGTGATTAAAATGCGAATTAACAAATCAACAAATATGAGAAAATGATCAAAGTACTTTTATAAATCTCTCTTTTTTGTGTAGAATAGGTGTGGTCACTATTGAATTTAAATAAATCTTAAAGTTTGTCTCATAATGAAAAAATACGGCTGGAATGTTGGGTGGAGTGAATGTTTTCTTTGACTTGGAAAAACCTGACTTTGGATAATGATTTTATATTTGAGTCATTACATTTGATAAAATTATCATTTTCTTTTCTTTCTTTTTTTATGCAACTTCTTTTGTCATATTAACACTCACAAATGAATTATTTTATAAAAACCTTATTCTTTTAATTTTATCTATGTGATAATACCACCCAGAAGTAGAGATAAACAGCCTCACATTAACTGAAGATAGTACACAATTTTGCATAGAATCTTGGGAAAAATACTTAAATTACTGTATATTAGTTATGGGCAAAATTTTACATATTTTTTATCCACCCCACATAAATTAAAATTCAACAAAACACAAAAAAAAAAAACGGATGAAACATGACATAATTTTTGCTATATTATGAAGAGGAAGAATTTTAAAAAACCTAATGTACAAACTATTTGTTTTACAGTCTTTAAAACAGGAATATTTTATAAATTAAAATCTGTATCTGTCAAAATAGTGCATTTTTACTGGTTTTTTTTCTCTCTTGAAGGTGTGCTCTTTTTAACATGATTTATTTCATTATTATAATTAAGAAATACATAGAATTTTTAAGTTTAGATCTGTTCTTAAGAAAAAAATAAAAATAAGTGGCATTTTATGATTTTGAATTTTTTAAATAAAAATTTAAAGAAATTTGTAGGTGGTTTCCTACCGAAATTTTGGCCATACCCACTGTATATGTTGAAAAGGAAATTGTGAGATATATCTTTTTTTTCACAGTCAAATTCTCAGAATTGTTTGGGAATCATTTTGTATACTCTTATCATCAAAAGATCTCTTTAGTTCATGGAGTCATAGATTAGAATTCATTTATTTAATTCCTAAACTTAAAGAAAGATCAGATGATTTTGAAATAGAATTATCATTTATTTACACTACCTGATCAACATTAGCTTTTTGTGAGCAAAAAGAAAAAGTAGGGCTGCTTAGAATATGTAAATTACATATAAATATTAATATACCAGAGAATATATTCATATCAATATATAATAATTTCTATAAACAGACTTGTTTTTATGCTAATGATTATTATTAACTAAAATTTATCATCTAGAATCTGTACTGATTAATACTCTGCATTTAGCATCTTCAGTAATTAATGATTTTATTTGAGTAATAAATATAAGATCAAATATCTAATGTATCTAAAAGCTGTATATTAAAAGAAAAACGATCTTTTGAATATAATTCACAAATATCTTTATGATGCACTTGTATTGCTTGTAAAATTCTTTGTAAATTGTATTCCCACATTTAATTTATATTCAAACCTTCAAATATTTACTTTTTATTTTAACATTATTAAAACACAAATATGATCTGTACTCAGACAAAAACAAATTTCTTTATTGCATATTAGAATGTTTTTCATCCTATCTCTTTAACCATTACACAACCTTTATATAATGCTCTATCCATTAATATCAGCCATGCACTGCTCTTTAGGTCATGAACATAAGAATCTATGCTTTATCAATATCTCCATCAGATTAAACATTTTATATTGACTAAAAACTAATTTTTCATCAAAACATACAAATTTGAACATAAGATCTTATTATATATGCAAAAAATCTGTCAGTAATATTTACTTTAATTACTGACAATTATTTTCTAATTAATTTTTCAATCTAAAAATTTCCTCAAACAAATTTTAAGTGTAAATAAAGTATATTTAAATTATAAAATTCTATCTTTAAACACTATTGTTATCATGTTGATTTTCATTCATTCCACGTAAATAATCTTATTTTTTTGCATCCAGACCATCTCACAGCAAAAGTGGGCTCTTACAAATTATTCTGTGATTATAGCATTTCTACCCTCTCACCAAGTCTAGAAAATTTTACATCTGCTTGCTTCCTATATATGCTTTTAGTATGTGTTGTATAACAATATATATAATTATAAGAATTAGTGGGTATTAGTTTGAAACCCACACTAAGTCCTTATAATGCATTAGTGCATCCATAGATACACTAACACATTCAGTAAGGAAAGACAAACAACTAACTTGCGTTTAACAACAATTATCAGAATGCATATGTCTGAAACAAGTTAATTGTACAATATCATATATGTTCCATAAACAAAATGTAATGAAGAAATGGTTAGAAAAGACTTACAATGTCTTCAATGTTTTTTTCTGGTGAGGTGCAATAAATGCTATGCCAAAGTTGAAGACTAATTGTCTCTATTCTGTTCTACAAACAGAGCAGAGAACTATGTCCTTTTTGCTCAATGAGCAACGACTTAAAACAGATAGATGTTGTCTCTTTGAAGCAAGGAAACAAAAGAGAAAGTTTCAAGGGGCTGAATTATCTTGAAACCAATAGACATGATGTGGGAAGCCATGTCCACAATCCCAAGGAAGACAATCATCTTTGTCTCCCCACATAATCATTATAGTAAATAAAAGTTTCTGTAGTACATGTACATCACTAATGTTCTGGCACTATTGGTTCCAGAACAATACTGAATTGTCCATTTTGTTTGATCAACAGAGGTCGCATAATAATCATTAAATGATATATCTTTTAACCCAGCAACTATGCTCACCTCATATTAGGATGGTTGCAATTTGAGCCATGGTAGCCTTTGTATTGGCTCATACTTAACAAAAAAGGTTCAATTCATTTCTTGCATTAATAAGTCTTGGCCACCAAATGCCCTGCCAGCAGTTGATGATTTTTCCATCCTTAGATCACTGCTGAGAGGTATTCTGAATGTAAGCATCCCAAAAGCTATGCAATTTTGGAAATATTCTGACCTAATTTTCAGGCCATAACAATTTGACCATTATCAAATTCACTCAAATCTTTCTTGTGTGTAACTGCTCCATTCCACACATTATAATAAAATGTTCAAAACCAGCTTGCCTGTTTATATATCTGTCATCTTGACACACAGGGTTGTTATCACAGTAGTTATCATTCTTGCCACGTCTTGATGTCATAATATTTGGGATCATTATATATGATTGGGTATTGAAAAATTCTCAACCCAACCAAGAAAGGAATGATCTAGAGCAGTAAAACATACATGATGTTCCACATATTTACCCAATAGTTTGGCACATCATTTTCAAGTTTCTTTAACTCTTTCAAAAGAAAATTCAATAAAAAAAGTCATTCTTTTCTTGGTTGAGTCAATAATTTTTCCGCAACCTGCCATGTGTATACTGTCAGATTTTATCATGCAAGTCAATTTTTTGACATAGAATTAGTAATAATCAACTGATGTTGGTAAAATTTCCACAATATATTATTTTATTCATGTAATCAATATATCATGTGAGCTTATAGCATTTATCCTTATTAAAAATACTGTAAGTTGGTTAACACAATATAAACATTATTTCACTCTGTGTGGTTTGGGTAGTATAATGCAGACAATTATTAGGGAATTTGATTCTTGCTGGTTCCCTCATACTTCTAGTTTTGTGCCAAATCTAAGCTTAGTAAATGACTACTCTACTTCCTCTTATGCGTTTACTAATTCTTAGTGGTTGACTATTTTAATGAAGGACACAAGCCCTAGCTAAGCCATTAATCCATCCAATATATGTAGTAACACAACCACTTCACCATAAGCAGGATTCAACACAAGATCAATTTTTAAGTGGAGTACAAATACTTTGAATTCAGTTTTCTTTCTCCTAGATTGGTTGTCTAACACAGTCTGACCTACTATTTACCCATACCTGAGTGGAGAATAGTTTGATTCATATCTTTCCCAAGAGTATTAATGTAATATTTGAACTCTGGTTGACAATTTCATAATAACTGTTATGCCAAAAGCACTTCCCATAGTCATAGCTATGTAGCTCATAACTAGCTCATCATAGCTCGTAACTGAAAATTAATGTTGAGAAACACATTCTTGCATACTTTTTCACCAACTTACATATTCCTTCTGGTGCTCTGGTGTAATTGGAAATGGACAAGGTGACCAGAGTTCAAATCCTGGAGAAAGCTGTTTGCAGGAAATAGCTATTATTATATATGTGTGTATTTATTATGATGAACAACCTTTGAGTTACATAATAAATTTTGAAGTAAAAAAATAAGTTTTGTAAATTTTTGATTAAAACAGTTTCTAAAGTTCTCACAGTATATGTCTCATATATATATATATATATATATATATATATATATATATATATATATATATATATCTAGCAAGTCTGCTGAGCATTTCAGGTTCTCTTTCCGGTTGGAAATGTCTGCTGAAGGTTGTTTCTCTCTCTTTCTTAGTTTAATTCCTTGATACCATCTTAACCCACACACAAGGAGAATCAGCTCAGATAGAATCACCATTTGCCCAACTGGTTGGTTGGCTCAACTCTGAGAACTCTAATTCTTACTTTCCCAGGATTCGTCTGATCACATGACTCCCTAAGCCAATCAGTCCTATTCTAGATAACCCTGAGTTCAAGACCTACCACTTTAAATACATGGTGATTTTCCATTAACCTTTAAATTTAATAAACTACACTTCATTACAAAAATGATAGGCTATGCCTATCCATTATGTAACAGTTATATTTCCCATTTTCCATAACTTTTTCTTAGTCACTGGAAAATTCAGACTTTAAAAAATCATGTAGTACAACAATGGCCACCAAGAAGCCATAGACTATTAACCACTTGACAATCCTTATTAACTTATAAGTCCTCATGAAAGCATAGTCCAGCATTAACAGCTTAAAATCATGCCCATAGGGTAAGTTTTCAGCTAGTATTAAATGAAATTAGAAAATATTTTTTTACAATGGCAGATTACTGAATAAGGCAATAAGAACTTCAGTGATAATGTTTGCAAAAGGTTTCTTGCTATTTATAGGTTATAAGTTATGTATCTTGATTCACATTGGCACTTTTTTCATACTTTTGTTAGCTACTTTCTTATGACTTAATGTTTTTTCCTCTTTTTTTTTTCTTTCTTTTTTTTAGGATGTTGGAAAAAAGCCTGGAAATTAAGTAGCAGGTACAGCTCCTGACCCCTTATCTGTCAATATATTATTTGGACTGAGAATAATACTTTTCTGGAACAAGAAAATCACAAGAATAATTTGCTGATGCATTTGGTAGGTATTAATCCCAGTTCCAGTTTTGAGATTTTAGCTAAGAATGATATTATCATGACTTGAATAAATCAATAAATCTCTTTGGTAAACTCATATTGATAGGTACATAGATACATAGATACATAAATAAATAAATAAATAAGCACATATACTTGGACTTTTGTCAAGTGGAGATATAATTAAGAAGGGATTTGATGCTGAAGTAAGGATTAACACTTGACTTTATACATTATCATTTTCTGTACTTATAATGTTTTAAGCAGTTTAAATCATTTACTACAACAAACTTTGAATTAGGCCACATCAGTTTCTTGATACAAGTTCAAGATTTCTGTTCATGAGTATGAATTAAAAATATTTGGACATTTTATGTCTATCATTTCTAGACCGTAAGCATATTTCTATCCATGCAAAACTTTATAGTTTACCAGAGATTATTCAGACAATCAAACTTCTTTTTCATGTAGGGATTACATTCCTTACTTGCCATATTTTCCTATTTGATGTTAGGGGATACAAGAGGTAATTTCCTCCTGTGTCTACCAGTAGGTGCTATGTGGCATCTTGAGTTTGCTGGTAAAAGTGTAAAGTATAAATACTTACTGTGAAACATGTTCTCATGTAGCCTGTGACTTAAGGTTGGGGCTTCAAAGCCCCTTTTCTTAGACAGGAGATGCAACTGGTGCATGTTATCTCTTCAAAGGCTGGAGGGTGAAAGAGGAATTTGACTTTGGTGCTTCTGGTTTTATAAGGCTGCTCCCTATATTTATATTCACAATACTTCAGTTAATCTATTCTTCAACTCTACACAGGTGTATAGAAAAAAGAGAAACCACTGCTTTCTTGGAGAAAAACACACAAAAAGATGTTGTCTAAAAATATGAATTCACCAAAATGGGCTAACAATATAAAAAAGAGGTTGAATTGTCCAAATAAGTTCTGGTATGATAATGACTCTTTTCAAAGTTACTGATAATGTCTTTAAAATTTCTTTTGAAAAATTAGTACCATCATTATTGTTTGTCTTGCGATGTTTCAACCAATGTTTTCAGTTGCTCATCTTCAGTGACTTTTAATTTTCATAAATTACTTACACTTCATATTTGGATAATAATTTGAGCTGACTTCTTATTTGGTAGCATATTGTATCTTTGCATCAATCATAAATTTAGTCCTTTGCTCAATTCAAGATATACATGACTGAAATAAAACTACTATTGCAAAAGTAATATAGGTATAAATTCAAAGAAATTATTGATAACTGAAATACTATATGCCAATGAGTGTATTGTGCTGTCAAAAATGACACATTATATCTAAGGAATTTTGTACTTATAAAATGTTAAAAACTTTTTTACTCTCTGGGATTAAATGTGTTAATGATCCTTAGTGGAATTATATACCAAACTAGCTGTACCCAGTCTTGCCCAGGTTAAATTTAAATATACACTTTTTAAATATCATATTACTCATCATAGGATAGCAGTACCTATCGCTTGATGTGTTTTTTTGTAAAAATGTTACAATGGAAACTTTTATATCTTAACCTCTATTCATAAATAATGCAATAATAATACTTTTTGAAAAGGAGTGAGATGCAATATCAACAGTATTATCATTAATGCAGATATTCTGTGAATTAGGACAATGAATAGAATGCTCGATATGGAAATTTATTAAATTTGTAAATTTTCTTTACATTTTCTTGTTTATATTCAATACTTTGTGAATATCAATTTGAATAATATCAATAAATTTTAGAAGAATCATTAATAGAATTTGTTCAAACATTTGAAAGTCTTTTTTTTATTCTTGATGTTGCTAATGAGACTTTCTTCAAACCTTGTTAAGTGTTTCTTGGGTTCTCCACCTGATAACGGCCAATGGAAGAATGAATTGGCTGAAGCATTTTGTTAATAATATCAAGAATATGAAGTAGAGGTTCACTTGTCTGAATATTTTTAAGTAAACTTAGAATAAAACTAGATAGAGATAACAATCAATTGCCTGCCTTGTCCCCTGGATTTAAATAAAAACAACTATAATAAATAAACCTAATTTTTAATATATACATATATCTAAACATATTTTACAAATATAAATGTTCTACTTCCCAAATTGACAAATAGCATCCGATTAACCAATGAATTTATTCATCAAATTTAATGTAACATAAAACGTTATTTCATTGTCACCAAAATGTCCCTAGATCTATAGTGAGATCATGTTGTGGGACATGTATGTATGTATGTATGCTGCTTGTTATTATTTGAATAGGCTTTGTTAAAAACCTTGGAATATTTTCTCTTGATGAGCTTCAAGTGTTTACATTCACCACAAAAAAATAAATAAATAAAATAAAAAATCAACAAATAATTCCTCGAAAACGACCATGGACATGATTGGGAAGAAAATATGGAGCACCTTCTTAACATCTGGATCTTGGTATTAAGAAAAACAACAAGAAGGCTTGAACACAAGCACTTGAAGATCATCAAGAAGAAATGTTCTGTGGTTTTTTAACAAAGCCTGTTTAAATAAACATATAAACACATTCTGTTTTATATATAAGTAGATTTCTAAATGTGAGAACATATTTCTATAGTTGATGTTTATTTCTAAGACTATTTATGATGTAAAAAAGGATTTTTAGATATACTTTACCACATAAATTAAGACCATATTTTTAGATATATATTTATAAAAATAATATATATATATATATATATATATATATATATATATATATATATATATATATATCTGAAAAGCAAAAACAACAAAAAAAAAACATTTTAAGATTTGTAAATATTATAAGGCTATACTTTTGGACTTGATTTTTTAAAACAAATAATTATAATGTTTTCTTGTAATAAACTGTTTTTTTTTTTCTTAATCAATGCATTTAAAATTAGAAATAGATGATAATTCATTTAAGATCTACTCTATATCAACTCCTGTTTTGCTATTGAAAATGGGAAGATAGGCATTTTCTTTTCTTGCATAGACTATTTTCTTTCTATGATGACATAGTCATTTTTCTAAAATTGACAACATATAAAAAAAACTATTTTATATCCATTATTAGAATCAAAAGATTGAAAAAAGTGTTTTATATATATATATATATATATATATATATATATATATTATATATACCAATCCCGCCACACAAGTAGGATGTGATACTTAAGTAGACTTCAACAGGTTTGAACAGTTTTACTTCTAGACTGATTGCTAAACCAAGGTTAAAGTGCCCAGTCTGTCCTACTATTTACTCATAGTTGAAGGGAGAACAGTTGGATTCATACCTTTCCCAAGAGTATTAGCACTATGTGAAATGCAAACAGCTTTGTCCAGGATTTGAATTCATATATATATATATATACTATGATTATCATTTAAAAATTAGAAATGTTTCAGTTCATAAATATGTTTATATATATATATATATATATATATATATATACTTTCAATAAGAAAGAAAAATCTAATAAACCGTCATTTGGCTATTATGAATTTATTTCAACAAGAATAAATTAGCCCAGTTTCATCAGACATCCAAGTACATAATAACCAAGAAAACAAAATAGAATTGGAAAATTTTTTTTTTTTTTTTAAACCAGTAAAATCTGTCCTCTTCAAACATATCCACATAAAACCTTATATATGATGATAATAATTACAATAACAGAAAACCAATCGAATACATTATAACATTTTTTTCAAAAGTGTCACACAGGAAATGTATAATTTTTTGATACAATGTATCCAAAAGTTCCTGAACACAAAACTATATTCTTGCCTGTCAGTTGGAGTAAGTTTACCTACATCTATAAATTAAAAGACTCTCCATCTAATATCTGATTTTTAAAATTCTTTCTCTATATAATTTAAATATTTATACTTAAGGACTGTCACAGTTTTAAACTGTTGTTAAACTTATTATTGGTATTATATATAAAAAAAAGGATTATTGATATTAAAATAAAAATTAATTATTATTATAATATAGCCATCACTATAAAAAAAATAGTTATACTTAAGGACTGTCACAATCATTTTAAAACTATTGTTAAACTTTACCTTCATGTTCCACAGTTTTTTCAGATCTCTGGCCAGGTTCAAGTATTTGTCTATCTTTTTGTTTTCTTTCTGTGATCCGTTGGGATGGCAAAATCCACAAGATGACATATTTTCTTCTTTTTGTTAATTAATATTAGGTTTGGTCACCTAGCTGGGATTTGGTGATCTATCTGTATCTCAAAGTTCCAAAGAATTTTATGTGTCTCATTCTCTAGGAGAGATTACAGTTTGAAGCACAATTCCCACTGGATCCCTTTTTGCACCCAGTCGTTCCTAGACTTGTACTCATTTTGTGCTAGTTTGCTGCATTCACTTATTGTATGATTAACCATTTCATCTCTGTTTCCACACATTCTATACTTGCTATTCTGTTGTGAACCATCTATTTTTGCCTTTATATAATTTGTTTTTATGGCATTGTCTTGTGCTGCGATTATAAGAGATTCAGTTTTTCTCTTGAGGTTTCCTCTTCTTAGCCATGTCCATGTCTTCTGATGTGATATCTCTTCAGTTTGTCACTTGAAGTACCCATATAGTTGTTTTTCTTCTTCCCATTTCTGTTTTATAGTTTTTTATGTATTTTTGCTTGTTGGAATTGCTTTTCCTGGTTGCCGCAATTAATCTTTCCTTACTTTTATTAGTGTATTCTTCAAGAGCTCAGATTGTCACTATCTTCAATGTTGGCAAGACCCCTTCCCTTTCTTTTCTTTGCACATATAGTCTGTCTATGTTGTCTCTTGGGTGTAATGCCTTGTCCTTTGGTCCATCTGTTGGAGCTCCTCTCTTGTCTTTTAGGAATGGTCCTGAGTATCTTATAAGAGCCCAGGTGTTTATTGCTTTGGTGAGATTTCTGCTACAGAGCTTGGTTTCTAGAAGCTTTCTTTTTCTTCTGAGGTATTCCTTTCTTACTTTTTTTTCATTTCTGTTTGTTTAATGCTTCCAATATTCCCAGATATTTATAATTCTCTTTTTCTCCAAGTATCCTAAGTTCTTCTCGATTCAGTAGTTCAATTCCCTTCATCATTCCATTTTTTTCCTTTCTTCATCACGAGTATGGCACACTTGTTGATGCCGAATTCCATTCCTATATCTTGGCTGCAGATTCTTATGGTTCGTACAAAGGTTGTCAGTTCTTTTTCATATTTGGTAAAAATTTTGATGTCCTCCATGTACATGAGATGATTTATTTTTTCCTGTGATTTTGTATGTATATATATATATATATATATATATATAAAGACATTTTTCATTACATTGATATGTTAAATATTTCTATATTAATAATTTGAAAGAGTTTGTTTGTCCATCCTTAATAAATGGTCAGATAGTTTGATGTAGTGCTACCAAATTTGGTCTGCATATTCATTGGGCCCAGAGAAAGATTCTAATGGAAAAAAAAAACTGTTCCTCATCTAAGAACGGTTTCATTAACAATAAACAATAGGAAACCATATTGTTGCAAGACATAACTAAGAGTAAAAAATTCAAAAGGGAAAAAAATATTAATATAGCAATAGGTTGATTTCATTTGAATTTGTAAGTGTATAACACTTACAATTACTTACACTTACACATTTACAAATTCGAATGGTTCTTAGGAGCCTTAAATTCTGTAATTAAAATTATAGTGTATTAAAGCAAGTGAACAATTTCGCCTAATATATGCTTAATATCCTGGTAAATTGCTTGTATTCACCGACCTATGGGATTTAAAATATTTTTTTACTTTGTTTTTCTTTTTTTCTCCAGTAATCTTAAGATTGATAATTTTTAGAAATGATTAATAATTTATATAAAAAAACAGTGTGATTTTGTTGTGGATTAATGATTAATAGAATTTGATTAATAGTTGATAGAAAAACATTTACAATATTACAATTTAATAATGTTTAGAAATGGAAATGCTATAAATACATCAAAAGTTGTTAAAATTGGTTTCAAATAATGATTAGGTTTTTATGCATTCTGTTTAACAAGTCAGTTTATAAACTGTTAAATTACAATTCATATTTGAAAGTAATTTAAAGAACTCTAGTTGAAGATCAACAAACAAGGTGCTATACAACTTGGCATTAGAGTAACCACAGAAGTTGCTAGAAGGCATTTGAACAGTGTCAGATTCCCCTTAGAGACACCAGTTTCTGGTTTTATCACTAGTTGCTTGTTACCCTGCCTGCATGATGGTAGAGGAATTGAATTCAGAGTTTTTCTTTTAGACCAGTTAGTTGTCCAAGCAAAGCTGTCAACTCTATTATTTGCACAGGGATGGTGAAAGAAGAGATGGATTCATGCCTTTCCCAATGGCATTAGTATGTAGTTAACACAAACAGCCTTGACCTGAATTTAAATTTGGCTTGCCAAGTCCATTTTCTACAATGATATCTATTATACCACATGTGCATCCACAAATATATCATATACTTTGATATTCTTGTTATCTTTTAGATATCAAAGCATCTTTTCATCTTTCAATTACTATTCTTATTACTACATTTTTATAATTTTAATTAGAAAATGAATAATATTTATCTACAGAAGGATTTTTTTCTAATTAAAAGAAAAAATAATCAACTATAGAAAGATCCATTCATCTTTTAACCCCATGCACAGGAGAAACATTAATTAGTTTCGATAAGAATTGAATTCCTACTTGAATAGTTGCCCCCATTTACCTCCCTTGGACTTCATTTGATGAAGTATTGAATGATATAAAACTTGAAAAGCATAATGAATATAGCATTTCATAGAGGATCTGTCTGGTATGATTGATTGAATAATAACTCAAGTACTCTCTTATCATTTGATTATTTAGAAAGATGTTAATTATTTATTAATAAATGTGCATGTGTGTGCGTCCATCTCTGCTGGGCAAAAGGTCAAAACTTAGATCACAGCTGGTTATTTTACAAATCTTTGTTACCAATTTGAATTAACACTTACCAGTTGGTTACTTTGTTTAATGGTATATCAAACCTTGTGGGTTATTTAATGCGAAATCTTGTTTTTTTTTTTGTATATATTATTTGTAAGCAAATAGATTGTAGGTCAATATTTATTTGGTTTGGTTTTATAAATTGGTAGAAATAATATTCATTAACTTGCAAACATATCTATTTGACCCATAGAGGGAACCCAATAGGTACCACCACTCCGGGTCAGAGTGGATCTGGGAGCAATGACAATGAAGGGGTGGGGGGTGTACTACACTCCATAGAAGTTTAGAATTAGAACCTCACCACTAGATGTAGTTTAGTGTCATACCCAGGATACTAAACAATCATAAATGGTAATTGTTGATATAAAAGATAAATCCTTTTTGCATTAAAGATTGATTGAATCATTTTAAGGGCGTGTCAACCCATCTAGGATTATTTCATGCCAAGCGGTAAATTGTAAAAGATGGTCAGATTTATAGTTATGTTGTTTTTTTTTCCAGAGATCTTTCTTGATTTTGACAGTAAGTTATTTGCAGTTGTTTTTGGCTAAAATGGATTGGGAATCACTTTGAGGGATAAGTTTATAGAGTAAAGTTCAAGTTTATTGTTATATTTTTTTGGTGCATAAAAGAGTTTCACTAATTATATTTTGATATTATTTTATGGGGTTAATATTCTTTGATGAATTTCTAAGTTGTATAGAGAAATATTTTTTAATCAAAGAGAGTGGCAATTCAGAGATTTAATGATTTAAACATTTGCTTTTTTATTTTATTTTTACCCTGTATGTTAGTCCTAACTAAGCAATAATGCTATGTAATTATTTTACATCAACAGTTTGAAGAACTACCTATAAAACTGTGAGACAATTTGTTAATTCTTTTTTTTTAAGTTTGGAAATTTAAATTCTGTATGGTTAGTTATGTCTTACAGCTTCTAAATGATTATTGTTTATTGTTAAAAAGCTCCTCCCCCTCAATGGGGGCTCCTGGTTTTGCCACTCCAAAATGCTTTCTTTTACTTTAAAATGTGTATCAAATCCAACATTAAGCTATTTGAATGTCTTCAAAGAATAAATAAAATCTTCCTAATCATTTGCAAATGTATATATTTATATACTGTCTAATGATATATATATACATACATAATTAATATTGTTAATATAGTTTGCTATATTTATAAGTAAATAGTGGTCAGTATCATTGATAGATCAACCTCTGCCTATGTGATTTTCAAACCAAACAAGAAATTGTCAGTTACCAAGCGCTGTTGACTTCATGTTTTCACTACCCTAACTTAGTAAAGATATTTACTACAATGGCATATATAATACTATAATATATTTGAGATTTCTCAAAAGAAATAGTTTTTATACCTTTGGTAATTTCACAGCATCTGGCATTGAAAGTTATGGTATTTATGTCCTTATAAATTTGATATATGTAATATCTAAAAAAAAACATAACTTACTGGTGTGATTCAAACCTCTCTCCCCAATCCCTGTTTGATAACATGATTGCTTTAAAATGTTCATGTTCAAATATCCATCTTAGTCTGTGGGAAGGTTTTCTAATTCAATAACCAAAGTAATCACTTTGTTTTTGTGCTAAGCCTTTTGTTCTTTTAATTAAGCTTACATGCATTTCAAATGCATATGTGTGTGTGTGTGTGTGTGTGCGTGTGCGTGTATGTGTACGTGTACGTGTACATACATGTTTCTGTGTGTCTATTTTATTTTTTGCCTCTGCTCTGTAGACTGCCAAATGGTTTGATATCAAACTATTGAATTGTATATGCTTACTTATTCGACACAGGGAAAGGTTTTAATATAAAAAAAAAATCATTCCACATGCTAGATATGTTTGGCTCCAGCAAAACCAATCTTTTAGGCTTTTTGTTCTCTATATCCATGAAAATGTACTTTATTTTATCACATGACCTATTATAGACTACATCCGTAAAAGTGTTTATATATTCTTATAAGCCGGGTTCTTTGATGTAAGAATTAACAATTTTATTTTTAGATTTTAGCAAATTCAGAACTATTTTTTAATTGAAAAAAATTTTTTTTTTACTTGGAGCAATTTTCGGACATCCTGACAAAAGGAATCATTTTACTGTCATTATAACCAACTGTGATCTTAGTTATATATGGTTATATGAGAAATGTCTTGTTTCATCAAAAATCCCTTGAAGGGCCAACAAGCAATAAGTAATATAAGAACCATAAGAAATGAGCAATGATAGAGATAAAGGTAATCAGCTTGTTGGCAGTAAATAGATATGCAGGTCAAGCAGATTTGGACTCCTCATTAATTACATGATGAGGCTAGACACTAATGAATTAATTTTTAATGTATCTCATCTTTTTTAAGATCACTATGCTCACTATTATTTGTCCGGTCACATAAATAGGATTAATATAGGAATATCTTAGCTAATGATGTTGATAGAAGTATAACTGTTGTCTTATTAAAAAGAAAGATATGAAAAGTGTAGTTAATTCACCTAATGCATTTTTTGTGAATCTATCTATTATCATAACATAAGAATATGGAGGTGTATCATGGTATAATGGTTCTCGTCGTAGGTAATGGACAAGTTCAAATCCTTGATGAGGTTGTTTCATATAGCACTAATACTCTTCAGAAAGGTACACATCCAACTATTCTCCCTCCAGCTGTGGGAAAATAGTAGGGTACACTGAGCTTTTTAATCTTTGTTAGGCTAGAAGGAAAACTGAATTCAAACCCGCTAAACTTCACTTAAGAAATTGACCATGTGCCACATCCTGCTCATTCGGATGGATTGATAAATACATTCATAACTTAAGAATGACTAAAACTATGCTCACCAAATAATATATTTACAAACATGGCTATGGAACATTTTTTTAAAAATTCCAAAAACCTTTAAGTATTTAGCAAGGGGTATGCTTTACAATTCTAAGTATAATACTCAAACAGACTCTTACTTTGTATCCATGAGGTTAGATAAACTGAATCTTTATCTTTTTGTTTAAACATATAAAGTAGATAGCTATCTAGCAGAAAAAAACCCAACTTTTTTCAAAAACCAAATGTATGACCAAATTCTTATGAATCAAGACTTAAAAAAAACATTATTCTTATGTTTACATATGTAGTACGTACTAACAATAACCACCAGAGGAGCCTAAACTATAAATCTCTTAATGACGTTTATTAACTTATAAGTCATCACAAAAACACAGTTGCTGTGTTCATTGCTGGATATAGAAATGTGTGATCACTCTATCTAATAAAGTATCATGTAGGTTAGGTTTTGACTTTTCAGCTAATTAAAAGTGAAATATGGGGAATTGTAAAATAAAAGATGTTGTCAGGGGTGGGGGAGAATCCAAATTACTTGCTCTCTTATCTTTTTAAAAAATCCCCTCTGAAATTACAGACGATTCAATAAATCCTACATTTTGATAATGAATGGTAAATCCATTCTTAAATTCAAACAAAATAAGAAAAAAACTTCTAAAATATAACGGCCTAGAATCATACTGACCAGTTCCACCAAAATGTACCCACTATGACCCAGATTTACCTTGGAAAGATATTGTACTCTGGGTATGGGCTGCCAACAAACTAAATCTTGGCTGCAATTTTGCATTCTACCACTGGACATATTCAGTAGTCGTTTGGTGAGGCCCACACAAGCCTAACAAAATATATACTCCATTCACATGTATCCGGGGAACAAGCATAACATTTTTAGAATGTGTTTTCTGTTTAATCAAAATATATTAAGCTTTTAATGTAGGAAATTTAAATGGGGAAAATGGAATTTGAAAATATTTGGAACAGTTTCATATCAATGAATACGAAATTTTGGATATCTAATGTTTCCTTTTGCAATGTAACATCAATTGAAATAATGATAATCTAATGATTTTAAAAAAATCATTTATATATATAATATTTTTATTTTGTTGTGATTTTTTTATATGTCCCCCTCCATTATTTAAAAAAAATTCCCGAAATATATGTATGTATATTTTCACAAGAAGATTATTCTCTTGTTAAGTCCAACAGATTTCCCCTATGAAAACAGGAAACATATGATTATGATCTGGATGTTTACGTAAATAATATCTTAAATAATATTTGTCTTGATTTAAAGAAGAAACAAATGAAAGGAAGAAGGAAATAAAACGACTATCTTTTTTACATGCTAAAATTATTAATTTTCTGGTATCTTAGAGACATAGTTAAAGAATTTATTTTTCTTGCTGTAAAATTGCGTACCAATTTGTAAAAAAAAATACACATTCTCCTTTCCATTTATCTCACTATCGGCAAAATGTTAATAATACGAATTGAAATAAGAGTAGAAAAGAAAAAGAGGAGAGAGAGAGAAAGGAAAAGAGAAGGAAAAATACTATTGCTTCTTCTAAGTTATTGATTTCTTCTTTTTTTTCTTTTTTGTAATATATATATATATTCAACACACACACACATATATATATTATTGTATTTTACAAGAAGCTATAGTGTAGTAGTAAAAAGAAAAAAAAAAAATTAAAATTGATGACTTAGAGACGGCAGTATTGGTGTTTTCTCTCTCTTTTTTAAAGAAACAAGTACCATCGATAACAACTGTGAACAAGACCTTCACCAGGACATGTGATTTCATCTCTGGCATCATTATTATTATTTTACTTTTTTAATTTTTTTTTTTCGAATATATAGCCTAATTTCTGCTGACATCTACCTCCATGTAGGAAACGAATGCAGTGCATCTTTTTTAAAAAGAAAGGGGCATTTGGACAACGGTTTAGGGGGATTTAAATTGATAGTGCAAAGAATGTTACTGAACTGATCAATGAATAATACGGTGTTTTAAGTTACGTAGAAGAAATAAACCATCTTAGACTACAGTTAATATCAAGTAATGCCGGCATGACCCAGGCAGACGGCGCTGATGATGGAGAGAGGGAAGGAAGTAGACCGTGACAGAGGAGTAATTACATCAACTGGTGCATTGTGGGAAGAAAGGGTCAGGTTGGGTATATTTATTTGATTAACAGACCGTCGAATAAATTTTCATTTTTGCGGTTATAGGTGTGTATCGATATCTGTGCACGGACAAGGAAGAAGAACCAGGGGAAAAGAAAGAAGAACAAAATATCCAGGAGAAATTATGAAGAAAATAAACGTTACATATCTCCTAAATGAGGGGTGACTGTCTTTTTCATTTGAACAACACCTATATATATCTGTTTCTTCCCCTCCCCCCACAGCCACCCACACTGACCAAACCAGGCGCGCCAAGCCACCCACAACCCCATCGTCACCTAGGCCCACCCTTCCCTATCCCACATCCTTCTCTCTCCCTCTTTCTCTCTCTCTCTCTCTTTCTCTCCTTGCTCTCTTCCTCATTCCAATCTAACACTGTTGTCATACAGCAGCATGATCATCAGCAGCAGCACAAACAGCAGCAGCAGCAGCACTAACAGCAGCAGCCGCTCACTACATAGCATCTCACCACCGACACCAGTGGATTTTAACAGCACAGGTGAGTTTGTGATTTTTATCTCTTTCTCTCCCCACTTTCTCTATCCCCACCTCCTCCGTTTTATTTTTCGTTGGTGGAGGAGAGTGAGTCGTTTCATTTGATGATATCTTCTATATATATATATATATATATATATATATATATATATATATATATATTCTCTCTCTTTCTTTCTCTCTCATTTTTTCTGATATCTTCTCTCTCCTCTCACCCTTTCCCTTACCCTTTTTGCAAAAGGTCTTCATATCTGCATGAATAATGAAAATAAAGTTAAAAAAAAAAAATAATATTGACACACATTTTTTTTTTTTTTTTTTTTTTTTTACAGTCGAAGGATGTAATTGTTTTCGGCTAGCTTCATCACCCTCTTCTCTATCTTTCCAATTCCAGTCTCTCATCCCCCCCCCCAGTTCACCCGTATAGGATGTTTTCCCTGTGAAATAAACATCCAATTTCACTTGTTGGCTATCGTCACATTCACACCTGCCCCCCCCCCCTATGCAGATACGACGACGACGACGACGTTTACTCTTGTTTCTCGGTCAAGATCGTCGTTTTTCAGTGTCGTAATAAAACTGACAGAAAATGAGATATTCAAATGAGTTTTTAGATGCTTGACTGCTTGCATCAAAACTGCTGGCCTCCCCAGCAGTTGTTAGATTTTAAAAAGATAAAATTACACCCTCTTCCTATCCACCTGTCGCCCCCCTTACAATCCGTCCCCCTAAAATGGTGAAATCTGATAATTAATTCTTTGTAAAGTCCCAGACTAGGTGCACTGTAATTGTAGATGTGAGTAGATTTTTAACAGAAACAGACCTTCTAAACAATGTCAGTGTTGTATATCTGATTGCTGTGAAATATCATGATATCATAACAATATACAGATCTTATCACATGCCCTATTTCTCTCCCCAGCCCCTCTCACACACCTTCCTTGCTGACTCCTAGGATTTTATTTTTCAAGATATTTATTTTGATATGTGTACAAACAACTCATATGATCTATGTAGGCAGGTACTCACAGATATATTTAGACACATTCATAATATGTGTGTGAGTGAGTGCATATGTGTGTGTGTGTATGTGTGTGTGTTGGAAGACAGCCAGTGTTATATGTTAAAATATCCTGAGATATTTTTTTTTATCAAAACGAGAAAAAATTGAGGAAATAATCAAAATAGCCACAATTCTGCAGATATTTGTACAACTGTTTTTTCCATATTATACATTTTATAATAAAATTGACTCTGAACTGATCAAAATACAATCAGGTTTTCTTTCATTCAGATGACCAGTTGGCTCTCTATCTTTATAAATAAATGTTAACATCATTTATTGTTTTTATTTTGTATGTATGTATGTATGTATGTATGCATATATATATATATATATATATATATATATATATATATATATGCATGACTACTGTTAGTGCTATATATATATATATATATATATATATATATATATATATATATATATATAAATGATTAACATATTTTTACATGACTGGAGTCTAGTACTAAGATTGGTGACCTCTCAGTAATGTTAGTGGTTGAAAAGAATATTTTGGTTGAAAGAAAAAATAAAATGACCAAATACAATCCTTCACAGTCAATTTGTATGCCATCACTCTTAGCCTCTGTATTCTCCCAGCCTATTTTTTTTTTCTCTTATTTATTTTGATAACCCCATAGCTATGTGAGCAGGTAATTCTTCCCTGTAAATAATTACTCGATAGAAATTAGTGGCTAATGATGGATAAATCTGTTTCTTTTTTCCATTTCCTTTTCTTTTTTTTCTACTTACATACCTAGTATCAAGGTAGCATCTATCTATTTGTGTTTCCACGGGAATAGCTTCCTCTTGTCTGTGAGGCTTATCTATTTCTGACACTAAGATGGATAGCCACCTTTTGGACACATTTCTATCACACACACACACACACATATATATATATATATATATATATATATATATATATATATATATTGTTTTGTTTTCTGGGGACATATTTACAGTTGGCCTGGATAACATACACTAAGATTGTATTAGAGGAAGTAGTAAATAAATAAATATTTTTTATAGAATTTATTTAAAAATAACAACATAGGTGATTGTAAGAAAACCAAATCAAAAGAATATCTCCAAGTGCTAGCAGACGTATAAATTCACCAATAAGCTGCATATATGCAAAAAGCTTAAGAATAAGAAACATTCTTGTTAGAGAGATTCAAATTGGTTAATCACTGAAGCAATTAATAAATAACTATTGACTAGTTAGTTAGTTGTAGTGTGGATTCTGCACTTGAGAAATTTTGTGCATCTCCTGCCGAAGAGGAGGGGAGAGAAGAAAGAGGGTTGTACATTGTACTAAGTGGCAATAATGAACAATTGAAACATTTCTTCCTTTTATCACTTGATCAATTGATAAAGTAATTATTAACCATTGAATTCTCAATAATAATTAGGAATAACCATCCTCAGAAAACTTTTCTAGGATTTAAAAAAAAACACATTGTTGTAGCAGTCTTCTATTTCCACTGGACAAACAAATTGAACTCCATCAGAAATACACATTGTTAAAAGAAAGAAAAAAAAAAGAATATTGTTGAGTATAGCAATGAATAGAATTTATTCAAAAACCTGAAATAATCACTTGTAACTGAAGTAAGAAAAAATACCTTGCATAGACTGAGAATAAAATGTATCTAGCAATTCAATAATTTTAAAACTTATAATTATTATTATAATCACAATACTTGTTATTGCATTGTATGTTATTAATGAAAGAGAAAAAGAACTGTTTAGAGAGTATGACAAGTGAGCAGTCAAGTGGTGCGGGCATATGATATCCATGGCTCTTTTATTAACTATCATGTCCTGTCCAGTGCACGTGCTGCTCTGAGGAATCTGCCTTGAAAGTTCACATAGATGATATTGCTAATAAACACCAGCACAATAATGTCGACTGAACAATGAAACCAATTGATAACAAAGTTGGCAAATGTCACATTAGACAGGTTTCTGCATTGAGTGGGTAATTGAAAATTAAATATAAATTTGTGATGAATGATTTTTAATCTGTGTGTTTGCATGTTGGATCACATGATTAGCATGATGGAGATGGAGGTGTCTAGAAACATCCTGTCATACTTAAAAAAGGAGAGAAAAAAACCCTTGACTTTTTGATGCTGTGTACACACACACAAACACACACAAACACAAACACACACAAACACACACACACACACACACACACACACACAAAAACAAACACATGAACACACTATTTGATAGCATATAAGAACACCTCCATTTACATTTGATATTGCAGTATTATGGTGTTAGGCTAGTAATCTATAGTGCGTGGATAAACATTATCCTACCAGATAGCTCAACTTGGGTTGTATTTAGGATAGAGATTTTTTTAGCCATTTTTAGAAGAATATATTTTTTTATATGCCATCAAATACAGTGTGTGTATCAGTTAAAAATAGGTAGAAAAAGAACTACTAAATTTAACCGGAAACATTTTCATATAAATAAAAGTATTTTAGTTCCTACCCTATTTTCTTTCATATGTTTATGAACATGAATATAAAGTATCATGAATACACAGATTCAACTATTAGTTTGTGTGTGTGTGTGTGTGTGTGTGTAGGTTTGGTTTCATTTCTTTATTTAATAGCGTATAATGCCGAAGGCATCCTTATAGAAAGACAGTAGTATATATATAATATATATGTGTGCGTGCGTGTGTGTGTGTGTTTGTTTGTATGTGTGTGTATGATGTGTTTTTTTTGTTGTTTTTTTTACTCAATTAAATAAGGTATCTTTTTCCATTTAATATATATATATATATATATATATATATATATATATAGAGAGAGAGAGAGAGGGAGATAGAGGGAGAGATATTTAGAAAAATGTCCAAAAACTAGTATAGATGAACTATATATATATATATATATATATATATATATATATATATATATATATATTTCCTCTACTTGCTTATATAAATGTGATTATATATCTATACAAACACATTTACTGAATAGATCAGTTTGAACACATGCATAATATATTTAAATGCAAGTGTGTTTTTTCATGTGCAGGGACATCTCTCTCTTATTGGTATATGTATATACAATATTTACTATGCTTAGTTTGGTATAGCATAAGATAAAATCGAGGGAAACAAGGGTAAGACTATTGTGTTGCACCAATATTCTAAGTGGTGGGGAGGGGGAGTATATCAGCCTTAAAAATCAACACTCAAAATTCTGGCAGTTTATCTTTTACCAATGGAGAAATGTGTAACTATTTTACGAAGGAAAAATGTGTGTATAAATGTTAATGTAGAGACTTTCAATATCTGATCTATATATGTGTGTGTGTGTATACATATATACAATAACAAAAAAAAAAAGCAACACATGCTTGTGTGTGCATGTCGTTCACTGTTTTCTGCTTATGTAGTCAAAAGAGATGCGTGTCTATCTTCATCTAAAATCAGCTGTTAGCATTTTCTTTCTATGCCAGCACCCACGGAAAAAATGAAACATCATTGCAGTTGCCATCATGTGATTTGTATTTCTTACTCTCCTTTCTTTCTTTCTTTCTTTCTTCCTTTGAACATTTATATAGGCTATGTTATTACAGTGACCAGTCAATAACCTGCTGGCTAAACACTTAAACACTCCCTTCTCTTACACTCCCTACTCTCTAACCTTCTTCTAGCTCTGGGTAGGCATGCCTCACTAGAAATCTTCTATCATACTTAACACTAACCCAATATTCATACATTAAAACAAAACATCTCATATATATATATATATATATATATATATATATATATACACTCCTAAACGAAAGTGCATCACATGCTTGAATGACAAAAAATGCTTTCTATACATGATAAGAATTTCTCCTTTTGCAATTTACTATTGGCAAAGGCATAAATCCAACTTTCCCTGTGCTCTGTCTTAAAGCTAGATATCTTGATATGATGTTCGGTCTCCAGAATGTCCTGATGATTGATGGTGTGGGTTATTATGAACTTGGTTGACCTGCTCGCTCATAAGTATCTTACTTGCCCTAAGAAGGTAACAGTAAAAAGCTGTTATCTCCATTGTCAATCATGACATGACAAGAGCCAATGATAGCATGAACAATCATTTGCTGCAAACCATTTTATCTCATGTAAGTTTTATAAGCATCATCATCATCATAATTATGTTGTACTGATAGCATGCATTCCCCTGACTTGGTCCTGCCACCCATCTCTATCAGTCATCGGCAAGTCCTTCTTGTGACATAAGTGGCCATACAGTTGCTTTTTTTATGGGATGCTGCTTCCAGAATTTGTTCAGGACAGCACACATCAACCTTGTGTAGTTCCCATATATATATATATATATATATATATATATATATATATGTATGTGTGTGTGTGTGTATATATAGTGTGTATGTGTTTGTGTGTGTATGTATAAATGTTTGTACATGCACATACTTGAATATATGCATACATGCACAATTCTGAATGTTCTGTGTATTTATTTATGTCTTGTATATTTTATTTGCCATAAATATTCAGATATTTTGTATTTGAAAACTAGTAGATAAGTAAGAGTTTGAGATTAGTAGGTTGATGAAAGAAAATTTAAATGATCGTGAACCTAGCAAAAAATAACTTGCTTGGAAAACAAACTTCTTTATCAATATAAACTAATCAACTAATGAAACAAGCTGAGTAATCTTGCCACTTACAACATTAACAAATGACTCATTTATCTACTTGCTATTTTTTATAAAAAATCTCTCCCATCACCCTCCCTCCCTCATCTCTCACTCTCTCTCTCTCTCTCTCTCTCTCTATATATATATATATATATATTATATATATATATATATATGTATGTGTGTGTGTGTGTGTGTGTGTGTGTTATATATGTGTTTATATTTTATGAATAATATTTTTCTTTGGCATAATAAATTTAGAAACTTAGAAGTTTTTATTGAACTTATCAACATTAGTGTATCTGAAGATGGCTCATACCTCAAATTTTGGCTCTCAACACAAACTAAAAAATTGACTGAGTGACTTGGAAAACTTGTGCGTTGGATCATTTGTAAATCAAGATACCACTGTATATATATATTCAAGATGGTTTTTAATGATTTTCAATTGCTTACATTCAAGCCCTCATGTAATGTTTCTCATCTCCAGGTCCAAGTACAACATATAATACCCCTGAGGATAATCATAAACGTAGTTGAAAGCACTTGGAAAAAAATATGGGGTACCTTCTTTACCACTTAGACCCTAATATAAGAAAAATTACACAGGGGCTTGAAACGTAAGCAATTGAAAATCATAAAAAAGAAATATTCTGCAGTAATCAAACCTGTTTGTTGCCTATATATATATATATATATATATATATATATATATATATATATATATATTTGGAATGAAATCTTATATATATATATGATTTTGAATTAAATCTATCACTATGAGAAAAAAGACAGTTTGGAAAATCATGAGACTGATGACACTTAATCATTGGCAAAATATATCAATTTGATCTTCTGAACTATTTTCTTTCTCATATATATATATATATATATATATATATATATATATATACACATATGAGTTACTACCCCAAAATGTTACACATTTCAAAATCACACCACAAGAAAATAAAGAAGCACATGTTCTAGCTGATAAAACAAACTATTTATGATATGTATTCCATGCCTTAAGATCCCTGTGAGTATATTGTACACACACACAAGCACACTAATATATGTGTGCATTTATACATGTGTACAAGGTGTAAGAAAAAAGTATTTCAACTGAAGCTGTATTTACTAAGATAGAAATTCCAGTGAATTTTTCCATTTATCAAAGCACCCGTGAAACTTCTCTTTCAATAGTGTTAAGCTGCACAACATGTAGCTAGGTTTGGTATGTAGGGAGAGTGCTGCACCTGCAGAATTCTGCATTTTGCTAAAAAGAAAGTATCAAATCTAGATTAATTTTTCTTTTCAAATCAACAGACTCATCTAATCTAGACACACACACACACACACACACACTGATGTTTCAAAAAGAATTCTGAAAGCACATATGGTATGACATCATAAGGAAACAGATTCAGCAAGTTGATTGATTGATTAATATTTACAGCATGACAACCCATTTGGGTTATTTTATACCTAGAGGTTAGGGAACTACATACATTGTATGTTTATATTTACATTTTTATTTTATTTTGTAGTTTCTTAAGTTTTTTTTGTACACAGTTACATTATATCAAGTATTAATGTCGAATACAAATAATTTGCAAGCAGATCTATTTGACTCATAGATGGGACCCTAGTAGGTACTACCACTCCGGGTCAGAGTGGACCTGGGTGTAATGACAATGACTCCCTTAATCTTCACCAGTTACAGTTTAGTTTTTAGTAAGTTGATTTCAAATTTGGATGAGAATGTTATTGCCCTTCATGCTAATGTCCCCAGGAAAAGCATACCTACATTTCTCCTCCTCCCAGATATAGGGCAGACTGGGCTCTCTAGCAAACCAGTCTAGAAGAAGGAAAAACTCTTAATTCAAAACATGAGGCTTGCAACTCTTCCCTATAAAAAAAAACCCTACTTGCTACTGAAACTGCAGAACCATCACTGACATTTTGTGGCTGTGGCTTGATGCTCCACAAAGAGTCTCTAGGATCACACCAACCACCAAAAAGGATGCAGCTATCTTTTTATAAAACTGAGTACATATATTTAAAGATAAATCTTCCCATTGCTCCAGTAAGAGTGTATACCAGATTTGGTTGCTGTTTGGCCATCTTACTTATATATATATATTTACCAACCCCTCCACACAATCAGGCTGTGACTCATGGTCTATTTCTTAAGTGGTGTTTAACAGGTTTGGATTCAGAGTTTTCCTTCTCCTATACTGGTTGCCTAACCAAGGTTAAGAAGCTGAGTTCTACCACTATTTACCCATAGCTCGAGGGGGAATAGTTGGTGCATACCTTTCCTATAGGTATTAGTTCTATGTGAAATGCAAACAGCCTCATCCATGATTTGAACTCAGGGCACCAAATCCATTTCCTATAATGATCATACACTACACACCTCCATTTTATTTACATGTCAAAATGTCAAATAATAACACAAAGAAATGGATGCTCATTTTCAACAGCTAAATACTATTATCTCTAAGTATAATGTTGCCACATTACTAATATTGTAGCATTTACATGCACATAAATTGCACCTTTAAGAAATTTGAACAGATTGATATTGCAAGTTGCCTTTTTTCTCCATGGCCCACCTTTTACCCAAAAATGACAAAAAAATAGCTGATTTCATAATAAACAAAGTAATGTTCTTTCACAAACTTACCATATTTAGAAATCTTTGATAGTTTTAAGTCTATATAAATCATTATGAACATTATTCTGTATGTATGTTTATGTGTGTGCCTGGAGGGATAACGAGGTTCATGCCTTTCCCAATGGTATTAGTTTGAAAGTGAATGTAATAACGAGACTAGAGTTTGAATTCACTTACTACAATGGTACAATTCAGCACATTAGCCACTATGCAATGGGAACTCCCCCCAAGATATTATCAGGTGTTATATATATGTTACAGTAATTCAAGAAAAAGATTCACATTGTAGCGGGGTATATGTTAGTGCACAAGTACTAATATTTTATAAGAACAAAGTAATTTTCAAACACATTTCCAAGGTAATAATTGGCACGTACACACACACACACACACACACACACACACACGTAATGGCTATCACCAAAGAAAATGTAATCAGTGACCCGAGTTCAATTACCGACGTGGCTCTTTGTGCTTCACTTATGGCTAATGGCCATGCATCCATATATATATATATATATATATATATATATATATGGATGCATGCCTTCTTCATTATAATAATTAATATATATATATATATATATATATATATATATATATATATAATCAATTGATATATATATATAATTGATAATTAATATATATATATATATAATCAAATATTATGTATTATGGATAATGAATGATAAAAGTATATATATATATATATATATAAAATTAATAAGTATATATGTATATATATAATAATTATATATATATATATATATATATATATATGATATAATAGAGAATGAATGTGAAAAGTTTTAGCATATGAAAGTGCTCAATGCTAAAATAACAGAGCGGATTTAAAAACGCATTGTGTATTAAGACCTAAGCATATTTATGTTTTTAAATATAAGTCTTACATTATAACATTCCATTGCATAAGTGTGCTTCACATTATATAAATGCTGAATAAGCCACTGTTTTAATATTTTAATATTTTTGACCATCTGAAGATTGCATAATATGCATGAAACTGCATTTAGGAAAATTAACACTGTAATATTTAATTTCTGATATATATATATATATATATATATATATATATATACATATATATATATATATATTATATATATATTCTGTAAGTTGCATGTTGGATGTACTGCAAAACAAACTTTTTGGTCAAACACATTTCTGTGGGCTTTGGTAGCAAGGGGCAAAAAATGATGCATTTATGTTCCTGAGAACTTTTCCATACAACTTATACACTGTCTTGCTGAAAGATATCCCTGCTATAAAGGAAGGTATGTGACAGGGGACCATCCACATGAATAATAAAAACCAGTGTCTTCTACTAAAAAATTGCCATTGTTTCTCCTGGTGCTATCACTTCCCCAGGATAATGATACATACATAACCTGCCATCGACCCTATTCAGATGAAAGCAAGACATCAAACCAAGTGACCTTCTATTGATACAATTCCAATGCTCACATGCCCATTAGGGATGCTTTCTAATGCAGACATTGCTTATCATGGGTACTTGCATTTGTCTATGGCTACACAATATGCAACAAGGATCAATACACTGTATAGCAATGCATTTCTTCCTTCTCCCTGATTAAAGCTATCTGCAATTTGTTCCATAGTAGCCCTTCTGTTGGTTTCTACTTAGTAGGGAAGTTTCTCTTCACTTCTTGCATCGATAAGCCTTGGTCACATATTGCCCTATTGGTCATTGGTTAGTTTTCACCCTGACCACTGGCAAAAGGTAATACCACAACTAAATTTTGATTATCTACGATACATGGCATTTTAGAACTGCACTGACATATTTTTCTTCACTTTGACCTTTATCAAAGTTGCTAAAATATTTCTTCTTACCTGTAACTGTAGCATTCAACAGGTCAAAAGGAAGTACTGAAGGTTGGCTTACCTGTGTGTATACCTTTGACCCTATCATGCACAGTTGTTAAAAGCCAATAACTGTCACTTTTTTTTATTACATGTATTCTTATCATAATGTTTTGAATCATTAGTGTGTATAACACAAGCATTCATAACATATTAATCATTAAAACAAGCATACATGACACATGAGACATTAAACAAGTATACAGGAGACATAAAACATTAACATGAGCTTACATAAAACATAAGACATTAAAACAAATATTCATGACCCATAAGACATTAAACAAGTATACATGAGACATAAAACATTAGCATGAGCTTACATAAACATAAGACATTAAAACAAATATTCATGACCCATAAGACATTAAACAAGTATACATGAGACAAAAACATTAACATGAGCACACATAAAACATAAGACATTAAAACAAATATTCATGACCCATAAGACATTAAACAAGTATACATGAGACATAAAACATTAACATGAGCTTACATAAAACATAAGACATTAAAACAAATATTCATGACCCATAAGACATTAAACAAGTATACATGAGACATAAAACATTAACATGGGCATACATGAAACATAAGACATTAAAACAAGTATTCATAACACATAGAACATTAAAAGAAGCATGCATGACACATAAGACATTAAAAACGTATACATGACACATAAGACATTAAAAAATGTATTCATAACACATAAAACATTAAAAGAAGCATACATAACAAATAAAACAGAACTTTACTAAAACAATCTCACATTGTTAAAACATACCTAGCCTATACATAAAACATAAAATATTTTGATCTTGTTTCCTTATTGTATTTTTAAAAGATTCACTGTCTGGGATAAAGGCATTTTTCTCTTCTTTTCATTTTTCTTTTTTTTGCTTCCTGGTGTGATATTACAGTTTTCCTTTTCTTAGATGATTTTGTGGCAACAACCCTGTGTCAACCCAACACCTGGAATGAAACCTCAAATCTTTTTTGACTGCTTCTCTGATTATTTAACCAAACCTGCAAGAGCTTTTTTTACTACTTGGTCAGGTAGATTATTTTTCTCTTAGGTTCTTGAGTTGGTATATTTCTTTTGTTTTAGATTGAAAATATGCATTTAAAAATTTATTGATGACATTTTACAAAATACATCTTACACACTTCTTGTAGATTTGCATGGAGTAATATGAAAGTATTGTCTATAATTTTGAGAAGAGCTCTTAACATACCAGACATTGTTTGGAAAGTGTATTCTAGATGTTGTTAATGCAATGCCTCAGCTTTTGTCAGGTGTATACCCAAAAGAACAAAGGTGAAATGGAAAGATTTTATATAATGTGTCATATCTGGAAAGAGAAAAACATACTTGACTCTGGGTATGAGGTCCAGATAATTGATAAGGAATATCAGTCAGGAGTGAAGAAGTTGAAGGAGGTGGCACACCTAAGTCAAGTGAGTAAGTTTTTCAACACTACATGGCATTGGAAAACTTACCCAATTTACCATGGGTAGGATGTGACACAATGTTGCAAGTATGAGGCATCCAGCAAGGAACAAATTTGTTATTCAGTAATAATGGATCTGTGAGACTAGTTTGCTAACCATTACACCATGATGGATGTCCAAACTACCCAAGGTATAACCACCCAGATATTTGATGTAAATGTTGCTGTTGGAATGGATCACTCCAGTTAGTATATTAATGACCTTTTTCTGTTACCATTCTTTTAAAAGAAGATTCTGTTTTTCATCTTTGATTTATACACCTGATAAGAATAGACCAGTTGAAATATCATGTTAACAAAATTAAGAATATAAAGAAGAGATTTTATTGTTCAAACAGTTTGGGATATGCAATATGAAAGTATTTTCCCCATTAAATCAGATGGAGACCATCTATGGCTTACAAAATCATTTTCTAAATGTAAAAAATAGATATATACTGCATAACATTCTCATACATTTTATAATTATGTGCTAGAAAAATTTAATAATCTACCATTGCCATTTTTCTAACCTCCACTCAAAATGAGTGCAGTTATTTTATCCTGTATAATTTTTAAAAAAAATTAAAATAGTGATAATAAGATGAAGAAAAATATTGCAAAAATGTATCTGCTTATGTATAAGCATATTGTGATATATATATATATATATATTATATATATATATATATATATATATATATATATATATATATCCTAAAGGTTCTTTTGATGAAACCTGTGTAGTTAATTTCTCTCACAGATTTGGTTCCTTAAACTGACATTACCAGTACATATTGAGCACATTCCAATATTTATTATCTTGACTCATTTGTTTTTTTCTTTTTCAAACATTTGAAATTGTAACTCATTCGGTTTTTCTTTTTTGTTTTGTTCTGTTGAGTTCCTCTTAAAAACTACTATATACATACATACATACATACATACATACATACATATATATATATATATATATATATATATATATATATATATATAATATATATATATATAATCCAAAGATCAAGAATAGAAATCTTCCTTACGACAGTAGTTTTTTCAATTGTCATAATTTGCAGAGCTCAGTGTGTACTCTTATTTTCAGAGTCACACAGCAAAATTATATTAGGAAAAAATAACAAAGAAGATTTAGGTTGGTAGCATTATAAACTATTTCAGGGAATCTAGATCAGATGCAAAAGATGCATTTTGCATCTGATGAGGCGAATGACTTAATAATTCCTCCCAGTTCCCTGAAATAGTCTATAATGTGATCAACCTAAATTTTTGTTATTTTTCCCTAATATATATATATATATATATATATATATATATATATATATATATATACAGTAGAGTAGATTCCCTTGTAGGCATGTTTTTTTATAAATTGACAGACATAGGTTTAGTATTTAGCTTTTTTAAAAAACTGTCTCTGTTTGTGTTGTCTGAGTATGGGTACTTTCCACCAACTTTGGTTATTTTTCGAGAACATAGTTGCTCCTCTATTTTGAAGCGCTGGATTAATTCTGTGTTCAAGAAATTTTTAGGTGGGTGGAATATCACACACACACACACACACACACACACACACACACACACATACATACATATATATATGTGTGCGTGCGTGTATTGTACCTATAAGATATCAAAATCTTTATGTTGATTTGAATTATCTTATGTTCAATTCTGAATATTAAACTAAAAGTAAAATTAAATACCAATAACAATTGATCCTCTACCTTGTCGTCTGGCTATGAATAGAAATTATTTTAATGCATAAAGATCTTACTTTAAAAGTTTATTTATCTACAAGTCAATCAAAATGTAAGTGTATTTTTAACACTATATTTCTTATATACATATGTATACATATCTGTCAACTGCTCAGATTGAAAATAAAAATGATAAACATCTAACCATCAAAATATGGTACATATACACACACAAAAAAATGTACACATTTTTATATATAAAGTTTAGGAGAATTTTTTTCAGTGTGAACTTGACCACCTAGTAGTTAAACATTTTTATACCCATTAACTGTAACAAAGAGCTTGAATTATTATAATGATTTTATTTTTGTATGCTTGTATATTACCTTAATATACCAAAAATGGCACAATATAGCAAGATCTTTGGTAGCACAATAGTGTTAAAAATGCTCTTAGATAATAAAACCATTTTCAAGACAGATGACTATAAAATGCTAATTATAGACTACTTCTCCTTATTTATTTATTTATTTAAGCTTAATAGTTGCTTAAGATGACCCTATTAAAAGTAATTTGTATTTTCATTCTGTCTCTAAGAAAATCTAGCAATTGTTTTGACAAACTATCAAGAATAGGGAAAATATATTTTATGTAATTTTACATTTTTGATCAAAGGGATTCAGTCTATTATATAGTAAGCCTCTCAAATTAGTAAACCAGTTTACATACCTAGGTATTAATATCTCATCTACAGAAAGCAATGTCAATATACACATGGGAAAACATGTACTGCTATAGACAGATTATCAATCATATGGAAATCTGACCTCTCTGATAAGATAAAACAAGAATTCTTCTAAGCTGTAGCCATATCAGTGCTACTGTATGGCTGCACCACGTGGACTCTAACAAAACACCTAGAGAAAAAACTAGATGGAAACTACACAATGATTCTGCATGCTGTCTTGAAAAAATCTTAGAAGCAGCATCCCATAAAAAAGCAGCTGAACAGCCACTGACCTCCTATCATATACAAATCATTCAAGTAAGATGAAGACATGCTGGACAATTGACATTTTTCTATGGATTCCTAAACATGAACACACTGGTGTTGGCAACCGGCAAAAACATACATCAATCAGCTCTGTGAAGATACTGGATGCTGTGTGGAAGACTTGCCAGGAGCAATGACTGATTGAGACAGGTAGTGAGAGAGTCATGGAAATCCATGCTGTCAGCACAGCATGATGATGATGATGATGATGATGATGATACAGATCCATAAAGCAGTAAATAAATTATATAAGTGCATCAAACAACAATAGTTACATAACTTTATTTGAGTCAAATAACAATTATGAATATATAAAATGTCTCAAAGTAATGCTTGCTTCTTCCAAATAATTTCATCATCATCATCATCATCATCATCATCATCATCATCATCATCAAGGCATGCCAACAGCTCAGTCCTTTGACTCACTCTTGCCATCCAACCCTATTCTTTTGATGGCTTCCAGTGAGCATACAGACCTGATGAATGTAAGTTTTTACTGGTCAGCCAACACTTGTGTGTCCATGTGTAGGAGTCCATAGGAGAAGATCACTTAAAAGTTTGTCCTTACAATATTGTTAATATAAAAACAATATGACTTTATACATATATGTATTAGTCTTGAAACCTGTTTTTTTTTTGTTTTTGTTTATTTAACAGCATATCAATCCCTTGTAGGTTATTTAAGGTCAAAATTTGATACATTTGTAAATGTTTGATAATAATCATTAACTTTATATTTTCAACATTCTATTGCAATCATTTTTTAACCAGACTTTTTTTTAGTTGTCTCTAATAAGCATTTATTTGCACACAGTTATGATATCAAGTATTCCTACTAATACAAATAATTTGCAAACAGTTATGTGGTTTCAAGCATTATTATCCAATACTAATCATTTTTAAACAGGGCTGTATGCAACCTGGTCTCACTATATAGCAATTACACGGTAAACTGAGTTCAAATCCTGGATGAAGCTGTTTGCATTTCACATAGCACTAATGCCCTCTAGTAAATAGTAGGGCAGACTGGGCTCTTTTATCTTGGTTAGGCAACTGGCTTAAAAATTGACTTTGTGTCACATCATGCTCATGAGGAGTGGTAAATACTTATATAGTAATGTGAAATTGAGTCACATGAAACAGCACACTGAAGCAAACAGGATGTGAGTCAGATTTCTTATTACTCAGCCCTGAGACAAGATTGATTATCCATTGCAAAAAGCTTCACAATTTCAAAATTGATAGAATTGGCACCAAATATTTAGACAATAAATACAAAAATCAGACAAATATTATTTCAATATTTATTTGATTGTTTTACATTAGTCATATTATTTGGAAATCTTTCATTTAAACATTGTCACTTTAGAATTTTATACTTTTGATTTTATAAGGTTATTATGATTGTATTTATATCCTAGGGAGGCATTTGTTGTGTAATGGTTATCAGCCTTGTCCTGGATTTGAACTCAGGTCGTTGATTCTATTTCCTACAGAAATAGAATCAACAACCTGAGTTCAAATC
The DNA here is from genome assembly GCA_023376005.1 of Doryteuthis pealeii. Classification (NCBI taxonomy): domain Eukaryota; kingdom Metazoa; phylum Mollusca; class Cephalopoda; order Myopsida; family Loliginidae; genus Doryteuthis; species Doryteuthis pealeii. Next base: position 16,524,634 of record CM042151.1, on the reverse strand, counting down.
CAGGACGAGGCTGTTTCACATAGCACTAATACACTTGGGAAACTATTCTCCCCCCAGCTATGGGTAAATAGTAGGGCAAACTAGACTATTTAACCTTGGTTAGGCAACCAGTCTAAGAGAAAAAACTCTGATTTCAAACATATAAAACTCCACTTAAGACATTGACCTTGTGTCATATCTTACTTGTGCATAGGGGCTATTAAATATATATATATATATATCCTGAGAAGAAGAAACGGATACTACAGTTGGATCCCAGTGTAAAGGCTGGGAAGGTACATTGTTCCTTGGCAGAAGTACTGTGGCGGATCAATTTGATCTTTGACAGTACAGATACAGCATGAGTGCTGATCCATCTGTAATTAATCTCATAATTTTAATGGAAACAATACTTGTAATTTTGCTGGTAAAATTGTTTAATCCTTTGTTTGTAATTTAAATTTGAACACTATGTTTTCATAAATATGGATTTACAAATGTTATTTTTACTTGATATATCCAACAAATGGATTTTTATTTGTATTTTTTAGCACTTTAAAAAAGTATTTAGCCATGTGACAAATGCATAGCTTGATTTGTCACATGGCTAAATGTGACAAATCACATGGCTTTTTACTGGTTTTGAAGTTTACCTGTAATAACAAAAGTCATGGGAAGTATGACTCAGTTTTTTTCATATATAATTGTAAGATTTGATTATATGATTTGGTATCTTTTTCTCTACACACTTATACACAATAAGATTGTTAATTTTAGTGGTTAATTCAGTTTGATGGCATATCAGTCCTTGTGTGCTTTTTAATGCCAAATATTGTTGTGTTTTTTTGTATATAATGGTTTTTAAGCAAATAGTTTGTAAGTAAATATTGGTTTGGTTTTATGAACTGGTAGAAATAATTTTCATTAACTTCAGGTGTATTAATAGATTGGTAGAATTAATAAACTGGTAGTTGACCCTTAGCCACCGCGTTCTAGCACTTGGGTGTTTGTAATAAGAGTGATTTAAAGAATACAGTTGGGACAATCATATAGCTGCTATGATGAGCCATTTAGCCCAAGTAGGGGCCAAAGTGGAGTGTTGCATGTCATGGAACCATTTACTATCCTCAGGCATTATGGGTCACCACCCACAGCCAACTGGTGGCCCCATTGGTAGTGGAGTCTTATCCCTCTGCAGAGGTGCAGTTGGAATATTCTACAGCACCAGTCAACTGGGCAGTACTAATTATAGAATTTGATTATGCTGGTTAGCTTATTTATCTATATACACATATCTATATTATCATAAGCATCTGATTTATGTATAGGTGTTACCATAAAACAGCAAAATTGGCACATTGTAAGGTTTTTGTTAGTATCATAATTAATGTTCAAATTCTCTTAGAGAATGAAGCAAGTTCTCATTCAATTTGCAACTTAATAATAGTGTAAGGTTTGTATTTGTATGCACCCTATTCATTATAACTTCTCAAGAGAGATAACTATTAAATGCCAAAGATCCACAGACTTCACTTTTCACAAGTCTAGATCTGTATTTGGTCTTCATAGTGCTGAAAATGCTATTTCACATGAATATGTTGTTACAAAAGGTAACAGCATTTTGACCACCTTTTGAAACAACTATTGAAATTTTATGTTATTCAGTCTTCACCGGCACTTGTGTCCCTAGGGGACAGTGGTCGAATGTCACCGACACAGCAGCAGCAGCAGCCATCCCTAACATTCTGTAGTCACGTGGTGATCCTAATAAAAGCCCATGACTTTGATAATTCTTTCTCTTTTAGTTGTACCCCTTCTGTGGGCTGACTGCTGGCCTCAGCCCACCACGTGTCCTTTTTTAGTTGTGACCATCAAGGGGTTAACACCTCTTCCACACCCGCACCCCCTTGGGTGACTACTACTACAGGTAAGGGCTTTGCTCTCTCTCACCCTACGAACTTGGCTTATGGATAGAAAAACCCACGACGGACTTCATCCATTCCCCGCTTCTCAAGAGAGATTGCTATCTTTTGACCCATGAAGGCTGATAGCAATTACCTTTAATCACCAGGATAACAACTAAGGGAGCCGATGAGATAAATGCAACCTCGGACAAGCTTCACCCTTGATACCAATGCAGTCGAAAGGCTGCTAGCAGAAATAAACTTTTTGCAACCCCTTAAACAAACCCACAACCAATTAATTACGGCTTACCTAGAACGGTGCTGTAACCAAAAACTACCCAAAGTAAATCAAACTAATGACTTGGCTAAGACCTAAAGGAGCTGAAAACTAAAATAATAACATACGGCAATACCTCACGAAAAGGTACCGCTAACCCTAAAGAACTGTTATTAAACCTCGGGTTGCTTGTCCGACCAAACTAAGAACTTTCCACTCTGTTGTACCATCTAAATGTGCATATATATGTATTAAAACTGTTGCATTTCATGTCGTTGTTAACTCGTTCCTTGACGTCATAATTCTGCCCCTTTCTCATCTGCTTACCTCCGTTTTTTTCGTTAATTTTTATACAACAAAGGATACTCAGAAGTTATGATAAACCAAAATTTTGATAGTAGTTGGTGAATTTTGCATAGGTGTTTACTAGTAACTAGAAATATGAATTTGCAGTTTTATCGGATAATAACATTTTTAAGAGACCCTTGCAGTATCTGCAGATTCCTGCTGTTGATGATGTAGAACCCCTGTGGTCCACGGACCACAGTTTGAAAACCACTGCACTATGACACTACAACATTGAATATTGAGATTTAGAGTAAAAAGGTATTGCAGGAAGTAGCAATCAGTAAATAACTCTGTTAGGTTTATTGAAAGTATTTTGATTTTTTAATTTACTGAGGAACATCTTGAGAGCTCCTGTAGGTCATAAATGTTTTGTAATACTCTATATTTGGTATCTTTTAAGGATTCTAGCCTTTTTGAAAGTTTAGTGTTTTGGTGCTCTTCTACCTTGTATTTTAAAGCATTGTTGGTTGGCTTAATGGCATAGCAACCCATGTGGAATATCTAATGCCAAGTATTGTTTATTTATATATACATATGATTTGTTTAAGAAATAATTTATTAACTTCTAGTTGTTGACCCTCAGCCACTGCCTTCTAGCACAGGATAAAAATGGTTGGGTGTTTGTCATAAGAGTAATTAGAAGAATACAGTTAGGACAATCATATAGGTGGTAGTTCATGTCATGACATGACCAGATTGGTCAGATGGGGCTTCTTCAACCACCAGTCTAGCCCAAGTAAGGGCTGAAGTGAAGTGTTGCATGTCATGGGACCACATAGTACCCAGGTAACAGACGGGTCTGCTACCACAATTTTGTCCTTAGGTATTACAGGTCGCCACCCATAACCAACTAGTGACCCCCATTGGGGGGAAGGAGTTTTACTCCTCTGCAGAGGTGTAGTTGGTGTATTCTACTGCCCCAGCCAAAAGGGTAGTAAAAGCATTGTTTTCAACAATTGATGGTTGTGTATTTTATTTCAAGGGATAGGTCACTTCCCTTAAAATAGTTAAATCAGTTTTGAGCAGCACAGTCAGATATTGTCCATTTATTTCCATCTCTTGAATTCTGTGAGTAGCATCAGCAGTTTCAAATCCCAGTTTAAAATAATGCCTCAGTGTTGCCAGAATCTTAATACTTATATCTACCATCTGAAAAAGAAAGTAGACCTAAATGGTATTGACACTGATATTTATGCACACACACACACACACACACACACACACACAGTAATATTATGGGATCTTAGCCTTTAGATTTGTATATGAAATAAGTTTTGGAGTAAAGATATATCCTTAATATGGCATGCCAACAGCACAGATTACTTTGGCTCTCTCTCTCTCTCTCATCATCCATCCCTATTGGCCATTGTACTAGGTAATTCCTCTGAATAGCATCCATTGTCTGCACAGAGTTTATAGTAGAACATCACTTATGAGTCATCCTTACTTCTCCAGCAGTACCCAGCATGCCTTACTCATCATACTTGGATGGTTTGCGAGATGGGAGGTGAGTGGGTGTACAACTGTTTTGTCAGGTTCTGCTTCCAGTATTTATTCAAAACAGCATACTTGTATAGTCTTTTCTCAAAGAAGATTTATGAAAAATCAAGAATACTTTTGATAAATGATAATACATATAATAATGAAATTAACATTGTGGTGTCATAGATCATTTGCAGATGTGCTCATGTGTGTACATGAAATAACCTTTAAAATAAAAGTCTGTAAAAAATGAAAATACTTTTGATACAACCTTATAGATAAATAATGGCTGGTACATTAATTTAGATGAAGAAAATACATTTTTAGCTTGGTTTGGTTTGATTTCATTGTTTAATTACATACCAACCTTCATGGGTTATTTAATGCCAAATCCATCCTTGTAGAAGAACTGTAGTGATACTATTTAACCCATACTTGGGACAGTTCTTGTACAAAGGTAACTTTTTGTATAAGATTTATATGGCTCAATATAGTTACTAATTTGTTGAAATGTTACCTAGACAACAAAAATGTCTGACTTGTAGACATTCAAAATGTGCTTTTCTGCATTTACAAACACCAAATATTTTGTATATTGCAGTTATCTTTTTGATTTTCACTTATAATTCATAATCTCTGACTACATGAGGTGCTATTCAGAAGTTCCATGAATTTTACTGTGATAAAAAATTACTTGCTTTAACACTTAGTTTTTACCATTTCTTTGAGCAGGGATCCCAGCAGTTTTTCCAAGATACCATGCATTGCAAACAAAGGCTAGCAACAAAAATGTCTATTACATTTGGTTCACATGCATTGTTCAAATTCCTGATACATTTTTTTATAATGCATACCATTCTTCACTATCTTATATTCTCTTCCTCTTTCTCCACATTTCATATTGAGAAATTATTTCTCCTCTACTTAACTAACTTTGTAAGATAAAAAATGTGATCTTCACTCAAGTAAATTTTCTAAGATGAGCAATAAATTACATCAGCAAAACTGGTGTATAAATTATAAAGTAAGTGATGGAGAAGGACACTTCTTGTAGAAAATTATTGGAAAAAAAAATGAAATGATGGTTAATATATTGACTGGTTCAAATCTTTCCCTACAATAGGCATCATACAAGTGATTCCATTCTCAGCAACCTGTGTAAAAAGTGATTTCATTTATTTTATATGTTCTCCAATTTCTTACCTTCTAGTCTGTTTTATAAACTGTGTTACACAATGCTGTGAATAAATCAAACTAGTTTTCTACCAATTTCTGTGGAAAAGAGACTTGCCTTTTTTTTATCCCTTACAGATTATGCCTTGGAAAAAAACTATAAAAATATTCAATAAAAATGTTAGGGTAACAATAAGAGCAACCATAAAAAATGAGTTCAACACTGAATAATTCTTGGATTGATGATAATTCTTCATAAAATCATAGAAGGATTTCTTCTACAAAAGTGTTTCATTCATAAAATTTGTTGACATTTTTTTTAGCTTATTAGTCTGAAAGGTTAAGAAAGGATTTGAGATTATTGGAGTGAATAATATAATCAGCTTCTGAGATTACCTGTTAATTCAAGGTACAGTTACCTGTACAATTATGTGAATGTGTAAATATGTATTTATCCTTTTCTATATATAGAAATGTGCGTGGGTGTGTGTAGATTAATATATATATATATATATATATATATATATATATATATTTCTTTTTGTAAATTATTACAAAAAATGTTGCACTAATTAATTTTTTTGATTTATTTGATAGATATATAGCTCTATATTATTATGTGAATATCTTGAATTAATGAATAATATGTATGATATATCACCTATCAATATATATGAAATATCACCAAAGGAAATTTATACTAATAAATATTTACCAAACCCTCCACATGAGTAGGATGCAACACAAGGTCAATTTCTAAAGCAGAGTCAACAGATTTGAATTTAGAGTTTTCCTTCTCCTAGACTGGTTGCCTAACCTAAGTTAAAGAGCCCAGTCTGTCCTACTATTTATCCATAGCTGGATGAAGGGAGAATAGTTGGATTCATAACTTTCCCAAGGGTATTAGCACCATATGAAATGCAAATTGCCTCATTTAGGATTTTACCCTGCTCCTGCAGAGGGGTTGGTAAATACATACATATACAATGCCACTAACCATACAGAAAATTTTATTGGACCAACTTTCATATATAATAACTCTGTGGAATGCATGTTGAAAACATAAAAAAAACTTTGAATTTATTTTGATTACATTAATCCATGTTGCCATCATATCAAGATGCATTCATTTAGTGAGAACAACATGGATGCACCCCACATGTTAATACCTTTGAAAATATTGCACATTTCTTTATATGGTATTTTATGTCTTTAATTGACTGTTTTGTCTTAAATCAAATTACTTGATTTTGTATTTTAAGAAATTAAATTGTTTGTTCAACTGGTTTGTCACACTGCTTAGAATAACCGTAGTTAAAATAATAGTGAATTAAAAAACAAAAAGGCAAACTGCTGACAAACACATTTAAGTGTATCATTATGCATTCCTCTTTGGACCATCAAACTAAATAAGTACTAATTTATTCTAAGAAATATTCGCCTCATATTTTGCAACTCATCTTGAAATACCAAGAAAAACATTAATTTTTACTATATTTCAATATAAATCATAATTCAATCTTAATTATTTTCTATATCAGATTTTTTAAGCCACTTCAATCTAGCTGATGAGATAACTCATAAGAAATTTCTCTAGGATCCTGGATAAGACTGTTTGCATTTCACCTCATGTTAGTGCTCTTGAGCAACCAGTCTAGGAGAAGCAAAACTTTAAATTCAAACCAGCTTTACTCCACTTAAAAATTTGACTTTGCATCACATTCAGCCCATGTTAGAGGGTTTGGCTACATACAGGCATTGATAGGTCTTACAATGAAAGTACAAAGTAAAATAGGCAGATAGATTTTGTATCTGAGATAAAGTGCCACATCTACCATTAATGCCCCACTTGACTGCACAAATGTGTGCTACTCATGTGCTGAGTTGGTGGGGGATGGTATCAAACCTGGAACCTTGTGATTCTGAGGTGGATGCCCTATCAACTGAGCAAAAGTTTCTCAACTTTCAGTTAGTCTTATAAAAAGTTAATGAAAGTTGTATTCATAAAGTAAATTTGAAAATATGAATGGAAAATGTAAGATAAACCAACCTTTTCCATTCATATTTTCAGATTTTGTCAGATTTTTTCCAAACTGTATTTCTTCATAAAGTATATTTCCCATTACATTTATTTTCAAACAGTCAGAATGTTTTTTTTCTTTTATCTTTGTTTTTAGACTTAAGGAAAAAACAATGAAGATGTTATGAAAATAAACTGAACAACAGGAAGAAACTTATGTTCAGCTATCATGTTTTTTGAGGGTTTTTAATATAGTAATCCTCAATTTTAATTATTTTTCTTCAAAATTAACTTTTAAACGGTTTTGCTTCTCTGTGGTTAATTCCAGAAATAAACAATTATCAAATTTTACTTAATAAGGGTCCCAAAGTGTAAAGAGATTTAACCTATATGATGCAATGTGTGTCTTTGATGATGTACAACTGAATAACAGCTATGGATAAGCTTGATACCTGCCACCACAAATATCTGGAACCATCTCTGAACACCGATAGCCAAACAGTCTAATCTCCTACAGGGCTCTGTACAAGATGTGCAACTCTATTTCACTATCAACAAGGCTGGCGTAACTACAATAGTCCATGATTGGTCATGTGCTACGGATGCCTGAAGAAGCACCTGCATAAAAGCCCCTGGAATTTACTGTAATAGAGCCAAACAACTACTGGATATGAAAGGGCTGTAACTGCATAAACTGGCTCTGTAAGCTGCAAGCAGACCTCCAAAATGCACAACTGGGAGCCCTAACATCTGGTATGTGATTGAGGGAGCTCAGCATCCTTGGAAAGGACAGTGTGGCTTCAAATGAAGAAGGACTGAATGCTGTTGTAGGGATGTTCCAAACTAATACAGCTGCAGAGTACAATAAATCATCATCATCAAGTGTAAAAGTAATGATGGTGTCAATTTGACTAAAGGGAAATCATAAACTGCTTCATGTAAGTGAAAAAAATTGAAAGTTCTCAATTTAATAAGGAAATCCTTCCCTTTTGTTATTAAATTGAGAACTTTCACTTTCACTTTCACTTTCACTATTTTCCTGCTGAATTTGAACACATTTTCTTTCTGTCAGATTGTTATTATAACAATAATAGTTATAATTGTTCTATTTTATCATGAGTTATTTTCTTTAAGTCTTAGTATATCTAATTTAAAATTTTATCATATGTATGTATACATAAGAACTACATATTATATATATAAAAAGTTTTTTTTATTTTCTGACATTTTGCTGGGATCTTGAAACATATCTTCTGTGGATAAGGGGGGACTACTGTATATTGCTGCCATTTCAAAGCATTTAATAGAAATGTTTCATAATTAATTTCTGTCTGGTGAATTATTCCTCTCTATACATTAACTTAATTTGTGATAATGGCTGTTCTTTATGAATAGTATATATTGAAGGGATTTTATTTTTTAGCTGAGGTTATGGTAGGTTTTACAACTTACTCCTTAGTGGTATTCTGTTTACTACTCATCTTAGATTTGGCATTTCATGGTTTTAGTCAAACCAAAAATAATTAATAAATTTTACTGAATAATGGTTCCAAAAAACAAATTTAGTAAAGCTAATTAGTAAAATGATAAACTGAAATTACTCAAATCTACAGTAAAAAAACAAATTTTGTCTACCACACATAACCTTTTATTACAGTATATCATTCTATTTCCGTATTTTTTATTTTTATCAATTGTGTGGTAAATTTATAAATTAAAATTTATTAATGGGATTTCTGTATAGGAATACAACAGTATATATATATATATATATATATATATATATATATATGTGTGTGTGAGTGTGTGTGTGTGTGTGTGTGTGTGTGTGTGTGATACTATCCATAGTTTTCAGCATCTGCTGGGGGGATGGGGCGATGTTGAAACAGATCCTTTGTGGATAAAGGGGGACTACTGCACTGTACTTGTAGTTGAATCAAAACTTGCATGAATTCATTTAAAGTTGATAATTTAAATTTAGTAATTTTGTTGCACTATTTTAAATATTATCAAAATTATTTAAAGATATTATTTTCATTTGAAGTGTGAACATCTTTTCATATATTTCATTCAGATTCCAACATTTGGCATTGCATAATTTCTTTTCTACATTCTGACATTAGATTCTTAAAAGCAAGTTAAAAAGAGATTATATTTTCACATTGGAAATGCAGCATTGGAAAAAATAATGATACCCAAATAGACATCAATATTTGTCTGGAACCTTTTTTTATATCATTGTTAAGTGGAAAAAATGTTTCGTTTTTTTTCTCAAAAATACAGTATAAACTTTTTTTTATTTTGAAAATGAATCACTGAGCCACCTAACATTTTGTGCTTGTACACTGGATCAAGAAGGTATCAATAAATATGAAACAATCCCCTCCCAAATAAAACAATCTCAGAAGTCCTAATCTCCTTTCTTTTATGTATTTTGATGATTTGTATAAAACTTAAAACTTGTCAATATCTGCTTCTAAAAACTGGCAGGCTGACATTTTTGATGTTGTTTGATGGCATATCAACTCTTTTGGGTCATTTAATGCTGAATCAAGTCATTTTGATAAACAATGGACTCAGATTGCTTATGTAAATGCTATTGCTTTAATGGTCACCCAATTAAGTTTCAAATAGGCTCATCGCTGCTTAACTTTGATGATCCCTTGGGAACCAGTGTTTTGAGCATGACTTGACCATAATACAGGCTGACTCAGTGATTAACTTGCATAATCAGAGACTTTCATGTCTTATTTTTGATATGGAATTATTTTCTTCCTTTTTTTCACCTGTTTTATACTCATTCTTAAGCCTTCTAAACTCTTATACTTTAAGGTTACTGTCTTCTTTTTATCTACTATTCTCTATTGGTCTTCTCTTCCTCAAATCAGATGGACATCTCCTTTCTTTATATCAGAGTGTTTTTCTCTGTTCCATCTTTGTTCTTATTCTTTAATCATGGAAACATGAAGACTCATTTTCATATTTTTATTTATTTCTGGATTCCTGAACATTCTTTATACCAAATGCATGCAGAAAAGCATCATAGAGATGGAATATATGTCTTCCCAAAAAGGCTCTCCGGTCTCAATTCCCCTGAATAAATTCTATTTTTCAAAAATTCTCTGATCCCGTGACTCTCTAAACCAATGAGAGCCCCTTTCCGATGAACTTCAGGTTCAAGGCTGTTGCTAATCAAACTCTAATGAACTTACAACCACTGTAATTTACCTTTATTTTAAAAATCTATACTACACTTCCTTACAAAAATGATTGGATATGCCTATCCATTGTGCAACACACCTAGTTTTTAGCACACACTGATACCTTTTATTATTATTAGCACTAGACCAGGGAGATTGTTTTGCTGATATGGGATGCCACAATTACTGTCAGTTTTTCACTTTACCACAGATCAGATTACCAAGCTATGCTACTCATGCCCTAAGTTGGTGAGAGCTGGTATTGAACCCAGAATCTTGTAATTTTTAGGTGGATGTTATTCTTTTTTTTTTATTCAAATATTGTCTACCTGTCTACTCGTAACTGATATGTAAACATATCCTGGTATTTTATTACAGTTAGGTATTTTTTTTAGATATTCTTTTTGAAAATTTATAACTGCTATATAAACATACAGTGACCAATAACTTTCTCTATATTCTGTTATATCTGACTATTTTCTCTCTCCCTCTTGTTGACTTGAAACTGTATAAATGACTGCATTTGCACAAGGAAATTTATAAACAATTATTGTACATATGCAGATTGAACTGCCTCTTGGAAAATACGTTTGGCTATAAAAATCCACAGACAACCATTTGTTGCTGTGAATAGCTACTAACTGTTGATAACTGCTGCACACAACAGTATCATTGTTATTATTGTTATTCTGTCAAGAATTCTAATAGGTTATTGACACACAGCACACCTCCACAGATGAGGGAGACAATACTGGCCTATACCCACTTCAGATATATCATCATCATCATCGTCATGCTGACAGCATGGATTCCCAATACTCTCTCTCATCTCCCATCTCTATCAGGCAAGTCCTCATCATGACATCCAGTATCCATGCAGAGCTGATCAATGTAAGTCTCTGCTGGTCACCCAACTGATGTGTCTATGTGTACATGTCCACAGGAGGATGTCATGAGTTCATCCTTGCTTCTCCAACAGTATCCAGCATGTCTTGTTTGTCTTACTTGGATAGGAGGTAAGTGACCATATAGCTGCTTTTTTTTTGTGGGATGCTACTTCCAAGATTTATTCAAGGCAGCACCAAGTATCCTTGTATAGTTCCCATTTAGATTTTTCTCTAAATGTTTTGTTAGAGTCTAAGTGGTGTAGCACTACAGTAGGGCCAATTTGGACAAAACCTGTTTTGATTTCTCCTGAGGATTCTCTCTACTTCAGATTAGATGCATTTGAGAAGAAATGCATTATAAACCTTACCAGCTAAGAGTTATTATACCTCTATAGCTCTTAGTGATTCTGAGGTCACCTTTCTTCAGGAATGAGAGGATGCAGCCTTTCGTCCATTTCTGTATTGTATTTTGTTTATACACTGCATTGCATAATCAAACAAGTATATTGTCAAATTTTCTTGTCTTCTATACTTTGGGGGTTATTTTGCGATGGTCTGTGGCTTTTCTACTTTTGATTGTTTTTAAGACTTTGTTGATTTCATCCTTCATAAAGTTTCTTAGTTTGATGTCTAGTTGGCTATTAATGATTTTTTGTGTATATGTGATTTTAGGAGTGTTTCATAGCAGTTTCTTGAAATGTTCTTTCCACTTCAAAAGTCTATCAAAGTTAAAAGCAACCAGCCAAGAAGACAGACTTCAGATATATAATAGACCTAAACACCAGCTATATTACTGTAGTGAAAATGATAATATAAATCATACTGTATATTATTGTTATTTACTAAACCTGCCTAAAACAAATTAGGAATTTATTGTTTTGACAGATTCAAACTAATGGCAGGAGGCCATGGAAGATTTGATGAATAGCCTCAAACAGAATTATATATATGAACTAGTTTCTTTACCAACAAATATAACAGCAATGGGAGGTCATTGAATTTATTCAATTAAACCAAGTAAAACTGGTAAAGATCAATACAAAGCATGTTCTATTCTAAAGAGATATTTGCAAATACCTGGTGTTGATTACTCTGACATATTTTCACTTACAGCACGCTTAGCATCCATCTGAATTGTAATGCAAATGGCTGTCTAGTATAGTTTATTGGTCCATAAAATAAATGTCAAAATTACATATTTGAATGCTTCCATCCATTGTGAACTGTATATTGAAAAGCCTGTAGGTTTTATGATTCATTGCAAAAATTGTGAGAAACTGGCCTACCAACTAAAAAAGTCATTATATGGGTTGATCAAGGTTTTATTCAATTCCCTTGCAGACACCTGTATTTATAAAAAATGATAATTATTACTGTTTGGGTTTATTATTATGAAAACAAGTTGTAAGTTAAAGGAGGAAACTTGTGGTATAACAATTATCATTATAGGAAATGGAATTGTCAACCTGAATTCAAATCCTAGACAAGGCTGTATTTTACATCACACAAATATTGTTACATAATGAATAGCCATAACCTATTATTTATGTAATGAAGTGTAGTTAGGAATTGAATTTATGGAAAATCATTAGAGTTTTTATTGAACAAGAATTGAACCCAATTTGAACTCAAAATAGGATTCTTTGATTGGTTGAGGAAGTCATGTGACTGAGCAACTTCTGGGAAAGTTAATTAGAGTGATTGTGATTCGAGTGAGCAGTCATCGTGTTCAGACACGCGTTTTGTCAGTAGTGATTTCTCCCGCATGCATATGGGATGTTGGAATTGGAGTAATAAAAACTATGTATACACAATTTAAGTCTATGTATTCATAATTAGGAACTAAGATGGGAGCAGAGAAAGACAACACCTGATACAACCTGATGAAAGAGAAGATGGCAGATATTTGAAGACATAGAATACATAATAATTATGCAACAATATTCTTTGGAAAGGTATAAATCCAACTATTCTCCCTACAGCTATGGGTAGATGATAGAGAAGACAGCTCTTTAGCCCTGATATGGCAAATGGTCTAATAAAAGGAAAACACTGAATTCAAATCAGTTGTGCTACACTTAAAAATTGACTTTGTGTTATGTCCTTCTTGTGATAGAGGGGTTGGGTAAATACAAATTAGTCTACACTCATTAAATAAATGTTTAAGTAAACAGTTCAGGATGAAGGAACTTGGTGACATTTCTTGATTTCTTCAAATACAATATAAATACCACATAACAGGATTAAAATCAATCAGTCCAAATACATTGAAAGGTTGATCAAAAAATTATGCATACAAGATTCAAAACATAGATCTACTTTTCAGGAAATAAAATAAAGAAGGCACTTATTTGGCTGATAACCAGCTATACAGGAAATAGTTTGAAGTTTGATTTATATCATGACAGCAACTAGACCCATCAGACCAACTAGATTGTCACAATATCTGGCAATGCCTAGTATTGTCCATTTGACTCAGGAAAAATAAAACATGTCTTATATTATCTGAAACATACAAAAAAATCATAGTTTGGTTTTCAGCCTGAGTTTAATTATTTTTTGCAATGCTGATGAGGGTAATTTTAATGACCATTGCAGTTTTTATGGCTAATGGCTTCCAACTGATCTCATGATGATTTTCTGTTGTAGTTGTTTGGAACATCATACAGCAGCATTCAGTCCTTCCTCATTTGAATCAACTCTCCTTTCCTTTGCCAGTCCCTCAGTCATTTGCCATACTTTAGCCATTTTGGAGGTCTGCCTGCAGCTTACCAAGCAAGTTTGTACAGTGGTGGCCTCTTCATGCCTGCTAGTTGTTTGACCCTATTACAGCAAGTTACAGGGATTTTTTTGTGTAAGTTACTTCTTTGAGCATTCATAGCACATGACCAAACATGGTCATAGTTTCACCACCATATCATAGTTTCACCACCCTTGTTGATAGTGGAATGGTATTGTACATCTTATATAAAGCCTTGTTAGGGATTAGGTTGTTTGGTCATCAGTGTTTGGGGATAGTTCTCAGATGTTTGCGGTGGCAGGACAAGTTTATCCATAGCAGCCTGTGGAGCTGCCCAGCTGCTGCAATTGTACATAACCAAAGACACACATTGCATCATATAGGTGCAGTTTCTTGGTTTCCTTAATATCATGGAAAAGTAGTTAGTAGCAGACTATTGTCTTATTTATTTGTAAAGTGGAATACATGGCGTTGCCAGTGTCAACATAAAAAATTAAAGTTTTTAATGAGACTACGAAAAGATATGATGAATTCAGATTTGTTCAGATGTGTACCTTGGTATTGGAACTGGTCTAGGAAAAGGAAAACTTTGAATTCAAACCAGACCAAGGGAGGGATGGGCTCTGTCAGGCTATTCATGCCAAAATACATGAGTAATGCACCCATCACCAAAACAGGATCATAGGATCTCTCTCATAAGACTGATATTTTTTATTTTAGGCCCAGAGTGATCATCAGATACTGATTAAAAATAGCTCAATATAGTAACCATTCACTGCCTTTCCTTAAATGAAATGATAGGATAACTTATAGAGTTGAAAGGTTCAAAAAGGCTAACTATAAAAATAGCAAGTTCCTATAAAGCAACAACGCATACTCTTTATCATATTCATTGATTGAAAGTTAATAATAATTTAAGATGAAGCTCATATTTGAAAAATGTATTCTCATAATCAGAATGCATAGCAAGTATTTTTTGTCTGTTTTCTGTCATTGCAATTTTTAATGAAAACTCTAACTGACTTTCAACCAAAATCTTTTAAACCAATGAAACCAACCACAAACACACATCTTTCAAACAATCTTACAGTATTTATGTTAGGGAAATGATGGCTTAATTCTTTTAGAATAAGTGGATAGCTTCTAAATATTGTAATATATTGTGTTACTATAGCAACTGGGCAATATTGATTATGACTTATAGCTCTCAAGGGAAGTAATTCTTGTGGTTGTAGGAAAGAATATTTTAAATTAGATTTTTATTCAATTATTTCTGGGTAGTTTAGGGATTGTAGACATTTTTCCTTTTTCTTAAACAAGAAGGAATACTTAGATATAACTTAAAGATTTGTGACATTATGGATTCAATTGTTATACACAGAATGTCTGCTCCTTACTGTTATACTTCTTGCTATATACTATATATATTGTTATACATTAAATATCTTCTCTCTATTCTGTTATACAATGGATGACTTCTACCTTTCCCCCCTCTTATATACTTCATTTTCTTTTCTCTCTCTATTATTATACAATGAATATTTCTATTTGGTCATTGGTTGTATCACTGCAACTGAGTCCCTCATAAAATCTGCTGCCGGCATTTATTTACAAAAAGGTCAGTACAGTGATGCAGATGCAAACTTGGGCTCAATGAATGATTGCTCTCACTTTATTATAGTGAATTGGATATCCTCTCTCTAAACTTATACATTGGATATCTTTTCTCTATCCCATTAGTGATGTTATGAAAAGTAGATGGTTTAAGATAAAACATGGAGTCGTAGAATATACCAACTGCATCTCTCAATGGGGCCACCTATTGGACATTGGTGGTGACCCATAATGCCTGAGAACAGGATTCTTGTGATCTCTGAACCAAGTACTATGTGGTCCTGTGACATACAACATTCCACTTTGGCCCTTACTTGGGCTAGACATCTGGTCAGAAAGGCCCTATTCAATTAATTAGCTGGTCATATCAAGCTCCATCAATTATATGATTATCACATCTGTATTCTTCAAATTTCAAAGCAAACACCCACCGATCTTTGTCATATAGGTGCTAGAAGGTGGTGGTTAAGGGTCAACCATAAGTATCTATTAATACACACAAAGTTAATGAAAATTATTTTTACCAATTTATTAGTACACATGAAGTTGAACAATTCATATATATATATATATATGTTGTAGTGGGGTTCACGTATGCTTCTTAGTTGATATATGTGTATTTATATATATATATATATATATATATATATATATATATGTCTATAATATATATTATTTGGGATTTAGTATGAAACATTAGGTATGAAATATAAGAAACTCAGTTTTTGAATGTTACGTTTTGTTTTATTTTGTAAATATGTCAGGGATGTTATACTCCTTCTTCAGAATGAATAGAATGGCTGATCTGTCCTTTTTGGCATCTATATATACTCTTTTGCTGATGTTGGTATCATCCGTGACAGACATGGGACATCAATAAGCATGCCAACATAAAAAAAACACAGATATAGATGACAAAAAGGACAGATCAGCCATTCCATTTGTTCTGAAGAAGGGGTATAGCATCCCCAAAATATTTATGAAATAAAATGAAACTTAACATTCCAAAACTGAGTTTCTTATATTTCACACCTAATGCTTCATACTAAATCCCAAATAATATATATTATAGACATATATATATATATATATATGTATATATATATATGTATATATATATGTATATATATATATATATATATATATGTATATATATATATATATATATATATATATATATATATAAATACACACACACACACATATATATATATATATATATATTATATATATATATATATATATATATATATATATATAAACTGTCAAAAATGTTGCTTAGGGGTTTGAGAATCAAGTTCATTATACATTTGAATTTACATTTTTTGTGTTGTTGTTACTTAAGAGGTTTTTTTTACATACAAATAGATTTATTTGACCCATAGGTGGGACCCTAACAGGTACTACCCCTCTAGGTCAGAGGGCATCTGGGAGTAATAGCAATAAAGAGTTACTTCACAAAATTGGCTAAATGATACTAAATCAGAACTGTATATACCTGTTCTGAATTATCTACAAATTTGGCTTAAATATATACTTAAAAACAGATCTAGGGTGTCCTATCATGGTGTAATGGTTTGTAAACTATTCTCATAGATCTCTTACTACTGAATAACAAGTTCCATACTCACTGGATGCCCCATACTTTTGATTTTGTGTCACATTCCTACATATGGCAAATGGGTTGGGTAAATACCTACTTAGAAACAGATCTTGTTCCTAATCTAAGGTTTTAGATAAGATGTCCATCTCCCACTCTTGTATCAGTGGAACAATATTCATTGAATTGGGTCCAGTTTTTAGAGTCTAATGGATATAGATATAAAGAAACAGATATAATAACATAATATTAATCTAGACCATCCTCAGAACATGAAACTATAATGTCTCAAGAATGATGAAAATATACATAAAAATATAAACAAAATAAACCCAAATTCTTGTTTTTTGATAAAATATTGATTACCTAAGTTCAATAAATCTTAGCACTCTGATATTAGCTTTGCAATGCACACGCAAACACACAAACCTTCACGTGCAAAGCATAACAGTCCTATGTTCTGCCTTGTGATTGGTGGATATTTTGATGATGTCACATAGTGGCTGTATTTTGGAGATGAGGCATCATTTAGATTCAAGAAGTTTCTTGTCTTTGTTGCTCTTTTTTTCCTTCTTCTTTGATATTTTCATTATTAATCTTTTAACTTTTAATGAATGCAGCTATGGAATTTCACTGTTGTGCAATGGCAAATTATAACTTTGTTTTGTTTATATCAACACATCCAATAATTCAGTGTTAATAAATAATCCCTACCTT
The DNA here is from genome assembly GCA_023376005.1 of Doryteuthis pealeii. NCBI lineage: Eukaryota > Metazoa > Mollusca > Cephalopoda > Myopsida > Loliginidae > Doryteuthis > Doryteuthis pealeii. Next base: position 16,506,693 of record CM042151.1, on the reverse strand, counting down.
CTTTCTTTCTTTCTTGGCATATCAATCTTTGTGGGTTATTTAATGCCAAAGACATCCTTGTAGAAGACACTTATGATCAAGTCACATTAAAAACACCCTTTCCTGCTAGATACATGAAGTTAAGCAGTGTTGAGCATGTTCAATACTTAGATGGGTGACCATTTAAGCAACAGCAGGTATTGTAAAAAACTGAATATCAAATGATTTGATTTGGCATTAAAAGACCTAAAAAGGGTTTATATGCCATAAAACAACATAACCAAACCAAATATTGAAGAATAACAGTGGCACTTTTTACAACCCATAGCTGGAGGATGAGGGGATTCATGCCTTTATTTTTGGTATTAGTCCGAAAGTGAATATAAAAGCTCAACTGGATTTTGAACTTGTTTACTGCAGTTTATTCCAGTCCAGCATATTATTCCCTTTGCCATGGGGACTCCCTCTACTTTTTATGTATACATTTTCTCTGTTGTATTTTTTTATTATGATCTTTTAGTCAGTTCATTTTCTATCCTTGTTATCTTGTATCATTATTCCACCTATAATGACGTTTATAGACTGTTTGGTTACCATATTATGTTTTGTCAGTTAAATCCTCTAAATTTGCATTTTTGTTTTATTCAATATCTTTTACATTTTTGTGACAGTAAACATTTTTTGTGTGCTTGGTTTTTGTGGGTTTCTATATTGAATTATTATGGAATATCATACTAGATGTATATCTAAATAAGGTGAGAGTATAAACTTGACAAAATATGCTAGGGAAAAATAAAACTAAAGAATGAAACACAAGTGTTGTCTTTGAACAAACTGTAATCTTGAACCATTTTTGACACATCAATTCTATGATGCTAAAAATAGGAATTCTGCCATTAAATCAAAGAAATCTACTAGTTTAGGAGTTTGCATGACATTGTAATTTTGAAATTGTTTTGATAGATATCTGCTTAAATTTAGCATATTTATTAGTTATTAAACTATTCAAAACAACACCTCCTAAGCTAAAATATTCTTATTTCTATGATTAAGGCTTCAATATATACATATATATATTATCTGTCTGAGGAATGTATTATTGCATGAAACCCAGGGTCACAAAAATTACCATGTAATATATATATATATATATATATATATATATATATATATATATATATAGTGCATTCAGCATGTAATATGTATAATCATGTAATATATATATAGTGCATTAATCAGACAGACTTTATGATGAATACACTGCTGCATGAAACCTAGAGTTACAAAAATTACCATGTAATTTATATATATATATTAATATATAAGGGTTGATCTCAATCACTTTCTTTACAGTTTGCAAGACAATATAAGGCCAAGCTGTTGCCCTAAAATCTACACCAACATATTAGAATTTGAAAGCAAGGGTTGAAGTTTCATGGTTGAAGTGAATTCGCACAGGGCTTCTCTCTTTCATGGGATACAAATTAACAACTCCACCACTGAATGCATCTGAATGTGTGACATGACAAATGGATCTTTTGGCTAAATTGTAAGCTTCCTCCTCATTTAAATTCTGGTTCAAACATTGCTAAGAGTGTATTGGATACTGGTTATCATTATGATTTAAATGACAAGGAACCTTACAATTTAGCCAAAAAAATCCATTTATTATACCCCACATAGATATATACTAATATATATATATATACAACAGTTCTATCACTGATATTGAAATTCCACTAATAATACTGCAAAAATCTTGGTCTACCACTAACACACCAAGTGATCAAGTGCTAACCATATGTTATAACTATAACTATATATATATATATATATATATATATATATATATATATAATCAAGTAATGGTGACAGCACAAATTCTTTTGACTCTCTCTCGCCATCTGTCTCTATCAGCCATTGTTCTTGGTAAGTCCTCTAACCAGCAATTCAGTGTCTGCAGAGATTTGATGATGAATGTTTTTGCTGATTGGCTAACACTGGTGTGCCCATGTGTTGGAGTTCATTGGAAAATGTTGCAAGTTTGTCCTTGCTTCTCCAGCAGTACCCAGCATGTCTTGCTCAACTTACTTGGATGGTTTGTAAGATGGGAGGTAAGTGGCCGCACAGCTACTATTTTGTAGGGTGCTGCTTCCAGGATTTCTTTAAAACAGTGTGTAGCACCCTTGTGTAGATCCCATCTAGCTCTTTCTCCAGGCATTTATCCAAGTGGTGCAACCACACACACACACACACACACACACACACACACACATATATATATATATATATATATATATATATATATATATAAGATTTTTGGATGTTTTTTTTTTTTTTAGAAGCATTGTGGCTGAGCCAATATGGTCTCTGACTATGCCTGCTGAGGTCCCTGTTTCGATTTCTGTCGGAGGGAAATCATTAGTATACATCACTGATGAGACTTAATAAAGTCAAAACAGTCTGTACGATGTTCTACACACCAAGCGATCCTTTGCCGGGATTACACTTGTCAAGTTTATTTTCTATAAAGTATCGAATTTTATGCGATACATGCTTTGTAATTGCCTTCAAGCAAAAATATAAATAATAATATATATATATGTGTGTGTTCTTCCGAAAAAAATATAATCTATGTTTTTTAAAGTTTATATAATGCTTTACTTTATGGTATCTTTCAATTATTGAAGCTTTTTTGATTTTCAAGTTTTGGTTTCAAGACTTTGCATTTTAAATCAACAGATGATAGTTGTCCTCATCTGGTCTTTATTTCAAGAGATAATTTGCCACTCTTAAAATGCTTTAGGTAGTACAATCAAACACTGTTTCATTTCATTACACTTCTTTTGATTTATTTTAAACTACTCTACACTTCTTTATAAAAAGGATAGAATATGTCTATCTATTATGTAACAGTATATAGGTAAATCAATAAGTATATAGCCCTGTAATGACAAAAGCATTCATTATACACAATAAATATTTATTTTTCAATATAATCTCTTGTCCTTTATTAAAGAACAAAGAACTGAATTCACTGGGGAATACTAATTACATAGACAAATATTTGAATTTCTTTCAGATAAAAGTTCAGCTATAGGTACCCTAATAAATCAGAAGGTACACATTGTGTAATGGTTATTGTCATGGGAAATGTACACGGTGAATCAAGTTCAAATCCTGGATGTGGCTGTTTGTATTTCACATAGCGAAATTGAGAAAGGTATACATCTAACTATTCTCCCTCCAATTATAGGTGAAATAGCATGGCAGACTGAGCTATTTAACCAACCAGTCTTAGAGAAGGAAAACTCTGAATTCAAACATGTTAAACTCCACTTTAAAAAATGACCTTGTGTCACATTCTACTTGTATGTTGGTAGATACATAAGTACAGTAATAAACCTCATAATAAAAAAAGAAGAAAAGAAACATCTATTTTGTACTATAAATATTTATTTATGAACATAATCTCCTTTATTGTCAATGTCATTAACCACATATTTCTAAATTAATCATCTAGTATAAACATTAAACAGTGAACATTTCTTATCAAGATTCAGCTAATAAGTAGACTGTCAGACGACAGACTTACTAATCTACTTTTCTAACTAAAGTGCATTTGGCAGGATAATTTTTGGGAACTAAAAAGGCATTTAACTAAATTTTAAATGGTTTTATATATTTTTAAAAGAAGAAAAAATGCATGAATAGATTCATTACATTAAAACAATATTAAGATAAAGATTTTATCTTTTACTTATTTTTATCTTGTATTTTTGAGTTAACTTAGATGACTTAATCTATTGACTTTTGAATTAGTAACTTGGTATCTGAACACAAGATTAACAACTCATTTGACATTCACCTTTTGTAATCTGAAATTCAATGCCAACAAAAAAAAAAGAAGAAAAAAAAGGTTTGTTTTCGAGACATTGATGGAATAGAAAATAGTTTCTTATTGGTTATTAAGCATGTAGCTTTTATCCTGAATTTCCCAAATGAGGATTTATTATTATTATTATTACTATTCTTATTCACTGAATTATTCACAATAGTACCCTCATTTTGTTTGTCATAATCATAACATTTTGAACCTTCTTCAATGACTGTTGTATTTAGTAAAATTCTTGGAATTTCAAACCAAACACCTTATTCAATATGCTGAAGCAGATTGTTTTCATTCCACTGTCCATGCCAGAGGATATTTCATACTAGTTAAGTTTCCTCATGAATCTACTTCTGCTTATTCCACTGAACCAGTATTTTACTGCCTGCCCCAAGGATTGAACTCATGACCATCAGGTAAACTGCATATGCTTATACACTTAACAAATGTTTATTTCTACCAGGTTGTTATTTAGTACAGTTTGGGTCTTTTAATCTTACTATATTTTTTGGCATATAATAATACCCTCTTTTTCTCTGAAAATATGACTTAAAGTATCCACAGGTCTTATATGCAAAATTTATTAATATTTACCAAAATGTCATATACTATCAGTTTTTATATATACTCTAGTTCCATAATATGGTAATAATATTTACTGAAAGGAGGTGTAGTTATCATCATGGGAAATGGACATGGTGAACCGAGTTCAAATCCTAGACAAATCTGTTTGCATATCGCATAGTGCTAATACCCTTGGAAAAGGTATAAATCAAAGTATTCTCCATCCAGTTATGGTTAAATAGTAGGGCAGACTGATTTCTTTAATTCTAGTATGGCAACCAGTCTAGGAGAAGGAAAATTCCAAATTCAAACCTGTTAAATTCTGCTAAAAAATTCTAGTCATGTAGATAATACATATTATTTACTCAAGCAATGTCACAGGAAATATTAAATACATATTCAATGAATTTGCTCATTAAAAAATACTTATCCTAACATGTAGTTTTTACTTTTTTTTCAAAATAGTCCCCTTGCCTGCTATTTGCACACTGCCTATTACGTATAGAGGGAGCATAAAATGCAATGAGGTAATTTCCATGGACATAAATTGGAGGCATTTATTTCAGCATATCCTTGTGTGTGTGTGTGTGTTGTGTGTGTATATATATATATATATATATATATATAGAGAGAGAGAGAGGCAGATAGAGGTGTTTGTGGTGTAATGGTTACTGTCATAGGAAGTGGACACATTGACAAGACTTCAAATCCTGGATGAGGGTGGATGTCTTTCACATAACACTAATACCCATGAGAAACATATGAATCCCACTGTTCTTCCGCCAGCTATGGGTAAATAGTAGGGCAGACTGGGCTCTTTAACCTTGGTATTGTAACTGGTCTCAGAGAAGGAAAACTCTGAATTCCAACCTGTTAAACTCCACTTAAGAAATTGACCTTGTGTCACATCCTGCTTGTGCGTAGGGGGTCGGTAAATATATATATATATATATATATATATATATATATATATATAATATATATATATATAAAGCTCTGTGTGACTTCCATAAAGCATAAATGTCATAATACTGAAAATTTTGAATTCTAAACTTAAAAAACATCTAACAAGTATAATTACATTTTTTATCACCAAACATTAATGTCTTGGATTTCTGTTAACGGCTCAAAATGAACATAGAAAGATGACTGATCAAAAACTTAGTTTTTTTTACATTAAACACCGACTTACATTAGTAATATGCAACAGGAATGGTTAAGTAAAATTTTAAAACATAAACATAAAAAAATTCTTTGTATTAATACATACACACGCATTATTTTAGGCTAACAGGAGTCTTCTCCCTTTAGTTCAGGATTTCAAACACCAGTAATCTCACCATTAAATTGCTGAGCTGCTTATGGATTTTATTAATAACGTTGGAGTAAGTAATTTTTACACTTATTTTTATTCAATAATGTATGAATGAATGAAGAAATTAAGCTTCCTTCCTCATTTTTTTTATATTAATAATTCATTACAGAAATTAGTTAAACTGTTCATAAGAAAACATAAACACAGGTTTGAATTAAAAAAAAAAAGATTTAATTCTAAAAAGTCTTATAACCATTACTATTTCTTATGAATTTAAGATATTAATTTCAATTCGGATTATAAATCTATGAATGTATTCGATATTTGATGATGAAAATTTCAGTATTTAATCAAAACATTTAAATTTGCATGACCAGCAAAAATGTATTACAAGAGGTATCTTTGAAATATTTAGCATAGCAAAGCATAGTTCAATTTGCAAAAGACAGCTTTTTTGATTTTCAGTTTATAACTGTATTTATTTCAATTATGTCATGAGTTATCAAAAAACAACAAAAAAACAAAAGATGTCACTGTGACTTATAGAGTTAAACAACATTTGTGCTTAACTATTCATATTGATTCACTCAGGAATTCATGCAGAATAAGGGAGAAAGAATATTTTTTGCATATAATAGAACATTTGTTATGTACATAAACATTTAATATTTACTTAGTAAGTTATAATTGAAAACAGTAATTTGTACAGTTGTTAAAAGACACATGTATGGACAAATATGTTTTTGCTTTTAAGCATTTTTTTTTTTCTGAAGTGAATTCAGCAGACTGAGAGAAATTCATTTACTGTGAACTTGTGGAAAAACAAATGATTTCTAACTAAAAAGACCTCAACTAAGAAGGAATATATATATATATATATATATATATATATATATATATATTGGAAAATGGAAATAAATCTGCCGGTACGTAAATATATAGAATATGAAAAAACAAATTATTTTATTATAGTTAGAAATATTAAACATTTTGGTTTTTAAATTAAACTATCATCAGAGTGTTATTAATATGTGATGTTGTAACTTCTGAATAAATATTCAGTATAAATATGAAAAGAAAAAAAGAAACCAATTTTAGCATCCTATAGCTGTTATTAGTATTCTATTTCAAAACTATGTGGCTTAATTTGTGTTTAAAAAAAAAAAGACGTATGCATATTTATTTGTTTAGAATGTTGCTCAAGCCATTATTCTTACTTTACTTTATATTTGTCTAGTCTCTGAAATTTATTAAAATCATAGATTATAAATATTAAGTGTAACATATTTACTAGAAACATACGTGTATTCATTTAAATATATATATATATATATATATATATATATATATATGTGTGTGTGTGTGTGTGTGTGTGTGTGTGTGTTAGGGTAATGAAGACATGAAGTCAATGGCACTTTGTAACTGATGGTTTATTGCCTGTGCCATTTTCAAACTCTGCTTTGAAATTGTCTTCACTATATATATATATATATATATATATATATATGTGGAGAAAGGTAGACAAACACGGGATGTTATGGAAACTGGATGTTTATTGTTGACGATGCAACGTTTTGTTCTGTTAGACCTTCTTCAGGACTTGGATATACACAATAAACATCCAGTTTCCATAACATCCTGTGTTTGTCTACCTTTCTCCACATACTGTCGGATTAACCTCCTCACATTTCTCCCATATCTATATATATAATAGAAAGTTTGGTATGTATGTGTTGGCTTATAACTCGTAAAAGAGATGTCACTCAGATTCGAAATCTTGTATACAGATTAATATCCTTATAACTAAGAAACACACAAAATTTGATTTTGATTTTTACTAATTAAGTAATTCTCTCTCTTACCCACTCACTCCCTGGTGTTCTTAAAATTTTTTTAGTCCGGTCATGGACGGGGTACTTTGCTAGTATATATATATATATATATTTATAATAATTATTATTATTATTAGATATGACAGATTAGGATTTAAAGTTGCGTTTTTTTATTAACCTTTTCATATTCATGATTGAAATGTTGCAAATGAGGATGAAGGCTGTATAATAATTGTCTAAAATCACTGGTGTTATGTCCCAAGTACAATGTATCAACATTCTCAAAAATGACCATCAAAGATTAAAAGAACATTTACTCTCGGGTTATAACACTAGTGATTTTAGACAATTATTATACAGCCTTTATCCTCATTTGTGATATCTTGCTTTTGTACATGAAAAGGTTAATACAAAATCTCAACTGTAAATCTTTGTCTCGTATATATATATATATATATATATATATATTAGTGTTATTATTATTATTGTCATTATTATTACTTTTACTATTATTATAATTTCATAGTAATTATAGGCATTTTAGAATGTTGTTGCTATTATCAAAGTTTATTTTGTTTAGTTTTGGATTTTTGTGTCTAATATGCAGTGGATCTAAGATTTTTAGTCATTGTTTACATGATTGTGTTTCTATAATGGTAGTATTATCGTTAAGTATTTTCCGGAATTTATTATTGACCCTAGTAAAAAAATTAAACTTATAGTATACTATAAAAAATTTAAAACAATGGTATATCTATTTAAATGTCCATTAGGAGAATGTATCTCTAATAAAAATATATACATTGGTGTAACCACAACTACCCTTTCCAGACGGCTTACAATGCACCTTACAGACAATAGCTCAATAGCCCAACATCTAAAACACACTCTTGTCCCAATAATAAATTCCGGAAAATACTTAACGATAACACTACCATTATAGAAACACAATCATGTAAACAACGACTAAAAATCTTAGAAGCACTGCATATTAGACACAAAAATCCAAAACTAAACAAAATAAACTTTGATAATAGCAACAACATTCTAAAATGCCTATAATTACTAAAAATTATAATAATAGTAAAAGTAATAATAATAATAATAACAACAACAACAATAATAAACACAACCTATATATATATATATATATATATATATATATATATATATATATATATATATATATATATATATATAGTATTTATTCTTTTGGTCAGTAATTCCTGCATTAATGTGTAACTACTACTAATTAATTTTTCTTGATTTTCAATATATTTCTATAAAAAGATCATTCAGAATATATTTCTGCTGTAATACATTTACATTATATGAATAATATCTTTATTCTGACTATAATCGCTGCATTAATTCTTGACCATTGACAATCTCTTGTTCTTCAGAACATCAATGCACACAACATATATATATATATATATATATGTTGTGTGCATAGGAAGCGTGTGGTGTAATGGTTAAAGTCTTGGGAAATGGACTCGTCGCCCCGAGTTCAAATCCTGGACGTGGTAATTGCATTTCACTTAGCGCTAATACCCTTGGGAAAGGTATGCATCCTCCTCTCCTTCCAGCTATGGGTAAATAGTAGGGCAGACTGGGCTCTTTAACCATTGTTAGGCAACCGGTCTAGAAGAAGGAAAACTCTGAATTCAAACCTGATAAACTCCGCTTAAGAAATTGACCTTGTGTCGTATCCTGCTTGTGTGGAGGGGTTGGTAAATATATATATATATATATATATATATATATATATATATATATATATATATATATACCCCCCCCCCCGCATGAGCAGGATATGACACAAGGTCAGTTGCTTAAGCAGCATTTAACAGGTTTGAATTCAGAGTTTTCCTTCTCTTAGACTGGTTACCTATCCAGCATTAAAGAGCCCAGTTTGCCCCACTAGTTACCCATAGCTGGAGTGAGAATATATGAATTCATACTTTTGCTATGTGAAATGCAAAGAGTCCAGAATTTGAACTTGGGTCAACGATTCCATTTCCTATGACTCTAACTATTACACCATGCACCTCCATATACATATACAGTGATAGTTTGACCTACGAGTTCATTCTGTGCATAACTTAATTTCTTCATATACCAAATCAATTTTCTACATTGAAATAAACGGAAGTGTCATTAATCCATTCCAGCTCCCCCAAAAACACCCTAAATTCATTTGCTATGTTTTTTTAAATAAGAAAAATAACACTGTATTGTATAAAACCACAATAAAATAGAATGTAGTGAATTATGTGCTGTAATATGTTTTAATGTTTATTTTTTTATGAATAATATTTTTGTAATAAATTTGGAATTTTAAATGTTTTTACTGAACTTATCAACATAAGTATATTTGAAGCTCACTAATACCTCAAATTTTAACTTTCAACACAAAGCAAAAAATTGAATAAGTGACAAATCATAACTTGTAAAACTCATAAGTTAGGACATTTGTAAGTGAAGAAACCACTCTAGATTAAAAGCTGAAATTTACTATGTTAAAAATTGTAAAATTGACTACGTACTCACAAAATATTTAGTTAAAAATATTGGAAGGGACTAACGCTGAAAAGATGTTTGGTAGGCATTCATGGTGTAATGGTCATTATCATAAGAAATGGATTTAGCAAACCGAGTTCAAATCCTGGATACATCTGTTTGCATTACCCTTGGAAAAGTTATGTATCCGACTATTCACCCTCCAGCTATAGTTAAATAATTGGGCAAACTGGGTTCTTTAACCTTGGAATGGCAACCAGTCAAAGAGAAGGAAAACTATGAATTCAAATCTGTTTAACTCCACTTTAAAAATTGATCTTATGTTGCATCCTGCTTAAGCAGAGGAGTTGGTATATACATAAATGGTAATTAACTTAGTATGCAGTGGTAAGAAAAGCCAAAGCTTTGACTATTCATACACATTTCAATTGGTTAATTGTAAAAGTAATAAAAAATTCATTCAATTTAGGGAAACCCCTTTTATGAGGAGACTTATCCCTCTGCATGGGATACAGTCAGCATATTCTAAGTCCCACCAGGTATAAGTTTATTTGGAATCAACAAAAATGGTGAGAATCACTTTTCAAAATATTGCTTACATAAAATAAGTATAGCAGTTCAAAACATGATGAACCCTCATTTAAAAAAACAAACTGTATTGAATGTAAAATATCAAAGTCATTTTAGAAGTTGTTTGTTCAATTGAACAAATAAGAATTGATTGGTCAGATTGCTGGTGTGCTGATTCCAGATAAATTTGGTCTACAACATTCTCCTAAGTCTAGCAAATCTTCACACATAGGTAAAAATGAGACACACAGCTGCATACTATGTGGAAATAGGGTTACCTAACAACACATTTTAAGTAGCTGTCCCAAGGCTTTGGGAGATGGATGGTATCAGTGGCGACACGACCGGGTCCTTGGAGCAATAACAGATGCAGTCATGATAGCAATCTGGTCATGCAAATTTAGAGCAGGGGGCAAAGATTCAATAATAAATTTTATAAATATAATTTCAACTGCACCAGATTGGCAATTAAGCACAGATCTAGGAAAAAATTTGAAAATCCCAAATCATATATCGCTTCAACCAGATCTAATGATATATTCAAACAAAATCAACTGATGGGAATTGTCAGTTTCTTGGGAAGACAAAATCACTCTTGCAAATGAAAGAAAATGCAATAAATATCAGGTACTTGTGGGAGAATGTCAACAAAATGGTTGGAGTGGCCATTATGTCTTCCTTTAGTGCATTTCAACAATGTTTAACAAGATATTTTATACAGGTTGATATCTTCAAATCCTTTCTTTGCAAAGCATAGTATTTCATCCAGCATTAAACAATGAAAACCTTTACACCTGAAGAAGGCCATAGAACAGATTGGCTGAAGCATTGTGAGAGCAGTATAAACACAAAGATGGAGGCTGATAGTTTAAAGAACTCTTATAATGATAATGATTCTTTTTAAAATTATAAAGGAGACTCGTTGTGGCATAATGGATAATGTGTTGAACTGTGATAATTTGGAGTGAGTTTGAACTCTAGTCGCTCTGCTATGTTCCCTTTCAGACTAATATCCTTGGGAAAGGTATGAACCCCCTCATTTCCCCCAGCTATAAGTTAAATAGTACCACTACTGTCCTTCTAGAAGGATAGGTTTGGCATTAAATAAGCCATGAAGGTTGATATGCCATTAAACAAAGAAACAAACCAGAACTTGAAATTATAGTTAGTATCTAATAAGTTAATAGTGTTCTTCTTGTTGTTTTTTCCAGAAGAAAAGTCGGTGTCTGCTTAGGATATGAAACAAATTGCCAAAGGATTATATTTTATCAAGATCCAACAAATAAAGTAAGTGCTTTCTTTTATGAAGTATTTGTTTGACTCATTGGTAATTACTTTCTTTTCTCTTTTGCCATTTTATCATTTTAGGATATTAACTGAATGATGTTTTTTAATGGTGTATGGTAATAGTAATGGTGTGTCAGAGCACATCCCAACTCCTGGCAATACGTATAGTCATCCAGGTCACCAATTGTTTCAGAGTGCCTGTCATTACCTAAGGATCTACCAAATACATAAATATATAAAATTGAATTAAACCAAATAATGTGAAGTCACAATAGCTGGGGTAAGAAATAAGTAATGTGACGGATGGTCTTAAAGGAATTCCTAGCTCATGCCTACCTCCTTCTGTAGTGACACTGTTTCTCTTTCTGTCTCCTCTCCATTGTCTTTCTACTGTAATCCATAACCTTTCTTTAACTGAGTTGTTGCAGCCAAAATCTTAACACTCTACTGGAACTTCCAACATTAACTGCACATGTTGCCAGGCTATTGCAAGTTGTGGAGCCAACCATGAAGTTCAGGAGCTGAAAATATAAATGAGTAGGCTGCCACAGGTAGGGTGTCAACCAACCTAGGATATTGTATTTAATTACCCAACCCCTCTGCACTAGCAGGATGCAACATAAGATCAATTTTCTAAGTGGAGTTTAACAGATTTGAATTTCAGTTTTCCTTTTCCAAGACTGGTTGCCATATCAAGATGAAAAGGCCCAGTCTACCCTACTATTTACCCTGAGCTGGAACAAGAATAATTAGATTCATACCTATCCCAAGGGTATTAATGCTATGTGAAATGCAAACAGCCTTGTCCAGGATTTGAAATCGGTTCACCATATCCATTTCCTATGACAATAACCATTACAACATAATGGTCATAAAATTTCAAAGTCACTGCTGGTTGCTATATTATTGTGTTTGTTTAATTTGATAAAACAAAAGCTTATATCAAAAATCAATTTCTCTTATTTAGTTATTAAAAAGTGCATTTACATTATCCACATAATCCCTACCTTATCACTGGGGGTGGGCGGATATATTATGAAACCACCAGCAGATGCTTTTAAACAAGCCCTATATATAATTCGTTTTCCTAGGCATACATAGTTTAATTTTTAAATTATATACATTAAAAGATTAACAAAAATAACTAATGATAAAATATAACAATTAAGATAATATGTTCTTCCAAGCGGTAGCTGTGTCAGTGCTACTGTATGACTGCACCACTTGGACTTTAATTAAATGATTGGGAATAAGCTTGATGGGAACTTCACAAGGATGCAGCATGCTGTCTTAAACAAATCTTGGAAGCAGCAGTCCACAAAATAGCAGCTGTATGGTCACTTACCTCCTATCACACAAACCATCCAAGTAAGATAAAGAAGGCATGTTGAGAAAAGCATAAGTGAGGTTCTGTGGATACCTACATGTGGATACACCAGTGCAGGCTGAACAGCAAAACTTTACATCAATCAGCTCTGTAAGGATTCTGGATGCCATGCAGAAGACCTGCCAGAAGTGATGACCGATAAGGACAGGTGGTTTGAGAGAGTCATGGGAATCTGTACTATCAGCACAGCCTGATGATGATAAAAGTTATGCAAAGAATATGAGATTTGTTCTTATTGTAGATTTTAACAAATTCAGCTTGCTTAATTGTTTTCCTTCTTTATTAACTCAAGAACTTTTATTTCTAACTATTTACATATATATATATAATATACTAATCATACTATATATATATATATATATATATATATATATATATATATGATATAATGGAAAATGAATATGAAAGGTATATAAAATAGCAAAGCAGATTTAAAATCAAAGGTTAAATATTATGGATATAATATCCCATAACTATAGTTTCATGCATACTTGCAACCATCATATGGTCAGAATGTTAAGTATATATATATATATATATATATATATATATATATATATATATATATATATTATCATTGTTAAGTCACACCAACAGCACGGATTTCCATGGCTCTTCCTCGCCATCTGTCCTTATTGGTCATTGCTCCTGGAAGGCCCTCTGCACAGGGGAAAATGGAAATAAATCCAATGTATTAGTCAATGTTAAAACATTTTGGTTTTTATATTAAACCATTATCAGGGCATTGTTAATATGTAATGTTGTAACTTCTGAACAATATTCAATATAAATATGGAAAGAAAAAAAGGGACAAATCATTCTATAGCCATTTTTTAGCATTCTATTTCAAAACTGTATGGCATAATTTGTGTTTGAAATTATTTTAAAATCATCGCATATTAACAATACCTTGATGATGATTTAATATACAAACAGAAATGTTTTAACATTGGCTAATTTTTTAAAATTATAATAAAATCATCTCCTGAATACCTTGTTTTTTATATTATATATATATATATATATATATATATATATAATCATTATAGTGAATCAAAGTTTTGACATTTATTAAATCTTGCTCACCAAATCAAACTTTGCACAAACAGCTAGTTAATCTTCTTATATATAAAACATAATGTGATATATATATATATATATATATATATATATATATATATATATATATACAGCTTTAAAATTGACAGAATTTATACAAAAGATTAGTATGAATAGAATAAATACAAAATTCAGATCTTATTTGACTTTTGAATTTGCTTCCTTAATATGTATTCCTTTGTAATATATGATTCAAATTATTAATTCTTATGTATTTGTTGTATTATTAATATTTGGTCAAATAAGAATGGACTCATAAGTGATATTCTCCTGTGGACACTAACACATGGACACACCAGTGTAGGACGACCAGCAAAAACCCACATCAATCAACTCTGTGTGGATTATGGATGTTGTGTGGAAGACCTGCCAGTAGTGATCACCAATAGAAGATGATTTATGAGGGAAAGTCATGGGAATCTGTGCTAACATCACAACCTGAATATGATGATGATAAATATTTACTTTGTATTTATTATATTATTAGTATTTGGTCCAAACTTTACCAATTTGAAGCTGTATAAGTGTGTTAGAATAATAATCCCTTTTTTAATTAGTTATATAGTTTTGTAGCTTTATAATTTTACAATTTTAATTTTCTTAGCTACAAGCATTTTCTGCCTATAATCAGTGTATAATAAATATGAAATTTAATTTAGCATATTACAAAATTAAAATTAGAATATCAAAATAATCATTTCTGTATTTATAGATTTGATTTTTCTTATTTTGTATTTATTTTTGAGGAAATATTAAATTTGATTCTTTCAATAAAATAACTATTTTCATTTGCATATTTTATATGATAATTTAAAAAACATATGATTTCCATGGATACATATACTACACTCTGTATGCAAAAATAATCATATCACTTTTGACAAACTATGATGTGTAGGTTGGTATACTTTTTATTGACACAAAAAATGGAATTGACAAACTGAGTTCAAATTTCAGTTGAGTTCAATTCTGGTTACTTCACTCTAATGCTCTTGGGAAAGACATGGATCCAATTATTTCCCTAGTTATGGATAAGTGGGCAGACTAGGCTCTTTAGCCATAATTGTTAACCAGTTTAAGAGAAGGGCAAATTTTAATTAAAAATCTTATGATCATGGGACTAACACCTCCATTCCATGAAAATCTATTTGCTACAGAAACTGCAGCAGCATAATGGTGTAGTGCAGCTCTATATATACATATATACAGGAATAAAATATGTATATATACATATATGCAGGAATAAAAATAAAAGAAAAAAGTATAATAAGCATAGTTATAATGATAAATGAATAATTCAGTTTCAACCTATATGATTTCTTTCAGTAATTATGCATTTACTTTTCTGTATTTACCAACCCTGATTTGACACAAGGTCAATTTTTAAGCAGAATTTAACAGGTTTGAATTCAGAGTTTTCCTTCTCCTAGACCAGTTCCCATATCAAGGTTAAAGAGCTCAGTCTGCCCTACTATTTATTCATAGATGAAGAGAGAATAATTGGATTCATACCTTTCCCAATGGTATTAGCACTATGCTACCAGCCTTGTCCAGGATTTCAATTTATGTCACCTTGTCCATTTCCTATCATGGGTGCCTTTACATGTACAATAAATACATAATGTAATATAAACTTATAAAAAGGACCACTGCTTTATTAAGTACAAATTTCTTTCTACAGCACTTTACTGGTTTGACAATATCAACCACATAAGTAGGAAGCAGAGTTTAGTATTAAATCATTATATTGTATTAATTAATTACTATCACTATCTCATAGTTATTGTATTTTCATATGAATCTTATACACAAAATTTTAAGTTATTATTTGACTGAGTGTATGTATTTATCAGCCCATGTGCACAAGCAGGATGTGATACAAGATCAATTTCTTAAGTGGAGTTTAACAGGTTGGAATTCAGAGTTTTTTTTCTCCTAGACTGGTTGCTTAACCAAAATTAAAGAGCCCAGTTTCCCGTACTATTTATTCATAGTTGGAGAGAGAATAGTTGGATATATACCTTTGACTATATATACCTTAGCATTATGTGAAATACAACCAGCCTTGTCCAGGATTTGATCTCGTGTTACCATGTTCATTTCCTATTGTGATAACCATTGCACCACAGGCGCCTCTTTACATGAATATATATAACATGCATATTTTGCATGACTTATATTGATATTTGTTAATAAAAACACATTATGACATCAATTTAAGAATTGGTTGGACAGTTAAGATAATTTCTTTCTTTAGATGTTCAATTTATAAAATAAGAAAGTGGTCTCTTTTTCCAAAAAATAGGGGAAAATAAAAAAAATAAATGTTAGCTAATATACTGAGTGGCTCAGTTCATTCCCAGCAACTTACAGGTGATTCCATATTTATATATATGAATATTCTCCAATTCCCTCCTTGCTGTGTAAAAAATCCACACTGGCCTGACATACATTTTTTCTGTTAGATTAATGTACAGCACTTCAGTTTTTTTTATTTTGTATGTTACCATTGTTTTTCTCTTTGCAATCTTTTTTTCTGGAAAGAAAAATACCATTCTCTTTAATTATGGATTGTACACTTACAGAAGGTTGTAGAATGGATCAGCTAAAATATATGATTCTCAGCAACCAATGTAACATAGATGATTCCATATTTGGATATAGAAATTCATTCATTTGTTAGACAAAGACTCCAGCATGGATTTCAATCTCTCATATGACTTTCTTTACTCAACAAATTAAAGAGTATCATCCCTATAGATAATGAATATGGAATCATCTATTTTAAAAATCTTTCTGAGAATGGTATTTTCTGTGTGCTAAAAATGAAGTTGGTCTGTTAGTTGCCATTTTTTTAACTGACAAACTATATGTGTAGAAAAAAGACATTTTTCTTCCCTTAAGGATTATACCTGAAGAAGGCCATAGAAGAGATTGGTCAAAACATTGTTGGAGCAACATATGTATTTACCTAACCCTTCCACATGAGCAGGATGCAACACAAGGTAAATTTTAAAGAAGAGTATAGCTAATTTGAATTTAGAGTTTTCCTTCTGATGGACTAATTGCCTTACAAAGGTTAAAGAGCTCAGTCTAATATTCTTTGTCATGGGTGGGATGTGACACAAGTTTTTAAGTATTGGTCATCCAGTAAGGATTACTATTCAATTGTAATGGATCTGGGAGACAAGCTTGCTAAACATTACATCATGATGGGATGCCTTACTCTTGGGAAAGTTATACATGCAGCTATTCTCCATTCAGCTATAGGTAAATATTAAGGCAGACTGGGCTCTTTAAACTTGGTATGGTAAATGATCTAAACTATCAGGGATTAATGGTTCTAGACTTAACATATAATTGTAACTGCTGAGTGCCTATATATGATTTTAAATACTTTCTTTTTCAGAAATGAATTTATTATGTAATATTGTATTATGTATTTATCAACAGATCTTTGCTTCAGATATTGTTGTAGAATCCATTACTGTTGGCTGTAGACAGTACAAGTTGATATTTTATTAATAGTTTTAATTTATTTACTATGTAATCACATAATTGTCTTGTGAATATATCTGTCATGAGAGCAAACTATACTTTGATTTTTAAAACTATACATTTTTATATAAGTTTTAAATTTAAATATTTGTTAATAACCTTTTTTTTTTTCTTTTTTCTTTTTTTTTTAGTCTTAAAAAAGGAAGGAAAGCATCTTCAGCCATGAAGAGAAGCACTTATATTATCTCCAGAATAGCAGTGGCTGGGGGACATGACCCTCTCTTACAGGAGGGAGTGGAACAAGGATTTATTTAAAAGGTGAGGTCAGTGACATGGTAATGATACATTTAGAATTAATGCTGTAATTTTGGATTATCATTCTCTCTTTTTTTACCAACCTAAAAAATCAGTTCATTATAATATAAATAACATTCCAGCTGCTACATTCTTAGATCTTTATAATTTCGATTAAGTTCTGATTGATTTTTTATGACTTAATGATTCTTTCAAAGATCAATATATTGATGATGATAATAAAAGAGAGCATCAATGAATATCTGATAATAGTAAAGCCAAAACCTGTTGGTGTAAAAATATTAGCACAAAAATAGAGAAGCAAGAATAAAAAAAAATGTTTATTTATGAAAGCATGTTGTACTTAATTTGTTATTAGGTTATGTTAAAAAAAAATTCCTTTTTTTAGTGAGTTTCTCAAGATGTATTTTTTAAAGTTTATACAATTATCTTCATGGGTTATCTTTCCATCATCCTAGCCTTTTGAAAGTTTTTGATTGCTGATGTTCAGGTTTTCCTTTGTTTTGTTAACTAAGGCTGAACTGTTGGTTTTCAATTTCATTTGTCTTCAATAAAAATCCTTTTTATGCTAATTCAACCCAAATCAGGTAAAAGCTAGAATTGAAACAAACAAGGACTTAGAAAAGATTCATATAAATATAAGAATTACATAAAATTTCACATTCAAATAAACACTATTTTGCTTAAATCATGTCCAAGAAAATAATACTGCTAATAGAACAAAACAGAAACTCATTCAATTCATAACAAAGAGTTATGGACACAAATCTCTAGAATAATCAACTATTCTTTTTTGTAATGGGTCATCATTACATATATTATGATTTTTACACTTTAAATTTCTAAATGTTTAAAATAGAATTAAACCATCTTTAATCATATATAATTAATAATTTACTATTAAAACTGTGAGCAGGTGGAGACACCATGGTGTGATACTGAACTATGACATTGTAGTAAGTGAGTTTGAACTCCAGTGGCACTATTATGTTCACTTTCAGACTAATGCCCTTTAGGAAGTTATGAACCTCCTCATTCCTCCAGCTATGAGTAGTGTTACTACTGTTCTTCTACAAGTATGGTTTTGCATTAAATAACCCATGGAGGTTGATATGCCATTAAACAAAGAAGCCAAACCAAAACAAATCAAAGCTGAGAGTTAAAACTTATTCTTAATATATTTAATAGTGACCCAATAAAAATTAAAAGTTGATTTTTCCTTAAAAGATTTTGACACCTGGCATCCAAACATAATATTCTTACAGCATATTTATACAGTTAATTGCAAAATTCTATACCATAATCATTGAATGTTTGTATGAATGTTATCATAACATAGACAATATTGTAAGGAGGATTTTGTTAGTACAGTAGTGTTAAAATTCTCTGACTCAGAGAATATAGTAATTTGTAATTGATTCTGTATTTGTGCTCCCCCGATCATTATTATTTCTCCAGGGAGATAACCATTAAATGCTAATCATGTTATACCTCTCATCTATTTATTTGTTTGCAATTAATTATGATATAAATTCTATTACTAGGATGTAATGTGACATTGAGCCTCATCACTGAATGTGTCCTTTAAATAAGTTAAATGTTACAAACTTATTCACTTAAACTAGACCACCTCCCATAATGTAATGGTTGGTAAGCTAGATTAGCAGAGCAATGTTAGTGACTTCGATTCTCACTGGGTACCCCATACTTCTAACCTTGTGCCACATCTAAACTAAGGAAATAACTATACCAATATTAAGTTTCTAAATCATTTATAAAATCTAGAGGTTTAATGCTTAGTAATTGCTACTACAAACTAATCTCTGATGCTTAAAGTCAATGATTTTAACCAGGATGAAAATTTTCCCCAACCTACTTAGGGTTTCAAAAGGGAATTGGTAAAAACTAACAATTATTCTCCTCTATTTTAAGTGTTGATTCATTAGTCAAAAGGGGCATAATCATGGCAGATTCTTAGATCAGGTTTGTATAGACAAAATCAAGATGTGTGGTTCACTCCCTAAAATTGACAGAATCACAATATTTACATCTGTTATTATAATATTTCAAACTAGATTTACAGATGAATAACTTGATGATGATTATATATAATAATGATATAGTGAAGTTATAGATAATGTTTAGACGTGTGCTTGAAATTGCTTTAGAGTGAAGGTCAATAAAAAAATGTTAAAAATTAAAAATATTTTACACCCTAATAATAAAAAAATAAAAAATTAAAGATTTTATCAATATTTTATTACTTGTAAGGACATAAACAATTCAGCCTCAAATACCAAACTCAACTACAAATATTGAAGCAAAATTTTATTACTAGAGAACTAGCTCTTTAGTATCTGGTAAAAATGATTACAGTACATTTTGACTGGTCTAAAAATTGACTATGACATTTTTGTATTGGTTGATTTCATTTGAATCTATACAAGGAGGTCCACAAAATACTGAAATTTAAAAAAAAATTCATATAAAATGCTCAAATTAGGGTGCAACGTTGTATCCATGAAAATAGAGGCAATAGAAGGCCGGGTTAGCTCAGTCGGTAGAGCATTCGGCTAGAAACCACAAGGTTCCTAGTTCGATACCGGTCCCCGCCAACTCAGCATATGAGTAGCACAGGGTTCTGTGCGGTAAAGTAAGGTGCTGATTGTAGGTGTGGCGCTCCACCTCAGATGTAAAAAAAACAATCTTCTTGGTCTAGTGCTATTGAAAAGGGGATAGACTCCCTCGCTGATTGGCTGATACCGACTTTAGGCCACCTCAACGACATTATATTAAATAATAATTTGGAATTTTTGAAATTAAAATTATGATTTACGACTTTACAACATATAATTTTTTGCAAATAGCTAAAAATATATTTCCTTGGACTATATTTTATGACTCAAAAAACTAAATGATTTAATCTTTTTAGGTGTTTGTCTTTTATTGGCCACCCTGTACTTTTCAGGGTTTGTACCTAACTGCTGGGGTCTCCTTCCTAGGATTATTTTCTATTTCATTTATGATTTTGATTTGATAGCAATTACTTTTGGCTGATAATAAAACTGAGTCAAAAATTTTACAATATTTTAGTAGCATGAGGCACAGTTCAGTAGCTCCAGGTCATGAGGTGACAAACCACAATGGACTGTGAGATGCCAAGCTTGCATGATACTCTCTGAGTGCTACTTGCCAGATTTGCCCCTATCACTTGGAATCCACAGTTTTAGGCCTACCTGACCTTTGCCTGATCATTGAGGTTCTTGCAGCCTGAACAAAATTTCTTGAACCATCTGGTTACTGTAATGTGAGTGAAGCAATGTACAATATGTCAGCATACCAACTACCTTGATACTACCAGCCACAGCTGGTACCTACCACAACTAGAACTGTTTTGGTCATCTGATATACATGCTGCAAACTAGCATGTACTAAAATATTGCAAAACCTTTGACTCACTCTTGTATAAATACACCCAGTTAATTTGTGTGCTAGTTTATTTATTACCTCAATGTTTTAGCCAATTAATTCTGTTTTCTTCAGATATACAATGAATAAGTAAAAATAATTATCTATTTTCTACAGAAATAAGTTGTTAGGAAGAAATGGCAGCTAATGTTCAATCCATTAGATGCTGAAAAATGATATTATTTCTGTAGTTTGGTTGTTGGGAATGAGTTTAACTGGTTAGTATATCAGCCAAAATTTAATCTCTGTCTATTACCTATTTCTATAGGAAAAATATTTCTCTCCTTTATGAGAAGAAGACTAGAATGAAACGGCAGAAATGTTGTGGTTATAACAAAAAATAGTACAAAGAATGAGCCAGTAGAGTTCTTGGAAAAACTTTGGTTACTTTTTTTTTTTTGAGTGTGTGTATGTGTGTGTGAAATTTTACAAAAAATAGTTTGGTTAGTGTATGATCATTTCATATTATGAAATAGATTGACTAAAATTAATTTCATAAAGTTGATATAAGAATTTACAGGGTGTTTGGGATAAATTTGACAGTTTCATAAGGAAAAATTAAAAGTGCTTGGTAACTACAAAATTTAATGGATTGTAAAGAAATTCAACAGACACGGAAATTACACTACTCTCAACAAGTTTCACTAAAAATAACTGCCATTAGCATCGATCACAGCCTCAATCCTGCTCCGGAACCTGGAGCAAGCTGATGTTACAGTTTCCCTGGGAAGGGTTTGAAAAACTACCTTATTTCTGTTGATTAACTGGGCTTTTGTAGAACTGGCACAGCGATTCGTGTCTTTCTCAACAGCACCACATACATAATAATCCATGGGGTTAAGATCTGGGGAATTTAGAGGCCAAACATTGGGACTGGTGTAGTCATAAAAATTCGCTGACAACCATTTTTTACTTTTCTCAGAGGTGTGGCAGGGAGCAAAATTCTACTGCCATACATATGGGCTACAACTGGCTACCCTTGTTATCCAGGGCTTGACTACAGTGTTTAGCAACTCCATGTAAGCATCTGAATTCAACCTGATACCCTTTCTGCAGATTTTCGAGGAATTCTGCTGTACAAACGCAATCAGATCATCTGTTATGTTGCTTTCTTCTAGCCACAGCCTTGTAGACTCCATTGCAATTCTCCAGTTCATGCCTGATTGTTTTTACAGTGTTCAGAGAGCATTGGGCGGCAACCATAATCTCCTTATTTTGATGGCCGGCGCAGATCATCATGATACAAGTTATTCTCTTCCATGATTCAGGTGGGTTCCAGTCATGCATTTTATCTGTCATCACGTATATGAATAAAGAAGGGTCCAAGCTTTTAAATGATGCATAGTGTGTATCAATACCTCCAACCTACAGAGAAAAATAACCAAATATAAATATATCAAATTTATCCCAAACACCCTATACACAAAGCAGGTCAGGTGGTTGCAAAGAGAAAATAACAAGATATGAAAATAATCAAGATAAAACAGTTGTTCTAAAAATTGAATATGCAATTATAATTTATCTGGGAATCATAGTAATTACATTTTATTCTCAGTTGATTAAAAGAAAAGCAACAAAAACACATTAATGTAGACATTTACAAAGAAATCAGTTTAATTTTTATGCAAGGGGAGGTAACTCTACCAACTTAATCTTTTTGTGCACAATTTTTGTGCTGTTATCTACATAAAGAAATCCATGATATTTAAAGATTATTTAAATAGATGGATTAGGTGATTTATATTCATAGCTAACAAAACCCACAATTCATGGTGTTCATATCAGACGAAAACAAAATATAAAAATTGGGCCAAATGAATTTCAAGCTTTATTTACGCTTAGAAAAAGACAAATATCATAAATAACACTTTGCTTCTTGTTAAGATATACTTTCACAATTCTTAAACACTTTTTACTTTTTTTTAAAGGTAAAATAGTTACATCACCAATTTTTCAGCATTCTTGGGTTTAGAACACAGTCAGATTATCCATTTTGCCAGACCAAAAATGGGGAGACCCTGTAACATAGTGGTTAACATGCTGGACTGCGACATCATAGTAAGAGAATTTCAACTCCAGTCTTGCTGTTACGTTCACTTTTGAACTAATACCCTTTGAAAAGATATGGACACCCTCATCCCCCATCTATGGGTTAAATAGTACTACTTCTGTTCTTCTCCATGGATGGCTTTGTCATTAAATAACCCACAAAAGTTGATATGCCATTAACCAAAGAAACCAAACCAAACCAAAAACAAGATTTGGCTTTAAATAATCCACAAGAGTTGATATGCCATTAAACACCAACCAACCAACAATCCAATCTTTGTTATTTTTATCAGAGGCTGGTATGTTCTTCAGCCATCTTCAAGCATACTTTTGCATCTAAAAGTCCTATACTATCATCCATCCCTTTTTAGCTTCTTCCTAGGAATACAGTTTACAGATCACAAATGATGAAATTTTTGCTCATGCAAGAAAAATTCAGACCAGATTGGAAAGAAATAACCGTGTATAATACAAGTAGTGAGTTCAATCCTTACTGGATGCCCCATACCTGTGACCTTGTGTCATGTGGTAAATACCTACTTTGTATAACACAAAGCTTTATGAATGCTTTTTTATATTGTCAGGACTTCCATGTAAAAAATAGCATATGTACTGAGAAAGTCTAAAGAATATTTCAGTTAAAACTATTATGATAAAAACAACAAAGATGAGGATATTAGTTTGAGTAATTTCTGTAATATTGATTACTGTATTTATAGCTTGTTTAAGCTAAAAACAGAATCTCCGAAATAATAACTACAATAATATTTCAGCATGATTTTCTAAGATTATTATCCCCTGATTTACTCAAACTAGTGACCTTGTATTGTTTGTTACATTTCAGCTATTGTATCCTTTTTTTAATGAAATACTGCTGGTTTAAATTCAATGCTAAATAGCCTAGTCTGCCCTTTTATTTACCTTTAGCTAGACGAGAAGAGATGGATTCATGCTTTTCCCAAAGGTATTAGTGTGAAGTGAAATACAAACAATCTTATCCTGGGTTTGAACTCTGGTCACCGATTCCAGTTCATATGATGATAACCATTACACTAATGCACCTCCTTTGTACCCATACAAATGTATGTAGGGTTCCATATATAAACCTGACCTGGACCCTGTCTTACATTTGCTCTTTTGAAGAGGCAGATAAATAAAAAAATTTTTTTTTTAAAACAAAAAAAAATTTTGATATGATCTATAAAAATTGATGTTTCTAATTAACAATCTGTGCAATCTGCTAAATTTAAAAAAAGAAAGAAATATAAAAATGATTATTATGTTTTTATTCTACATATGAAAAAATGAGGTGCATGTGATGAAATGGTTATCGTCATGGGAAATGGAATTGGTGACCTGAGTTCAAATCCTGGATGAGGCTATTTGCATTTTACATAGCGCTAATACCCTTGGGAAAGGTGTAGGTTCAATTATTCTTCCTCCAGCAATGGGTAAATAGTAGATCAAATTGGGCTCTTTGACATTGTTTAGGCAACTAGTGTAGGAGAAAGAAAACTCTGAATTCAAACCTGTGTTTAACAGGTTTGAATTCAGTTTTCTTTCTCCTCTGCTTAAGAAATTGACCTTGTGCAACATCCTACTTGGGTGGAGGGGTTGGTAGATATATATACATATTAAAAAATGAATAACACTGGTCCATTATTTTTCTTCATAGAGAATAATTCATAATTCAAATTATCTCATCTCCTAGTAGATTATCTTGATATAATGTTAAAATCCTTCATGGTAATGTGTCTCAAGTTAATGTTTGTTATTTAGCAGTATTTATCTCCATCAACATGCAACAGGTTGAGTATCAGTAACAAAATGTAATTTCTGACTTAACCTCTTAGAAGAGATCAATTCATGCTTTTCCAAATGACATAAGTGTATAAGTGAACACCAGCCAGCTAAAATTTGAACCCAGTTTACTCTTTCAGATACAAAATTATCTTTGCAAATGTGATCTTTCTTGATAGATATTATTTTATAAATTAAATAAACTAATCTGATTAAATGTATATTGTAATAATCCAATTTTTACTGTACATGTCAAATTATTATGCAAAAAAGGATTATATTATTGTAAATTTAGGTTCATCAAAGATAGAAGTGGGTATTAGTTTATAACCAACACTAAGCTCTTATAATGAATTAGTGCATCCATAGATACACTAACACTGAACATTTGGTAAGAAAAGACAAATAAATAACTTGTATGAACAATGCACATATTAATATTTAATATATATATGTGTAACAACAAAATAACATAATACATATATCCCAAACAGGTTAATTGTTCATAATATTCCATGAACAAACTGTAAGAAGAGGTACAAGAAAATGGTTAGAAAAGACGTACTGTGTCTTTAATGGTTTACATGGCAAGGTGCATTAAAATGCTATGCCAAAGTTTGAAACTAACTGTCTTTATTCTATTCTATGAACAGAATTAAAAAATGTCTTTTTAGCTCAATAAATGAGAACTACAAATGGGGACCAGAGATGATTTGTGCTAATGTAACAATCTTTTGTACACTAGCAAACAAACAAAAAATTAAATTATAGCTTTGCATTATCATAGGGATAAATTATTAGGTAACCACTGCAAAATTATTAAAATATGGGTAAAAAAAAGTGTTTTATCAAAGACTGAGAAGAATTCTATCTTAATGCAGTTTGGAAAAAGAGGTACAAACCTTGAAATAACACAAATGGTTAACAGGAACAGTTGAAGAGTGAAGAAATATTTTGAAGACCCTGATGAATTTGGTAGAAGATGAGATAGTAGCAAGTCTTACAGGAAGTTTTTTGAGTTAAGCATATTGTTGGATAAAATCAAACAGACTTGAGCAATAAAACTATATTTGAAGAGGCAATGTGTTTGAATCATTTTGATGCTGAATTTTCCCCCATTTTCCAAATTATGAGAAACTTGACTTTTGAAGCTCATAAACAAAGTGAATTTTAATGTTGTTTTTTTTTTACTGATGAGTGCTGAGCAATCTTTGATGGACCAGAAAGATGGAGTGTAGAAAGAGCAGCATCTTCAAGGTAGTAAAGGAGTTTTGAGCAGGAATTATAGGGCATAAGTTGATTGGATCTTAGTGTGTACTAGAGAAACTGATAACTTCTAAAGCATTCATTACATTTTTTTAAAGAGACTTTTCTGCCTTGATTTAGGAACAATATTCTTTGACTACTGGATTAAAATGAGTTTCTGAAATGAGGAATTCCTGTGGCATAGTGGATAATATGTTGGACTGCAACATCTTAGGAAGTGAGTTCCAGTCATGCTATTATATTTACTTGCAGACCAATACCCTTGAGAAAATATGAACACCTTCTTTGCCCCCAGCTATGGTCTAGGTAGTACCACTACTGTTCTTCTACAAGGATGGCTTTGACATTCAATAACCCATAAAGGTTGATATGTTATTAAACAAAGAAGAAGAAGAAATGGTAAGTTAATTAACATTTTCTCCAAATTTCAACCCAATTGAAAATTCTTGAGTAACCTCAAGAGGAAGATGCAACCAAAGAAGACTTATTGATAAACTATTATAAGAAGTACCAAAATGATTACAGCTGAAGGGATTCAAAATTTAACAAAGTCAATGAATCTGAGATTTGTGGGCAAGTTTCTTGTAATACATAGAAAATTATTTCTATTTATTTTCAAAATGATGTATTGTCCATTTATAGACTTTAGTATTTAATGTATGTATTTAACCAACCCCCTCTATACAAGCAGGGTGACACACAAGATCAATTTTTAGTGAAGTTTAACAGGTTTGAATTCATTTTTCCTTCTTGACTAGTTGCATAACCAAGACTCCAGTCTGCTCTACTATTTCCTCATAACTGAAGGAAGAATAATAGAATTCATAACTTTCCCAAAGGTATTGTAAAATGCAAACAACCTCACTCAGAATTTGAACTTATTTCACTGTGTCTATTTCCTATAACAATAACCATTACACTATGGGCACTTCCTTGTATATCAGTTTTTATGGATTATTTAAACTGTGCCATTTGATAAATAAATCTCATCTATGTTTTTCTATCCATGCTTAATAATTTAGCAGTATAGAAATGCAGAAATTGCAAAAATATCTTGCATTCTTCACCACCTGTACATTTAAGTTCACTATTTGTAGGCATTGCATATTACAGTTATGTAAATATTAAATAACCCTTTAAAAATAGATTTTGGTATTGTATCCTGTTTGTGGTGGAGAGGTTAGGTAAATATACATCTGTTTTGGTATGTACGTGTCAACAAAAATTAATATTATTGAGCATTAAAATCACGCATACGCTTTAATATGTTTATAATAAGGAAAAGTACAAAATTTAGTTTTTGATTTTTATTGATTAACTGATATAATTCAATAATTAAAAATCAATTGATTTGTGGAACTCCTCACATTTTTTCATAAGTAACTTCAAAGGCATGTAAAAATGAATGCATTTTTTTTACTAACTCAACAGGCAATTTAGAACTGAATTCAAATGTTAGTGAATCTTTTAAAATTTGATAACAAATTTACTAAATTGTTTTCCTCTTACCCCTTTCTTACCCCCCTTTTCTCTCTCACTCCCTAGTGTTCCTAAAAATCCTTTTAGTCTGGCTGTTGACAGTGTACTTATGCTAATTGTCTATAAACACTGATTTTAATTACTCATAAACAGTTGACAGCAGAATAATTACTCAACTAATATTTTGGTAAAAATAAAAAGACTTCAACTTCATAATAAATGTGTGAACAAAACTTTTCATAAGGAAACTTAAGAATATTGTTATGTAAAGTGTCAATAAAGGAAACCTTAAAGTGTAATTTCAGGAAGTTGACCATTCTTGCCATGGCTTGGCATTTCAAACACTAACAAAAGTAAATCATGAAATTAGAGGCTCTCTTGAAGGCTGTGTTGGAAATGTATGTCAAGGACAATGCATATATACACGGGGAATAACTGCCTTCCTACTAGCGCAAATTTTGAGCCAAGGCCTTTTGTAATATTAGGTGCCAACATAATTTTGTACATGATGGGTGTGTCAAGATATTGCCTCTGACCCTACCAATTTTAGTGCAATAAAGAATTGCTGCCTGAAAGATAAGACTTTAAGAGTCAGACTTCTATTTTTAGTAGGAATAGTCTTTAGCCAGAAATATGAAATTATCTATATGAATACATGGGTAAAGTTTGTTTGACTCTCCTCTGTAGACAGCCAAACATTTTATCATAGGGCTACCAAATTATTGAACTCAGGAGAAGGTTTAATGTAAATAATTTTGTTCCTCATGAAAAAAGTGAGGGAAATCTCTAATAATAAACAATATTCACTGAGGATTTATATTGCGACAAAACATAACTAACAGTACAGAACTAGGGGGGTTTGGAAACTTTGAAAAAAGATTTTTTTTTAAATAATTATTAATATTTAATTAAACATAAATAAGGCTCATAGGTTAGCATAATCAATAAATTGGAAATGTAAAATAATTATCTAACATTATTTAAGACTAGGTTAAAAGCTGCCCTATTAGGGAACAATTAAGCTAGCTTCTATGAAATGCTCTTGATTGGGTTGAAGCATTGCATTAATATTTAAACTTACTTTTTAAAAGTTCTTCTGCTACAACTTAATTAAAAGACAATTTGATGTATGTAGGTCCTTACTAACCATACAAACAATTATCTTTATTTTATGGATGACTTTCGCTGGATTTCACAATTATTATCATTACCAAATTTATTTTCAAGTAATAAAATTTATTATTGTACAAAAAATTTGTCACAAAAAAAATCATGTAAAAATTGCCAAAAACAATCACAGTAATTAAAACTTGGTAATCCAAAATTTCCAGATTGTGGGTCTGGATTCAGCCCAGAATGTTTTTAATTTGCTTATGGAATCGGTCTAATTCCAAAATGATATGATATGCTTAGCCATGGCCTCTATGAGTAAAATTGAAAAATGTGACACACTGACATTATTATTATAGATTAACAATTAAAAAAAGTTCAAATTGATATATCTGTCACTTATAAAAATGGTTTTACTATCATTATAAACAACTACAATCCAAATCTTGTACTGTCCAGGCATTTATTTGCTTTCAATTATATTCAGCAGTCTTCAGGGATTTTTTAATCTAGCCATGTATCTAATCCATGAGGGTAATGAATTCCCACTCTACTATCTATGCTAGGATATATCTCATATTAGTTCATTCTTCCGAGTTAATTTATCCTTGGGATGCTGTTTCTTTTCTCCACTGATCTAAAATATCTATCTTTCACTACCTGGCCAAGAATTGAACTCATGGCCATCAGCTAACTAGATGTATTTAACTAATATTTTTATCTGAATAGTTGGATGTATATCTTACCCAAGATTATTAGTGCTCTGTGAAATGCAATCAGCTTTATCCAGGATTTGAACTTATGTCACCAATTCCATTTGATGATAATCATTAAATCACAGCCTAAAGTAGATTAATTTCTATTATTAATTATGTTTTCCATTTTTTCTTTTTTGTTTCTATTTTAAATGAAACAAAAATCTAGTCAGAAATAATCTAAGAAGTTTGGAAAATTTAAGACTATTGTGCCTATTTCTACAAGGTATAAACCATCTACAAAAATAAGAGGAAAGAAATGCTAGTCAAAACTTAATAAAAATAATAATCCTTTACTAAGGGCTAATTGTGTGTGGGCGTGTCCCCCATATGCGGTTGGTGAGGAATAAGGATAAAGTAAACAAAAGTAAACAAAAGCTTTATTCAATTTCAGTTTCAACTCTCTCAATTTACTTTTATATTGAAAACAAAAAGAATTTTGTTCAAGACTAATCCTAGCTTGAAGGCCGACTGACCCATTCATATTAAAAATAGGATTAACTTTAAGTCAACCACCACAAACACTGACTCAATGATAATCACATAGTAATCTCATTCATGAATGTCAATATCAAGAAGAAGTTCCTGTACATTTCTTAATAATACAATAACAAATAAATCTGCACCAGTTTAGCTTAAAAGATACACAATAAAACCATAACAAAAGATTTGTTTTGCTTTTCATGGGCTTCAATGAAACAAACAAATAAATTAAGTCTAAAAACCCTTTATTATTTAACAATGAAAAACATTGGAATTATTTTAAATGACAGATGGCTTACAGCTTCCTTAATCTCCAAATATAAATAAATAAATACATGTAAAAATTGACTTATTTTTAAATAGGATTTTCCACCCAATTCCACGAACCAAGTTCAAATTCTGGTTGAGGTAATTTGTGTTCATTTCTCAGCAATGCTTTCAGAAAAGGCATGAAACCACAGAACAGCTTTTAAGTCCATTTATGAAAAGTTTTTTCTAAACATTTGTGGGGGTGCCCGTGGTTTAATTGTTATCGTCATAAGAAATCAACAATGGCGACACAAGTTCAAATCCTGGAGGGGGGTAGTTGAATTTCACATAGCACTACTAGGCTCTTTAACCTTGATATGGCAACTGGTCTATAAGGAAAAGTCTGAATTCAAGCTTTTTAAACCCCACTTAAAAAACTGACCTTGTCTTGCATCCTACTCATGCAAGAGGGATTGGGTAAATACATATTTGTTATTAGAATTTTGTATCAGAATCAGTGAATTAGATTCAAGCTCTAGCTGAGATAGTTTTTGTTTACTTGTGCACTCATTCCCTTTGAATCAAGCTCTACCAAGAGGTCAGGTCAGTTGTTAGTACCTTAAAACCCACTACAACCTGTTGCATATTAGTTAAAGAAGGGATTGGTATTGCTAAGTAACCTTATTGCTCTAAGAAATTCCATGGATGATTCAGCATAGTACCCCAGTGATCTATTAGATCAATGGATAATTTGGATTTTTATTTTCCCATCAATACTTCTGAAATAGTTACGACTCCACTTCTCCAAATATTTATCTAACCCTCCACACAAGCAGGATGTGACACAATATCAATTTTTTAGTGGAATTTAACATGTTTGAGTGTAGAGTTGTCCTTATAGAGTGATTGATATACTAAGGTTAAAGAACCCAGTGTGCCCTATTTAACTGGAGAGAGAAAATTGGATTCATACCTTTCCTAAGAGTATTAACACTATGAGAAATGCAAACTCCATTTCCTACAATGATAACCATTACACAAACATCTCAACCTCTTCAAATAAGTCAAATCAGAGATTACTACTAGTGATTGATTCTTCATGCCTGTCCTGTATTGGCCACATCAGTTAATAGCAGGCATACACCACAAGAATGTTGGTTGGTTGGTTGGTTGGATTTTATGCCATGTCAACCTTTAGGTTATCATATGCAAAAGCGTTTTTGTTTTATTCATTCTTGTTGGGTATTCTATTTTTTAAACCATTTTTAAAACTCATCTTTTGATCTGTTAGAGTCTCATCTATGGGTTAACCATAATGGAACCCTAACAGGTACTACCGCTATGAGTCTGGATCTGAGAGTAATGGAAATCAAGGGGTATTACACATTCCTCAGAGCTCCAAAATTGGAACCTCACCACTTGATGCAGTTTAACATAATATCAAGTACACACACCACAAGAAGAAATCTTTCTTAGATTCTTGTTTGCCATACAATGCTTTAAAAAAAAACTATGAGTTCTGTAATTTCATTCCAGTAGTCTAACTAGCTAATCATAACCAGCACAAATGATTTTACTGAGTTGATATAAATACCTGCAACACTTGGATGATAATGCGTTTTACAAACAGCCAAGTGACAAGGAGGATTTTGCTTCTTTGTTTCTTATTTAAATAGTTGAATTGAGAAAATTATAAACTCAGGTTATACATGTACTCATTTAAAAATATTTGGTTTTCTAAAACAAACTGTGAGGTGAGGGGTAAATCAATGCTAAAAATATTTTATTGATTACAGAAATTGATTGAAAAAGAATTATGCTTGCTTGATTGATTGATGCAAAAGGCAATTTATCAATAATGCTTAGATAATACAAATTGTTACAAATAATTTATTCTGCCTGAACAAACTATTTAGAAAAAAAAATCCAACCTTATTGGCTCTTCCTTGAAATCAATTTTCTTTTCTCTCTTGGAATTATGATTAAAAGTAAACATTTTTTAACTACCATATATAATTGCATATCATAAATTTTAGCCTAATATTAAGGGGTCACACATGATGCACGAGATCAGATGTAACTCAAGTATATACAGTATTTACACACAAACTTTGTTACATGATACAAGAGTAGATATTTACCCAACCCATTCACCATGAGTAGGATGAGACACAAGGTTGCAAGTATGGGGCATCCAGTGAGAATTGAACTCACTATTCAGTAGTTATAGATCTATGAGACTAGCTTGCTAACGATTACACCTTGATAGGATGCCCATATTGTGTTATTAGGTATAAAGTAGAGTGACAATGTTTGTTGTATTTGCTCTGTAACTGCGGACTTAAGCAGAGTTGAAATCACTGACTTGCTACTACAACAGGCTGTGAGGAAAGAGAGTTAATATTTTTCACATTTACTTTTTATATCTGCTCCTGAATCTATTTCCATAGTAACAAGCTTCCTTCAGAAATTGGTTTTGCACTCTGGTGTCAAACTGTTAGCAAGGGCAGATAATTGAATATTTCCCACACAATAGGACAATACTTAAGACACCTTATTAAGAGCTAATGGGAAGCAAGCTAGTTTCAAAAATCAGTGCTGCTGTTTTTGTTTTTATCTCTGAATTTTAGAGATCAGTTTAGAAACTATTTTAGAAATAAATCCTTACTGTTACATTTACTTTTAGTATATGAAATATACAAATGTATATATTTACCAACCCCTCTTCAAGATGTGACACATGGTCAATTTCTTAACCAGAGTTTAGCAAGTTTGAATTCAGAATTTTCCCTTTCCTAGACTAATTGCCTAACCAAGGTTAAAGAGGCCAGTCTGCCCTTCTATTTACCCATAGCTGGAGGGAGAACAGTTCGATGCATTCAGCCATGATCCCCACCAAAATAAAATTACTTTTCCGCAAGCAATTTGGAAAAAAGATACATACAAAATCTGAGGAAAATTTAAGGGAACTTTTAAGCAGGTTTGAAAATTCAGGTTGGCATTGTACAAGTAGCATTTAAGAGAAAGTCTGACATGAAACCCTTTTCCCAGAAAAATTAGTTGATTGTTGATAATACCTAGGAAACTTTTAAAACCATAGCCTTTTGAGCTTGCAAAATTTCACCAAAACATAAAAATCAAGCACAAAACACATTCACTCTTTCTTTAAAGCTATCCCATCATTCCATGCAAAGAAAATCTGGAAATAGTTGTTAAATTAAGTGGAGGCAAGTAGTGTAATGGTCATTGTCATAGGAAATGGCCTTGAGTTCAAATCCTGCATGAGATTGTTTGCAATTCACATCTTGCTAATATGCTTGGAAAAGGTATGCATCCATTAATTCTCTCACTGGCTATGGATGAATAATAGGGCTGACTGCGTTCTTCAACCTTGGTTAGGCAATCAGTCTAGGAGAAGGAAAACTAAATTCAAACCTGTTAAACTCCAGTTAAGAAATTAAACTTGTGTCACATCCTACACATATAAATATATATATCAAGTCTTTTATTAGTAGTATCTGTCATGATCTCTCTGAGCCCACAGTATTAGGCTTATAGTGCATAGTAAAATATCACTCAGCCTGATACTTCAGGCTGAGTTTGTAAAGGTTAAAAAATAGTGAAAAATATATTGAAGATTGAGAAAGCTCTCACTTGTTGATCATGGTACATGTAGTGTAATGGTTATCATTTTAGGAAAAGGATATGTCAAATTGAGCTCAAAATTTGGACAAGGCTGTTTGCATTTCACATAGTGCTCATAACCTTGGGAAATGTATGGATCCAAGTATTCTCCGTCTAGCTATGGGTAAATAGTAAAGCAGTGTGGGCTTGTTAATGTTGGTATGGAAACTGGTCTAGGAGAAGGAAAACTCTGAATTCAAAACCTTATGTTGCATCCTGCTCATGTGAAGGGGTTGGATAAATTTATACACATGTTTATCATAGTGGAATCAAGCACATCAAGAATCCATTACTAAATGACAATGATGATTTACTATAACAAAATAACTTTGTGCAAAAATGGTTCTAGGAACATTTTTATTTGACTAATAAACAATGTGTGATAGTCAAGTGTATTCTTTAAATTGGAGATAAAACAATTGGATCCATTTTTAAAATTTCATCTAAAGCCATAGCAATTAGAAAAATGATTAAAGGGCAAATAACTCTGATTTATTATGGAGGTCATTACTGCTTATTCACCTGATATGTTTTGAAAGAATAATGATAATTACCTTTCCAAAGGCATTAGTCCAAAATTGAATGTAATAACGTGACTTGAGTTCAAACTCACTTACTACTATGTCGCAATGCAGCACATTGGTTACTCCTGTAAAAAACTGTCAACTCCAATAATATATTGGCTATTAAAACACTCATATTGCAATTAAATATGAAGTGTTTAACTGTTTTAACTGATTGTGTAGATACATTTGGCATAAAATAGCTCAATAAGGGTTGATATGCCATAAAATCAATCAAACAGATTATTAAACAGTGATAATTTAGCATGATGAAGACATTAAGTTAGTACTCATGGAAATTCTGCCTCAGATCAGAGTATCTCTAAGATCAAAATATTGCTCCACAAGCTTCTACATAGGATCAGTGTAATATCTGTATGCTATGCCTAGAATAAAGGTGTTATTTTCTTACTCTTAGATCAATGTAGTATCTGATGTTCTGATTCAATAATTTTGATAATTACTGTGCTGTTGAAACAGTTACATGATAGTTTAGTACAGTGGTTCCCAAATTTTATAGGCTAGGGCCCCCTTAGATTCCTAGTGGATTCCTAGCAACCCCTTCATACACACATGCAAACACACACTATTTTTTTCATGTGTTGTGTACAGGCATCAAGTAACATTCAGACTTTTGTCTCTGATTTCAGACTATGTAAACAAAACTATGCATTCGTTTATAATTATTGTCAGTTTTATTCTGTATAAACTGCATATGTGTTCTTTATCTTAATATTTATCTCATATATTTTTTCATTTAGATTTTGTAAAAAACAAATCATTTATTAACTGCTCTCAATGCCACCCTGTTCACATCTCCCCTTTGCCTCACCTCCTACTGACCCCTTTTGCTTCACCCCCCCCCGGTTTTTCCATTGCCCTCCCAGAGGGGTGGTACCACCCACTTTGGGAACCACTGGTTTAATGGATATGTAGAAGAAGGATAGTCAGTTGAATATCATTTCCTTGTACAGAATAAATGTGAGAACAATTTGCAATAAAGTAATAACAAGAATATCTTATTGCCAGGGCAAACTTAATAGAATAGAACATAACAATGAGGTACAAGGAAAAGTTGTATAAGCGAAATATCCTAATAGGAAAAGAATCTGTAGTTGAGAAAGTGTTGAGTCCTTAATATGTGTCTAGTAGAAAAATAAAGTGCAAAGACTTACATGTTAAGCATGATATCGAGTTAATTTAGCATGAGGTTGCATGAGTGCAAAGCCCCCTGTCCATAGACAGGAATGCAACTGGTGGATTGTTACTTCTCTCTAGGCTGGAAGATAAAAGAGGTTTTGACTTTGCTACTTCTTCTTTTATAATGCTACCTAGAGGCTATTGGCAGACACAGGAGGTAATTACCTCTCATGTCCCCTATTAGTCAAGTGATGTTATCCCAACAGATATGTTACATTCAGGTCATATATTTTGATCAGGATAGGATTCACTTGTTCATTTTTATATTCCTGTTTGCTTTAATATGCGTGAAGTTACAGAGAAATAAAGAAACATACAGAAGAGGTAACACTATTTATTATCTTATACTAGCATAATTGATTAGAAATTTATATTGAGAAGATAATAATGTCCAGTATGAGCTCTTAAAAGTTGAACTTGGAAGCCGGAAGGAAATTCTAAGATTAGATGTTAATAAAGTGAAAAACTTGAGCTTACAATATTTCACCAAAAAATCAAAATCAAGCACAAAACACATTAAAAATTTACTCAAGGGTGAAGACTTCTTTCTTTAAAGCTATCCCATCATTCCATTCAAAGAAAAGCTGGGATGCTAAGCCTCTTAAATTAGAAGACCAGTTCACATACCTAGGTAGTAATATCTCATCTACAGAAAGTGGTGTCATTATACATGTAGGAAAGGCATGGACTCCGATAGATTATCAATCATATGAAAATATGACCTCTATGATAAGATGAATTGAGGATTCTTCCAAACTGTAGTCATGTCAGTGTTACTATATGGCTGCACCACATGAACTCTAATAAAGCACTTAGAGAAAAAGCTAGATGGAAACTACAAGGTTGCTGAGTGCTGTCTTGAACAAATCTTGGAAGCAGTACTCCACAAAAAAGCAGCTGTACAGCCACTTGCATCCTATCACAAAAATCATCCA
Source organism: Doryteuthis pealeii (assembly GCA_023376005.1). NCBI lineage: Eukaryota > Metazoa > Mollusca > Cephalopoda > Myopsida > Loliginidae > Doryteuthis > Doryteuthis pealeii. The sequence goes on along the minus strand of CM042151.1, from coordinate 16,469,374 downwards.
TATGCTGGACACTGCTGGAGAAGCAAGGATGAACTCATAAGTGACATTTTCCTGTGGACACCTACACATCGACACACCAGTGTAAGGCAGTCTCTCTTTGCTTTCTTTGATATATTGTTTGAGTCCCTGAATTGTTGCATCCATGCAGCCCTCAATACTGGTAAGACCTCTTCCTCTTTCTTTTCTTGTAATATAGAATCTAAGTCATCTCTCAGGTTTAAGGCAGTATCATCAATTTCCTTGTTCTATGGTTCAAATGTCTGAGTTTCTCAGTTTAAGAAGAATCCAGAGTATCTTACTAGGGAAACTGCACTTTGATTAGATTTTCTGTTGAGTTTGTTTTCAAGAAGTTTTCTTATATTTCTGAGTTGCTCCTTTCTTACTTTTTATTTCTTATCCATTTATTTGATGGGATCTGCTTCTAATATTTTTTGGTATTTGCATTTTTTTTTTCTTCTTCAAGTGTTCCAATGTTTTCCTGACTGGATAGTTGTTTCTTCAATTTTTATTATTTTTCCTTTTTTCATTATAAGCATTACTCATCTTTTCTATACCAAATTTCATTCCTATATTTTGGCTATAAATTAAAATAGTTTCTATTTGTATTTCTATGAGAGAGATTAAAAAATTATCCACACTTTTGCCATAACATATCTTTCCTATTGTTACACTGCCTTCTGTGCATGCATGCTTATGGATAGCATTGTGTGGTATTGTGATCGAAGTTTGAGCCTGATTGCACCATTTTGCTAGATGTCTTTACAGTGTAAACATGGCTACTCCACTAGCAGTATGCACCAAGGAAGTGACCTGATTTCTCTGGTTGGAAGGAGTGTCAGGAGCTGAAATTGGAAGCTTTTAGCACAATATTGGAACACTACACAACCATTTAGAAGTGAGTAGATAGAGAAGTTTAAAAGTGTCTGGACAAGCATGACACAAGTAGAGGAGGCAGGATGCTTGTCAACCTCTACCACTGATGAGAAGATTCAGTAAGCTTGAGAGATGGTAATGGTGAATTGGCAAATTATCATCAATGAGGTAGCTTGTTCTCTGCAGATTAGTCATGATTCTGCTTATCAAATCATCTGGTGATTATAAGTCTCTCTGGAAGATGTCTCTTTGGATTTTTGCATCTTCTGGTGTTTATCCTCCAGCTCTTTTGATGAAGTTTATGAATTACTCTTATATCTTGAACATTTTTAGACATTCTATTATCCATGTTTGTAGTCTATCCATATCATGGCTATATTTTCCCTCCTTGTTTTGACTTCCTTTAGAATATGTTGGTCAATAGGTCATTTGTTACAGTTCCTTTGCAATATCTTTTCTATTCTTCAAGAAATAGTCTGCAGTTTTCAAGTGAGTAATAGATTTCATCTATTACAAATAGATTTGTGCAGTTAGGATCACATCACAAGCAAACATGTTATTGGTCTGTAGTTGCTTCAGATGGTTCCTTGTTTTGGGTTTTTCTGGATCTACAAGGATAATCTCAAAGTTCAGTTATCCAAAAATTTTGAAATCATAGAAACATTTATTGTTTATTGACAATGATGTTTACATATTTCTATTTTTCTATATAATTGCTATATTAGTTGATGCATTTTTGTACATGCTGTGACAGTTTTTGTATGCCCATGTCATACCAGCTCACTGGAAGTGCAGAACCTCATTGTCGTTGCAAACTCCCTACACCACTTGCAGATATTTTGGCATCCTTGCACAACTCACCATACACTTATTTGACAAATTTCAATTTTGCCTTCAAAAACTGAATAGGTTTCCTTGTGTCCCCAGTGCTTTGGAGACGTTACTTTTGGGATTACCTTCATCTTATTTTCACTCCTTTTGAGTTTTTCACACCAGTGTTAGCTGATGGTATTTCACTGGAGGCTGAGTGACAACAAGTCTCCTCAGGTAACAGTACAAAAATCTTATGGTCAGTGACAATTTGAAATAAAAAAATATTAATTCTGGTAAAGTTGATATTAAAAAACAATTTTACATGATGAATCTAAGAACAGACTTTTAATATGCAGAGTATTAAAAAGAATGCAACAGTCCTTTTTTGACTTGTTTTAATTTTTTTCCAATATGTAGATCTTACTGTCAAGTGTTCATGATAACTGAGATCATAAAATGATCCATTCAAATTATTTAGATACCAAAAAATTATTTTCATTCAATGAACGTTACCAGTTCATTTTTCATTACTGCTTTTGTGGCATATCAACTCTTAAAAAAATTCCTTCACAAAAACACCTTTCTCCTGACAATGACTTAAGATTTAAACTAATTGAGAATAATTAAAGAACTACGAAGAAATATTTGTATTTGTCTTATCACTTTTATTCAGTGGCGACTCAAGGTCATTAATGTTACTCAGACTTATATTTTTAACATAATTTAGTCTATAAGAATTTTAATATCCAATTCCATTTTTTTTTTCTAAATACAATTCGTAAAATCTCTGTGCCTGTCCAGTAAGTAAGCATCCCAAATCCGGTGACTCTAATTCTGGTTGGTTGTCTTACACAGACTTCTAAGATTTATTTATGAAATACGTCTCAAGAAGTAATTCACATTCATTCTTGGAAAACAACATAGTGTACACAACACAACTAAATGGATACTTGAATGAGGCTGGGGCATGATGCAATCATTTCAAATATTAAATTATATCATCTCTGAATGCAGGGTTGCTACTGGACTAAAATTCTAACATAAGATTTACATTTAAGTAAATTCTATTATCTTATCAATCATAACTCTTTTATAAAACTCCCTTTATAATAAAGCTTTATCATTATCATCAAGTCATGCTGGTAGCAAGACACTCTTTCACCAGTGTTTATCTTTCATTGTTCCTGGCAAGTCCTCACAGCATCCAGTATCTGTACAGAGCTGATCAATGTAAGTTTTTGCTGGTCAGCCCACTCTGGTATGTCCATGTGTAGGTGTCCACAGGAGAATGTCAATTATGATTGCATCCTTAATTTCGTTCATCTTACTTGGATGATTTGTGTGATTGGAGGTAAGTGGTTGTACACTAGCTTTTTGTGGGCTACTGTTTCCAAGATTTGTTCAAGACAGCATAGAGGCATTTTGTGCAGTTCCTATTTAGCTTTTTCTCCTAGTATTTCAAAGTATAAATCTTCATAAAAAGATTATATTTTAATGAAATAGAAATTCTTAGAAATGAGCCATAATGAGAAGACTAAAACCCTGTCGGTGGGGTATAGAATATGCTGACTGCATCTTCAGTAGAGGAAAAAGACCCACTAAACTGCATCTGATGATGAGGCTCCAGTCCTGAAACTCTAGGTAGTGTGGAGTACCTCTTCATTCTCATTATCCCCAGGCCTACTCTAATCAGATCATAGCACCTGTTAGGGTCCTCTCTATAGGTCAAATAGATATATTTAAAAATCATTCGTATTTAATAGGACTGTATGAAAAAAGAAAAAAAAACTGAAGAAACTACACAAAAAAATGTAAATATTAGTGCATATATTTACTAACCTCAAAACAGGATATGACATGGTCAATTTTTAAACAGAGTTTATCAGGTTTGAATTCAGAGTTGTCCTTCTCCTAGACCAGTTGCTTTACCAAGGTTAAAGAGTCCAGTCTGCACTACTAGTTACCCATAGCTGGAGCGAAAATAGTTTGATGCATACCTTTCCCAAGGATATTAGTGCTATATAAAATGGAAACAACCTTGTCCAGGATTTGAACTTGTATCACCATGTCCATTTGCTATAACAATGGAATGTACAATGAACATAATTCCCTATTGTTTAGGCATAAGATAAAACTAGACAGGTTGACACACCATTAAAATCATTATTATTCACAGGAAGAATTTGGTAAAACTTGAGATTTGCCGCCATACAAATTCTGGAAATAGAAATTGACAGCAATTAAAGCTTTCTTTTAATTCTTGCAAAAACATAAAACTAATTTAATAAAAATGTAGGTATTTTTCATATGATTGTCATTTGATAGAACTAAAGGCTATGAAACTTCATCATCAGGTCACACTGACAGCATGGATACCTATGACTCTCTCTCTCTCATCAACTGTTCTTATTGGCCATCATCCCTGGCAGTTCCTCCACAAAGCTAATTGATGTAGATTTTTGCTGGTTGGCCTACTCTGGTGTGTCCATGTGTAGGTATCCACAGGAGAATGTTACATATAAGTTTGTCCTTGCTTCTCCAGCAGTGTCCAGCACATCTTGTTTGTCAGACTTTGATAGATTGTGTATTGGGGGCAAGTGACCATACAGCTGCTTTTTTACTAGGATTTATTCAAGACTTCTTGCAGAATCCTTGTTATTTTCCATCTAGCTTTTCTCTAAGCATTTCTTTAGAGTCCAAGTGGTGCAGCCATACAGTAGCACAGACACAGCTACAGCCTGGAAGAATTCTCATTTTATCTTATCAGAGAGATCAGATTTCCATATAACTGATAATCTTTCTCTAGCAATCCACTCCTTTGCTATACATATATTGACATTACTTTCTGTAGATGTGATATTACTACCTAGGTATGTGAACTGGTCTACTAATTTGAGAAGCTTACTATCCAGTGTGGAGATGCCTTCATCTAATGAATAAAAATGTTAAAATCTTGAGAGTATTCATTGACTGAGTTTGAAAAAAAAAGAAGTCATTCTCTTGACTTGTTTGTAAACTGCATTCTTTATCCCGAACATTTTCAGCTGATCAGCAAACTGATCTGTCGCACACATACATACATACACATACACACACACACACATAGAACACACTCGCTTGTTCAGTCACAGATTTTCTCGGCTGATACATCACAACCAATCTGTTAAAGATGTTCATTCTTTTACTGGATGTCTTGTGTTGTGTTAGGCATCTAATAATAAGAGATATCTGAATTTTGGGGGCAGAAATCTTTAGCTTTTGCATTCACCACTAAACATCTATATTCATTTCAAATTAAGTGACTTTATTCTTATATGACCTCATATAAATTGGTGTGTCTGTGTGTCTTTATATATTTGGCAGAGTGAAAGGCACCAAAATATAAAAGATGATTGGATGTATATCCTATTAAAATTTAAGAGTTGCACATATCATTCGTGTCTCAAGAACTCTTCAACATATGTACAAATGTCTGTGTGTCTATGACTCTTTAGAATATATATATATATATATATACTGTTGGAAGAAACAATAGGGCAGTCAGTAATATGTTGTTATTGACTGCTCTATTACTTCTACCTCTCTCTCTCTCTCTTTCTCTCTCCCTCCCCTCCTCTCTCTACATATATATATATATATATATATATATATATATATATGAGTATATTTTTTAATGTACATATGTAAGCAATTTATATATGCATACATCTTATGTTTTAACATGTGTGCAAATAAAATATGCACACTGAAATTTATTTCTATCACTAACGTGTTACATTTGCCATATGAAATCTATATACAAATGTAAAAATTATCAAGGGACATAAATAATACAATATATCTACACACACACATATATATATATATATATATATATATATATATATATGTATGAATGAGTGCTTAATACAATGTTTGGTATGCATGTTTAGAATGTATGCTTGTGCACAATTGTGCATATGTTTATGCACTCCCATATGTGCACACATTTTATGACTTGGGTATGTGTGTTCAGATATGCATTCCTTATCGATAGAGAAAAAAATAGACTTATGCATTTTTGCTTAGTTGTATGCATGTGCAAACAAGCGCATTTCTCTCCTGTGAAAACAGAGATAATGTATGCACATACATGTGCACTCATACATTTGTATGTGTGTATGCATATGCATAAACACATACAGAAAATGTATATGTATGTGTGTGTAGTTTTTGTAGGTGTTCGGAAACAGGAGAAAACTGAACATGCCATAATACTAGATACTTAGGAAAATTGATGTGTATAATCAGTGTGTATACACACACACACACACACACACACACATATATATATATATATATATATATATATATACATATATATATATATGTGTGTGTGTGTGTGTGTATGTGTGTCAAAAATTGAGGGAAGAAAAAAAGATGGTGGCAGGGTAGGTAGGAGACTGTTTGTTGTTAGTAGCAGTGTCCTTAGTACTGTGCTAATGTCCTCCTCCCTCGTTCCTCCATTGTAGCAGCTGCTGTTACCTTGCATTGGAAGCTGTTGTTATCATGAAGAGTGAAGGTGCTACGATGCCAACATCATGAAGTACAAGTGCTCCTACCATATATACCCTAGTAGTTGTAGCAGCAGCAGCAGTTCTAGTAGTACTAGCAGCTGCAACGGTAGCCCAGTATTGTAAATTGTTAAGTAATCAAAAATTGAGCCATAGGGATCATTTTTCTTTTTTTCTTTTCTTTTTTTTTTCATTATTCTTACAGTGTGCTTTTTTTTCATTTTCTTTTAGTGGGGTATGGAGGGTTTTTTTATTTTCCTTTTTTTTTATTATTCTTAGTGGCTTCTTCTATTTTCTATGTAGCTAAAGCTAGGTAATGTACTGACAAACCAGCTTTTAAACCTGCTGCTATCATGATGTCCTGAGCCATTGTCTGTACTAGTATATTTTTCATTATGGCTTACTTACTTAACAGAAGGAAAAAAGATCTCTCTCTCTCTCTCTCTCTCTCTCTCTCTCTATATATATATATATATATATATATATATATATATATATATATATATATATATATATATATATATGTGTGTGTGTGTGTGTATATGTATGTATGTGTGTGTGAGAGAGGGAGAGAGAGATGGAAGGGGTAGGGAAACAAAAGAAGCTAATGGATATATAGCAGCAGCAGCAGCAAAAATTAAAAATACAAGAATATACTATTTTTTAATTGAATTTTTTTTTTTCTAAAAGTGATCTGAAACACTTCACCACCAGCTTGAATTTATTCAAATGTAAAATTGGTATTTGTCGGAGGAGCCATAATGCAGAATTTCTATCAGTGACTGAAGAAGAAGAAGGAGAAGAAGAAAAAGAAGAAACCAGTGTTGATATAATGTAATGCAAAATGACTGTTGATAGTTGTAGGCATTGCAAAATGACTATTGGTGACTTGAGAAGACATGCAAAAACTGCACTTAATTGCAGATATTTAATGCAAAACAAAAAAAGACTTTCTATTCTGAACATAATATAAAAAATTGACATTTTGTATAATAAAATAAGTGCTATTTGTTGTAGACACAATTACTGTTTGTGTCTATGAAAAGCATGCAAAAATTACTCATAGTCACTATTAATATGCAAAATTACTATTGCTGAATTAGAGTAGGAAATTATTCCTGGTGACTATTGATACTGTATGAAAGATGTTAATAATTGTAGATTCTCTGATAAATTAATAATAATGAGTATAATTTAGATTAATAAATTAATTAAGAAACATGTTAATTATAGTTAGTAATAATTGTTGACATCAATGGTAGAAAAAATGTTATCATCATCAGTGTTGTCTGTTGACATATCTATACTTAATGATTGTAAACAATTAATAGATAAATAAAATAAACAAGTTTTGGCTCAAAGGTCTGCAAAAGGACATTAGCAAATATAGACGTTATTTGCAATAATTATTATTGATTTGGATAAACCAGAATAGGAACTGATTGTCCGCAGAGAGTTGGTGTTAAACATGATGAAAGATAAAAACCGGAAACTGAAGATGTCATGACAATGAAAATCTGTAAACACAATGAAAAAAAATTTTTTTTTTTTAAATAGCAGCAAAGATTGCAAAATAAATGATTTCAGTTTTATAATATGTAAAATAACAGATTGCAAATATAATGCAGAATTAGACTACATTTTCAAAAAGCTTAATAGTAAATATCAAAGTGCTTATGGTACAATGGATATCATTGTAGAAAATGGACACAGTGAACTGAGTTCAATCCTGGATGAGGCTGTTTGCATTTCACATAGCACTAATACCCTTGGGAAAGTTATGGGTCTAACTATTCTCCCTCCAGCTATGGGTAAATAGTAGGGCATATTAGGCTCTTTAACTTTGGTATGGCAACCAGTCTAGGAGAAGGAAAACTCTGAATTCAAACCTGTTAAACTTCACTTGAAAATTAACCTTGTGCTGCATCCCGCTTGTGGCAGATGAGTTTGGTAAATACATATACATATTTACAAACCTTTCTGCATGAGTAGGACGTGACACAAGGTCACTTGCTTCAGCAGAGTTTAACAGGTTTGAATTCAGTTTTAAAATGCTAAAAGACGCATTTCTTAAGCAGAGTTTAACAGGTTTGATTTGACAGAGGGTACATCACCCAAAACATTGTGTATATAACAATAAAGATGAGGACAGCAGTCCCAAAATCTAAATGATACAAAACATTTCCTGTAGTTGTCAAAGTGGTTAAAGACAATCAATGCTCTCTGGACTGTAATTTTAACATTATTTTTTTATTTGCTTATACATATTTACCAACTCCTCCACATGAGCAGGATGAGGCACAAGGTCAATTTCTAAAGTGGAATTTAAACAGGTTTGAATTAAGAGTTTCCTTCTCTTAAACTGGTTACTATACCAAGGGTAAAAATCCCAGTCTGTCCTACTATTTAATAGCTGGAAGGAGAATGGATACATACCTTTCCCAAGAGTATTTGTGCTATGTGAAATACAAACAGCTTCGAGGATTTGAACTTGGGTCACTGATTCCATTTCCTACAATGATAACCATTACACTATGAGCATCTGTTTGTTTTACTCCTTTATGATAGAGATTAACTTGTGATGTGTCCACTAATTTGATCTCTAAATTAATTCTTTTCATCTGAGCATATTAGTCTATGGAAGGTACTTACACTTCAGCATAACTTTACCACACCAATAAATCTAAGGAAGACTGGAGGATTCAGCGGCTAAAACATTGTGATTTTACATACCATAATCAGATGAGGACAACAGTCCAAAAAAATCAAAATTATACACATCAAGCTTCATATTCAAAAATTCAGACAAATAATACCAATAAATTCTTTGACTAGAATAAGTATTACTCAGATTTGTTGGGGTGAAGTGGTTATCATCATAGGAAATGTCCTGCGACCTGAGTTCAAATCCTTGAAAAGGCAGTTGGCATTTGACTTAGAGCTATTACCCTTGGGAAAGATATTCATCCAACTGTTATCCCTCCAGCTAAATAGTAGGGCAGACTGGGCTCTTTAACTTTGGTATGGAAACCAGTCTAGGTGAAGGAAAACTGAATCTATAAAAGTCTGCTTAAAAATTAATCTTGTGTCACATCCTGCTTGTGGTGTGGAGAGATTTTAGTAAATACAGATTTTTTTCGAGGACATATAGAAAAATATTTATATTTAGCATCAAAATGATATTTCTATAGAGATCACATAGAATTGAATAAAGGCGGGTTTGATTGAAAGAAAAAAACATTTTCACAATTTTTTTCTTACAAAGGATTCATTTTATAGATTGCTCCCCTTCAATTTTTATTTTTGTCACTCTTTCATTATCCTGCTATATAAACAGTGCTATATCATGATACAACTACCTGTTGGATATATACACTGTTAATCTGAGTTGAGTGCACATCCTTTTTGAATTCTTTGAAATTCTTAAAGAATCTTTTAAATCATAGAAGTTTCTCCATATGAGATATTATAACTTTAGATCAATTTTATTGATTTGATATTTTTCTGAGTGTAGAATTAATTTGAAACAGCATTATTTATTTTAAATATTTGATAAGAACTACTTTAGTAAAAAGGTCACAAATTATCCAGATTATATTTAATGACTTTAATTTCAGTTTTAAATTTTATTAATTGACTTATTAAAAATTGTCTTTAATGGTTATTAAACTTGTTATTACTTACTATCATATTTATAGAACTTAGATTATAATTAATTGCAAAATAAATAAATAAGATGAAGTAATATGCAATTAGGATTTAATAGTTATCTTGCTTTAGAAATTATAATGATCAGGATGAGAATTGATTAATTGATTGATTGATTTTAATGGCTAGCCAACCCATCTAGGATTATTCTATTTTTAGAGGTTAGGGAATCACATTCGTCATATGTTCATATTTACATTTTTTAATTTTTTAATTTTTTTTTTTTTTTTGCACATGATCCTATCGAATATGAATAATCCTTAAACAGATCTATTTAACCCATAGATAGAACACTAATAGATAGGTACTACCACTCTGGGTCAGAGTAGTCCTCGAAGTAATGGCAATGAAGGGGTGTTCCACACTCCTCAGACCGCCAGAAATGAAGCCTCAACATCAGATGCAGTTTAGTGTCATACCCTGTATAACCCCTTTTGTGTTTTGGGGGTCTTATCCCTCTGCAGGGGATTTAGTCAGGTTATTCTAAGCCCCAATGACAGAACTTTCAGGATGAGAGTCAATGCAGACCAATCGCTATTGTTAGTAAGTTGCAAGTTGTATTAGAAATTGCTTTATTCTCTAAGATCATTTTAATACAATTATACTAACAAATATCTGACTTCATTCTGCTATATTTGCTATGTTCTCTAAGATAAAATAAGAATTCTTTCAAGCTGTAGCCATGTCAGTGCTACTGTATGGCTGCACCATTTGGATTTTAACAAGACGCTAAGAGAAAAGGCTAGATGGGAACTACACAACGATGCTGTGTGCTCTCTTGAACAAATCTTGGAAGCAGCACCCCCACTAAACAACAGCTGTGTGGCCATTTGCCTCCCTCTGGTAAACCTTCCAAAAAAAGGCAAGCAAGACATGTTGGACTGCTGGAAAAGTGAAAAAGGGAAAAAATTCATGTGAGGTTCTCCCATGGACACCTACCCACCAATGTAGACTGACCAGCAAAAATTTATATGGATCAGCTCTGTGGGTATACTGGATGCTGAGCAGAGGACTTGCCAAGAGTGATGACTGATACAGATGGGTAGTGAGAAAGAGCCATGGGAATCTGTACTGTCAGCACAACATGATGATGATGATGATGATAGTAACATAATATAGATATCAACTCTCTATATAAAATATTGAATTAAAAGCCATTTTAATTACTGCAGAATGTGTAGAACTGTGTGTCTTTACAGACAGAAAAAATAGTTTGGATCAAACAGATATTGGTTTATATATCAAAGGTTTCATCATTAACCTAGCGGCAATATGATAGAATCTTTGACCTTTTAGTTTGCAGTGCTAAGCTCAAACCACTAAGCTACTCTTGCAAGTATTTGAGTAGATGGTCTTATTATGAGGCTAGCACTGATTTTACAAATGCTAAGTGTATATTTCTCAATTCACTACACAGTAGTCATTTTTTAATTATCTCATGTTCCTTATCTTCTTTAGCCTTGAATTTCACCCTGTCGGCGGTGCTTAGCTCAATGTCATACCCAAAACAGCTGATGGGGGAATTCCTCATCAGGTGTCTTGGGTAGGACATTAAACTGCATCTGATAATGAGGTTCCAATTCTGAAGATGTGGAATGTGGAGTACACCTTCATTGCCATTACTTCCAGGTCCACTCTGACCCGGAGTGGTAGTACTTGTTAGTGTCTCATCTATGGGTCAAATAGAATTGTTTAAAAATCATTTGAATTTAATATTAAAAAAACTTAAACAACTATACAAAAAAATGTAAATATCAGTGTACAATTAAAACGATTCCCTTATGTCTGGACATAAAATAACCCTTGATGGTTGACATGCCATTCAAATCAATCAATCAACACTCATCCCAATCCTTATCATTTCTCAGGTGCTTCTAATTTGTAAAATATTTACAGTACTCAATACACAAAATTCTGAGCAATATCACAATATATTACAGTTTTAAGAAAAATATATATAAGAAATAAAATGTAAAGCTGGATAAAAACTCACAACTGAGGGTTTAAAACAGTTATGATTGTCAGGTGTTATAATTATCAATGTATATCAAATTTTCCTAACATTGTATTTTTGTGTCAACTTAATTCAGGATTGAGCAGAAATAATAGAGAAGTCAATCACATCTTAATAATAAATAAATATTTATTATTAAAAAATAATAGTGACTTACAAAATTTAAAAAATCATAATTAGGTTTCTGACCATCATCATCATCATCATCATCATCATCATCATCAACCCAAATATGAAAATAATAAAAAAGAGTTTTTACAAAAAGCAACAGAAAAGCGACATTGATTGAAAATGCTGACCATCTGATTAATTTTAATAGCATTTTAAGCCATCAAGCAAACTCACCATCTGCTTCAGTTCACTTAATTCATTTCTTTCTAGAGTAACAGATCTTCTTACATAACTTACCAGGAAATTCAATGAAGTAATTAACAGTAATTATACAATGAAGTCATCATCATCATCATCAACTCACACTGACAGCATCTATTCCTATGACTCTTTCTCTCCATCCATCCCATCACTGTCCATTTTGTTAGCACTGACATGGCTACAGCTTGGAAGAATTCCTGCTTTATTTCATCAGAGAGATCAGATTTCCATATATAATATTAACTCATCTATTACTGTTACATTATCTTGTATATATAAAAATATATATTGGCATATTGATATCATACTGTTATTTATGTTTAAATAAAATCATGTGATGTAAGTCATTTTTCTGATAGTAAAATGTTAGTAACAATTGTTTCTATGGATATTTCCATCTGGCACAAAGTTACAATTGTGGGGCACCAAAAGAGGATTGAACTCTCTCTCTCTCTCTCTCTCTCTCTCTCTCTCTCTCTCTCTCTCTCTCTCTCTCTCAATGTTTGCTTGGGATCAATTTTCATATTTTATGTCAAATACTAGGATGACTTCCATTGTCAAACACTTATTCAGATATGGTACTGGGAACAGAAAAATGATATTGTTTGAAATTTAACCCATTTTTAACCACTTTCAACTCAGATACTTTTACACATTTTGCCTCTTTTTAAATTTTAGCAAACAAATATAATTTTTCCATTATTGTAATGTTACATATGTATATATAAACCTTCCATATAGGCAGAATGTAATGCAAGGTCAATTTCTTAAGCAGAGTTTGACAGCTTTGAATTTAGACTTCTACTTCTCCTAGACTGGTTGCTTAACCAAGGTTAAAGAACCCAATCGGCCTTACTATTTACCCATATCTGGAGAGAGAATAGCTGGATGCATATCTTTCTCAAGCATATTAGCGCTATGTGAAATGCAAACAGTCTCGTCTAGGATTTGAACTTGGGTTGTTGAGACCATTTCTTACTATGATAATCATTACTCCATGGGCACCTGTAATCTCATATAGGGGAGAAACTGGTAGTTACCGAGTACCATTGACTATTTCCAAACTATTCAAACTTAGATCTGCATATGTTTTGATATTTATTTTGAGCAGTATTCATGTATACATATAGTGAACCATATAAGTTATATATATATACATATATATATATATTATGGAAAAGGTGACTTACCGGTAAATATGGTCACAATGGTTAGTTGATGCAAAATTCAGAAAGGTAAGGCAGCGATATAACAAAAAAGTGCTCAAAGTAGAGCAAATTTATTGTAATACAAGTACAAGTGATAACCTACTCAAATTTCACCATAAGGATCTTCAGGGTTAAATCCACTGGATTAATCAAGATAACGAACCATTTATCGCGAAAGACACACATGTGTAATCAACTGCAATTAATCAATATCTTGATTAATCCAGTGGATTTAACCCTGAAGATCCTTATGGTGAAACTCGAGTAGGTTATCACTTGTACCTGTATTACAATATATATATATATATATATATATATATATATATCAGATCTTTGCCCTGAAGTGCTACTATGTGAAACTGTTAGTAGGTATATCTGAGACTCATTAATTAACTTTATATATATATATATATATATATATATATATATATATATATATATATATATAAAGCAAGCTTGGAGGATTAGCATTAACTGATGTGCATGGACCTGTCAAAACTACTTCTATAATGAGTTTGTCATTAGAATTCATTCCTATGTGGTCCCGAAAAACAACTATAAGAGCCAATTCAAGCACACAAAGAAAGTCACCCACAGAAACTCCCAGACCAATGTAAACGAAGGCAGCAGATTGAGAATCATGAAGAACTATCACCCATGAGGGCACTGAGCTCTTTGAAAAGCAGAGAACAGCTGGTTTTGATGCCAGGAGGAGGGCAAGCAATCAAGGGGCTGAAGTACCTCAAACCCCAGCATCAATTCCATGCCCACACTGTCTTCGACCTTTCCATGCAAAGATTGGTAAGAATGAAAATATTCAAGAGTAAAAATATAAATCTTTCTCTTTATAGAATGTTTAAAAGTCTATTCACCTTTATAAATCAAGGATTCTTCATATATATTAGTCTGTTATGTATTGTATTTCTTTATTTATCCAGCCACTGTACCATATACAGGATGTGACACAACATCAATCTTAAATTGGAGTATAGCTGGTTTGAATTCAGTGTTTTCTTTCTCCTAGACCAGTTGTGTTATCAAAGGTAAAGAATCCAGTCTGCCTTACTATTTACTCATGATTGAAGGAAGAATAGGTGGATTCTTATTTTTCCTAAAAGCATTCAAGCAAAATGAAATGCAAACAGCCATGTCCAAGATATGAACATGGGTTGCTGAGTCAATTCATTATGATGATAACCATTACACCTGTTGAATAGTCTTATTATTATTATTATTATTTCACTATATTCGAGTTTTTCACACCTGCTGTAGCCGATGGTTCACTGGAAGTTGAGTGACAGCAAGTCTCCTCAGGTCTCTTCTGAGTATTCTAGCCAATCTCAACAATACTGTAGTCTGGATGGTCTTGATTCTTCCTCTGATTTCCAATTCATCCAGACTCTTTTCCAGATCCCTGGGGATTATTCCAAAGGCACCAATTGCAATTGGTACGATCTTCACTCTCATGTTCTACAGTTTTCTCTGTTCTCTGACAAGGTCCAAGTATTTGTTTATCTTTTCGCTTTCTTTCATTTTCACTTTGTGATCGGCCGGGCAAAATTCACGAGAAGACAAGTCTTCCTCTTTTTGTCAATCAAAACTAGGTCTGGTCTCCTGGCCGGGATTAGGGGATCCATCTGTACCTGAAAGTCCCAGAGAATTTTATTATTATTATTATTATTATTATTATTATTATTATTATTATGTCTCTGCTATTCTGGTTGGGTTGAGGACATCTTCTGGGCCCTCTCTTCATTTGGGTTGTCTCAGTTGTATATTGAGTCATATCTCTCCACATCCATTTTTTGCTCATCTTAGATTGTGTTGATGTACATTTCATTTAAGGATTAAAGCCTGTCAATAAAATCCCTGGTGATTTTCCATGGGTTCCTACAGTTAAAATAATTTCAAATTCTACACTACATTACAAAATGGATAGGCTAACCCATTTATTATGTAACATACCATGCACACCTCCAATGTTATGTTGTCATTCAATAATTTTCTTTCTTTCTTTCTTTCTTTAGATATTGTGGTAATTTCACCTGACATCTCCAGTCTGGATGGATTTTACATTTGTGTTCTTTATCAGGCCTGACAACAAAGATGTTGTTCCAGGTGTTTCTTCTACTACCTGTGCTACACACCTGTCTAGGTGTGGACCTCATCTACTCTGTGGAAGAAAGTAAGAGTCCTGGAACTTACATTGGGGATATTGCTGCCGACTCACACCTGTTGGACAATATCCCACCAAAAGATCACAGCCTCATACGCTTCATTCAACTTCAACTGAGGCAGACTGGCAACTTACAACTGTTCCAGGTCTCTGAGAATACAGGAAAACTATACACCGCCCATGTTCTGGACACTGAGACTATGTGTAAACGTCATAAAGAGTGTTACGAGATGGTGGATGTTGCTGTCCAACAGAAAGCGTCATTCATGAAGATTCTTGAAATCAAAGTGGTGCTGAAGGATATCAATGATCATCAGCCGGAATTTCCAGACAAAGAAATCCACATCCAGTTCTCAGAGAATGATAAAAAAGGGACCAAGATTCTGATTCCGAATGCCATCGACCGAGATGCAGGGCTACTTAATTCACAGATCACCTATGAACTGAAGAAGAACAGCAATGATCCATTCACACTGTCTGTTACAAAGAGTGTTGATGGAACGTCCAAACTTTGCATAAATTTAGAAGAAATGCTTGATCGAGAGGTGAAAGATTTTTATACGGTCCAGGTGATTGCCAAAGATGGAGGGAAGCCACCAAAACAAAGTGTGCTTGATGTTCATATCTCAGTCACAGATGTCAATGATAATTTCCCAATATTTTCACAAAAAGTTTATAATATATCCGTAAAAAATGAGCCAAGCGAAACATTACCGATCATTATGCTTTCTGCCACAGATGCGGATTCTGGTATGAATGGAAGGATTTCCTACCAATACAGCCCGCAGACATCTAATCTGGCTCGTTTCCACTTTAAACTGAATAAAATAACCGGGGAGATTTTCCTGATTAAAAAGTTCACATTTGGGCAAGAACTGTTATATGAGTTATATATTGAAGCAACAGATGGTGGAACACCACCCTTGAGTTCCATGGCAATGGTTCTGGTCAATGTGATAAACCAGCAGAACAATGCCCCGACCATTGATGTGAACTTCGTTTCAGCTTCTAACGGAAACTCTGTGACCATTCCTGAAGACATAAAAGTTGGCAGCTTCATAGCGTACATGAAGGTCACGGATGACGATTTGGGTGATAATGGAGAAGTCACCTGTGACCTGCACCATGATAAGTTTCAGCTTCAGAAACTTCGAACAAAAAAGTACAAAATCATCATCAAGAACCCACTAGATCGAGAGCTGCAAGATTATCACGAGATCATAATTGTCTGCCAGGACAAAGGCTCCCCACCCCTCCGCAGTGAAAGAAAGTTTTCCATTCAGGTGATGGACGTTAACGATGTGGTACCTGTATCCCCAAAGAAGACATTCAAATTCTGGATTTATGAAAATCGCAAATCCAAGTTTCCCGTCGGCTACATCAATGCCACAGATCACGATCTTGGGCCTGGAGGCAAACTCACCTATACTTTGCTTTCTGATAAAAAACATTTTCTACCTTTTGAAATCAATGACGATGGGTTGATTACAACCCTTATGTCATTGGACCATGAATTTCAGGATGTTTACAAGTTTCAAGTTTTAGTAAGAGACAATGGGATGCCATCGTTAAATAACACGGTGGATGTGATAGTAAAAGTCATTGATGAAAATGACAACTCTCCTTATTTTACATTCCCCAGTATCAACCCATACACTTTGGATTTCATCTATTACCCACACCACACAAGAAACATTACAGTTCTGAAAGCATCAGATAAAGACAGCCGGGAGAATGCATTTCTCAAATACGAGATCACTTCAGGAAATGACAAACAGTTATTCACCATAAATCCCTATTCTGGTCTGCTGTCTTTCACTCGTCTTGTTACACCTCATGACGCTGGTACATATGAATTAGAATTTGTTGTCAAAGACAGTGGGACGCCGGTTCGGTCAGCAACAACACTGTTGAACTTGATCCTAACAGTGAGCAACAAAACCGAGGTGGTCAATGTTGAAAATAATCAATCCAATAATAGCATCCACATGTACTTACTGATAGTGATAGTGTCAGTGGCTGTGTCTGTATCTGTGATCATCACGGCATGTATAACTATTTGTTATATTAGGTGCATGAACCGGAGAAACTCTTCACAGAGGGGCGTGGTGACTTCCTCAAATAAATTTGAACAGGTGCACTTGATGTATCCGTCCTATCTGGCCACCTCATGTAGTGACGTCCCTCAGACAGCAGAACCAGACAAGGCGAGGAACATTCATTTGTCACGCTTAAGAAGGGAGTCACATCCTGGATACGAGTTGGATAACAGACGCAAACGCTCGGATTCTGGAATAGATTTACAGCTAGCACAGGAGGCTGTGTACCAGGTTAGTGCCACTTTCTGTGGATTTTTCTTTTTCTTTCATTACATCTTTTACAGGGTTTTGTAATTGCTATATATACATCCAACATCTCTAGACTGTCAGAATGTTTAACTTAACTCTTACTCTCTAACAATGCTATTTTTACAAATTTTCAATGCATTTCTATAGTAAAATCATTAGTAATGCATTTACAGTATACATATAATTGCCCTATTCTATCAAAAATGCTTGGACCATAATCAAAATGTGACTTGAAGCAGTATTCATGGTACATGGACTCACTGTTTAATGGCATATCAACCTCCATGAATTATTTAATGCCAAAACTAAATGTGACTTGGAGCAATATTCATGGAATTCTTGTAGAAGAACAGTAGTGGTACTATTGAACCCATAGCTGGAAGAATGAGGGGATTGATACTTTTAGACCAAAATTGAACATAATACCATGATGTTCAGTATGTTAACCATTCTGTCTCAGGGACCCCCTCCACTTATGTTGAACTCAATGAAACTGACCCCTAATAATAACTATTTCCTAAATTATATATTATACATTAGATTTAAGTTACAAATCTAGAATGAATTGAAAATACTTAATATCTATAATTTTTTTATGTTTAATAATTAACCTTTATAATTTTAGTTAGAGCAGGCACTACCAACCTTACCTAATCAGATGACATCTCTCTCACACTCTCATACACACACTAGTTGTTGATATTACAGGTATTGTTGGTTAAATAAACTGAAACTTTTATTCTCTTTAAAGATTGCATATATAGTAACACAGCAAATTGTCTGGAGGAAATTTGGTATGTAATCTATGTGCCAATATGATCTACAAAAGTCAAATTTCATTTTAGTATGCAATATAAATATATTATTTGTTTATCATGACTTGAATAAAACATTATATTTTAATACATTTATTTTAAAAAATTAAAATTATACAAATTTGAAAATAATTTATTAAATTTGTAGGCAAATTAAATATACATCAACCAAAAAAAAAATTATATCATTTATTATTAAAAGAAATTAAAATGAAGCAAATCAAAAAGAAATTTACAAATTTTATCAGTAAATAGAACAAACATCAGTATAATGGAAAAGTTATCACAAGTAGATCACATACCAAAGTAGTAACAACAAAATTTTGAATGTTTCAAATGAAATTAAGAATATGATTTTGTAATTCATTTTCACTTCAATTTACTTAAAGGCCACTGTTAAGTCATATACTATTTATATTATAATTAATTACAAATAAAAAAAATGAATAAGGGGAAGTATTCTATAATCAGTATTTAGTAATTATATCCTTGAGAAAATTTATTGAGCATGAATAATGACCCAACACCATTAAGTTACAAATTACATTGGAAATTACTTTATTCTCTAAGAGATTTTTAATACTATTGCATGAAGTTTCCTTTTGATATGCTATCTTGACTGTTTTGGATAAATCAAAAGTTTTACAGATGAGGTCATGAAGGTGATGAACCACACAACAATATAGATGCAAGTATATTTACAAATATCACATATGTTTTACAAAAACATATGTGATATTTGTCAAAAGAAAATATTAATTGTAAATATTTGTTTTACTAGTGTAGGATAATGATAGTTGATTTGTATATCATTTTCTTATACAGAATAAATGTGAGAACAATTTGCAATGAAGTAATAACAAAGATATTTTATTGCCTGAGCAAACTTAACAGAATAGAATATAAAACTGACATGAGATACAAAGAGCTTATACAGAGTTGTACGAGTAAAATGTCCTAATATGAAAAGTGTATTTAGTAGAGAAAGTGTTGAGGTCTTTGATGTGTAACTAGTAAAAAAAATAAAGTGTAAAGACTTACGTGTTAAGCATGTTATCATGTTGATGCAACATGAGGTTGCCATCTATGGATAGGAAACATAACTAGTGCATTGTTACCTCTGTCAAGGCTAGAGGGTAAAAGAGGTTTTTGATTTTTCCACTTCCTATTTTATAATGCTGCTGGCTATGCCATTTAGTGGTTACTGGCAGATACGGGAGATGATTACCTTTCATGTCCCCTATTAGTTTAGAGATGTAATCGCAACACGAGAATGGACAAGCCAATTTTTTTAATATCATTTTTGAAAAATTCTGTTATTAGAACTAACATGACATATTATTTTCGTCCAGTGTTTTTAAAATTTTTTTATTATCAAAAACATCATATCTGCACTTACTACTACTGAAACCAACACATATATACTTTAAGCCCCAAAGCCCAATATTTTGAGCTGATTTATATTTTATTGTATACTGTCAGCCAAATATTTTGAGCTCAAAAGGATTACACTAGATACTCATCATCATCATCATCATCATCAAGGTGTGCCTACAGCACAGGATTCTTTCTATGTTGGCCATTGCTCTTGGTAAGTCCTCTAGACAGCATCTAGTGTCTGCATAGAGCTGATGAATGTAAAATTTTGCTGGTCTGCCAACACTAGTGAGCCCATAGGAGAACATAGCTTATCAGTTCATCCTTACTTCTCCAGTTGTGTCCAGTATGTCTTGCTCATTTTACATGGATGGTTGGTGATATTGGAGGTAAGTGGTCGTTTAGCTGCTGTTTTATGGGCATTGCTGCCAGGATTTGTTCAAAACAGTACACATCATACTCGTATAATTTCCATCTAGCTTTTTCTCCTAGGATTTTGTTAAAGTCTAAGTGGTGCAATCATACAGTAGTATGGTCTTGGCTACAGCTTGGAAGAATTCCCATCAGCGAGATCAGATTCTAATATAGTAACTATTCATATCTTTTCTTTCAATGGAATAATGTGGCAGTTTCAAACCAAGATATCCATGCTCTGAAACAAAATTTGAATATTTTTTATGTTTGATCTTTTGGACCAAGTATCCAATAGGCACGCCAGCTGAGAGCTGTTTTGAAAAGAACACCTTTTGCTTTTCACCGTACACTTCCGGTTGTGGTATGAGAGGCGCATGGAAAATAAACTTTATATGTGTTACCATTGCCGACCAATATCCTTTTATTTGAATAAACATAAAAAATATTTTGCAAATAAAAACTATTTTCATTGAAATAGACATATCTGCATTTCTCTTCTGATTAAATAAAAACTATTTGAATATAAAAACGTGTCTTTCGTTTAAAGTTTTATAATTAAAAAATATTTCCTATTTCAACAACATTAAATAACTAATTTTTTTATTAAAATTAGAAACTATTTTAGTATAAAATCATGCGTTTGGGTTGTAAATATACATGAACAAACTTTTAAAAAATCTTACAGAGAAATTCTAATGCAAAAAACATTGTCAGTCATTTGTAAACAAACAACCGGGAGTTTACGGTGAAAAGTAAAAGGCGTTCTTTTCAAAACAACTCCCAGCTGGGGTGCCTATTAAATACTTGGTCCGAATTTTTTTTTTGTAAGTTTGGTATGGGGTATCTGAGGGAGAAGTATCTAAGAGTTCCAAAGGTTAAGCCTTGCTATATGATAATCTTATCTAAACCCTTAAAGAAAAGTAATGTAAAGTTTTGAATCTTCATTGATATGAATTGAGGCACATGGTTGTAGGGAATAGACTTGGTTCAAATCCTGGACAAGGCTGTTTGCATTTTACATAGTGCAAATACTCTTGGGAAAGGTATACATCAAACTATTCTCCCTCCAGCTATGAGTGAATAGTTTAGCAGCCTAGACTCTTTTACTTTGGTATGGCAATTGGTCTAAGTGAAGGAAAACTCTGAATTCAATCCTGTTAAACTTTGCTTAAAAAATTGAACTTGTGTCATATGGAGGGGTTGGTAAATATATATAAATTGTATTTATGCAAAGAGAATAATTTATTGATACTGAAATATATACTAGATGATTACTAAGGAGCTAATGGATTAAGAATTCACTAAAAAGAAAGTAGAATAAATGCAAACATGCAGAGTATAAAATGGACTGTAGGCAAACACCACAAACTGTTAGAAGGATTTAAGTTATATCTTATAAGATCCAAAAAAGCCAAACTCATTTTTGGAAATGAATCTGTTTTGAAAGCCACTGAACAAGCATTAACACATTCCTGTGGCAAAACTGATTCCAACTGAATCTGCTGAGAGACATTCATTTAAAACAGCATTTGCTAAGTCTACATTCATTAAAAGATTCATTTTTACTCAATTGAATTTCTGGTTGTAAATCATTGTCAAAATGGCTCTGGCTTCCTATGTGATTCACTGAATCTACTGCATGCACTCATCAGGAGGCGAGCTAGTCACTACAGCAACGAGCCATATTGATTTTGTTTACTGTAGCTTGTAAACCATCTACTCACAACTACACTCACACACATAGGCATACCCCCCCACACACACTTCCCAAAAATAAATTACTTTAAATTATTTTGTATTGAATCTTGAATTTAATTAGTATATATCTTTTATCTATTACTTAATTCTTCTACATTAGCCACATTTACTTATATTCAGTAAGGAAATTTAAAATTTAAAATTATTAAATAGAACTTGACAATGTTTTGACAAATGAAAAAAAAAACGTTTCTATTTGAACAATTTCTATTGAAAATTAATACTATGCCTGTCCCATAATAGTTATCACATTTGCATATAAATTACATGTATTAAAAGGAACAAATATTATGGGACAGAGGTAGCAGAGGGTAGTATAATGTTTAGATATCAACTTTATCAATGAGATGTGCCGAAAACTGTGCTTGTGAATACTACCACTGTCCCATAAATTATCAAATGTTTAGGATTCACAAATAGCCAAAAGATCCTAGCTCAGATTTTACTGAAAACCAACTGATCAAGTTTTAAGATTTACTGGAAATAAACTGATCCAGGTTTATGCTTTACAGATAACCAACTGATCCAGTTTTAAGATTTACAGATAAACAATAAATTCTGGCAAAGGTTCTACAGAAAACCAACTAATCCAAGTTTAGGATTTACAGAGAACCAAACTAATCCAGGTTTAGGATTTACAGAAAACCAAACTAATCCAGGTTTAGGATTTACAGAGAACCAAACTAATCCAGGTTTAGGATTTACAGAAAACCAAACTAATCCAGGTTTAGGATTTACAGAAAACCAAACTAATCCAGGTTTAGGATTTACAGAAAACCAAACTAATCCAGGTTTAGGATTTACAGAAAACCAAACTAATCCAGGTTTAGGATTTACAGAAAACCAAACTGATTCAGGTATGGGATTTACAAATAACCAACTGATCCAACTTTAGACTTTACAGATAAACAGTAGATACTGGATTAGGCTTCATGGAAAAAACAACAACAACTCAATCCTGTCTTTGGTATCACACAAATCCAGCTGATCCAAGTTTAAGATTTACAAGTAAAGCAACTGATCCTGGTAGCAATGATGTGTTGACCTTTATGTTGCATTGGGATATCATTTTATTGGCTTGTGTTAAAATTGACTATTATGTTAACAGCTTTATTGCTGCTATAGCCTGGAAAGATAGTTATGGTAGAGTGGTTTAGCTAAATGCTCACTCATTTTCTTCTTCAGATTGCAGGAAAAAGTGAATCCATGCCGTTCACAAGAATATTAGTGCTATGTGGATATAAATAGTCTCAATTGAAAGTCAACTCTGTTTTGAATGACATTATCAATCAAACAACAATTAATACACAGGGTGTGATGAGTAAATTGTCATGTAAATCAGTGGTTCTCAATTGGGGGTCATAT
This sequence comes from Doryteuthis pealeii, assembly GCA_023376005.1. NCBI lineage: Eukaryota > Metazoa > Mollusca > Cephalopoda > Myopsida > Loliginidae > Doryteuthis > Doryteuthis pealeii. The sequence goes on along the minus strand of CM042151.1, from coordinate 16,445,580 downwards.
GCCCCCCTAGGGGAACATATAACATTTTTTGCGTCCACACAAACAAAAAATATTCAATCATGAAAATACAATAGGATTTTTAAACAATGAATAGCTATGGGGGTCCACCATAATAAAATAGGAATCAAAGGGGTCCAGAGGTAAATAAAGGTTGAGAACCACTGGTCTAAGTTATGCAAAAAGGAAAATAACACTGACATCTCACTTTATCAGATATATTTACCAAAATTACATCTTGAAATACTATAGATTAAAGAAATTGCCATTGGCTTCAACCACGGCCTCCAGATGACTTTGAAATCTCCTACAACCTTTCCAACTATTTCCTTGTTTTAATTGGTAAATGCTTCTGTTATCCTTCCCTTCAGTTCATCATTGGTGTTGCACAGAGTTCTTTTGGTCTCTCATTCAACTACTCCACACATAATAATCAAGGGGATTGCAATCTGAAAAGTTTAGCAGCCAGATGTTAAGGGTGATGTAGTCACAGAAATTTTCGGCAGCCAAGACTGGATTCCCCTGCTTGTGTGGCATGGCATTGCCAGACGTAAGATCTTCCAGCAGCGACCTTCTCAATCCAGAGCAGCACTACCTCCTCTAGTAACATGTGGAAAGATGAATGGAGGCATGTCACCATTGCTAGTAACCACCCCAAATTCCATGATGTGGATTGTGTGTTTGCTTTTGATCACTATCTTGTGAGGACAGAGCAAACCAATGGTTATTCTGTGAGGTTACTATCTGATCCCAGCAGAAATTTTTCTCATCTGAGAAAAAGAAAACCTTGTTCAGTTTGAATAGATGCTTGAGTTTGTTTGAGCTTTGCATTACATTTTTTCCTCTTGTCCTTCATTGCCTGTGATTTGCCCTTTCTCATCTTGTATGAGAAATACTGAATGTCTTCATACACTACCCTGCCTGATAAGAAACTCAAACACTCACATGTCCCTGGCTATGGACCAAATTTACTTGCTGGGATTTTTGTCAATCATGGCCTGGATCAGCAAATCCAAGAGTTGTTTTCTTATCAGGACAATCAGTGAATCATCTAAGCTGCTATACTTTCATAATGTTATTTACACCCTTTACACATGGCAGTTGCAAAAGATGTGTAGTTCCATTGCCATTCTCCTTCAGAGGTGCCTCAGGCACTGAGCAATAAACCTAGATCTTAGCACTAGGGGTAAGTCCTGCCTATGGGAAGGCTTCCTGAAATTGAGATTTAATAAAGAGGAGGCAACTCAGTAATTCTAGTAATCTAATGTATCCAATCAGTAATCCTCGTAATCTAATGTATCCAATCAGTAATCCTATTAATCCACTAGAGTACTTTCAAAATTCCTTCCAGTTGAGCAACAAAAACATACCTTACATATATATGTATATATCTACCAACCTTTCCGCATGTGTAGGATGTTACAATTTCTTAAGCAGAGTTTAACTAGTTTGAATTCAGGGTTTTCCTTCTATACTTGTCATACCAAGGTTAAAGAGCCCAGTCTATCCTACTATTTACCCATAGCTAGAAGGAGAATAGTTGAATACATACTTTTCCCAAGGGTACTAGTACTATGTGAAATGCAACCAACCTTGTCCAGGATTTGAATTTGGGCTGCCATGTTCATTTCCTACAATGATAAGCATTACACCCTGTGCCTCTCTCTATATATGTATATCATGGAAATGTTGTTTTGTTTTTAGACATTATCAAATTTTTCTGATATTAAATTTTTTGGAAAGACATTCTTTAAATTATGACATTAAATAGTTTTAGTTTCACAGTGGTAAAACTTCTGGTGTCATCATACTGCAAACCGATTTTTTTTTTCAATTTAGTTATTATTCATAGATTTAAGTAACTTTAAAAAAATATTATCTATAATTGTGTGGAGAGTCATTACAATTTCAGTAGTTAAACTGATTCTTTGTGTCATATTGTTAGTACATTTATTCTATGGTCATCTTCAGGTATAGGAAGAATCTTGCTACTCGTTTAGGTCATGACAACAAAAAAAGAAAAAAGAAAAAGATTTGAAAACATCCCTGTTTATGAATTATTGAATAACATATATTACAAGAGGTATTATTATGAGGTAATATTTTTTTTAATGACTGAGATGGTAATTTTAGGTTTAGTATCATGACCTATTTTAAATGTCATTATGTTATAAATATATTTTCCATAGTTCAAAATATCCCATGAAAGTTGATATATGATTAAATGAAGAAACCAAACCAGAGCTAAAGAGATAATGTTTAAATCTTGCAAAGATGATCTTTTATAATTCTGAGTAAGATGAAACTTTGTAATAAGCTAATATTTCAAGAATAATCTCCGAAAAAGCTTGAACTATTCACTATTAAAGGATGTACAAAACTCCACAATGAGGAAAGAAAGAGGAGAAGAAGGGGAGGAGGAGCTCTCAAAGCAGTTTTGACAAATGAGAAGAGAGCCCATTTGATTTGAATTCAGAGTTCTCCTTCTCCTAGACTGGTTGCCATACCAAGGTTAAAGAGCCCAGTCTACCCTACTATTTACCCATAGCTGGAAGGAGAATAATTGGATTCATACCTTTGCAAAGAGTATTAGCACTATATGAAATGCAAACAGCTGCATTCGGTATTTGAACTCGTCTCACTGTGTCTATTTTCTATGATGGTAACCATTACACCACACACCTCCAAATGATGAGATACCAAAAAAAAAAAAAACCCAAAAAACCCACATATACAATGTATAAATGTACATTTTTACTCAAAATAAGTAAAAGATTAACTTGTTTTTTTAGAACACTCTTGAAAGAAGCCTTATTGGTAGACAACTTCTATAAAAAAAGTGTTCTAATTGTATATATTTATATTCTTACTATTAGTATATCAAATTCACAGCACTAGAGTTGGGGTTTATTCAAAATCTAAGAGCCAGTTTGAAGATTTGAATGCTCGCCAATTCTGATATAGAGATAGTTTCTTAAGCACTAACACTCTTATCTGATCTACTATGTCATCCACTCTGATATATGTAAAATATTTGATAGGGATTTCTCTACTTTCCTTTTTTCTCTCTTTACCTTTCTTTCTCACTTTTTTTTTTTACCTCCTCTCCCACCCCCCTTATTTCATCTTCTTTCTTTTCTATCCTTTACATATGTATTGTTTTGAGTGTTATACTTTACAATTAATTTCAATTAGTGTTTATTTCTATTAAAAAACTTTATTGTAACTTTTCATCATTATCAGGTTTGGTTTGCTTTCTTTGGTTAATGACATATCAACCTTCATGGGTTATTTAATGACAAAATCATCCTTCTAAAATAACAGTAGTGGTACTATTCAATTTATAACTGGGGGGGGTCATCATTTCTAATTCTTCTCCTGTCTATAAAGGCAAATGATATAGAGCTTTGGAAAGATGAATCTAACTATTCTCCCTCCAGCTATAGTTAAATAGTAGTGCAGACAGAGCTCTAACCTCAGTATAGCAACTGGTCTAGGAGGAAAAAAACCTGAATTCAAATCTCCAAGAATAGACCTTGTGTCACATCCTGCTTGTGCAGGGAGGTTGGTATATATATATATATATATATATATATATATAAAGGTTTTAACTTTAAAAATTTTTATCTCCCACCCCATTTCACTTGTTTTATTCATCTCTTTTTTCTTTTTACTCCATGTTTTTAATTCCTTTTTTCTTCAATTTTTCATTTTTACTATCTATTTTTCTTTCTATTTTCTTTTATTTTCCTCATTTTGCTTCATGCCAACTCTGTTTTCTTTTTCCTTCTTTTTTCATTCTCTATTTTTAATCTTTTTTATTCTAATTTACTTCTTCTTACTTATTCCTTCTATTTTTCTATTTTTGTTTTTCTAATTTTCTCTCTTTTTCTTCTTCTTATTTCTTCCCTGTCATTTCAATTGACTTCTTGTTATCTATCCTTTCAATTTCTTTCCTTCTTTTCACTTTTTTTATTCTCTTTATTCCTTCTGCCTTCCATTTCTTCCAATCTTTATGACCCATAAAACCCATTATATCTTTCTATGTCAACCAATTTATGATAAGATTAAAAAATTTATCAATTTTTATAATTCATCCCACTTGCCCTAATTTTTTGCATACCATCACCTAAACTTATTTTTATATATGTTATCCCAAAATAGTTATCAGGCTACCCCTACCTACACCCACAATCAGCTACATTTACATTTCTAAAGTTACATAATTCAGTTTCAAATGATAATTCCATGCCAACATTTTTATAAACCCAAATTAAACCCTCCACCCCAAATTAAAAACAAAAAAATAAGATGAGAAAGTTTAGTTGATGGCCACTGTCCAGCCTTTAAGTTAAAGTATATTTGAATAGATATATATCTGGTCTTAAGTTTGAATTTTTGAGATGAGGCTTGATATTATTGAGATTGTTGATTATTGAGATTTGATATATTGAGATTTGGACACATGGCATGATGGATATAAGAGTTAATACAGTTCTAACAATCAACTACAGCTTGCAGGTTCAAACCTGACTACAGGTGAAAATAGCATAAAATTCTTAACATAGCTTAACACTTGTACCTAGTCATGCTTAACAGAATAAAAAGAATCTACCCCACTGGATTAAATAAAGGGGCCAGTTTGAAGTTCTGTGAAGACTCCCATTTATGACAAGAAGGCACCTTAGTTCAACAAGAAACACCTGAAATAGGCTGGAGGGCACATTGGCTGAAACATTGTGTATATAACAATAAAGATGAGGACAACAGTCTGAAAATCTCAATGATAGCTTTAAGTTTTAGTTCTAATTTAGTTTTAATTCTTTTATATCATTATTTTAATGGCTGGGTGAGCAGATTGATTGATTGATTTTAATGGCATGTCAACCCATCCGGAGTTATTTTATACCTAGAATTTAGGGAAATTACATTAATTGTCATTTATATTTACATTTTTTGTGTAGTTGTTTCTTAAGAGTTTTTTTGTACACAGATCTATTGAATACAAATAATTATTAAACAGATTTATTTGACCCATAGATAAGACCCTAGCAGTTATTACATCCCTAGGTCAGTGAACTTGAAATAATAGCCATGAAGGATGACTCCACTCCTTAGAACCAGAGCCTGGGAATATTAGGAAAGCAGAGTATTCAACCTTGAATGTTCTGATAAAAAGTAACAATAACATGAAAGAATAAAAGTAAAAAATGAATACTAAACAGTTTCTATCAGTTGGTAAGACTCCCCCCTAAAAAAGAGATGTCCTGAGTATGACACTAAGCTACATCTGGTGATGAAGTTCCAGTTCTAGAGACTTTACTCCCAGCTTCACTTTGACCCAGTGTGGTATTATTTGTTAGGGTCCCATCTATGGGTCAAATAGATCTGTTTAAAGCTTATTTGTATTAGTTAGGAATACCTGAAATCATATAACCATATGCAAAAAAAACTCTTTAAAAAACAAAATGTAGATATAAACATATGCAATTCCCTAACCTCTAGAATAAAATAACCCCAGATGGGTTGACATGCTATTAAAATCAATTAATCAGTCATGTTCACCTTAAATGTTAATATTAATTTCAATATAATTCATTTTATTCTCATTAAGATAGGATTATAATATACCAAGTGTTTTTGGTTAAGAGGTTGTTTCTAAACATTTGATCAACTGTGATTTACTTGGTTATATAGGCCTTCAGGACATACTCAAACACATGTATATATTGGCCTTCATGGCATACATATGCACACACACATATATATATATAGGCCTTCAGGGCATACACACACACATACATGAATATATAAGCCTTCATGACACACAAGCACATACATACATACACACGCACACATATACAGGGGTTGGACAAAATAATGGAAACACCTGAAAATTTCAAACAAATTTATTTTGATATCCCATGAAATTCGGCTTTGTGCAACTCCCTTCTCACATTTTTTTAAAAACTGGGTTCTCGAGATGGTCATTAAGCTCTGCTGTAATTTTGAATTTATTTTTTTCAAAATTATTATACTAAGATTCTAGGTGTTTCAATTATTTTGTCCAACCCCTGTATGTGTATGCCTTCATGGCATACACACACATGCAAACATATACACATATAGACTTTCCTGACATACACACACATATTTATAAGCCTCAGTGATATATATACACACACACACACACACACACACACACACATATATATATATATATATATATATATAAGACCTTCAGGTCATACACACATACAGGCCTTCATGACATACATAGACACATATATATAGGTGTAATTCCATGTCATATCATCCAGGACATGTCACCCACCACCTTCAATTTTTCTGAAATTTTGTCAAAGTGTGGATTTTGATAAAGTTAGACAATCCCCAAAATTGGCTGAGTTATGTCGATTTTTAACTCTCCAAATTTGAGTGAGTGGGGTCGCAAAAAATGGAGAATTTTTGCAACCTATTTCTGTCTGTTAAATGAGTTCTAGTGGTTCCCTACACCTAAAAATTGGTTTATAAAATCATTTTAGCCCAAGGAATCAAAAAAATACTATCAAAAACGTCTTAAAGACAACCAATTTTAAGTTATTGAGGATTTCTGATTTTTTCCTAGCAAGATCATTACCCCAATGTGGTACTGTGTCTATGACAACAATTTTTTTCTATTATTATTTCACATTTATTGAATATTATTTGTACCAAAAAGATAGTTTGATATTTACTCAGAACTGAAACTCCAACATTTTGCAAAAAATTGTTAAAATTTTGCACTTGTACAGGTGTGGACTAACTTAAAGTTAGCCAATCCCCAAAATTTGAGCTTGAAATTCCAAAAATGGGTGGAGTTATGTTGATTCTAAAAATCTACAGTTCTGGAGCTTCCCTACTCCTAAAAATTGGTTTCTAAGAGCATTTTAACCCAAGGAATTCAAAACTGCTGTCAAAAACATCATAAAATTTTAAGTTATTAAGGATTTCTGATTTGCAAAATTTTAACTGATTTTGTAGTTTCAGTTCTGAGCAAATATCAAACTATCTTTTTGGTACAAATAATGTCCAATATATGTGAAATAATGATAGAAAAAAATGTCATAGATGCATCAGGATATTAATTTTGCTAGTAAACAATCAGAAATCATCAATAACTTAAAATTGGTTGACTTTAAGACTTTCTTGGTGGCATTTTTTGATTCCTTGGGCAAAAATGCTTTTATAAACCAATTTTTAGGAGTAGGGAAGCTCTAGAACTTATTTTACAGACATAAATAGGTTACAAAAAGTTGTCATTTTTTACCAACCCCACCAAATTTGAACAGCTAAAATCGACATAACTCTGTCCATTTTTGGAATTGGAAGCTCAAATTTCGGGGGATTGTCTAATGTCCACCCTGGAAAAAAATTTCAAAAAATTGAAGGGGTGGGTGACAATGTTACTTTTTTCTGGATGATTTGATGTGGAATTACCCATAGGCCTTCATTAAATACCCCCTGCAGAAGATGCAGTTAGTATATTCTAATAGCCATCAATAGAGCAATAGTTTAATAAGCCATTTTAATGATTTTTTTTTATAATCAATTTTTGTTGATTGGTTAGTTGGTTGTTTTTTTGTTTTGTTTTATCAACCCTTTTGGGGTTATTTAATGCCAAATCAAATCATTTTTGATATTAGGTTACATTATCAGCTATTGTTTAAGTGTTCACTCATCTAAGTACTGACCAGGCTCATCACTGCTTAACCTTGATGATCTAGAAGGAACTTATGCTTTCCATGAGACTTGACTGTAAGCCAATTTTACTTGAGGGATATTATATTTCACAATTCGTTCAAAGTAATTTCTAAGAGTCAAAATAAATATGATTGAAAAAATGTCTTTCTGTTTTTTATTCAAAAGTCATTTTTTTTAGGAATGTACTTATTTACTGCAGATATCCTATATTTTAAACAATGATTATATCCACTAGGCCATTGTTTTCAGACAGAAAAAAGCCAATAAAAGTGATAGACCAATGGTTTAAATCATTAGTTACTTTTGGTAAATAATGGCATCAAATAATTTAGTTAACTGGAAAGACATTTGGCAAATTTTCAGATTTGGTCTGTTTTAAGGGAATCCAAGTTGACTTGTTGCACTTGTCAAAATTTTGTACATATGGAATAGAAAGTGCCATGTCCTTTTAGAACTTGGATGATCTTGAATACCACAATTGTTATTGGGAATGATTCTCCATGGTTTGAATTCAAGTTTTCCTTTTCCTAGAATGATTAACTTTTGAATGAGTTTGATCTCACTGCGTTTCATATGGCTTTGTACCAGTCTAAGCAAAGTTTAACAGGACATAAAGAGTTGGATAAATGAAAATGTCATTAATTTGTGCTTCTATTTTTATATTGAAAATGCTTGATTTTTTCCCTTTTATATAAATGTTTATTATATTATTATTATTATTATTATTATTATTATTATTATTCAAAATCCACTTGAGCAAATCCTATGTGAAGATTGAATGTAATGGTTACAGGTGCAGAAGCAATTCAACTGATAATGAAGTGTTTAGGTGCAGGGACATTGCAAACCATTTGGTCAACTGCATCCAAGATACTGAGATTAAAAACCAGGACTGTCCAACAACAAAGCCTATTAAACCTCTGCAGAGGTAATCAAATATAAAGTGGTGTCTAATGCTAAGGTCAACTCATTTTCTGCTACATTTCACTTCCAATGTGGATTGGCAATAAGAGCAGTAAACTGATGACAGACACAACAGAGGTTTTATCCTTAGTGATTCTCATTATGACAAATCTTCCTTAGAATAGGAAAACTTTTTCAAACAATGGTAATAATACTTTTCACAAGTATATATATATATATATATATACACACACCAACTCCTCCGCACGAGCAGGATGCGACACAAGGTCAATTTCTTAAGCGGAGTTTAGCAGGTTTGAATTTAGAGTTTTCCTTCTCCTAGACTGGTTACCTAGGCATGGTTAAAGAGTCCAGTCTGCCCTGCTATTTACCCATAGCTGGAGGGAGAATTGGATTCATACCTTTCCCAAGGGTATTAGCACCATGTGATATATATATATGTATATAAGTGTGGTGTATGTGTATTTACTCTACTATTCTGTCACAAGCAGGATATGACACAATGTCAATTTTAACCAGAGTTTGAATTGTTGCCATACAAGGTTAAAGAGCCCAGTCTCTTATACTATTTACCCATAGCTGGGAGGAGAATAGTTGATTCATACCTATATATATATGAGAAGTAAACAAACAAACAATGTGTTTTTGATATGGTTTTTTTACACGACAATTTTGGAGAATATGTGCTTAATTGAAGTCGTACCTAATTTTGAAAATTAATTAATTAATAATTAATGAATTAGGCGGATTACCTATTTTAAATGTAAGGCTAAACAAACCGAGAAAAATCAATCTCTGTATGTACATTTCGGCCTATTAGGCCTCATCAGCAGAGCTATAGACAGGAAGACTGCTTTGTGTGTGAATCTGACTATATTAAATAATTACAATATATATATATATATATATATTATATATATAATATATATATATAGCTATACACATATGTGTATGAATCTTATACACTGATGACCCAAAAGAATAATGATCAAGCAATACATAGCAAGAATGATAGTTATTGGTCTCGTAACAGCTACACATATGAGAATTATATAAGCAGATAAGCCTGACTTGTGTAGTTCAAATTGATATGTTGAATGTTGCAGTTATGGTAAAAATAAAGATTTGAGTGACTTTGCTAAGGTCAAAATGTTATGGCCAGAAGACGAGGTCAGAGCATTTCCAAAATGGCACTGTTTATGGGATGCTTACATTCAGTTGTAGTATCTGTACTCATGGAATCTTCGACAGAGAAACCACATAAAATGACATAGAAATGGTTGCACCGTCGAAGAAATCCGTATATATATAATATATATATATATATATATATATATATATATATATATATATATCATTTTATTTACCCGTACTTGCGCATACGTTGTTCGAGAAAATCAAGATAAAACAAAAACAGACAATATAGATGGAGAATTGTCTATTGGGAAAACTTCTGTATTTTACATTAGAGAATGTGGTTTCGAATCTGGCCTTCGATTTCTAAAATCATTTTCGATAAAAAGAATATTTTCGCTAATAATAGTTTATGTAATTATTTACTAAGTTTGGTGTAGCAAAAAGTGAATAAAGAGTTTCCTGCAAAGGCGAGGAAAATTAGGTTTCCATATCTAACACACTTGGATTTTCGTTCCAACATTACTTGAAATAATAATATACAGGGGCTATAAATATTCATAATGTATGTTCGTTATATCGCTGCATAAAATTTAAGAAAACAAAATTTATATACATATGGAGGTGCGTGGTATAATGGTTAGAGTCATAGGAAATGGACTTGTCGACGAAAGTTCAAATCTTAGACAAGGCTGTTTGAATTTCACATAGCGGTAATACGCTTGGAAAAGGCATGAATCCAACTATACTCCCTCCAGCTATGGCTTAATAGTAGGGCGAACTAACCAAACCTGATACTCTGCTAGATACTATAAAATTCGGGTATGATTAGTTTGAAAGTAAATTTATTTTTTATTAAAAATGTTAGGTTTGTGCTTATTTAGAGATTATACACACAAACTCTCTCTCTCTCTCTCCCTGTATATATATATACACACAGACACACACACTAACATACACACTCACACACCCAGCGAAAGTGAGCGTCTGTTTATATTTTCATACACACTCTCTCTCTCTCTCTCTCACACACACACACACAACGTAAGTGAGCGTCTGTGTCTGTTTACATTTTACAACCGTTGTTTCAGCGTTCGTTGTATTTTTCAAACATCCAAGAACGCTCGTCTTTCATTCAACAATTTTTAAATAGACTGACCGACAAAGCAAAATACTCTCACAGTTTTCTTATTCTCTGTGATAAATTTATTTTTCCTCAAATTAACAAAAGCTCTGATGAAGATCTATTGAAACAGATTGAAACACTGCAGCGTTGGCGAAATAAACATCACTCGTTTTATGAACTTGAGCCTTTTCAATTTTTCATTATATTACATACTGTCGGATTCACTTCCACTTTCTCTTCACACAAATACATATTTTTTTTATATATATATATATATAATATATATATATATATATATATATATGGTGTTGATTGGGAGTCTCCATATGCTTCTGGTGAATATATATATTTGAGATATATTTTTGTATATGTATCCGTTTTTTGGAAGTGCATATATCAGGTTTGGGCATTAGTTTGAAGCATTAATGTGCTACATTATAATAATGTAGTTATTTTAATATATTCATCTGGGAATAAATATCAGAAGCCTCGGTTGTTTTTTTGTTTTTTGTTTTTTTAGTTCCTTTTATTTAGTAGTAGTGGTGAATTTTCGGGATTATGATGATATCCCTTCGTCAAGAACCTGATATATATACTTCCAAAAAACGGATACAGATACAAAAATATATATATGGGGAGAGATAGAAAGAAAAAATCTTGATCAAAATATAGTAAATGTCTATCTGTCTCTCTCTATGCACACACACGTGTGTGAATTTTTGTGTATATGGGTGGGTGTGTGTAGATTGAGATAGAAACAAATGTTGGTCAAAATATAGTAAATGTCTCAGAAATATCCAATCAAGCATTTTGGGTTTCTAGAATGATTTTTAAGATTTAAGCTGTGTTTTGGGGAGGGGCTTGTATTTTTGAGGGTTTGTTTTTGGACGAGGGTTCTTGCTTTTGTTTTTTTGTAATTTACCTGAGTGATGTGATCTCTCCTCTCCACTGACCACAGCCGTTGGTTGGCGTTCATGAAGAGATGACTCAAAAGTAGCCAACAATGATGAACGCTACATAGAAAACACGATGAACATCTATGAAAAGCGGATGAGACTTTTACGACACCCAATTTATGGACCGAGTCACGAATGTTCCTGACATTTCTGTCAATCAGAAAAATGCCTGTCGCATCATTTTAGGCGCGCGAAATATTTCCATGGCCCGCGTACATAACTAAATACAACCGATCATACAATCACGTACGAGTATGCGTATTCAATATCTATCACATATATATATATATATATATATATATATATAGTTGCCTGAAGACAGCTGCAGAGCAAGAAACCAATGGTAGCAAAATTGTTCCCATGATAATAAATATACGTTAATCCTTTTATATATATATATATATATATATATAATATTATATATATATATATTGTGTGTGTGTGTGTGTGTGTGGTTTCGACCAGGTTCAGGATCATCTTCAAGGGGATTATTTGGCTATACTTGTTTGATTTTTGTGATGCATGTTTTTTTTCACTTGTATATATATATATATATGAGTGTTTGTGTGTGTGCGATAAATATATTTTTGGTTAATCTATCATCGTTTTGACGAAACCAGGTGTATATAGTCAAATTTGCATATATATATATATATATATATATATATATATAATATATATGAGAGAGAGAGAGTTATACCATGTAATCCAGTTTAAGCTGCCACAGGTTAATTGAGGGGTAACTCCCATTATTCTGAAATATGTCATAGGTGGATAATCTGCGTAGTACCAGACCACAAAACTGTTTACGGAATACCTCTACCTACCCGGCATATATATATGCAAATGTAAAAAACTTTAGCTATTTTCAGCCGACAGTGTATTTTGGGAGAATATGTGCTTTTTTAATTTTAGTCAGACCTAATTTTTTTTTGAAAGTTAATTCATTTATGGTTCTCGCCTAATTAACCATAAATGAATTAACTTTCAAAAAAAAAATTAGTCTGACTAAAATTAAAAAAGCACATATTCTCCCAATATATATATATATATATATATATATATATATATAAAGTATTAAAAATATTTTTTTAAACCGTATATATATATATATATATATATATATACCACGGTTTAAATAAAATATTTTTAATACTTTTAAAGGAGGAAAAAATTTGCACCGAAATAGGATCAAAATTTGTCGCTGAAATACTCACATTTCGCCATTTGAGCCCGAGTTCAGTGTAAAAGATAAAGCTTGATTCTAGATGCAGATTTTCAAGGACAGCAAGGAAGCTTCATCTCCTGATTGGCAGATACGCTCAATACAGTTTTTTCTTAACCGCATTCCCTCATTTTTACTGTGC
>CM042151.1:16369438-16432233 GCA_023376005.1 Doryteuthis pealeii | reverse complement strand
CTCTCTCTCTCTCACTCCATCTCTCTCTCACTCCTCTCTCTCTACTCTCTCTCTCTCTTCAACTCTCTCTCTCTCTCACTCTCTCACCCACTCTCTCTCTCTCTCACTCACTCACTACTCACTCACTCTCTCTCTCTCACTCTCACTCTCTCACCATCACTCCACTCTCTCCCTCACTCTCTCTCTCTCTTTATTGACCAAGTCCTTTATATTTTTTTCATAAATTTCTTCATATATTGTCTGAACTTTTTAAAAAAAAGTACAATTAACTTTGAAATTAAATTATTTGAATAATAGATGCCATTTTTTATGACGATTTCTCGGATAATAGGCATGCCAAAAACATGAATTATTGCTTGATCAGATGGAGAAAAGGCCACCCTGAATACATGTCTGGAAAGGTGCATGGCTTGAAAAATTCCAACAATAATGTTTTATTTGTGGTTGAAATTTAGTGTTTACAGGTTATTTTTACATAAGGAATTTTTTTTCAGTTGGTGCTTTGTGCACATATAAACAACGTTAACTGAGGACAATCGTGGTTATAATGCGTTAATAAGCTGTCTCGCAGATTCCATTACTACTAAATATCGAATTCGAATCCCTAACTGGAATTTACTAATACTTTGACCTAGGTTCAATCCTACCGTAGTTGAATCTGGTGGTAGACTATCCTATATAACTAATTAATTGATACTATATTTTTTATTTTGTTTTATCAAGAAGTTTACTTATCGTTACTATCTTCAACAGATAATTTATTCTTATTCAACTATATACGAGTATGCACAAAAACACTCCCGATTTCATATTCATAACCATGAAAAACTATCTGGAATTATCTTTATAAAATATCCAGGAACATCCACAAAAAAAAATTCTTTTTCATATCAGACAGAATATCGGCTGCACTACCCAGTAGGGTAGTGAAATCAAGTTGGTGCTTACTCAAGCAGTGTTTTTGGTGCTCAGTCTGTTAGGTTGGGCACTCCTTTATTCAATAATGTCTGTTTGATTATTGTGCTTAAATAGGGAGTATTGCCTAGTCGTGGCCGGTCTCACAGTAATGTGTACTCATATTGGACTTTTTCTAGGGATGGTGTCCCCCAGCGACATTCGTGTAACAGTTTTGATTCAAGTTGATTCTATCTTATAAAACTTAGTAATCATCCTCATGAAAAGATTTAAATCAAAAATTGTGACTCAGTTTCAAATTGTTTGTTTTTTTATTTGTTGCCACAAGGTCAATATTTAGTGGATTTAGGGGTTTAATTTATAGTTTTCCTTCTGCTAGGGACTGAGTCCACTTACCCAAGGTAAACGAGCCCAGTCCATCTTACATTATCACAGCTGCGAAGGAGAATATACTAACTATTACAGTGTATCTCTTGATATGCAAACCGAGCCTCTTCCAGGACTTTTGAACTCTGCTTTGCCGCTTCCATGTCTTACAATTGTGAAAGATGAATGGAGGCATGTCACCATTGGCTAAACCACCCAATTCCATGATGTGGATTGGTTGTTTGCTTTTGATCACATCTTGTGAGGACAGAGCAAACCAATGGTTTTCTTTGTGAGGTTACTATCTGATCCAAGCAGAAATTTTTTCATTCTGAGAAAATGAAACCTTGTTTTCAGTTTGAATAATGTTGAGTTTGGTTTGAGCTTTGCTATTACATTTTCCTCTTGTCCTTCATTTTTTGATTTCCCTTTTCTCATCTTGTATGAGAAATACTGAATGTCTTCATACACTAACCCTGCCTGATAAGAAACTCAAACGACTCACATGTCCCTGGCTAGACCAAATTTACTTGCTGGGATTTTTGTCAACATGGCCTGGATCAGCAATCCAAGAGTTGTTTTCTTATCAGGACAATCAGTGAATCATCTAAGCTGCTATACTCATAATTATTTACACCCTACACATGGCATTGCAAAAGATGTTGTAGTTCCATTGCCAATTCTCCTTCCAGAGGTGCCTCAGGCACGAGCAATAAACCTAGATTTTAGCACACGGGAAGTCGCTTGCCCTAATGGGAAGGCTTCCTGAAATTGAATTTTAATAAAGAGGAGGCAACTCAGTAATTCTAGTAATCTAATGTATCCAATCAGTAATCCTCGTAATCTAATGTATCCAATCAGTAATCCTATTAATCCACTAGAGTACTTTCCAAAATTCCTTCAGTTGAGCAACAAAAACATACCTTACATATATATTTATTATTCACCAACCTTTCCGCATGTGTAGGATGTTACAATTTCTTAAGCAGAGTTTAACTAGTTTGAATTCAGGGTTCCTTCTATACTTGTCATACCAAGGTTAAAGAGCCCAGTCTATCCTACTATTTACCATAGCTAGAAGGAGAATAGTTGAATACATACTTTCCAAGATAACTATGTGAAATGCAACCAACCTTGTCCAGGATTTGAACTTTCGAGGCTGCCATTTCATCTTCCTACAATGCATAAGCATTACACCCGCCTCTCTTTATATTAGTATATCATGGAACATGTTGTTTTGTTTTTAGACATTATCAAATTTTTTCTGATATTAAATTTTGGGAAAGACATTCTTTAAAATTATGACATTAACAAGTTTAGTTTCACAGTGGTAAAAACTTTCTGGTGTCATCAATGCAAAACGATTTTTTTTTTTTCAATTTATTATCATTCATAGATTAATAACTTAAAAAATATTATCTATAATTTGTGGAGAGTCATTACAATTTCAATAGGTTTAAACTATTCTTTGTGGTCATTTTTGTTATAGCATTTATTCTCATGGTTCATCTTCAGGTATACGGAAGAATCTTGCTACTATTTATAGTTCGATCGACAACAAAAAAAAAAAAAAGAAAAAGATTAAAACATCCCTGCTTTATGAATTATTGTAAAACATATATTACAAGATGGATTATTATAGTATATTTTTTTTTTAATGACTTGAGTATGTAATTTTAGGTTTAGTATCCGTATGACCTATTATTTAAATACATATCCTTATAAATATTTATTTTCCATGGTTCAAAATATCTCCCATGAAATTATATACTGATTAAAGTGAAGAAAGACCAACACCTCTAAAAGACATTAATGGTTTTAATCTTTGCAAGATGATCTTTTATAATTCTGAAGTAAGATGAAACTTCTGTAATAAGCTAAATATTCAAGAATAATCTCCAAAAGCTTACACTACTTCACTATTAAAGTTGTACAAAACATCCACAATGAGAAAAATAGAGGTGAAAGTAGGGGAGAGGAGCTCTCCAAAGCAGTTTTGACAAAATAAAAAGCCCATTTGATTTTAATTCAGCAGTTCCTCCTCTCTAGACTGGCTTGCCCATACCACGGTCTTAAAGAGACCAGTCTACACCTACATTTTACCCAAGTGGACAAGGAGAATAATTGATCATAACCTTGCATAGAGTATTAGCACTATAATGAAATGCAAACAGCTGCATTCGGTATTTGTACACTCGTCTCACTGCTGTCTATTTTTCTATGATGGTAACCATTACACCACACACCTCCAAATGATGTAGATACAAAAAAAAAAAAAACACGCCAAAAAAAACCCACATATACAATGTACAAAAGTTCAACATTTTTACTCAAAATAAGTAAAAGATTAACTTGTTTTTTTAGAACACTCTTGAAAGAAAGCCTTATTTGTAGAACAACTTCTATAAAAAAAGAGTGTTTCTAATTGTATATATTTATATTCTTACTATTAGTATATCAAATTACACAGCACTAGAGTTGGGTGTTTATTCAAAAATAAAGCCAGTTGAAGATTGAATGCTCCGCCAATTCTGATCTATAGAGATAGTTTTTAAGCACTAACACTCTTATCTGATTCTACTATGTCATCCACTTGAGTAATATGTAAAATATTTTGATAGGGTTTCTCTGTACTTTTCCTTTTTTCTTCTCTTTACCATTTTCTTTTCTCACTTTTTTTTACCTCCTCTCCCACCCCCCTTATTCCATCTCTTCTTTTCTATCCTTTACATATTATTTGTTTTGAGTTGTTATACTCTCTTACAATATTAACTTCTCAATTCAGTGTTTACTTTCTATTAAAAAAACCTTTATTAGTAAACTTTATCATTATCCAGGTTTTCGGTTTTTGTTTTCTTATTGTAGATGACACTATCAAACCTCCCATGGGTTATTATAGAATGGACAAATTCATCCTTCTAAAAATAAAACAGTAAGTATACTTCACTTAAGTTCACCTATCAACTGGGGGGGGGTTCCACTGACATTTCTAATATTTCCTGTCTAGAAAGCCAAAATGTAATATAGAGCTATTGGAAAGCATGATCTAACTTATCTTCTCCCTCCACTTATATGTTAAATCAGTAGTGCAGACCACCGAGCTCGAACGCGAGTACTCAGCAACTGGTCTAGAAAGGAAAAAACCTGAATTCAAATCTCCAAGAAAGAACTATGAGAGATGTGTCACATCCTGCTGGCAGGAGGATTCGTATACTTATATATATATAATTATATAATATATATTAAAGGTTTAACTTTAAAAAAGTTTTTATCTCCCACCCCATTTCACTTGTTTAATTCATTCTTTTTTCTTTTTACTCCATGTTTTAATTCCTTTTTTCTTCAATTTTTCATTTTTTACTATCTATTTTCTTTCTATTTTCTTTTATTTTCCTCATTTTTGCTTTCCTGCCAACTCTGTTCTTTCTTTTCCTTCTTTTTTCATTCTCTATTTTAATCCTTTTTATTCTAATTTACTTCTTCTTACTTTCCTTCTATTTTTCATTTTTTGGTTCTAATTTTTCTCTCTTTTTCTTCTTCTTATTCTCTTCCCTGTCATTTCAATAGGACTTCTTGTTATCTATCCTTTCAAAATTCTTTTCTTTTTTCAGTCACTTTTTTTTTTATTTCTTCTTTACCTTCTGCCTCCATTTCTTCAATCTTTATACCCATAAAACCCATTATATCTTCTAGTCAACCAATTAATGAATAAGATTAAAAAAATTTATCAATTTATAATTCTATCCCACTTGCCCAATTTTTTGCATACCATCCCTAAACCTTATTTTATAATATTTTATCCCAAAATAGTTATCAGGCTACCCCTACCTCACACCCACAATCAGGCTACATTTACATTTCTAAAGTTACATATTCAGTTTTCAAATGATAATTCCATGCCAACATTTTATAAAACCCAAATTAAACCCTTCCACCCCAAATTAAAAAAAAAAAAAAGATGAGAAAGTTTAGTTGATCACTGTCCAGCCTTTAAGTTAAAGTATATTTGAATAGATATATATCTGGTCCTTAAGTTTTGAATTTTTGAGATGAGGCTTGATATTATTAGAGATTGTTTGATTATTGAGATTTGATACTATTGAGATTTTGGACCACATGGCATGATGGATATAGAGTTAATACATGCTAACAATCAACTACAGCTTGCAGGTTCAAACCTGACTAAAACCCCCAGAGGTGAAATAGCATAAAATTCTTAACATAGCTTAACACTTGTACCTAGTCATGCTTAACAGAATAAAAAAAATCTACCCCACTGGATTAAATAAAGGCCAGTTTGAATTCTGTAAGACTCCCATTTATGACAAGAAGGCACCTTTAGTTCAACAAGAACACCTGAAATAGCTAGAGCACATTGCTGAAACATTGTATATTAACATAAAGATTGAGACACACAGTCTGAAAATCTCAATGATAGCTTTAAGTTTTATTCTTAATTTAGTTTTAATGTCTTTATATCATTATTTTAATGGCTGGGAGCGAGATTGATTGATTGATTTTAATGGCATTCAAACCCATCCGGAGTTATTATACCTAGATTTAGGAATACATTAATGTCATTTATATTTACATTTTTTGTATGTAGTTGTTTCTTAAGAGTTTTTTTGTACCACAGATCTAATTGAATACAAATAATTATAAACAGATTTATTTGACCCATAGATAAGACCCTAGCAGTATTACATCCCTAGGTCAGTGAACTTGAAATAATAGCCATTAAGGATGACTCCACTCCTTAGAACCAGAGCCTGGGAATATTAGGAAAGCAGAGTTATTCAACCTTGAATGTTTTGATAAAAAGTAACAATAACATGAAAAGAATAAAAGTAAAATGTAAATAATAAACAGTTTCTATCAGTTGGTAAGACTCCCCCTAAAAAAGAGATGTCCTGAGTATGACACTAGCTACATCTTGGTGATAAAGTTCCAGTTCTAGAGACTTTACTCCCAGCTTCACTTTGACCCAGTGTGGTATTATTTAGGGTACCCATCTATGGGTCAAATAGATCTGCTTAAAGCTTATTTGTTATAGTTAGGAATACCTGAAATCATATAAACATATGCAAAAAAAACACTTTAGAAAAAACAAAATGTAGATATAAACGTATGTAATTCCCTAACCTCTAGAATAAAATAACCCCAGATGGGTTGACATGCTATTAAAATCAAATTAATCAGTCATGTTCACCTTAAATGTAATATAATTTCAATATAATTCATTATTCTCATTAAGATAGGATTAAATATACCAAGTGTTTTTGGTTAAGAGGTGTTTCTAAACATTTGATCAACTGTGATTTACTTGGTTATATAGGCCTTCAGGACATACTCAAACACATGTATATATTGGCCCTTCATGGCATACATTTGCACACCACAATAAATATATATAGGCCTTCAGGGCATACACACACACATACATGAATATATAAGCCTTCATGACACACAAGCACATTACATACATACACACGCACACATATACAGGGGTTGGACAAAATAATGGAAACACCTGAAAATTTCAAACAAATTTATTTTGATATCCATGAAATTCGGCTTTGTGCAACTCCCTTCTCACATTTTTTTAAAAACTGGGTTCTCGAGATGGTCATTAAGCTCTGCTGTAATTTTGAATTTTTTTAAATATTTAAATATACTAAGATTCTAGGTGTTTCAATTATTTTGTCCAACCCCTGTATGTGTATGCCTCATGGCATACACACACACATGCAAACATATACACATATAGACTTTCCTGACATACACACACATATTTATAAGCCTCAGTGATATATATAACAACACACACACACACACACACACACACATATATATATATATATATATAGACCTTCAGGTCATAACAACATACAGGCCTTCATGACATACATAGACACATATATATAGGTGTAATTCCATGTCATATCATCCAGGACATGTCACCCACCACCTTCAATTTTTCTGAAATTTTGTCAAAGTGTGGATTTTTGATAAAGTTAGACAATCCCCAAAATTGGCTGAGTTATGTCGATTTTTAACTCTCCAAATTTGAGTGAGTGGGTCGCAAAAAATGGAGAATTTTTGCAACCTATTTCTGTCTGTTAAATGAGTTCTAGTGGTTCCCTACACCTAAAAATTGGTTTATAAAATCATTTTAGCCCAAGGAATCAAAAAAAATACTATCAAAAACGTCTTAAAGACAACCAATTTTAAGTTATTGAGGATTTCTGATTTTTTCCTAGCAAGATCATTACCCCAATGTGGTACTGTGTCTATGACAACAATTTTTTTCTATTATTATTTCACATTTATTGAATATTATTTGTACCAAAAAGATAGTTTGATATTTACTCAGAACTGAAACTCCAACATTTTGCAAAAAATTGTTAAAATTTTGCACTTGTACAGGTGTGGACTAACTTAAAGTTAGCCAATCCCCAAAATTTGAGCTTGAAATTCCAAAAATGGGTGGAGTTATGTTGATTCTAAAAATCTACAGTTCTGGAGCTTCCCTACTCCTAAAAATTGGTTTCTAAGAGCATTTTAACCCAAGGAATTCAAAACTGCTGTCAAAAACATCATAAAATTTTAAGTTATTAAGGATTTCTGATTTGCAAAATTTTAACTGATTTTGTAGTTTCAGTTCTGAGCAAATATCAAACTATCTTTTTGGTACAAATAATGTCCAATATATGTGAAATAATGATAGAAAAAAATGTCATAGATGCATCAGGATATTAATTTTGCTAGTAAACAATCAGAAATCATCAATAACTTAAAATTGGTTGACTCTAAGACTTTCTTGGGCAAAAATGCTTTTATAAACCAATTTTTAGGAGTAGGGAAGCTCTAGAACTTATTTTACAGACATAAATAGGTTACAAAAAGTTGTCATTTTTTACCAACCCCACCAAATTTGAACAGCTAAAAATCGACATAACTCTGTCCATTTTTGGAATTGGAAGCTCAAATTTTGGGGGATTGTCTAATGTCCACACCTGGAAAAAAATTTCAGAAAAATTGAAGTGGGTGGGTGACAATGTTACTTTTTTCTGGATGATTTGATGTGGAATTACCCATAGGCCTTCATTAAATACCCCCTGCAGAAGATGCAGTTAGTATATTCTAATAGCCATCAATAGAGCAATAGTTTAATAAGCCATTTTAATGATTTTTTTTTTTATAATCAATTTTTGTTGATTGGTTAGTTGGTTGTTTTTTTGTTTTGTTTTATCAACCCTTTTGGGGTTATTTAATGCCAAATCAAATCATTTTTGATATTAGGTTACATTATCAGCTATTGTTTAAGTGTTCACTCATCTAAGTACTGACCAGGCTCATCACTGCTTAACCTTGATGATCTAGAAGGAACTTATGCTTTCCATGAGACTTGACTGTAAGCCAATTTTACTTGAGGGATATTATATTTCACAATTCGTTCAAAGTAATTTCTAAGAGTCAAAATAAATATGATTGAAAAAATGTCTTTCTGTTTTTTATTCAAAAGTCATTTTTTTTAGGAATGTACTTATTTACTGCAGATATCCTATATTTTTAAACAATGATTATATCCACTAGGCCATTGTTTTCAGACAGAAAAAAGCCAATAATGACTGTGATAGACCAATGGTTAAAATCATTAGTTACTTTTGGTAAATAATGGCATCAAATAATTTAGTTAACTGGAAAGACATTGGCAAATTTTCAGATTTGGTCTGTTTTAAGGGAATCCAAGTTGACTTGTTGCCACTTGTCAAAAATTTTGTACATATGGAATAGAAAGTGCCATGTCCTTTTAGAACTTGGATGATCTTGAATTACCACAATTGTTATTGGGAATGATTCTCCATGGTTTGAATTCAAAGTTTTCCTTTTCCTAGAATGATTAACTTTTGAATGAGTTTGATCTCACTGCGTTTCATATGGCTTTGTACCAGTCTAAGCAAAGTTTAACAGGACATAAAGAGTTGGATAAATGAAAATGTCATTAATTTGTGCTTCTATTTTTTATATTGAAAATGCTTGATTTTTTCCCCTTTTATATAAATGTTTATATTATTATTATTATTATTATTATTATTATTATTATTATTATTCAAAATCCACTTGAGCAAATCCTATGTGAAGATTGAATGTAATGGTTACAGGTGCAGAAGCAATTCAACTGATAATGAAGTGTTAGGTGCAGGGGACATTGCAAACCATTGGTCAACTGCATCCAAGATACTGAGATTAAAAACCAGGACTGTCCAACAACAATAGCCTATTAAACCTCTGCAGAGGTAATCAAAATATAAAGTGGTGTCTAATGCTAAGGTCAACTCATTTTCTGCTACATTTCACTTCCAATGTGGATTGGCAATAAGAGCAGTAAACTGATGACAGACACAACAGAGGTTTTATCCTTAGTGATTCTCATTATGACAAATCTTCCTTAGAATAGGAAAACTTTTTCAAACAATGGTAATAATACTTTTCACAAGTATATATATATATATATATATATATATATATATATATATATATATATACACACCAACTCCTCCACACGAGCAGGATGCAACACAAGGTCAATTTCTTAAGCGGAGTTTAGCAGGTTTGAATTTAGAGTTTTCCTTCTCCTAGACTGGTTACCTAGGCATGGTTAAAGAGTCCAGTCTGCCCTGCTATTTACCCATAGCTGGAGGGAGAATTGGATTCATACCTTTCCCAAGGGTATTAGCACCATGTGATATATATATGTATATAAGTGTGTGTATGTGTATTTACTCTACTATTCTGTCACAAGCAGGATATGACACAATGTCAAATTTTAACCAGAGTTTGAATTGTCGCCATACCAAGGTTAAAGAGCCCAGTCTCTTATACTATTTACCCATAGCTGGAGGGAGAATAGTTGGATTCATACCTATATATATATGAGAAGTAAACAAACAAACAATGTGTTTTGATATGGTTTTTTTACACGACAATTTTTGGGAGAATATGTGCTTAATTGAAGTCGTACCTAATTTTTGAAAATTAATTAATTAATAATTAATGAATTAGGCGGGATTACCTATTTAAATGTAAGGCTAAACAAACCGAGAAAAATCAATCTCTGTATGTACATTTCGGCCTATTAGGCCTCATCAGCAGAGCTATAGACAGGAAGACTGCTTTGTGTGTGAATCTGACTATATTAAATACATTACATATATATATATATATATATATATATATATATATATAGCTATAACACATATGTGTATGAATCTTATACACTGATGACCCAAAAGAATAATGATCAAGCAATACATAGCAAGAATGATAGTTATTGGTCTCGTAACAGCTACACATATGAGAATTATATAAGCAGATAAGCCTGACTTGTGTAGTTCAAATTGATATGTTGAATGTTGCAGTTATGGGTAAAAATAAAGATTTGAGTGACTTTGCTAAAGGTCAAAATGTTATGGCCAGAAGACGAGGTCAGAGCATTTCCAAAATGGCACTGTTTATGGGATGCTTACATTCAGTTGTAGTATCTGTACTCATGGAAATCTTATTAATTACATTACAAAAAATAAAATAAAAAGATTTAATTAATCAAGAAATACAAATAATAATCAATACATTTATACATCTGGCTCTTTTTTATTTGGCATTTATTTTTGAGGAAGTATAAAATGTTTTTTGAAATAATAATTGTTTTTATCTGGATATTTTATACCTTATCAAAACAAAATATAATTGTGATTTTTATGAAGACAGATTCTACACTCAGATTCGTGACTGAAGTCCTAGGGAATGACACTTTAATGCTCAGAAGAGTGCATATATGTATTTACCCAACCCCTCTACATAAACAGGATGTTACACAAGGTCAATATTTAAATGAAGTTAAAACAGGTTTTATTTTATTCAGTTTTCTAAAGCTGATGTGAAAAACTCAATAATAATAATAATAATTGTATACAGAATGTTTATGAGCATCATCTTGGTAAACAGGTACTCTTCTTCAGCTATCCCAAGGTAGTTGGATTTACAGAATAAATAGTTTCTACAGCTGCCTTTGACATTGAAGACAACATTTTTGCTGGAAGGTTTGGTGCTGCCTTTCAAAAGATGGGTGGAGGTAGGTAATAATCAAAGAACTTGAACCTAGAGACTCTTCTGCCTAGATGGAGCAGGTGGCTGGTGCTTCTCGGAAACCATGGTGATAGGAGATCCATTGCAATCAAGTGTAACAAATGATGCCTAAAAGAGAAGAGATGACGATTCTTTTAAAGCAAAAGCAAAAATGTCATTTTTCCTTTGATCTCTTATAATAAATAATTAGGATTATACTCCCACACATTACACACAAAAAAATAAATAAAAAATGACAGATGGAATTTTTTAATATTCTAATATAACTAGGATAGTTTGCTTCACATTTTATGAAGGCATATGGTGTTATAATGATTATTGTTGTAGGAAATGGATTCAGTGACCCAAGTTCAATTCCTGCACCAGACTGATTGCGTTTCACATAGCGCTAATACGGAAGGGTATGCATCCAACTATTCTCCCTCCAGTTATGGGTAAATAGTAGGGCAGACTGCACTCTTTAATCTGAGTTAGACTAAACAACCAATCTAGGAGAAGGAAAACTCTGAATTCAAACCTGCTAAATTGCAATTAAGAAATTGACCTTGTATTGCATTCTGCTTGTGCTGGGGGTATATATATATATATATATATATATATATATATATATATATATATATGGTTCAACATTATTATTCTCTACACATTGTAGACTGCTATACTCATCTTGATTACTATACTCCCAAATTTTAAGCTGCTGTACTCTCCAGCCTTCTTCAAGTGCCTTTTGTTAAACTTCTGGGAGTTGTGAGTTCAATCCCTGGTTCTGGTTCCAATAGCAGTGAAAAAGGCAAAATTTTGTGAGTATAGCAACTTAGATTAGTACTGCAGTTTGTAATGTGTAGAAAATAATAAAGACAACCACACCACCTCAGATATGGTTCAACGCTTCTGCCTAGGATCTGAGCACTCTGACTAGGATCAGAATGTTGCTCTTCTGTACTTCTACCTAGTATCAGAGTTTAGCATCTGTTCCTTCTCAGCTATGTTCTCAATCTGTGCATAATAATTTGAATCTTCTTGTTCTTTATTTACTAATCTGAAGAAATTTCTTTTAAAAAAAGTGGAGGTGCGTGATGTAATAGTTATAGTTATTGGAAATGGATACAGCAACCCAAGTTCAAATCCTGGATGAGGCTGTTTACATTTCAAATAGCACTAATACCCTTGGAAAAGGTATGCATCCAACTATTCTTCCTCCAGCTATGGTTTAATAGTAGGGTGGATTGAGCTCTTTAATCTGAGTTAGACAACCATTCTAGGAGAGGTAAACTCTGAATTCAAGCCTGTTAAACTCTGCTTAAGAAATTGACCCTGTGTTATATTCTGCTCACACAGGGGGTTGGTGAATGTATATTAGAACAAATTAATAAGAAAAGAATTAGAGGTGATGAATTTTATTTCTTTATTTTGAAACAACATATTTACAGTCTATCCCCTTGAAAATGTCTTATTATTTAGAAATGGACATTTTTTTGGGGGGGGGAGGTATTTTTTTACATCCATTGAGAATTTTGAATGATGACTTCATATAGTGTCTCTGTTAAGTGGATGTCTGGTGAGCCTTTATATAAAAAAATGTCATTTTAATGTTTGTTGTTCACAAATACACAGATAAAACTATTATTTATTAGAGTAGAATCTACACTGTATATGCAAAAGTTCATCTAATTTGAAGAGTACACACAAACTGAAGGCCATATTAACTTTTGCTTTTTTGTGAGTCAGTGTGTGAATATCAGGTAAATAGACAACTATAAAGGAGATGATTAAAATTATTTGTTAATTTTCTCCATACAACATGCAATAACACATGCTATGCCCTGTCCTCATCAGCTGCCAACCAGGGTTGATACCACTTTTTTGGTGGTTAAGATAGTACTACCACCCCTGGCACCATAGCAGTTTTGGCCACTGGACTGGGTATTATTTGTCTTATCTATAGTGTTGATATCTATAGTGTTTCATGATTAAATTTCCTGAACTTTTGGGGAGTTTCTTACACACTTTTTTTTCTTTTTTGTTCAAACTTTTAAATTTCATTGATCATTTTCAAGGACATAGTTTAAGATTTTATTGCTTTGGAATTCTGAGAAATTTAATACATTGTTGTTTTTTGGTAGAGCATCACCTAAGAATTGCAAAGTTCTGGGTTTGATACTGGTCCCAACTCATATAAATAGCACAGCTTGAGTAATCTGAGTTGTGCAGTAAAATGGGGAGCTGGTGGTAGATGTGGCGCTCCACCTCAGCAAAAAACAATCTTCCTGGCCTAGCAATAGCAAAAAGCTGATACTGACAATAGGCTACTCTGCCAACAACTTATTTCCCCTATAGCATTTTTACATTAAAAATTAAATTCATACACACATATAAGTTACTATACAAAAGTTCAGGTAATTTAAATAGTGAAAGTGAAAGTGGTTAAGGATTTAGCAGAATTCTTTGTAAACCACTTTGTGCAAACAGACTGATTTGAAGTCAACAATGGAAACTTGGTGTTAGGATAGGTATTTACCCAACCCTTTTGTTATGGGTAGGACATGAAATTGCAAATATGGAACATTCCAGCAAAGATCAAACTCGCTATTCAGTAGTAATAAAATTGTGAGACTAGCTTGCTAACCATTACATTATGATGAGAAACCCTTGAATTTACCTAACCCGTTCGCCACAGGTAGGATGTGACACAAAGTCGCAAGTATGGGGTATCCAGTGAGGATAAAAATCATTATTCACTAGTAATGGGTCTGCGAGACTAACTTGCTAGCCATTACACCACAATATTTTTAATGGTTAAATTCAGTAGCACTTCATATTTTGTTGTATTGTATTATTATTTTATTGCTGTTTCTCTAAGGTTTGAAGTGGGTCTGTCTCAGGAAAAGATCACCCACAAGCTGCCTGCTTTATTTACAGGAAGGAAATGCACTTATTTATAAATTAATTATTTAAAGTAAAAATTGAAAATCTTCAGCATAAAAAAATATGGTTGTAAAAAACGTATAAATTGCATTCAATATTTTAGTTTTTCTTAAATAAATAAATAAATAAAGAAGACTAATCATAAAACCAAAATCTAATCCAGGCTTGCTTAGCTTACTACCACTTTTGGTGTTGGTACTCTGGTCACGCCGAGCGGACACTCTGCTTGCTACGATAGCGGCAGGCAGGTCATACTGTTGCATATTAGTACCTGATTAGGAATAATAGTGGCAAAATGATAGCGTCGTTTTCAGGGAGGAAGAAAGGGAGTGAAATAGAAATAGAAAGAGACATAGTTCGTGTGTGTGTGTATGTTCGTGTGTGTGTGAGTGTGTGTTTTAACAGGGCGTGTGCCGTCAGTGGTTGCAAGCAAGCGTCGTGTGAAGTGTGTAGCCTGTCAACGTCGAGTGCGATACTGAAGATGTAAAGCCGACGACGGTATAGTTAAGATAAACAAAATATTGATTTAGAAGTCGGTGGCCCGGTTGGAAGGATAGTGAGGCCCTTCGTACGGAATAACTCGTTGTACACAGCATAAATTTACGTGGCAGAGAGAAACGCTTGGTCAGATAATTTAGGTTAATATCTTATTTCTTTTTTTTTTCTTTCTTTTTCTTTTTTCTTTTTTCTTTTTCTTTTTGTGTACGTGTGCGTGTGCACAAAAAAAGAAGTAGGTGCCGAGGTTGATGTTGTTCGAGGCTAGTGTTGCGCGCGCATGTCCTAGATATTTCTAAAAACACGAGCTCTAAGAGAGGAAATTACGATCTTACCATCATTACTATATTATTTCATATCAATTATTGTTATTAGACTAGCGTAGTGCACATAAGATTCTGTGCTTTATTTATGCACGTGTGGATAAATTATACAAATATTTTAAACATATTTAAATGCAATCATTTTTTAGGACGGATTTCTTCGTAAAGGAGCGTCATTCTATGAATGTATCGTTACCTTTGTAATCAATGTTCCATCTGTACTTTTATGTTAGTTCAATTCACTACCTTGCTCTACAGTTGTCTGTGGCTGAATACAGGCTACGTGAAGAAAAAATCTACTTTATTAACAGATATCATTATACTGTGTGTGTGTGTGTATTAATGTGAAGATAATAATAATAATAATAATAATAATAATAATAATAATTGGGGCATTTGGAACAGTCCCCAAAAGCTTAGAAAAAAGACTAGAGGAACTGAGACCATCCAAACAACAGCATTGATGAAATCAGCTGGAATACTCAGGAGAGTCCTGGAGACCAGAGGAGATTTGTTGTCACTCAAACTCCAGTGAAAGACCATTAGTGAGAAAAACTTATAATATAATATAATAATAATAATAATAATAATAATGGATTTTGCCATCCCGGCAGATCATTGGGTAAGAGAGAAAGAAAGAGAGAAGATAGATAAATACTTGGATCTTGCCAGAGAACTGAGAAAACTGGAACATGAAGGTAAAGATCATACCATCTGTAACTGTTACCCTTAGAACGGTCCCACAAGGGTCTGGAAAAGAGTCTGGGTGAACTGGAAATCAGAGGAAGAATCGAGACCATCCAAACTACTGCATTGTTAAAATCTGCTAGAATACCCAGAAGAGTTCTGGAGACCTGAGGAGACTTGCTGTCACTCTGCCTCTAGCGTGGTGTGAAAAACTCTAATGATAATAATAATAGTGATGATGATCTATAAAAAAACAAAAAACTCCAAAATAGATTAATCCCAGTAGAGGAAAAATAAAGTAGCAAATCACAATAAAATAAAACAATATATTGTGAAATTGATACAATAGATTAGTGTCCACCCTTAAATCTCATTCAATTAAACCATTCTTCCTACGATGCCCCACAAACTAAACTCGAATCAACTGGTTGGGCCTTTCCATGATGCACCACACAACAACATATATGGAAAAACATGAATACAAACATTCAAATGGCTTAAAAATTGCATAGTTAGTTACCAATTGGCATTGACTTGATGTCTTTGCTGCCCTTATATATATATATATATATATATATATATATATATATATATATAATATTGATGATATAGTGTGCTATATTTATAAGTAAAGAGTGGTCAATATCATTGTTAAAACATACATGTCTAAATTAGGGTAGCGAAGACATAGAATCAACAGTGTTTGTCACTGTCAGTTTCTTGCCTATTTTCTATATATATATATATATATATATATATATAAATATAAATATATATATATATATATAGTGAGTGTTTGTACGAGCTGAAGAGTCTGTCCTAACCCAAAGTAATATATATATATATATATATATATATATATATATACTAAGTACATTTTATATACTAAATTCATTTAATTTGCTTTCTGTAGTCTTATTCATTTTTTTTTTTTTTTTTTTGTACCTTCAGATGGCAATTTCATTTGCTTTCTGAGCAAATTTGACCTTCCTGATTAATTCTAAAATAAAATGTTTCAGACACCTCCAAGTGTGATGAGTATGCCCCCCACTCATGACCTCCCCAACAAATACCATCAAACACTCCTTGGAATGAAAGGAGTTCACATGCCAAATTTCAGCAAGATTGGACCAAGGTGTCCATAAGAAAAAAAGCAAGCAAAAAATAAAATAAAAAGAGAAATATTTATTGAGAGATATGTAGTTTTCATTTTATTCTTATTTTATTCTTTAAAAATTATAACCCAAATGAAATGAACAATTTGTTGAAATAGATAATCAAACCAAATTTAGAGCTAAAATCAGACTTTTTTTTCCTTTTTCTTTTTTGCAAGCAATTGTATGGTCTCATGTAAATAATGATGATAATTTCTAAACAATTATATTTTCAAGTAATTATTCTTAATACAAATAATTTGTACACAATTATATGATTTCAAGTAACTCTTCCTATTGAATAATAGTCACACATGTTGTTTCAAGTATTCCTTTCTAATACAAGTAATTTGCATATAGTTATATGGTTTCAAGTATTCCCATCTAATACAAATAATTTTCAAACAGATCTATTTGACCCTACAGGTACTACCACTCTGGGTCAGAGTGAACATGGGAGTAATGGCAATGAAGGGGTGACTCCAAACTCCCCAGTGAAGCCTTAACACTGGATGCAGTTTAGCGTCATACCCAAGACACTGTTTTTTTAGAAGAGGCCTTAAACCCCACTGACAAGGAAACCAGGTGAAAGAAAAAAAATATATATATATCTGGACCCCAGTTAACTCTAATTCTTTCTGACTTTAATGGCAATTTTAATCGTTCAGCCAGGAAACACTATATAAACAAAATTGGAAGTGTAGAGTCAATATAATTGCCTAACATTTTGTTTTTATTAAAAACTAGATTAAACAATTAAGCAGAAGGCACTTGGTTGGGTCTTCGACCCAATAATAGCATTTCATGCATTGAATACATATTACATTTTATTAAACTTTAACAATATATGCATATCAAATAAATAGGCTGTGCAGTGCAGTATATGAACAAAATAAAATAAAGAAATGGATGAAGAGCTGCATTTTCCCATTCCCAAAAAAAGGTGACCTAGGAATTGATAACTACAGAGGTATAACTCTTACTGCAATAGCTGCTAAGATACATAATGCCCTCCTTCTTAATCACATCCGACCCGAAATAGAGAAAATCCTTTGGAATAAAGAAAATAGATTCTGTAGAAATCAATCCATAACTTCTCAGATCCTGACTATTCATCAAATCATAGAAGAGCAAAGAATCTTGAGGCAACACTACTGTTTGTAGATTTCTCTAAGTCATTTAACTCCATACACAGAGGAAAAATGGAGCAAATACAACTAGCATACGGTCTCCTCAAAGAAAGATTTACCGCTATAATGATGCTTTACAAAGACACTAAAGCAATGGTACTCTCACCTGATGGTGACACAGACTTTTTTGACATAATTGCTAGAGTCCTACAAGGAGATACTTTAGCACCATATATATTTATAATATGCTTAGACTATGTACTTTAAACATCATTAGATTCCATAAAAGAAAAAGGGATCATGTTAAGAAAGGCAAGAAGCAGGCGATATCTCGCATAGACTATTACGGTTGTGAACTATGTAAATGATTTAGCACTTCTTGCAAATACACCTACAGAAGCCTAATCCCGGCTACAATGCCTGGAGATGGCAGTAGGGAACATCGGCCTTTATGTGAACTCTGATAAAACTGAGTTCATGTGTTTTAAAAAGAAAGGAGACATCTCCACACTCAATGGTAAACCTCTTAAACTAGTAGAACAAATCACGCACCTATGTAGTAACATCTCATCCACAGAAAACGATATTAATGCATGCATAGGGATTTCGCAATTAACTTTGATTATTTCTAAATTTATTTCCAAGTTATTAAAATTGTTATCGTACAAAAAAAATTTCACAAAAAGTCATGTAAATAATTGCTCCTCACCAACTCAGCATATGAGTAGCACAACTTGGATCTGTATGGTAATGGGAGAGCAGATGGTAGGTGTGGTGCTCCACAGATACAAAAATTATCTCTTGGTCTAACACTAGTGAAAAGAGGATAGACTCCTTCATTGTCCAGTTGGTACCAACAATAGGCCACTCCACCAACTTTACTTACTAATGTTCTTCTACAAGGATGGATTCAGCATTGAATAACCTATGAAGATTGATATGCCATCAAACAAAGAAACCAAACAAGTAAAAAATATGTGAAAATAGTGAGATTTTGCCAAATTTGCTCAAATAAAAAGTGTCCAAGCGAATTGTTGACAACAACATTATTGTTCTGTTTTTACTAGGACTATATTACTCATCTCACTTGTACAATCACTTTACACTCATTGTGATTGCACAATCATTATCAAGATACTTACACATTTTCTGCACATTCAAACTTATTGTTTTCTCAAGATCAGTGTACACTCATAAAATAACAATATTTTCCACTTAATGCACTTGCACACCCACTACACTCCTAAACACACTGCACTTTCACACTTTCTTTTCATTGTACAATTGTTGCAGTCATTGTCCTTCTATGCCCACTGCATACAATTACTTTACTCCTACAATCACACTTACTGCACTTGTAGATGCACTTCACTTCATACATGCACTCAATACAATCACACAACTCACTGCAATTGTAGAATCACTGCATTTATATGATCACATACAATCCTATATAATCACAACTTAAAACACTCAACATCAAATTCACATCTGTTAATCTTCTCTTAATATATATTTACCAACCTCTCTGCATGAATAGAATGTGACACAAAGTCAATTTTTTAAGTCGATTTTAACAGGTTTGAGTTTCCTTCTCCAAGACTGGTTGTGAAACCAAGGTTAAAGATCCCAGTCTACACTACTATTTACCCATAGCTGGAGGGAGAATAGTTGGATTCATACCTTTCCAAAGGGTATTAGCACTATGCAAAATGCAAACAGCCTCATCCAGGATTTGAACTCAATTTATCTAGTTCATTTCCTATGAGGATAACCATTACACCATGTGTCTCCATCCTGTTGTTTTAATAGTTTCAATACTTCCTAGGATTTTCAGATTTCTTTCATGATTTATTGATTGATGGATTTTTATGGCATCTCAACCAGTCTAGGGTTACTTTATGGCTAAGAGAATAAGGAATCATGTTCACTGTGTGTTCATATTTATATTTTTTGTATAGTTGTTTCTTGAGAGGTTTTCTTTTGCACATAGTCCTATCTGTTATGAATTTGACCCATAGATGTGACCCTAGGTACTACCCCTCTGAGTCAGAGTGGACTTGGCAGTAATGTTTCACACTCCTCAAATTTCTAGAATGATAAGCTGCAGATTTATCAATTCTTAACTGGTTCCATAACCTGATTTAGTTGTTAGGGTGCTACTCATGTGGTGTATTTTGGGCAGGAATAACTTGAGGAGGCCATCCTTCTCCAGATCTACAACTGGTTTGAATTCAGTTTTCTTCTTCCTGACCAGTTGCCATACCAAAGTTAAAGAGCTCAGTCTGCCCTACTATTTATCCATAGCTGGAGGGTGAATATTTGGATGCATACTTTTCCCAAGGGTATTACCGCTACAGCATGTAGCAGTAATACCCTTGACAAAGCTTTCATGTAATACATGAAAGCTTTGTCAAGGATTTGAACTCAGTTCACTGTGTCCATTTACTATGATAATGACCATTACACAACAAGTGACTCCAATTCAGAGAATTCCTACACCTCTTTTTGCCAATCAAAAATTTACATAACTTATCAATATTCTCTCACAGACCGGATATAAATGTTCATTGGCTCTGAGGAAAAATTAGGTTACTTAATTTGCATATAATCATTGTGTTTCAGTTAATGTCACTTCCCTGATATTTTGCTTCTGACAATGCCAGGAACTTTTGTTAGTATTGCTACTAATACTACTAGTGTAAGTAGACACATGTTTTGATTTGGATTTCTGTGATCAATTGGTCTTGGTGGTTGAATCACTAAGGCAGCTGCTCTGGACAGAAAGGATTCCCGAGGATGAGGGATGTGAATTTTGCTAAAGATTTATTCTTTATTTAGGATCTGCACTGCTTATTAATGATCAGAGAATGACTAGAAGGGCTACTTGGCATTTCCCGGGAAAAGATAAGATGCAGAATATTTTAATAAAATACTTCTGATGTTCATTTTATATATTCTATAGGTAAAGAATTATGAGTATGACATAAATACACATCAAAAAGCCTTACAATTCCTGGATAGCTACATATTCATACCTTTGGGTGTACATATTCATGACTAATACTATATTTACAAAAATTAGTCTGACACATGGCCTCTTATTTATGGGTGATACTGTATATGACTCTGGGTACAATCATAATAGAAATCATCTTATCTTGCTATTTTATATTTTTTCTCTTTGAGGTAAGAGCGAGCTTCAGCTATGCTTATGTTAATAAGTTCACTAAAAACATTTCAGTTTCCAAATTTATTATGCTGAAAAAAGAATTATTTTGACAGAAATTTGTGAAGCATTCCATACTTTTTAAAGGGACCAGATTAATTCAATAAATACAGTATCACATGAATCCTAACAATTCTTTAAAATAGCAGGATTATTCTATGACAGACAGACATAATTGACAGAGATTTGGTAAAATACTCAATAATAAGAATCCATTCTTTTCATAAATGAAACATTATTTTTTTATCTAAACCAGAGGTTCCCAATCTTTTTTAGTCATGGACCCCTTTGATTCCAATTTTATTCTAGTTGACTCCATACCCATTCAATATTTAAAAAACTTTAACAACTAATTCTATGGAAAATTAATTTTTCACTAGTAAAATAAATCATTGATATACAAGAACATATTTATTTACAAAAGATACTAGTTTAGTGTGACTTTATTTAATATGAGTCTTGTGGTTGATGCTACTCTGCTAATTTTGCAATATTCAATTTCAATATTGTCAATGATTATCAAAGATCACCTTTTTGAATAATTGTTAAGTCAGTTACAAACTTTTGATAGTAAGAGAGACAGCTGAAACCAGATTCAACAAGGTAAGATAAAGAAAAAACAGTAACATACAACTAATAAAAGAATTAATAAAATACTTCTGAATCAAAATTCTTTCATTGACCTCTTAAATATTATCATAGACCCCTAATTTACTATTTTGCTTACATGGTCCCTCCAAAATCTTATATAGACCCCAGGGGCCATATAGACCCTGGTTGAGAACCACTGATCTAAACCAAAGATACCAGTATTTTTTAAATCAAAATGGATATTATTAGATATTATTTATTACCACATTCTACAACATAGAAACTCTGTAACTAAAAACTATAAATATGTAGCAATCCCAAAATAAGTACAGCCCTAATATTTATGTAATTTTATTTTTGGTTAAAGAGTTTCAATGCTGTAGAGTTATACTGTAGATATTTGCTTTGATTGTATTATTTTCCCCTCTTAATAAAAAATAATCCTGGTATCTAAAAAAATGTTATTGATGTGGGATTTACAAAGCTTAGTCTGGCACATGATCATTTCTTATGGGTGATAATGTAGAAAATAAAAACATAAATAAAAGTTCTGATTAGTTTCTGAGAGTATTTTATGTGAAAATTATGGATCCATCCATCCTAACATTTATGAGATCAAAGAACATTTTTGTACTTCATATCAAAGTCTCTGTTTCACTCCATTTGGCCACAAGTGGCATATTTTGCCATCTGATAAACTCCAATGACTTCAAATGACCTTTGAGGTCAATATTACATAGTCTACATTTTAGCCTAAAGTCAAATCAATATCCATACAAAAATTTGTCGGTGATCCTCTGACAGATTCATAAACTTCAGGATAGTATAGTTGGTCTGAGAGTTGCAATAAAAAGCAACAGAAATAAGATCAAAGAATAACTAATAAAAGAATTAATAAAAACTGAACTTGTATATACAAATAATGTAAGCATGATGTTATCTGAAAAAGACAATTTCATTGAACCTTTTTTAATGACTTACATCATTCTGTTGGTATGTCAGTCCTACAAACCAATTTTACATGGCAAAAGAACAGTACACTGCTACCTTGACTTATGAGTTTAATTCATTCCATTTGTAAGTCAATTCCCTTGTTATCAAATCTATTTTCCCCATTGAAATGCCATAAATCCAACCCCCCACCCCCAAAAAGCCCCTAATTTATTTGTTTATGGGTTTTAGATAAGAAAAATACCACTGTATTATATAAAAATATAATTGTAATGAATTATGTGCTCTAAGTAAAAGTTATTCGCCAGACAGCAAAGAAGTCTATCCCCTTTTCACTAGCACTAGACTAGGTAGGTAGTTTTTTCATCTGAGGTGGAGCACTGCACCTACCATCAGCTCCCCCACTCTACTGCACAGATCCAAGCTGTGCTACTCATGCACTGAGTTGGCAAAGGCCAGTATTAAACCTGGAACTTTGCTGTTCCTAGGGGAATACTCTACAGGCTGAGCTGAATTGGTCTTTTTAAAAAATATGGAATGCCTCATAAATTTGTCTGTCAAAATTATATTTTTCTTTGGCATAGTATATTTGGAAACTTAGATGTTTTTAGTGAACTTATCAACATAAGAATATTTGAAGCTCACTCATAAATCAAATTTTAGCTCACAACACAAAACAAAAATTCAACAAGTGACGGTTTATAACTTAGAAACTCTAAGTTGATTCACTCGTAAATCGTATTGCACTGAATCATGTCAACATGTAAAACAACTTAAGATCAGTTTGATAATTCTTGATGAAATTCATTAGGATTAGTCTTAAGGATTTTTAACTTCATATAAACATTTTGTTCTAAGTTTGTGGGTCTACTGTGCATAAAATGAAGAACAAGATTATTACATAGCATAGAGAGTGTACTTTCTCTTTTATAGTTGCTTTGTTTTCTAAAAGCAATCAAAGTAAAACTCATTACACAGAGAAGTGGGGGTGAGGGGGGGCAACTTGGACAGATCAAACAAAATTATTAATTCATGTATCACAAAAAGAAGCTACAATACATCGACATGATTATGTGCAAAAACACAGAGAGCAGACACACACTTATCGATGCATGCACTCGTTTTCATATTGCATTGTTATGCTATATAGAGGATTAATTTGGTCTGATGGCTGGACAAAAAACAAATAGAGAATAATTAGTTATATTTAAAGCAACAATTGTGTTTACTGAAAGGGCAGAAATTGATTGGTTCGATGGAATCAAGAACTAAAATAGTTTTCTGAACTGATGAAACCAAGAGGCTGATTGAAACAGAACTGAGATAAAGACTTTAGGCTTTTGTCTATAGGCACTATTTATAAATATCACTCCTATTTATAGGCAAAAGGCATTATTAATCGGAGCCCTTCCGATAATTCCTTATAAGTTCAGGCATATGAAGATGTTTGGATCCATGTGCCTCACTATAAGGGAAAATACAAGGGTAATCTATTGGCAACACCGTTGTGTTTATTGTGCATACCTATGCACCTGCACCTATGCACACCTACTACCACATTCTGCAAGTCTTGGCTTTGCAGTCTTTTCTGATGAAGCTCCCAATTGACGCTACTGCCAAGTGTGAAGTTTGTGCAGTTATTCAGTTTTTGAAACAAAAATAATTGAAATTCATCGCCAATTAATGGAGTATTTAGAAAATCATGCATGGATGTCAAAAACGTCCATAAATGGTGTAGGAAGTTTACAATGACAA
The DNA here is from genome assembly GCA_023376005.1 of Doryteuthis pealeii. Lineage (NCBI taxonomy): Eukaryota > Metazoa > Mollusca > Cephalopoda > Myopsida > Loliginidae > Doryteuthis > Doryteuthis pealeii. The sequence continues at coordinate 16,407,563 of CM042151.1, read as the reverse complement.
TGAGGTTAGACCGTCGTGAGATAGGTTAGTTTTATCCTACCAATGACTTCTTCAATGATTTAGTCACAAGCTGGTATGACAAGTGTATACAAAATTTGCCACAGCTCCTACAAAAATGCATTGAACAAAGTGGCAGTTATGTAGAAAAATAAATACTATTTTAGAATTCTAAAATGATGTAAACATCATTGACAATAAACAATAAATGTTTTTATGATTTCTAAATATTTTGGAAACCTTACCTTTAAAATTACCCTTGTATGTACTAGAAGGCAGTAACTGAGGGTTAACCACAAGCAAGTCACCTTAGATCTCCAGGAAACTTCTAAGTATTCCTGCTGATTTTGACAGTGTTATAGTTTGGTTGGCCTTGATTCTTCCTCTAATCTCCAGTTTCCCTAGTATCTTTCCTATTTCTTACAGGACCCTTTTAAGGGTACCAAATGCAATTGGTTTTGCCATCACACTCATGTTCCACAGCTTTTTCAGCTCTCTAGTAAGATCAAAGTATTTGTCTATATTTCTGCTTTCTTTTATTTTCACTGTGGTCTGCTGGAATGGTATAATCCACTAGTTGCCAACTCTTTTGATCCATAACCTTCCCAGCATTGTAATGGGAGGATCTTCAGGGATGAAGCATAATTGTATTAATTTTGCATCCTTCCTTGACCAAAGACAAATATGAGGCTGACCCTGATCCCAAAGAGTTGGAAAATAGATTGTATTTGCCTGATTTTTTTTAATGAGACCTGATAATTTGTATTATTTAGGCTTTAGAAAACTGTTGTCCTCATCTTTATTGTTATATACACATTGTTTTGGCCCCAGTGTTCAGTTTGAATTTTAATGAAGGCTCCCGAGTTTGACAGAAGACACCTGAAGAAGGCCGGAGGGCACATTGGTTGAGACATTTTATATATAACAATAAAGGAGGACAACAGTCCCCAAAATCTAAATAATATAGTTTGTATTTATATTCTTCTTCCCAAGAGTAATTTTGACACAAGGTAGTGACAAAATTGGCATCTCCCCTATGGTTAGAGTAACAAAGGCATCAGGGTCATCACCATTGCATTAGTGTACATGGAAAATTCTCAGAAACAGGAACATCTGTTTTTGTGCTCTGTCCTCCGAAAAAAGAATGATCTTGATGACAGCCCTGAAATGGTTTGTTAGAACTCATATATATATATATATATATATATATTTGTTTGTGTGTTTTATGTGTGTGTGTGTACTAGTTGTTAATATAATATTTGATTTCATGAGTAATATTTATTAAAGAAATATTTAAAAATATCATTATTCCCTCTAATGATTACACACTCAAATTCTGCTGGATGGTGATTTTCACAAGCAAATATTTTTGCAGAGGACAATAATTCTTCTTTTTTCTACTAATTTGATAGATAATGTCTGAAATTCTGAGATGAATTATTATCAGTATTTCCCAAAGTTGGTCAGATTAATATCCTCATCCCTGTTGGATTATATTACAGATGCTGGCTTCTTTCATCTCACTTAGGTATATCATTTATCTAAGGGAAGATTATTATTATAGATAAGATCCAGATCCTGGATCTAAAAGATTCATAAAGGCAGTGTCAACCTCTTTTTTCTTAAATGAAATAAAATCTGCAGAGGCACAGCTAGAGATTTTAGGAAAGGTGGGGATGGAGGTGTGTGAATGTAGGGGTGGGGCTGGTCACAACATTTAATGAGATTCATTATTGTATAATATCAGAAGAAATGCAGTTGATAACTTTTTATGAGTTTCTTCCAGATAAGCTACAGATTTTTAATCTGGTTACATATATTTGTATGAAACTGAAGCTACCATGTTTTTTCAGTTATTAGGATTATTGTATTGGTTATTTTCTTTAATAACCAAAATATTTGGATATTAAATCATGGTAAAAAAAGTCCACTTTTTAGAAAGTTTTGATTTTGATTTGATTTAGTTTGGTTTGTTTTACAGCTTATCAACCTCAGTGGGTCATTTAATGCCAATAAAGTTTTGAAATAAATTCTCAATGGATACTCATTTTTTTTATAAACACATTTTTCTATTTAACCCATAGATGGGACCCTTACAGTTACTACCACTCCAGATCAGTGGACCAGGGAGCAATGGTGATGAATGGGTACTCTACATTACCCAGACCTCCAGAACTTGAACCTCACCATCAGATAGAGTTTAACATCATTCCCAGGACATGAAGATCCTCAGCCACTGCCTTCTAGCACCCATATGATGAAAAGGGTTGGGGCTTGCCATAAGGGCAATAGGGTTTGGGCAATCATATAGGTGCTAGGGCTTAACATGACTAGCCGACTGATCGGAGGGGGTCTCTCTAGCCACCTGTCTAGCCTAAGTAACGATCTAAGTGGAGTGTTATATGTCATGGACTGCTCATCCACCAGGATTCCGTCCTTAAGCATTACAGGTCGCCACCCACAGCCAACAGGTGGCCCCATTGGGGTGTACTTACCCCTCTGCAGAGGTGCAGTTGGTGTATCCTAAAGCCCCAGCCGAAAGGGCTATTTGTTTTTATAAAAAAATAAAAAAATATTTAAAAAAGACCAAAAAACAAACCAGAATTATTTCTACCTAATTTATTAACACTCATAAACTTAATGAAAATTATTTCTTAAACAAATCATATGTATAAAAAAAAACAATATTTGGCATTAAATGATCCACAAGGTTTGATATGCCATTACCAACCAACAATCAAACAATCAAAAGATGTCATGTTTACATTAAAAAAAATTCAGGTCTTCATGTATGGATTCTACCCTGGTATTAATAACACATTGGTGCATTCATACATTTTTAAATTAAAAAAAAATTAAAAAATCAATCTATATAATCAAATATGGCAGCATATCCGGTTGTTCTTTCCTTATTATTATTTCATTGATGATGAAATACAAATTTACTCACTACCCAACTGCAGCTTCTAAACACCCCTTCCCCTATGGAGGCATCTGGTTATTGTTGTAGGAAATGATAAAATCCTGGATGAGGCTGTTTGCATTTATCATAGTGCTAATACCTATGGAGAAAGAATGCATCCAACTATTCACTCCCAGTTATGGGTAAATAGTAGGGCAGACTAGGCTCTTTAAACATTGTTAGGCAACCAGTGTAGAAGAAATTGTTAAACTCTGCTTAAGAAATTCACTATGTGTCACATCCTACTCATGTTGAGTGGTTGGTAAATAATAAATGGTAATATAATTTTCCTTTCCTCAACTTGAAACGCCCCATTGGAAAATTTCTTCAACCTCTCATACAATTTTGAAAAGAATTCAACCAGGAAATGAAGAAGCTCATTTTGCATTATTTTTTTTTCATTTTTGTCATTTTGTTCCTGATATTTTTCACACTTATTATTCTTGTCTTTAGATAATAAACTTTTCTGCATATATATATATATATATATATATATATATATATATATATATGCCTTAGATAAATTGAACAACTTTTATTCTAAATGACATCTTCATAGTATGTCACGTATATTTAAAGATTGTAATCTAAATCTTTCAAAATAAATCACTAGCATTATTTATTGTAACCTTATTGACACAAACAAAACAATTTTAACTTGGATAAAATTCTGACAAATGATAATCTGTTTCAATACCCTTAATGATTGTTTAGAAAAGAACCGAAAATACTCGAAAATATGAATGATTACACTTTCAGATGTTTTATCAATTCTTTTCAAGATGACAACATTAAGAAAATTATTTGAAGAATTGAAAGGAAATTTAAAAAAAAACTTCCAACAACCTGGATTCTGTTGTTTTCAACAAAATTTGTTTGAATATATATATATATATATATATATATATATATATATATATATATATTCACTTATAGGTGTCATGTAAAATTAATATCCAAATCTAATCTATATTGTTTTCTCATTTCAGGAAATAGGAACAGCATCTGGAGGAACAAGAAGAACCTTCATGTTCGGGGAACGACACAAAGAGGTGTCCGTGTTGTCCTATCACAGTGATGGCAACAGTATAGAAGGCAGGAACAAGAGACGCACCACACATGATCCACATGTGTCAGGTATGCACAACATATGAAAATTATCATCAGCATTACAATTGCTTTGAATTTAGAGGTCACTCTTATCATCTTGTATTGGATGGATAAATATGTATAATTTGGGGGAAAAAATTCATAAATTTCAATACCATACCCTGCAAATGTTTATCCTTTGTTAGTAAATATATCCTTTTAAAATATTGGTCAATCATACTGTCCAACAGCTTTCTAGCTACCAAATACACCTTGCATCATCGTAAGACTTCAGAGCAATTTTTGATTCTCCAGAGTTTTCTAGCATTCAAATGAAACTGGCAGTGTCATAATAATTCAAGGCAATTTTATATTCTCCTTAATTTCTAGTATTTGAATTAATCTCATAGTATGAGGCAATTTTGAAGCAATTATGGGCTTTTCTAGATTAAAATTGCACCCCATTTCATCTTAACTGTTCAAGGCAACATTTTTTTTTATAGATGAGAGGTTGTAGATATATGATATGTGCAAAAGGGAAAGACTGATTTTCAACTGTATATTCACTCTCTAGTTCTACTTATGCTAGGAACGTTTGTGCACACCTTATATATATATATATATATATAATGCTCTCCTATATAAGGGATGGAGCACTCTATGACGGTCTTTACATACAAAGCGATGTGTGTATTAAAACAGTTAAAATCCCTTTCGCATTCTGTAGGTGATGACAGCCTGATGGTTAAGGTGACAGACTGACACTGAACCGATCGGATTTCAATCCCGGCTGTAGGTAGCTTACAAATGTCTAGCCATACTGAAGAAACTTGATAAGTCGAAACACGTGTCTGTGGATGACTATATATATATATTAATATTGATAATATACAGTGTTATATTATAAGAAAATAGTACTCAAGGATAGAACATGTATATCTAAGTTAGTGTAGGATGGACATGAAGTCAACAGCACTTGGTTACTGACAGTTTCTCACCCATGCGATTCTCAAACCAAGTAGCTAAGCACTGTTGACTTCATATCCATACTACCATAACTTAGATATATACATATATATGATATATACAGTCATCCACAGACACCATGTTTCGACATATCCCATCTCTTCAGTGTGGTTAGACATTAGCAGGCTACTTTCAGCCGGGATGGAAACCCGATTGATTTATCATCAGTTAGGCTTCTTAACCACTCAGGCATCAGCATCTACAGACTAGGATTAGGATTTTAACTGATAATACGTATGTATTTATGTAAAAGCCACCAGAGAGTGGTCTATCTGTTTTATAGGAAAATGTTGACTTTTTAAGGTTAGTCGGCATTTGTCAGCAAAAATCCCCTCCAAAGTTCTTAGGGGTGGAGAGTATATATAGTCATCCACAGACACTGTGTATCACATCTCTTCAGTGTGGCTATATATATATATATATATATATATATATATAAACTCCTCTGCACGAGCATGATGCAACACAAGGTCAATTTCTTAAGCAGAGTTTAACAGATTTGAATTCAGAGTTTTCCTTCTCCTAGACTGGTTACCTAGCCATGGTTAAAGAGTCCAGTCTGCCCTGCTATTTACCCATAGCTGGAGGGAGAATTGGATTCATACCTTTCCCAAGGGTATTGCGCCATGTGAAATGCCAACAGCTTTGTCCAGAAATTGAACTCGGGTTGACGAGTCCATTTCCTACTACTCTAACCATTAGACCACGCGCCTATATATATATATATATATATATATATATGCACACACACTCTACTCAGAAGTTATAAGAACACTGTGAAAATGGCTGATTTCTTGTTGAATTATGTATTTTGTATTCATAGGATTATAATGTACATGTAAGTGCAGTGTAGATATTCTTCTTAAAATGATCTGAACAAGCAAAATTACTTCACTCTTGAAAGACCTGATTACAACAGGATTTTCTTTTTTTTTAGTATGATTTATAATGCGAAACATCAAAATGGGTTTCTTGTAGGTTTGGTGATGGTGGAATTAGGCTGTGGGCTATATTATCTAGTTATTATTACAGAAATTTGACAGCACTTATGTAGCAAGAGATCACTGAAGGCATTTTGATCCTAAAGTGACCAATAAAAAGAAGAGAAAGTAAAAAGTATTTGTTTAGCCTTTTAGTTGATCTTGTGGTGCCATTTTTTAAAGACTTAATCTACCTTAGTGATTACTTTTCATTTGTCATGAAGTGATCTGTCCTCAGATCCCAATCTCATAGAAATTGTTTGGGGAGTGATAACAAGAGATATGTAAACTGGCAGCACCCATTATTCCTCTTTTGAAAAGCTGAAACAAGCTTCACATGGATCCATGTGAAAATTCCTCAATCTAGATTGGAAAACTCAGTTTGCCATTTAGTTTTTGAATGCGAAAGGTGCAACCATAAAATACAAACTGTTTGCTAAATAATGTTTTATTTATTAAAAAAAAATCAACTTTTGTAATGTTAAAACCAAAATACTTAAAAATTACAAATCTGTTTGAATAATAACTTGTTGCCAAAATATACACACACACTATAAATATATATATATATATATATGATAAGTATGTAAACACGATGTGTTTGGATATGGCTCTTTTGCCGACGACCTTTGGGAGAATATGTGCTTAATTGGAGTCGTACCTAATTTTGAAAATTAATTAATTAATAATTAATTAATTAGGCAGGAATGCCTATTTAAATGTATGGCTAAACAAATCGAGAAAAATCAATCTGTGTATGTATATTTCGGCCTATTAGGCCTCATCAGCAGAGCTATAGATAGGAAGACCGCCCTGTGCGTGATCTGAAACCGGACTGTCAAGCTGACAGGCGGGTACCATAACCCCTACACCAAATGGACCTCTTAGAAAGAGAGAGAGAGAGATAGAGAGAGAAAGAGAAAACGTGACCTGTCGGGTCACCCATTAAGCTCTGGGTAGATAATTGAGAATAGCGAAAAGTGAGTTTGCAAATTTAATTAAAGTTTTAAAAATAAATACGGCTGGACAAAACATTAAAATCATTTTGTAAGATTTCTAAGAAAGGGAAGGTTTAACCTAATTTAAGCTACGTTGCTGCTTATGTATTCTAATATACAAATACATTTCAAATTCTCCCATTCACTACCTCTCTCTAGATTCCCTGAGAAACTAACATATATAACAAGGAGGTAATCAAGAGATACATAGAGAGGGGGAAAGTGATAGGCAGAATGTACAGTAAGGGACTGGTCAGTTTTTCACTTAATTGCAAATTATTACTAATTAGAACCAATTAAAATGGATTTTTTTCAAACACTTATACACTTATTTTGCTTAAACAGAAAAGGCCTTACTCAAAATCCTTTCCTTTAAAAACTTAGTCTAACAGGAATGTATGCTGATAATAAAAATCTTGATTCCAAGCAAACTTCAAAATAAAAGAAAATAAATTCAGTCATGATGTCCAAAAACAAATTGCAAATGACTGTAACAATATCTCATAATAGAATCATTGATGGCTTTTAGAGGTGATAATTCCAGCCAGTTTAGAAGAGATGTAATTTGTAACATATTTCTTTCAGTATATCTTGGATGGTTTGTGAGATGGCAGGTAAGTGGCCATACATCTTCTATTTTGTAGTGTGCTGCTTCCTGGTTTTGTTCAAAAGTACATACAGCATCCTTGTATGGTTTCTATCTAGATTTCATTAGAGTTCAAGTGGTACAACCATACAGTAGTACTGATACGCCTACTGTTTGGAAGAATCTTTTTTTCATTTTATCAGAGAGATGAGATTTCCATATAATCGATGACAATTAAAATTTGTTTCTTGTGTGTTAACATTTATTAAGTGTTAACATTTAGCTAAGAATAAATTGAGTGAATTTTATACCAGCAATAAAACATGCTTCAACTAGAAGACATGCTTACTATTATGGTTTTTGTCTAAGGATGTGGACTTCATGACCCAAATTAAAATCCTGGATGAAGCTGTTTGCTAATACTCTTGGAAAAGATAGGGCATCTCATTCTGGCGTAATGGTTAGCAAGCAAGCATCACAGATCCATTACTACTGAATAGCGAGTTCAATCCTCACTGGATACCTCATACTTGTGACCTTGTGTCACATCTTACTCATGGCAAACAGGTTAGGTATAAACCTACTCTTAGGAAAGGTATGAATCCATATGTTCTTCCCTTTGGATAAATAGTAGGGCAGACTGGTTCTAGCCTTGGAATTAGTTCTAGTTCTAGGAAAACTTTGAATTCAAACCAGCAGTACTCTGCTTAAAATTTGACCTTGTGTCACATCCTGTTGAAGAGGGTTTGGGTAAATACACACTTTAACTTTTATTTCAATGAAGTTGAGATTTGTAGGGACCAAATTAGATTGGTCAATGGTAATGTTATTTTGTTTTACAAGATATGTTATATGCTAATTAATTTCCCTCACCTTTTCTGTTTTATTTTTATTTATTCATATATTTTTTACATGAGCCTGTTTCTTCTTTGGCCTTTAGCAGAGAGAATTTTAGTTTAATGTGAAGTCTGTTATTTAGCTGTGATGCACTATGGGATGTCATAGATGGGTTGTATTTTTTTGTTCTGTATTACATCCCATTTATTTATTTACTTTCTACATATGAACCTGTTCATTCTCTGCCCTTTTACAGGGAGTAGTTTTTTTTTTTTAATGTCAGCTCTGTTATTGGTCAGTAAGTTTTAGTATATCAAGCAAAAATTACTTCACAAGAAATATGACCAAAAAATTCTTCAAAAATAAAATCATGATGTTGTATAAAATAATTGATTTGATTGGTTGGTTGGTTGGTTGGTTGGTTGGTTTTACAGCATTTGACATGCCCTTGTTGGGTTATTTTATGCTGCAGACGCTTAGTTCTATTCATTCTTGATGGAGATGCAAAATTTTTAAAAAATCAATTCTTTAAAACACATATTTAAAAATATTTTTTCTATTCAACCCATAGATGAGACGTTAACATTTGCTACCACTCTGGGACAAATAGCGATGAAGGGGTACTCCACATACTGGATACTAAGACCCTCTGCCACCTCTTTTAGCACTTATATAATAAAAAGGGTTAGGGGTTTGCCATAAGAGCAATACAATTGGGACAATCATATAGGTGCTAGGGCTTGATGTAACCAGTTGATTGATTGGAGGGGGCCTTTCAGACCCACCTGTCTAGCCTAAGTAAGGGCAAAAAATAATTGAATATTAAATATTTGTCAAAACTAAAAAATGCAGAATAGATATTTAAAAGAAGACAATATTCATTATAATATGTGAATAAGAAACTTTGTAAAATACAAGATGAAAGCCTTGGTTGTGTATCTAATTGTTTATTCTTTTAAATACTATGTAATTGAAGATTTTACTTATCAATCAACTTGGTGAAATCAAATATGATCAGGATTTGATTTTCTTGAAATGTTCTGAATTTTTGCTCAAGTATAGATAATTTTGGACAATCCTTATATTGTTGTAAAATTTTCCTCAAGTGGATAATGAAATAATTTTACATGTAAAGAAACAAAATTATTGTCATTGTGTATACTATGAAAGCTGATTGGAGAAAAAATATTGATTCTTTAAGTTTTTTTGTAGAGACACATCAGAGCTATCTTGAGAATTGTGTATAATACTGAACAATTTCTGATACAATGTGTAAAATGCTTCCAATAAACCACTTTTATTAATACTATTTTTACTGCGGAAATTTTATAAGCATCAACAGAAAAGACTTGATAAGAAATTGTTGAGCCCTTTATTTTTTAATTTTTTTAATGGTGTTGTTTTATCTAATCCATTCTTTACATGCAATACTCCACTTTGGCCCTATCTTGGGCTAGACGGTCGGTCGGAAAGGCCCCCTCCGATCAATCGGCTGGTCACGTCAAGCCCTAGCACCTATATGATTTTCCAAATCCTATTGCCCTTATGGCAAGCCCCAACCCCTTTTTATCATATGGGTGCTAGAAGGCGGTGGCTGTGGGTCTACATGTCCTGGGAATGACGTTAAACTCTATCTGATGGTGAGGTTCCAGTTTTGGAGGTTTGGGGAATGTGGAGCACCCCATTCATCACCATTGCTTCTGACACTCTGACCCAGAGTGGTAGTGCCTGTTAGGGTCCCATCTATGGGTTAAATAGAAAAATGTATTTATAAAAAAATTGTATTATCCATTAAGAATTGATTTATTTCAAAACTTTATCGGCATTAAATGACCCACTGAGGTTGATATGCCGTAAAACAAATCAAACCAAACCATTCTTTACACCATGTATAATCCATGGTAAAAAGGTAACCTGACCAATCCATTCTAGCAGCACTGGGTACACCAAGTATCCAAGCAATTCCAAATTATACCTGGAAGATTTCTCCAACAGATCAATTGCTAAGCAAAGAAAACCACAACCTTCATTTATTAACAAGATGTTAACAAGATGTTAGATAGCCTCCTTCATCTTCATCACTCCCTACCAATGTTCCTTGTCAATTATCTCAACCTCATCCCATAGGGAATTATGAATATCCCTCTTCCTTCACATAGAGATTGCCATACTAGATTTTTATACCTCACATTTGGATATAGCTTCCCTATAATCTTTGAATCTGACTTTAAATGGATTACTTAGTTTCCTTTATGTATTATACACAGGAAAGAAAGTGAATGAATGGATTGGCCAAAACATTGTGTTAATAACATCAAGAATACAAAAAGAAGTTCAATTGTCCAAATGCTTATGGGGATTGATTGATTTTAATGGCATGTCAACTCATCCAGGATTATTTTATGCCAAGAGGTAAATTGTAAGGGATGGTCAGATTTATTATGTTTTTTGCAAGGATTGTTCTTAGTTTTGACAATAAGTTATCTGCAGTTGTTTGTTGTTAAATGGATTAGGAATTACTTTCAGGGATACATTTATCGGGTAAAGTTCAAGTTTGTTATGTTTTTGTTTCTTTCAGGAAGGACAAAATGTTATCTATATTGACATTTTTAAATATATCTCTCATGATTTGTATTGTAAAAACGTGATCTAAAAAACACTAAATCACCACATTCTATTAGAATACGTTTAACAGTATATGGTGTTTGACATGCAGTGCATTCTGGGATGATTCTAATTCTTTTGTACTTACCGCCTTCTATCTGGTAGTGCTTGTGGTGTAATGGTTATTGTCATAGGAAATGATCTGGGCTCATATCCTAGACAAGGCTGTTTGCATTTCACATAGCTCTATTCCCCTTGGGAAAGGTACAAATCCAACTATTCCCTCTGGATGAATAGTAGGAAAAACTGGATAAATTGTAGGAGAAGGAAAACTCTGAATTCAAACCTGTTAAACTCTGCTTAAAAATTGAACTTGTGTTGCATCCTGCTTATGTGGAAGGATCGGCAAATACATACCACTTTTTAAATTGCCTGCTGGATTACACTGGTTAGTATATTATTACTGTGATTTTACAGTCCAGCATGTTTGCCACTACACCACATGAACTCCATTGGTTTGTATATTAGTTTTGTGAACCATACTAAATTTATAAAGTTATAATTGTTTTAATATACACAATTTATTTAATAATGAACACAAAAAAACCACCAGATAAATGAAATAATATTTATCTGCTTTTTGTATTATTGATTTTAATGATTTATTGATTAAAATTTTATCAATTTTGAAGTTGAAAATGAAATTATAAGCAATTAATTAACAACCTGGTCTCCCTACAGCATAATGAGAATTTCCATAATGTTAACTTGTAACATTATAAAATTAAAGAACTCCTACTGTAAATATATCATTTACTTTCTTTTCTAAAAAAAAATCATCTCATAGAAATTTAAATATATTCATGATTATCCATGGGTAATATCTAGGTAGACTACATTACTCAATCTCCCCAACCTATATCTCTCAATCATGAAAGGGCTGAAGGAAAAGGTATCATTGGCAATGGTGAGATGGACATGAACACCCTCTATCACCATGTTCATTGTCAAATAATGCTTCATGTTACTATAACAACAGGAACTTCTTGTTATTCTGCTCTGAGATAAATTTGTATGACAAATTAATATTTTAAAAGTTACATAGTGTTTTATATAATTTGAGGTGAATTTGTCTACAAAAATTAATATAGAATTTTTTATCTATGATTACAATTGATTGAAAACAATGTCTCCAATTACAGTTTATTCATGGATATAATCTATCTAAAAATTTATTTTTTGGTCCAAACATGTTTCAAATTTAAAATCAAGAACTTGTCTATGTTAACCTCAACCTTATCATACTTTTTAAATTCCCTTTATATTCGCTTATACAAAAATTATTGCAGCAAATTGTATTTGCACATGAATTATTGTAGATGATTTGTTACTGAGAAATTCACTGGACACCATTTTATATATAAGTACAGGAGGTTTATAAAAAGTTGATATTATTTTGTAATTTAATAACTTGACCAATAATCTTAAATTTGAACACTATGTGTAGAAACAACTCAAAATTTTATGTTTTATGTTTTTTTTTTCTTTTCAAGTATGCCATTCACTGAAAAAGAAAAGACGTTTAAACGTTAAACAGAAAATTTTGATTTTCTGTGAATATTTGAGATTATTTGAACAAGAATTGGTCAACTTATTAGATTACAAAATGATATTAATTTTTCTGAAACTCCTAGTACATCTCAAATGATATCAAATTTTTTGAAACATTTTGTATATAATAATAATCATGTGTAAAATCTTTGCAATTATAGAAAGGTTTAAACCTTTTTCATTTTTTCTTAATACCAATTTTTCTCTTTTCTCTTTTTCTAGATCCGTATTCTTCACACTACTCTCTAGCTCATTCATCATGGGTTGATCAGGACCCGGACTCAAAGAGGAAAGCCATACAACAGAGACTGTCATGCCCTGGTCATGAAGCCAGGGTTGCATCAAGGTGTCTACACAAGGCAAACAACAGCCAGAGCGGTCACAGTCCTGGTGGTCGACGATGGACAGGCCTCAAATCTTTCTCTGTCAGCACTGATACCTCTCGCCCTAATTCACCGTCCTGCAATGGAATGGAGAGTGCTGGTTATGCCACCCGTCTCCAACAGCTGCCGCCCTTGCCCCATTCAGATAGAGACATGGAACAATCAACATTCCCTAAGTATTATGTCTTGGAGCCCAATTCCCAAAACTCCCCTCCCCACCATGGTGGGTCACGCCACCACCAAGACCATTCTGCAGAAGGAGAACACTCTGTACAACTGCCACTCCCAAAGTATTATGTGCTAGAACCCAATACGCAGACTTTACCCAGGGCAACTAGAAATCCAGATGCAAAGGATCACACAGTTTAAACATGTGTTACTGATTTTTTTTGGGGAAAAACAAACAAACAAAACAAAACAAAAACAATTTCTGTGTTTTGGGCATAAATGTGTGTCAAAGGTCATTTCATCTGCCAATCTCTCTACAATTAAGATCATTAAGAAATAATCTTAATTTGAAACTTGTATATCTAAAAAGAAAAAAGAAAAAAAGAATTGAGCTGGAAGGCCATTTAGAATTTCTTTTAGGCTTTTCTTCTTGAATTTCATTTTATTTATTTATCTTTTTAAAAAAAAATCTTTTGATAAATTTAAGGAATTCAGAATGTCTTATATCTCAAAATGATATTTACAGACAAATAACTCAATTGAAAGTATATATACTAAAAAATAAAATAATAGTAATAATAATTATAATAATCATATCACAGCATTGGTAAGATCAGCTAGAATATTTGGAAGTGTCTTGGAGATCTGAGGAGACTTTGCTGTCACTCAGACTCCAGTGAAAAATCAACCAGTTAAAGCTGGTGTAAAAAAAAAACTTGCTAAAAGCGAAATAATAATGATAATTGATGACGTTTGTCTGGAAGGGGTTTAGAATATTCATCTTATAAATCAAGGTAATTTAAGATATCTTTTATTGCAAACCAATATTTAAAAGGAAAGAAATCTTCATATGGAATTGTTTATAAAAAATAGAAAGAAAAATGTTAAAAGCTTACATTTTAGGTTAGGCAGTAAATAAAGTTAATTTCTTGGACCAGATGCTCTTTTGAAAGCATAACAAATAAATAGTCTCCATGTTTTGTTCTGTAAATTTCTAACTACCTCTTGTGGGACAACATCAAAATAGGATTATTTATTTGCTTTGATATGCACTTGGTAGAATCAAAATTCATAGCCTACTGATCAGCAATTCTCCAATCTTCTTATGATTGTCTATAAACTAACTTAAAATAATCTGTTCATTCTTTAAAAAAAAAAAAAAAAAAAAAAAAAAAAAAAACAGCCTACAGATTTTTAATAGGACATTTTTTTTAAATCTTCATCAGGTGCTGATATGAAAAGTGTATAAATCAGTTTATAACGCACATCTTGACATGAAAATTTCAACGTTTTCATATGATAGATTACTGATCGTCTTTGGGTGATTGCATGGGGAGAGAATTATGTGCTCATCCAGAAGAGAATTTTCACTAAGTGTGAATTGGCAAATCTCCAACCTTCATCAGGTGCTGTTTTGGAAAAGTTAATCTTTTGACCTGTACATTCATTGTAAAGTTCACAATGTCCTGAATAATTGGTCTCTGATTTTTGTCAGGTCAGATGATGATGATGATCTCAAGGCTGGGAGTGATGTAAATATGATGAATATTTTTTGATTTTTAAATAATGTGATAATACAACAAACTTAAAAATAATAATAATAATAATAATAATAATAATAATAATAATAAGAAGAAGAAGAAGAAGAAGAAGAAGAAGAAGCTTTTTGACATAAACTTGGTTAGACTATTATAATTAAAAAACAAAATAAAACAAGAAACATAACGTACTTGAATGAGAAATGAAGATCTTGATAAAATCAAAAGTGAGAAAAAATAAAAGATGTTATCTTAAAAAACTCAAATGTTATAGATAATAAATTAATGTAATAATATATTAAAATTGAAGTTGTGAAAATTCAAGAGATATGTTAAAGATATATTAGTTCTAGCAATTGTATGTATACTTGTGCCTTCACACATGCAAAAATAATTGTCATAACCATTTATTAAAATCAATAAGTTAAAATAGTTTCTTCAGGAAAAATAAACTTTGCATTAAGATATAGGATTTATTTTAAAGTAGATTTTAAGTAAATCTCTATAAGTAATACAGGAAATTTTTGTGCATAAAATAAAAGAATTGTTTTTTATGGCAGACAGACAAATAATAAATAAGAAAATAAATAAGGATAAAAAGGGGAGAAAGAAAAAGAGAGAGAAAGAAGAAAAGAGAAAGAGGTATAAAAGGATAGAAAGGAAGAAACCACAGAATGTGAGAAGGAACAAAAGTGAACATGAAAGAAAAAAAGAAATATACTGTAGCCAAATAAGAGAAAAAGAAGAAAAATTATAGAAAGAAAAAAAAAAAGACTTTTAAAAGAGAAGGAAATAAAAATCCTTCTTTTTGTCCTTTGAACAAAAATTTGATTTTGTCTGATTTTTGTTTCTTTAGCTATTTTTGAACATGCACTTGTTTTAAATTTCAAGGAGGGTGGGTCCCGATATATGTGAAAACAAATTATAATATACATACATATACATACATAACACACACACATACACAAAGAATATATATATATATATATATATATATATATATATATATATATATATATATATACACACATATATATGTGTATATATACATACATATATATATACATATATATATGTATATGTACATATATATATATATATATATATATATATGTATATACATGTACATATATACATATGTATATATATATGCATATATATATATATATACATTTATATATTGGTGGGATTCAACCTTTTTAAGAACTGGTTTTTCTCATAATTTTTTATATCTATAGATTTAATAAGAAAAATGTGTCACTAATAATTTTAATTATCATCATATTTAAAATATTTCCATATTGAAATTTCATTATCATTCTATTTTTTATTGCTTGCATGTTTGACTGTTTTGTCATCAACTGTTTGATTCTTTTAGATTTAAAATATACTTTCCTATCAGATTGAAATTTTTTGAATTGCAAATTGATGGGAAAATTTTCAAATTTGCCTTCAGCAGGATCACCTGTAATATCAAGACAAATGCTCTGTTGAAAAAGTGATATTTAGCCAACTTCCCTCCAATAGCAGAGTTAGCTTTAATGTGGTGACCCATATATGTACAAGTGGGTAATTCTAGAAATGTTGTCTTTCTGGGGAACTTCAGGTATCAAAAATCTAACCTCATCCTAGACCCATTTGGTGTAATACAGATAAGCAGCCTGGAGGAGTGGCTCCCTAACTTTGGACATGAGTCTTAATTTACTCCTCTGGCTCTTTCAAAGAGCATTCCATGTTTTAGATAAAGAAAAACTTGAATTATACTAAAACTTCTAGCTAGTTCTGCAAACTTCTGTAATTTTAGTACCAGTTCACAGAAACTAGTAGAATCCCACCATATATATATATATATATATATATATATATATATATACACATCCTTGTGCAAATTAATTGAAACAAAATGAATAATTCTGTTATTATTATATCTGCGATCTCTCTGTAAGGCTTGCCAGTGTGTTTGTGCAGCGTTACAATTTTTCATACACTTCCTTGGAGTAACATCCATTGCAGACAATGGCTGTAGGACAACTAATCAACAGTCAAGATAATCGTATCTGGGCATGATAAAATCTGATGCAATCATGGATGATGCAATATTTTCAAGGCTAAAAATAATTTCATCATAAACCCCGAAAATAGATTCATATTGCTGCACACCACTGCAAATGAGCTAATCTGAGGAAAAAATACAAATCAATTACACCTTGTCACACCAGTAGGTCTAAAACTGACCGTATGGTGAAAGAAAGGAAACTAAAGTGGTTGTTTCAATTAATTTGCATAAGGGTGTATGTCTATATATATATATATATATATATATATATATATGTGTGTGTGTGTGTGTGTGTATGTGTGTGTGTGTGTTTGTGTGTATAATGTCTATCTTTATCTACAAAATGCACTATCCTGTTGATTTAAATATGTTTCTGTTGAGATATTTTATGGTAAAAGAAAGCTGAGGTAGTCCAATGGTGCTGTACAGTGGGCTGATATAAGGCATTTACCACTGACTACAAAAGGACATTTTTGGTAAGCATAAAACACAGGTTGTGAGTTACTTGTTATCAGTTCTTGATTGGTCAACAGGGCCAATTATTGTTTTAGTCTTAAATTGACACTGGATACACTTCTGTAGTATTTGGCGTGCCTGTATGAACTCTGCAATAAGATGAGGGCCTTAATTTTGGCTAAGGAACATCCGTCGTTTGTTTGTACTTGTCAACCTTTGTTTCAAGTACACATCTTCTTCATCCCCTGGGATGAGATATTCTGCAGGTGTCTTAGTTTTTGACAGACTAGCCTTTTCTTTAGAGCCATGCATTTCCTATTATCTATTGAAGGGCTCATTGATTTACATGTAATTTGGACTTGTTTTGGGAATTTCAGAAATGGTTGGTTTGTGTGATAGGAAACGGGTGTACAGTCGGACTCTCCCTTTTTCTAAGTTTCTCATGCATATAACTCAGCCCATCCACCTGCTTTAAGCATCTTCCTTATATATATATCTACATATATATATACATTTATCACAGTCTCATTGTACCTGTCAAGGAAGTGTGAGTTTATCATCCTATCATACCTGTGTAATATTGTATCTGGTTTACAGGTAAATGAGTGGAAAGTGTTTGTGTTGTTTTAAATATGTTGTCTGTATGGAATTGAAACTTCCGAGTTTCAGATCAGGATGGATGTTGATTTTTAATTTGACAGAGATGATGAGACTGTTTCTTTCTGGAAATACCTTAAGAAATTCACGCCAGAATTTCTTCAACCATTTGTCTGATGAACAATCAGATCTGAAATAAGAAAAATTTGCTCATCAGATTGAGCATGACTGTTGTTTTTTTTTTTTTTTAATTTTTTTTTTTTCTAAATCTTGGGACAATTCAAATGTTTTAAATAGGGCTTCATTCTCCTTTGTGCTGATTTCTAGGTCAGATGCTCAAGCCCCTACTCTCATGTTCTTTGCTTGTCATCAGGACTGGTGTCGGGGCCTGGGAAAATATCTGGAAAAAAAAAATTAATAAATAAAAATAAAAAAAATAAAAAATAAAAAGAACTTAATAATTTAAGCTCTTAACTTTGATTCATTTTTTAAGCTGAGCAGAATGACAATACACACTTCATCATATCTGTGAAAAGTCAAGTCCAACACGAGAGAAAAGAACACAGTTACAAGATTGTGTCACTGAGAAGGATATGGGGCACCTGACCATCAAAACGAACATGGTTATCGTCATTGTGTCATGGATAAATATTACATCCAGGAGTATTTATTGTCTGGGATATTTAGTTTGCATAGTATTATCCCTGGAACATGGCCTCCACTAAGTAACATCGGTAAGTAATAATATAATACAGCACTTGGATTTGGTTGCTTTACCAAGATGTCTTATACTTATTGACTTGCTGGAATGCTTTTCTGATCCTCATGCTAAGTCCAAACTTCTGGCAAAATGTAAAAGACTACCAAAGTTTACATTATCACTTCCATGATGACTGGTGACCTGATCTAAGAGGAACAGTGTCTTATTATTAAATCCATTTTCAATTAAAATCTCTTCAGAGAATGATTCTAATTTTATAAGCTATGCTGCTTTGGGATCTGGCAAATATTCGCATAGTACTGGGTTGGCTAAGAAATTTGTTCATTTTTTGTTGTTAGATGGCATTAGGAGTGTTTAGTTTTAACTAAACTCTTTAAAAAATGCTTTTGGCTATATTTTAACAGCTGTCATATCAGTATGCATTTAAAAAAGAAATGTTAGGGTATTTTTGTTTATTGTTTATGAACAGCAAACATGGAAGAAAATAAGCAACATCTTTGGCATATTATGTTGTTTTGTTTTTGTTTTTTTTCAATTTAAGTAGTAGTAAAATTTGTAGAGTGGCCTATTGTCGGTATCAGCCGAATAGTGAGGGAGTCCATTCCCTTTTTGCTAATGCTAGACCATTGTTTTTGCCGAGATAAAGCGCCGCACCTAACATCAGCTTCCAGAAGCCCCAAGATGCTCTACTCAGTTAAACTGGCTAGTTTAGCTTAGTCAGTAGAGCATTCAACTAGTAATCGCAAGGTCCCAGGTTCGATACCAGTCCCTTTCAACTCAGTGCATGAGTAGCACAGCTGTTCATCTGATACTGCAAATAGGCCACTCTGCAGATTTTGATTTAAAGGAGAGTAAAAATACAATTGAATGCAAAAGAAAATCTGAGCAAACTTTTTGGCCAACTCAATACATTTTTGTTCAACAGATGAAGCAAATGCATTTGTTATTTGTTACAGCCACACTGGTTCTTGCTAAATTGGGAAATAGAAAAAGAAAGAAAAAAAAAACAAGAAAAAAAACAAAGAACAAATTGCTGGTGAGTTAGGGTTTTTTCTTTGATGTCCACTCAGCTGAGAGGTAATCCTTTTCTTCTCATTCCTGCATCTTATAAAATGTTTTGCCCAAACAAATCTCTTGTAATCAGAGCTTGCAATCATAAAACAAAAACAAAAAACTGTCTTCCTTTCAGGTATCTTTTTTCACTGTCTCTATGTCCCCAATTACAAAGATCAGACAACAATAGCAAATGATCAGTTATTTTAGTTCTTATTTCATTCTGAATTATTTATTTATATTTAATTTCTATTCAGTTGAAAGAGAAAGAAAAATAAGGGCAAATTTTATTAAATCCCCTCACCTTAATTTTATAAAAAGCATAATATCTAAACCAATCCCGGCTTTTAAAAATTGGACAATGGAAAAACTACATTAATCCAATTAGTTTGTGTTGAACTAAATATCTCATAAATGTCACAATATTTCATATAAAACTTGAAATAATGACTTCTAGTATTTTTTATTAATTGTGTTTACATTTTTGTTTCTATTGAGTGATTTACAGTTTGGCTATGCAAATTTAATATTTAATATAATTAAATTCTAAAATGTTTAGAATAATTAATATTATTGTAAGAGTTTTTTCAGATGACCTAACTCAATCTTTGTGTTACTTTTGATGTTACCATATTTTGGCTGGTCCATTCTGCAATCTTATTTAGAGGTTTACATCTGATGGATAGAGAGGCGGTTTCTTTTCCAAAAAAATAATGATCACATATATGTATATAAACATATATATCAATACTGATAATATAGTGTGATATATTTAAAGTAAATAGTGCTCAATATCATGTATAGAGCATGTATATCTAAGTTAAGGTAGTGCGGACATGAAGTCAACAGTGCTTGGTTACTGACAGTTTCTTGCATATGTGATTCTCAAACCAACTTAATTTTGAGAATCCCATAGGCAAGAAACTGTCAGTAAGAAAGCACCATTAACACTGTCCACACTATCTTATATTATATATATCAAGGAAAATGAAGATAAATCTGATGGTAAGTAAATATTTAAGATATGAAAAAAAAGGTATACAGAGGATGGTTTTATTAGAATTAAAGTATTTGTAAATGTTTTGCTAGCTTTTTAAGGTGCACCCTGGGAACTTGCAAATAACCCCACCTTTATTGGGTATTAGTGGGTACTGCAGTAAGTGCTCACATATATTTGGTTGCTGTGGATACATAGCCTGATATGTAGTTACTAGCTGAGTTTTTTTGGGTTTTTTTGCTTTCAATGTGAAATTTTCACTGTTTGATCTATGTTATTTCTATTTATGACTGAATTAACTACTCAGATAGGGTTAGCAGAATTTTGATCCAAATTTTAACTGTGTAATGTTTTATCTATATGCAGGGCTGGTGCATACTACCCCCCAACCTCCTGATCAGACAAAACCCAAGCCTGCTTGTTAACTCTGGAAGGGCAGGTTTCATATATTTCATACCACCTTATACATATATATCTATACCACCTTATGAAAATTGACATAGTTGAGTGGGGACCCTGGATCATAGATTCGGGGGGGTGGGGGTGATGAGACCCTAGCACCAGCCCTGTATATATGATTCATAGACAAGCTATAAGTTAAATGCATTGATAGAGTAGAAGATTATGCTAAAAAGTAAATATTTATTGTGTAAAGTAAATGCTTTTTTTCATTACTGACTTATCGCCAAACCTACCTACTTACCTATATATGCATGCATGTGTATGTGTGCAAAAGTTTCCAACATTTTTAATATTTTGTATTATTTAGATTTTTGGGGCTGTTGTTCTCATAATTTGGAGCTTTCACAGACCTTTGAACCAAACCCTTTCCATTAACCATGACCGAGTACAAGTGTTAAGCTATGTTATGTATTCTGTTATTATTGCTTGAGGTCTCAAGCCTATCTCAAAAATTCAGACAATATTTTAATATTAAAAAAGAAGGTTTTCTAATGAGCAATCAATCTCAAGTTTTTAAAAAGATGCTGGAAACATTTGCACGCACACACACACACACACACACACATATTGAAAAATATTAGAATAAAAATACTTTTTAAAGGCCATTTTTTGCCAGCCAATAAACTAAATGACAACATTCTATTTATGAAATTTATTATATAAGGTTTAAGGTTTCTTTGCTTAATGGCATATCAACCTTCATGGGTTGTTTAATGCCAAATCTATCCTTGCAGAAGAACAGTAATAGTGCTAATTAATGCATAGCTGGGGCTTAGTGGATTCATACCTTTCCCAAGGGTATTAGTTTGAAACTGAACATTATAGCACAATTTCAAACTTGTTCATTATGATGTCACAGCCCAGCTTGTTAGCCACTACGCCACAGGGACCCCCCCTCCCATCAAAATTTATTTCATAATTGGAAATAAATAAAGTGTACTCTATAATTAACATTTAATTGTTTTCTCCCTTAAGAAATTATAATGAATGCTGTTCATACACTATTATTGGTTTAGTTTCTTTGTTCAATGTCATATCAACCTACATAAGTTATCTAATACTAAAGCCACCCTTGTAGAATAACAATAATGGTACTATTTAGCCCATAGCTGGGAGAATAAGGAGGTACATACCTTTCCCAAGAGTATTAGACTAAAAGTGAATGTAATAGCATGACCAGATTTCAAACTCGCTTATTATGATGTCATAGCCTAGCATGCCACAGGGATTCCCTCCCCAACTATTATTGTCAAATTGCAGATTGGATTGAAAATTGCCTTATTCTCTAAGTTAGTGCATTTTAATCCACTAATGAAAAAAATCTCTCTATGAAGTTCCATTTTTGCTGTGTTTCTGTATTGTGCAAAAAAGGGATTCTCATAAAGTTTGTTTTTTGGGTGCTTTATCAAGGTAAACTAAATATCATTATAATGGTTATTTGTTTTATAAATCAAAACAGACAGTAAATATTCAATACAATCCTTTTTATTTGTCTGAATTTTTCAGATGAGTCTTTATGTGTATTATTTTGATTTTTCGGACTGTTGTCCACATCTTTATCGTGATATGTAAAAGCACTATGTTTCAGCCACTATATCCTCCGGTCTTCTTCAGGTGCTCCCTGTCTATTCAAGCATACCAATGACCCAACCTAAAAAATCATTTTGAATAGTTTGAAAACAAGTAATTTACTTTAAAAATTTAATGTAGCCTTTTCAATTATTGGTTACCATATTGTATGTGGCTGAAATGTGTTTTCACATATCACAATAAAGATGAGGACAACAGTCTGAAAAATCAAAATAATACACAATCCTTTGTGTAAGAGAAAACAGACAAGAAATTTCAAGTGAAAGAATTCTAATTCCAGTTATAACATATTAACTTGTTCACTAGCAGGCCCTGTGGATATGCCACAGTATGATAATTTAATTATTACAATATTTGATATGTTTACTTCAATATGTAAAATGTAAAAAAATCTTGATTTAACTGTCCCTCACTAATTTTTTATTTCCATCTTTTCATTATGCTCGATTGAAACATTAGTGTTATCACTTCCACGGGACCACTCTTTCTTTCTTTCTAATAAAAATGGAATGGTCCATTATTTAGCTGATGTAACAACACTCATAAGAAATAAGAATTTGGTGGATAAGCAACATCAGATAATCAAGATTTACATTTTTGTATCTTTCGTCTTAGATGATTTGGACGTTCTCATTTTTAACCAGAGGGTGTTGCAAGATGATGACAGTTGGGATATTAAGGAACACGAGTATTAATGTATAGATTATAAAAGACAAGAATAACCAAATGAGATATTCTTTCTTTTTTTTAACCCATTAATTGTCTTTCTTTTCTTATCTTCCTCAAGTCTAAGTTTATATTTCTCTTTCATATACACTTATATCATTAATAATTCTACAAAAGCTTATCAAGCCAAGAACTATTCAGTCTAGTAAAGTCATGTTGAATTTGTTATTAGCATAATGTTTCAACAACTTTATTTTACAGTCATCTTTGGATTGACAATAGTTGCTCTTTAGTATACACTGGTGTACTTAGACTAGTATCCTCATCATAATTGGTTGGTGGTTGGTTGGATGTTATGGCATGTCAACACTTGGATTATTTTATATTGAAGACATTTTTATTTTATTCATTCTTGTTGAGTATTCAAACTTTTTTTAAACAGATTTAAAAAAAAAATGATTTTTTAAATCTATTTAACCCAAAGATGGGACCCTAACAGGTACTTCTACTCCAGTCAGAATGAATCTGAGAGTAATGGCCATGAATGGGTACTCCACATTCACTAAAACTCCATGATTAGAACCTCATCATTAGATGCTATTTAGTCTCATACCCAGGACACTAAGACCATCAGCCACCACCTTCTAGCACATATATGATAAAAGGGTTGGAGGGTTTCCATAAAAGCAATATGGTTGGGACAATCATATAGGTACTAGAGCTTGATGTGACCAACTGATTGATCAGGGGGGGGCTTCTCTGACCATCCATCTAGCCCAAGTAGGCCAAGGTGGTGTGTTGCATGTTATAGACTGCTCAGCCGTCAGGATTCCATCCTTAAGCATCACAGGTTGACACCCATGGCCAACATATGGCCCCATTGGGAGGGTCTTACTCCTCTGCAGAGATGCAGTCAGTGTATTCTACAACCCTAGCCGACATGGAGTTATTCTCATCATGACTTTTATTATAGTCACAATGTCATAGTTGGTAACCCTATAAGAATTTTAAACAAAACCCTTTATTCAACCCAAGTAGATTGTTATCATTCCACTGTCCACACTTAGAGAATATTTTGTATCAGTTAATTCATCTTTGAGATATTGCTTGTCTGTCTCTTCTATTGATCCAGAGTATATTACACTTATTCAATAAGTCATGGCTCTCACACTTATAATAACAAGAAAGATGAAGACACTCATCCAAGTACATCAGGATAATTGCCCATCTTAGAAATATAGACAAAAATATATGGCTGATCTATTCAGCAGCTTTCACCAGATTGACTAATCTCAAATAAGAAATACAAATATCAGTGTGTCACATTTTTCAACTTTACTCCTAGAGGCAGTAGCCAAACATATCATACAATTTTGGAATCAGGTCAACTTTGTAAGCAAATTAAAATCATTCTGGTCCAAATCTGGACCTGCAGCCCTGAATTTTTGGATTCCAAAGTTGTTTAAATTGAACTTAACTGACTTAATTTCCACCATCGTATGTCACCCCACTGAAAAAAAAAAAAAAAAATTACCCAAAAATCAGGGAATTAACCGAATTTAATGAAATTTTCAGTGTTGATATATTAACGAATAAAATATATAATGCACCAGTTATTTTATTTAAAAACTTTAACACTTTGTCAGGTTAGTTAACTTTGAACCACATACCTTTGAGGTGTAACACAGATTCCTAAAGGTACGTGGTTCAAAGTTAACTGTTTTAAATATTGAAATTGCTAAATTTTCTAACCAATTTTTAGGCTAAATGTTGCGAAAACAAGGATTTTTGATGCTATTTCCTCAAACAATGGAGCAAGTAAGAGATCTAGTTTTTGGTATTGGTACTCATTATATCAACACACAACTTTTGCTGCTTGAGAGAATTTGATATTTTTAAAAAAGTGAAAAATCAACCAACCCTACTAGTAGTGTGTCTTTGGTAGAAATAGCCTGGTGGATTCCATCCCTCTACCACTCTACAACTAATTAGAATTAAGAATTTTCCTTCTCCATGTAACTCTTTACAACCTGTGTACTAAATAACATCTGTTGACCAGGGGGGGGGGTCAAAGTTTAGGTACCTGACATGTATGCCAAAAAGGGGGGGGTCCCTTTAGGAAAATTTGTGATATTGTAAAATGTACCTTGTTCTTATTAAGCATAATATTTATCATCTAGATGTAGATATAATATAAATAATTTATTCTTTTATCTAGATGATAAAATGAAATGATTCATAATAATTTTCATTTTTTTAAAATTAATTCATTATGTCATTCTTTCTATTAACTTAAACTTTTAACTGAACTTTATCAAGTCATTTTAGAATTTGATAAAGATAGACAGCTCATTCAACTGTGGCTTATGGAAATCTAATAATTAATTAGAATGATTTTATTTATTTTGTTATTGTCTAAAATAACTACAATGATTAAATTACTAAAATAATAATAATACTGGGTACTTGCTTGTGTAACTCATTTTAGGAATACTCCCTTCTCTTTAGAGGTACCATGTACTTTTTATAATATCACAATATATCCTTAAGCAGACCCCTCCCTTTTTTTGGCATACATGTCCAATACCTAAACCTTGACCCCCCCCTCTGGTTGACCTTAAAGATGCTATGAAAATGAATTACTCAGTGTGGCTCTCCAACACTCTTAAGGAAACCAGAATAGAACTGAACCACATGAGCTCAGTAATTTGCGGTCTTGTGCCAAACTAAACAAAGTTTAGTTGGTTGTTTGGTTTTATGGCATGTCAACACATTGGGCCATTTTATGCTGAAGATGTTTTGTTTTATTCATTCGTGATGGGTTCTCAATGTTTTTTTTATTTAACCCATAGATGGGATCCTAAAAGGTACACACCAGACCTCCGGGTCAGAGTTTAACGTCATATCCAGAACATGAAGACCCTCAGCCAACCTTCTAGCATCCATATGATAAAAAGGGTTGGGGCTTGCCATAAGGGAAATAGGGTTGGGGACAATCATATAGGTGCTACAGCTGGACGTGAGGTAAGGGCCAAAGTGGAGTGTTGGACGTCATGGACTGCTCAACCACCAGGGTTCCATCCTAAAGCCTCATGGGTTGACACCCATAGCCAACAGGTGGCCCCATCGGGGGAGTCTTACCCCTCTGTAGAGGTACATTCGGTATATTCTAACACCTCAGCAGACTGGGTGGACAAAGTTTAGAAGAAAAAAAATAGCTATTTTATAATGTGACTTTCAGAATGACATTTATTACAAACAAACTGAATTTCCCAGTGTAGATGGGTTGGTTGGCTGGCTGGCTGGCTGGCTGGTTGGTTGGTTTTTAAGGCATGTCAACCCTTGTTGGCTTATTTAATGTTGAATTCTATTCTATTGTGGTTTCAAGTAACTATTCCTTTTTAATAATAATAATAAAAAGTTGTCTACACACAGCTGTGACATTTAAAGTAGATACTACCACTCAGAGAGCTTCAGAATGTGAGCCTTATCACCAGATGCAGTTGAGGGTCATACCCAGAAACCATCTTTTGGGATATGGGTCTTAACCCCCTCTGGTGGATGCAGTTAATGTAGTTTGATAACATGTGCTGATAAACATTGTTTTTGTCAGATTTAAGTTATGTCAAACCAATATATATATATATATATATATATATATATATATATATATATATATATTAAAAAGAAAAAACAATTAAAGTCACCTAATTAACAACTTTAAGTTTAACAATTTTTTGTTCATCAGGTAAGTATTGGTGGTTAAACTGAATGAATTGGAACCGAATTGAAAAAAACTTTTTATTTCTATTATAGCATAAAATTAGATACAAATAACTTTCAATCACATGTATATACTATAAAGTTAAATACATACACACACACACACACAAGTCAGTTTTGTATATCTATATGTATGTATCTATGAATTGCACTGGCTCTTTGCACACACTGGATACTGTGTGGAAGACCCACCAGGAGCAATGACCAATAGGGACGGATGGCAATCCATGCTGTCAGCACAACCTGATGATGATGATGATGTCGCACTTGGTAAGTCCTTTAGATGGAACCCAGTGTCCACACTGAGCTGATGAATGTAAGTTTTTGCTGGTTGGCCAACATGTCATATGTAGGACTCCATAGGAGAATATTGTTTATCAGTTTGACTTTACCACTCCAGGAATGTCCAGTATTTTTTTGCTCATCTTTCTTGGATAGTTTGTGAGATGATAAGTACAGCTGCTGTTTTGTTGGATGCTACTTCCAGGATTTGTTCAAAAGAGCATGCAGCATCCTTGTGTAGTTCCCATCAGGTTTTTGTTCTGTTTTTTTAGAGTTCAAGTGGTACAACCACACAGTAATACTGATAGGACTACAGCCTGTAAAAATTCATGTTTTATTTTATCAGAGAAATCAGATTTCCATATGTAAGTATAATTGATCTCTTGGTTATCTAAACTGAATCTTTATCTTTTTGTTTATTTTTATAAAGTAAAGCATCTATTTGAAAAGTTCCCAATCTATTTATTCATTACATCTTTTTTGCATGACTATTTTCCAGGCATTGGAAAATCGAAACTTAAAAAGAAACAAAAAAACATATGTACTTGTGTTTACATTTGTAGTACTTACAATGGCCACTGGGGGGATATAATCATTAACTGTATGATGATATTGACTTATAAGTTCTGACAAAAACATTGTTCAGTGTTATGCCTGTGTTTTTCAATCTCAGTCCTCATTTTGGCCTTCTGTAATAATCTTGCTGGTAGGGTGGATTTTCAGCTAGTATTACTAATGAGCAAACTAATTCAAGATAGAATGTTATTATGGAAACAGCTGTGTGTGATGCAATAAAAAGACTCCTGAAGATCAAAAATAATATTGTACACAAATAATTATGATTTTTAGATTTTTTTCCTTTATTATTTATGTATTTACCCAACCCCTCCACATTCTCTTAAACTTGTTGTCATACCATACAACTATTAATTTAGAATGCATATCTTACCCAAGGTTATTAGTGCTATGAGAAATGCAAACAACCTTTTTATGGGATTTGAACTCAGTTTGCTGTATTCATTTCCTACAATGATAACCATTATGTTATCAGTTAAAATAGTTTGCCTGTCACAATTTACAATTTACCTGTCACGTATTTGCAGCTTTGAAAATGCCTCCTTTCCTTTATTATTTAAGACATTATTATTTGGTTGGATGTGCAGGGAGCGTAATGGTTATCCACATGGAAGATGAAATCAGTGAGCTGTTTGCATTGACTTTATATTTATGTCCTTCCCCTACAGCTATAGGTAAAATAGTAGGGCCGACTGGGCTCTATAGTCTTGGTGGGTAACCAGTCTAGGAGAAGGATAACTTTGAATTTAATAACAGTTCTGGCAACTCCTGTGATAACACTGGTACCATACCATGTATCAGCTCTTGCCCTTCCATTGTACAACATGTCATGAAGAGTCTTATATGGCCTAACTTGCCTAAGCCTGCACTTACATTCAGCTATAAATCCATGGCATCCCATCGTGGTTTAATAGCAAGCTAGTTTCACAGATCCATTACTACTGAATAATGAGTACAGTCCTAGCTGGATGCTCCATATTTGCAACCTTGAAAATGGGCTGAGTAAAAAAGGGAGTCCCATCATGGACACAGGGAAGCAGAGACAGAAAAACACACTTGGCCCAAATAGCTGTTGGTCTCAACCCCCTAACTTATAATTCTACTTTCCCAGACTCTCTGAACCAATGGGAGACTTGATCCAGACAAACTTGGGTTCAAGCCTGTTGCCAATCAAACTATGAACTTACAGTGATTTTCCAATGTGTACTGTTACTTTCAAACTATTCTACACTACTTGCTAGAAATGATAGACTATACCTATCCATTGTGTAACATTGGGAGATTGACATTATAGGAAAATATGAAATGCAAGAAAAAATAAACCCACAAAAACAACTTGTATAGAATATACAAGGGAGGGTAAAAATTATCCGCATTTTTGCCATAACATATCTTTATTATTGTCATATTACTTATAGTTGACACTGCTGTGGTCAAGTAATCAAAGTTTGAGCCTGATCATACCATTTTGCTTGCTGTCTTTACAGTTTGAACATAGCCATTCCACTGGCAATATGCAT
Organism: Doryteuthis pealeii; assembly: GCA_023376005.1. Classification (NCBI taxonomy): domain Eukaryota; kingdom Metazoa; phylum Mollusca; class Cephalopoda; order Myopsida; family Loliginidae; genus Doryteuthis; species Doryteuthis pealeii. The sequence goes on along the minus strand of CM042151.1, from coordinate 16,378,025 downwards.
TAAGGAAGTGACCTGATTTCTCTAGTCAGAAGGAGTGTCAGGGGCTGAAATTCATATGTGCCTTTTAACACAATACGGGGACTGTGTACTAGCACATAGAAATGTGTATGAGTGGACAGAGAAGTTTAAAAGTGGCTAGACAAGTGTGACGCATGAAGAGAGAGCAAGACTGATGAGAAGATTCAACAAGTTCAAGAGATGGTAATGGCAAACTGGTGAGTTATCATTGATTAGGTAGCTTGTTCTCTGCAGATTAGTCATAGTTCTATCAAATCATCCACAATGAGCTTGGTTTCCATAAAACAAGAGTGCGGATCATTTTTGAATCTCCCTCTTATTATAAATAAATGTTTTGGGGTTTGATTTTACTTTTAAACTGGTTGTATTATAACTTAATTATAAAAAAGCTATATCGAATTGTATGCTAAAATCAAAATCAAATGCTTTTGAATTTAGAGGTTTTGAATTTAATTCTAATTCATACAGTTTAATAAACTAATAACATTATAGTTCAATTAGCGTAAAAAACAGACATTGTAGCCAGCATGAATATGATTGCAAAGAGAAACGGATGCCCTATTAATGAGAGTTTGAAATAATCATTTTATTTTAAGAAGGAAACTCTATAGAAGCTCAGATAGAAAGAACACAATAAGATAGTAAATCTAACAATGCAAAGATAGAAATGAGACGATATATATATATATATATATATATATATATATATATATATTAGTAGAGAAAAACGTTAAGGATCTACCATGGTTTTACTGCAATGGAAAAGTTAAAGCAGCAATTAGATACTATATATATATATATATATATATATATATAATATAGGGATGTCACTATCCTTAAAATTTACCACTACGTCTAAATAAAAGAAACTAAAAAAAAACTACCGAGTTTCTGATATTTATTCCTAGATTAACATATTATGGTAACAACATTATCATAATATAATACTTTAATGCTTCACACCTATGCCCAAACCTGGTATATGTACTTCCAAAAAACGGATACAGATACAAAAATATATCTCAAATATATATACTCACTAGAAGCATACGGAGACACAAAATCAACAACACACACACACACACACACACACATATATATATATATATATATATATATATATGTGTGTGTGTGTGTGTGTGTGTGTGTGTGTCTGTGTGTGTGGCTATCATTGCTGGAAATGGACTTGAAGATCCTAGTTCAAATCCTGGATGAGGTCATTTGCAATTCACATTACACTGTGGAATGATTTTCCCTTCAGCTATGGGTAAATAGTAGAGTGAACTGATCTCTTTAAACTTGATTAAGCAACCAGTCTAGGAGAAAGAAAACTTTGAATTTAAATGTTAAACTCTATTTAAGAAATTGAACATGTCCCATCCTGCTCATCAGATGAATTGGTGTGTGTATATATATATATATATATATGTTTATGTGTGTGTGTGTGTGTGTGTGCATAATATAGAGGTTTTTGGCATCAAAAATGTAATCATAAAACTAATTTTAGATTTCAATTGAAACTGCTTGTAATTATTTAGTACTAATAACCTAAGGAAAGGCATGAATTGATTTCTCCCTGAAATTTGTCTCAAGACCAGATATCCCGACAAAAAAATGTCCTGACTCTGGCATGCCACAATTATTGTTAGAAAAAAACCCAAATCAACTTTGACATTATATGTATATGTTTGTGTGTGTGTATGTGTGGAGGGGGGGGGTCTGAGTATTCTTTCAATGTTTCTGTTGAAGTAGTATTATATATATATATATATATATATATATATATATATATATATAGGCTACTAGTACTTGTACCTAGCATAATACTATAGTTCATAATTCTATAATATTAAACACATTGAATATAACAATGCAATATGTATTCCAATTTTTATATATAAAGAATCATCTATTTTGAAGTATACAGATACATACAGGTGTGAAATTGTATATACCTATATAAAAATCTTAAAGAAATGTTGTGGTACATGTGTGTTGTCTCTATAACTTTGAAAAGAGATGTCAGTTAGATTTGAAATCTTGCATACACCTTAATATGTTTATAATTAAGAAACACAAAATTTAGTTATTGATTTTTATTGATTAAGTAATATAATTAATTAATTAATTAAACAAAAATAAATCAATTTGTGGAATGTGTTGCAGCTGTTATGCTACTGCTATTATTAATCTTTGGCTGCTGCTTAGATATTATAGCAGCAGCGATTCAAAATGGCTGCAACTACTATTACCTTGAGCCTCCTAAAATAGTAAACCTTACTCTATTTCTTCAACTAAAAGCATTTTGACTTTTAAAAAATAGATATTACATATTCATAAAACTCTTTATAATGCAATTCTCTACTAATATTTCACTTTTTAGGAGACTCTGTCATAGGTCCTAATTTTATTTTGTGACTTTTTAGTCCCAACAACTCTGCGGATGTGTCAGGTTAATTTTTGCAGTTAAGCAGTGTTTTTTGAGAGATTCCCTGAGTTGCAGGATTGTACATTCAAACTTGCCTCAGCCTTTATTATTACATCTTAATGGGGTAAAAAAGAAAAACATATATATTTTCCAACATTTTAACAGGAAAATAAGACTGGTTCAAACCACTTACAATTTTAGGGTAAGAATTTAAAAAATATTATTTTGAATGTATGTATTTACCTCCTGACCTATTCGCCATGGCTAGGATGTGACACAATGTCACAAGAATAAAGCATCCAGTGAGGATTGACCTCGCTGTTAACTCTTAACATCCTGTTGACAATTGTTGAGAAGTCCAGAGCATTCCTATAAGGATATATAAAAAAGAAATGGCTAAAAATGACCTTTACATCTGAAGTTACCTGTTATTTCCCTTAAATAAAAGACTTGTAAATATGTTTAATATTACATTTAAACAAATCATATTATTTAGGGTGGATTAGGAAAATAAATGAGACTTCTGGCCGGGTGGAATGAGGTGGTATAGGACTTTAAGAGTTTAAGTAGTAATGCATTTGTGAGACTAGCTTGCTAACAATTACACCACGATGGGACACTTATTCTTCACACAATCCATTTGCCACACGTAAGATGTGACACAAGGTCACAAGTATGGGGAATCCAGCAAGGATCAAATTCATTATTCAGTAGTAATAGATCAGCAAAACTAGCATGCTGATCATTACACCACAATGTGATGCATTTCTTATTTACCATGGGTAGGATGTGACAAAAGTTTGCAAGTGTAGAGCATCCAGTGAGAATCAAACTTACTATTCATTAGTAATGGATATGTGAAACTAGCTTGCTAACCCTTACACCATGATGGGATGCCTCTAATATTTTGACTGTAAAAAAACAAATAATTTCCTAAGATAAACAAACATTGTAGTATATTCTTAGAGATTTTTTTTTTAATTTGATGAGAATTTGCTAAATTATTTTCCTCTCTTGCTCTTTTCTCTCTCACTCATTGGTGTTCTTAAAATCCTTTTACAATGATCATGGACCTGGTACTCCTACTAGTATATATATATATATATATATATAATATATATATATAGTATTACATTTTTATGAATTACATGAATATACAGAAAATACTAATATATATATGTTATATTATAAAATGATAATCTTTTGTGGTGACTGTTTTTGCTATCTCCTCAATAGACACCATCCTTCGAGATGAGAAGTATTTTCCTGACTGAACTTGTTTGATCCTTACCATTGACTTATTAGGTTTATCTGTTGAGCATCTGGTGAAGCATTTTGTTGATACACTTTGGGGTTTATCCCCCTTATTTTACATCCACCATGCTGCTTCCCCTGATTTTTAATATTACATGCTTGTATGTAGCATACATTCTCCATGAAGCTGAAATCAAGTGACAAGCCAGAGCAAGATTACTGGAGAAATAAGGACAAACTCATAAGTGACATTCTCCTGTGGACACCTACACTTGGACACACCAGCAAATACATTGATCAGCTATGTATGGATTCTGGATGTCATGAAGAGGAGTTGCCAGGAATGATGACCAATAGGGATGAATGGTGAGAGAGAGTCTTTGGAACTCTCAATGTGTCAATGCAACATGATGATGATGATGATGATGATATAGTCAATCATATACAATATATATATATATGTATATATGTATTGTATATCTATAAATAGATACATGCTCAGATGCTGATATTGATATTCTATGAATACTTATATCTATATCATATATCTAAAATGTGTATCTGCTTATATCTTATTTATCTAAAATAACATTTATCTATATTTTATATAAATATTTTTTTTTTTATCTCAATACAAAGGTAAGTATAGTATTCCTATTAGGGCTTTAGAAATAATGCATATTAAATACATACATAATTAAGAATATATATATATATATATATATATATATATTATATATATATATATATATATATATATATATATATATATCGGTAACTGGGTTACCAAGTCAGTTAGTATTAGGATGATTCTAAGTTGGACCTTTCTTCCAACGGCAGAATGTTTGAGTTGTTCAGGTCCATGTTGAGAGCTTGATGTTCAATATTATTGAAAAGAGCAATATAAGTGGTAAAGAAAAAGCTTAAGAATCGTCCATTTTACGGTTATACATGTGGATAGAAATAGATCTATAACTGCAAAATGACTGATTCTTAAGCTTTTTCTTTACCAATTATATATAATATATATATATATATATATATATATATATATATTTAGAGTAGTAAACAGTTTTTTTACCTATGTTATTTTAAAACCAAGTATATATATATATTATATATATATATATATATATATATATTGTTCAAACAGGTTTGGTTGAATACCAAGGAGTACTTCTTTTAAGCCCTCTTGCTATTTTCTTATATCAGGGTCTAATTGGTAGAGAAGGTGATCATATATATATTTACCAACCCCTCTACATGAGTTGAGACACAATGTCAATTTCTTAAGCAGAGTTTTAACAGGTTTGAATTCAGAAGGTGCCCATATGTGTGTGTGTGTGTGTGTGTTGTGTGTTTTATAAAAAGGAAATACACATGGCTTTTTCTCTTAATTGAGAGAAGAACATTTCTAATGTTCTAGATATATAATAGTCATGTTTTTAACAAAGGATATACAAGTTTCAATTTTAACAGAAATATACTTGTATTTTATTATGTTTTATTATTGAATAAAGTATATATATATATATATATATATATATATAATATATATATATATATATATATGTATAATGTAGTCTACCTAAGTGTGTGAAGAGAAGCACACCACTATTCACAAAGTCATACACAGGTCCCTAAAAAGGATTTCTCCACTGATGTAGATTTAGCTATCACTAGTTGTCAAATATGCTTGAAAAAGCCACAAGCCCAAACTTCTTTGTGTAGACACAAACACTACACATCCACATGCACAGATGTGTATGGGGATGCAGGTAAACACATGCCTTCCCCCCTTCTGGTCATCTGTGCATTTCTGTGCATGTCATACCCTTGTTTGTGTATCTATGTACACATGTATGTCTGTAAGTATATGCATACTCTAATGCAGAACACTACATCCCTTTTCTCCCCTTCCCCCGACAGACATGCATTCAAAGAGAGATGCTCTCTCTCTCTCTCTTTCACACATACACATGCACACACAAACACATATAATCATAAGCACACATACACACACATGGATGCATGCATGTACAGATGAATGAAGCAAATGTATGAATGAATGGAGGTCTATTTCGGATTTGTTCCTTCTTTGGAGAAGATGGAGGGTGATGATTACTACTACTATCATTACTACAATGACTGCAGCTGCTACTAGGGACCCTGCCTTCCCTACCAGCTTTGGTTGTTCTAATTAATTATTGCTATTATTATTACTATTATAATTATTGTTATTAATATATCTATAGTTATTATTATTGTTATATTTATTGATTACTTTTCAAATCTGTGTATATCCCTATAGTTTACTACTACTATAACCTTAATTTTGGGGCTTCCGACTTGTGAGGGAGGAGTAATGAATGAATGACAGTTATAGTGAATGTTGGGTCCCTTTTGCTCCCATTCAGGCATAAGGACCCTCTTCCATTCTTAACCTTGTTCATTGCATTTCAAGGGTGGGTATAGAGGGATCAAAATATGAAGAGAATTAATAATAATAATAATATTAATTATATTAATAATAACAACTGTATCATTTATCTGTATAAGAATACTAAGGAAAATATGATGATCTCTTAAAAACTTGATTTTTCTCAATCTACAAGAATATTGGTATTATATATTATAAGAATAATTAAAATAAATCTTTTATAGATTATCAAAAAAAAAAAAGAAAATCACACACACACACACACACACACACACACACACACACACACACACACACACACACAAGATCAAGATCTAGATAAATGAATTGAGTAAGCTAATGAAAGAAATTAGAAAAGGGGGTGGCTGTTGGGCGACAGCCCAAGAATTACAACAATAATAAATAAAGAAATAAAGAATGAAAAAAAAAAAACTAAAAAAAAAATACATGCATTTAATATGAATGCAAGCAACTTGCACGTTTGGGGCTGCATTCTCCTTCTTCACCCCCTCCTCCTCACCACCAGAACCAAACTCCTCAATTCCCTCCTACTTCGCTTTTTCCATTAACTCCTCCTCAACCACTTCCTCTGATTCCTGGTTTTTCGACTCCTCCTCCCCCTCCTCCTTTTCCACAGCTCCTCATCTTCGTTCACCTCCTACTCTCTAACACACACACACACATACACACGCAACACACATTCGCACATGCACGCACACACATAAATACACACATACACACATACATACTCACACGCACATACAAACATACAGAGCCACAAGCACCGACTCAACGACATCCAACCGAATGCAGCAGCAGCAGCAGCTTGCTTGCTTTCCTTTCCTTTTTGAACTCTTATGGAAGGGTGTTCTCGTCCTGTACACCACGGACTACAGTGGATTTAACAACACAGGTGAGTATTTATTTCAAAATGCCCCTTTTTTGTATGTAATAGTCATTCATTCTTTGACTACCTCTTGACATCTTTATGCATACATTAAAAAATAGGGATGGTTGGAGCCTCCTTTTGCTTTTCTTTTTTTTTCTTTACTGACTGAATGAAATAGGTCTGCTTCCCAGCCCTCACCGCCACTACTCCCATCTCCACCCTTTGCGCCCGTATGCATGCATAAAAATGTGTGTGTGTGCGTGTGTCTGTGTGTGTGTGTGCGTATGTCTTTAAAAAAAATTTTTGCAAAGCTTGTATGAAAAAAAAAAAAAGAAGAAATGAAATTCATCTCACTTACATGTCTACCAATCTAATAACTGATAATAGATCTTTCAACCCCCCCCCCCCCATCTTCATGTACATAAAATTCGTTTTTAGACATTGCATTTCTCCCTCGACCCTATTTCTCTCCCAGTGAAAAAATGCACGTACGCAAGTATACACATTTGAATTTGTCAACAGAAGCAGAAAATTTATTTATTTATTCATTTATCTATTTATCTAATGTTTTGTTTTTGTTATGTTTTGTATTTTTTAAAACACAAATAAACACAATCACCTGCTTTATAGACACATGCATATGCACACCTGCTGATAGATAGATAGATAGATAGATAGATGTATTGAATGAATAATGTCATGTGAGCTTAGCCTCACTATTCATTCCTCTGTGTGTCATGTTTTCTTCAAGGTAAATGCTTTAATTGCAGATAAAATGGTATATTTTCGTTCAGTTTTCTTGAGTGGTTTTGTGAAGATGCTTTTCGCAAGCGCGCGCGTACACACACACACACACACACACACACACACACACACAACACACACACATACACACATACACACACACACATACACACACACCTATATACGCGAAGATACATCACATGAGGTAAACACTGACACAGACTTTAAAAAAAAAATACACTTGTTGTTAGTGTTGATCATCTGATTTTTCTACCTGGATGAAGAAGTCGGAGAACAGTTTCGATCATCTTCCCAAGAGATGAGGATGATGATTGCCGTAAAAAAAAAAAAAAGGGGGAAAGAAAGAAAGAAAGAAAGAAAGAAAAGAAAGTTAATTCTACTGATTACCAACATTAACAACTTAGTTCTCTCTTTCCTTTTCTTTTTATTTTTGTCCATTTGCATACCCGTCTCTTTCCTTAAGTCTTCGTCTTCTTTTCCACCAAGACCTACCGACTTTTTAACACGAAGACGTTCATGATGATGATGATGATGATGATGATGGTCGTCATCATCGATCTTTTACTCCTTCTTTCTGGCTTCTTCTCTCCCTTCCCTCAAACCAATAAATAAATAAATAAATAATAATAATAATAATAATAATAAAAATTCCTCTTCTTAAAAACGGTAATGGATGGATTGAATGTCGTGTGACCAGAAGAAGAAGAGAGATGAGAGAATGATGTTGATTGTTGAATGAATGAATGAATGAATGAAATGAAACCAAATAAAATAAATCGTTGTTGCTGGTGAA
>CM042151.1:16361938-16366938 GCA_023376005.1 Doryteuthis pealeii | reverse complement strand
TTCGTAGTACCATCAAAACATCATATTTATTTTCATTATTTTTCAACTTGATTGAATATCAAAACAATATCTTTAAATTAAATAAATAACCTTGAATTTAAATTTCATATATGTCATTGTCATCAAGTTAAAAAAAATCGTGTAATTCGTTTATTTCAAGGGAAAAAATCGGTAAAGTCAGCCAACTAACCTATTTTCATGATACATAAAAATATTATCTGAAAAATATTATATTATGAAATATTATATATGAAAAATATCTAAAAAGGAAAAGAAAAAAAGAAGAGAGAAATATGGACCATTGGATCCGATATATACATATAGATGGTTGATTTTTTTTTACGGAAAATTGTTATAAAACCTTTTAAAAGCCATCGTCTGCTGTCATCTCGTAAACAAACAAATAAACAAAAAGGAAACATCTTCTATTCATTTAAAAAAATATATATACATTCGTAAACATTTATACATCGAATGTATGGATGGTATCCTTTTCAAATTAATGAAACCAATAAAATTTAGTGATGCGTTACGGTTCTATGAAAATCGAAGGCTCCCGGGGGTCTAGAATTTCCGCATATCTTCCTTTCGTTTACCTCCGGCCTTGGAGTTTTTGTTAATGAATGAGCAAATTGTATATATAAGTGTCAAGTAAACTATATACACAACTATAGATAGATAGATAGATAGATAGATAGATAGAGAGAGAGAGAAGAGAGAGAGAGAGAGAGAGAGAGAGAGATGAAAAGAGAGAGATAAAATTGTACGTGATTTTTTAAAGAAAAAAGTGGGGGGTAGCTTTTAGTCGTACTAGGGAACAGTCTCCACCATCATCAGCTACAACTGTGTGATTACCTCATCTAAAAACTAATCTGATCCGGTTCGTTATGGGCTCAAATTAATAATAATAATAATAATAATAATAATAATAATAATAATAATAATAATAATAATAATAATAATAATGTTGAATCTATGGGGGAAATATACACAGGGGTAAACTTTTTTTAAAACGTTATTTATTACCAACCCTTACGGAAAAAATCGTGTGTGAATGTGTGTGTGATAGATAGAGAGAGAGGGAGAGAGAGAGAGAGAGAGAAAAAGAGAGAGAGAAAGAGAGAAGGAGAGAGAGAAGGAGAGAGAGCAATCAGTTGGTTTTCTTTCATTTTGATTTCAGAAATAGATGTTTTGTTTACACTATCAATATTTTTATTTTTATTTTATTTTACAAAAAGAGTAATAGTCGCAGGTGGCTATAATAATCTCTCTGTTTTATGCCACTGCGTTCTTGAAACGATAACACTAACGTGATGATATATTGGCTTCAAACTTCACACAGGTATCCAGTTTAATTCTAGGTTCTAACATAGTAGTAGCAAGTACCAGCAGTGAGGTCCTTCATTCCCTTAGCCCCCCCCCTCTCTCTCTCTCTCTCTCTCTCTCTCTCCTTAAGAGGGAGAGAAAGAGAGCGTCAGTGAATGAGTGAGTGAGTGAGTGAGTGAGTGAGTGTGTGCGTGAGAGAGAAACATATTTGTTAGGGAGTGCATCGATAGTAATCTAAAGGTAATGAAACCTATATAATTGATCTTTCAATTAAAGAATAGACGATTTCGACAAAATCTTTGTCCTCTTTAATTTCATTTAAATTTAAATCCATAACAGACCTCGTTTATTTATTTATTTTTGGCGGTGTGGAGGGAGTGTTGATGCGATGTTGTTGTTGTTGCTGCTGCTGCTGCTGAAGCTACAACTACTATACTACTACTGGCATGAACGACTTGTTATACTTTCAGTTTCACTTTCCCTATCCATGAATTGTGTCAGTGTTACTGTTAATATATGTATATATAAATAACAAGTATTTACGTAAATATACTTATCGTTATCTTACATATGTATATAAATATGAATATTGTATTTAAACTAAATGTATATATAAGTACGTGTGTATGTACAGATTTTATTAGTGTTCTGAAAAATATTTACATCTTGCTAAGGAGAAGAAGAAGAAGAAAAGGCTGGTACCAGTAAAAATGTGCAGTAAAAAAAAGCGTTCTGAAGTAGTACCAGGGCTTCCAGGAGTCTCTCTCTCTCTCTCTCTCTCTCTCTCTCTCTCTCTCTCTCTCTCTCTCTCTCTCTCTCTCTCTCTCTCTCTCTCTCTCACACATACACACTTTCTCTAACTATTCTTATCTGTTCTCACCTATGTCCTCTAGTGAGAATGTCTTTTCTACAGGCAGAGAGTTATCTAATGTAATTTATCACCAATTGATAGGGCTTTTTGGTGGTGCCACTTGGCCTAAGGAGGCTAAATAATGCGGGCAGGGATGAGGGTACATTGCTCAAGTGAGAGAGAGAGAGAGAGAGAGAGAGAGAGAGAGAGAGAGAGAGAGAGAGAGAGAGAGAGAGGAGAGAGAGAGAGGTGTAATAACAACAGTCCTTTCACCATCAAAGTGTAGAGTGTGTGTGTAGCTGCTTCGATCTCATAGACAGCGATCCATCCAGCCTACTTCAATCTCTCTGTTCTGTTCTGGCATAATGTACACTGGAATACAAGAAGTAGAAGAAGGGATGTCAATTGTTGTCAGATGTTCTCTCTCTCTCTCCCTCTCTCTCTTCTCTCCTCTCTCTCTCTCTCTCTCTCATTATATATATAATATATATATATATATATATATATATCTGTCCCCTTACTCTTATCTCCACCCACCACTCTTGATATGTGGCCTTGGCACTTGATCTCACTCAATAATGTCAGAATCATTTTTATTATCTATAGATTACTTGCATTGCACTTGTTATTGTTGCTTTTGATTTACTCAGTTAATACAGCTAATTCTGACCAATATATATATATATATATATATATAATATATATATATATATATATATATATATATATACATGTGTGTGTGTGTGTGTCGCTTTGATTGGTAGAAAGAGGTAGGCTGAGGAATAACAACGAGAATTCAAACTGTCAATCAATCATTGAAAGAAATTCTGACTGCTACTACTTTGTAAAAAAAAAAAAAAATTGAAAAATGAAAGATTTGAAAAAATAACTAATAATACTAGAATAAAACATCTTGGCAGTGTTCAGTCATAAATATGTCAGCTGAGCAAAATCAAGCATGTATGCACATACCAATTTCTTTTTTTTTCTTTTAAATATTTTTTTAGAAGACAAAAAAAATAAAAAAAAAAAAGTCATCAGTGACCTTCACTGCTTTGTTTTATTTTGACTGATCAAAATTTTATATGTTCACTTGTACGCTTTCATGTGTGTGTGTGTGTGTGTGTGGTGTGTGTGTGGTGTGTGTGGTTGTGTGTGTGTGTGTAAAATTCTAGGCAAGCACACACATACACATACATATATATATATTGGAGAGAGAGAGAGTATGCTCTATACTATATAACAATATATATATATAATATTATAATATATATATATATATTATATATATATATATATATATTGTTTGATTAGTACATTTGTAGCCTGACACTATCATTACAAGCTGACATTTCAATGAATAATGTTTGATCTGTGTTTAATAGAGAAGCATTTGATTAAGTGCATTGACAAGGAAAAATATTATATTGAAAAATATGTAAAATAAATGCTTTCTTTTATTATTAGCCTATAGACTTTGACAATATTGTGTGTGTGTGTGTGTGTGTGTGTGTGTGTGTGTGTGTGCATTCAATTTACATATACACATATTATATATATATATATATATATAATATATATATATATAATATATATATAATATATATTAAAAGGGTATGAAAAACACACTTTATTGTTAAAATGAATATATTTCTATATCCTTTTTCATTGCTGATATTGACAATATTTCGATTTATTAAAAATCATCATCAGAGCATAAGGGTAATTAAATTGTAAATCATATATACTAAGATATTTTTAAAATACAATATACATCCAAGGTAGGCTCGGAGGCAGTCTGAAAGAAATACATAAGAAGAAAAATAAAAGCCTAATAAAAAAAGAAAAAAACAACAATAACAGCGAATGTAAACTATTGCTCAAGAATAGTTTGATAGATATGAACAAAAATCAGAAATATAGGTTTATTAAGTGAATTTGTAGATGCAGAAAGATTTTGAAAACATGTTTTATAATTTTTTGTTATTCTTGCTTTTAGGTTGAATGGAAACTATGTTTGTAGTAAAGAGATAATATATTTTGATTTCTCAGTTCATTAGAATGTAAATACTAAATAAGAAGCGGCAATCTTAATGTCTCTACTCTTTTGCATTCCATGGATTCTTTTTGATTTTGTTATTCATTTATCTATATAATAACATTTCTAGATGTTGAATAAGAAATAAATCCTTTAATACATTCTCTTCAAAGTATGCTATCCCAGAAGCACTAAGAGTAATATTGATATTTTCTAAGTGTATCTTAGTCTGGCACAAGACTGGATATGTAGGGTACCAAGTGGGGGATCAATTTCATATCAGCTGTAATGGCCTGTGCAAATAGCTTGTTAACTATTAACCAATGCAATGCACCTCAGCAAAGCATATTTGCTTTGAATGTGTATATTTTGGACATTGTAGAATAACTTTATACCACAAGGCCAAGAAACTCGTAGTATCCACTTTGAAAATAAATAAATATATAAAAAGACAAATAAATGGAAAAATTTGTTAAAAAATATCTGTAAAAAGTTATCATATAAAATTTCGAAAAAAAAAATATCCTGATAGATTCTGATATTTTAATGACAAAAACAAAAAAAAAGGGGGGGGGGGGAAATACATACAGACAGACACAGAAAATGACATTTATAAATTAGCCTTGCATTTGATGCATGCATATGTGCATGTATGGCATGCAACCAAGAGAATTTGTTTATACATGCATACAAGTGTGTATCATATTTGGGTATGCATTCGTGAATTAGTGCATACACAGTAATCTGTATGTGTATGTGTGTGTATGCATGTGTGTGCGTGTGTGT
>CM042151.1:16261938-16359438 GCA_023376005.1 Doryteuthis pealeii | reverse complement strand
AAACTCACTTGTTAACTATTACTATATGTAACACCATCAACCCAACAAAAGTGGGCACCTAGTGAGGCTCAAATTCATTAGCTTTTTCTCCAGTTTATCAAGTTTATATTTCTACTCACTAATTATTTATCCTTTTAAAAGATGGATGGGAGGATCCCTGGGGTGCAGTGGCTGATCTGCTGGACTGCAAAATTGTAGTGAGTGAGTTAAAACTCCATTGGCACTATTACATTTACTTTCAGACTAATACCCTTGGAAAAAATATGAACCTTTTGATCCCCTCAGCTATGGCTTAAATAGTACCACTACTGTTTTTCTATGAGGATGGTGTTGGCATTAAATAACCCATGAAGATTGATATGCCGTTAACCAAAGAAATCAAACCAAAAGATGTATCTTAGGATAGATCTTTCTCTCTGTTTCAGGTAATTTTCATTAACAAATGTTAATTTTGATTAAACAAATTTGCTGACTATGGCCAGCTTAATGAACTGAAAATGATATCCATAAATCAAAATAAGTTTTAAGCTATTTGTCATTTTTATTCTTTTTATCTTAGTAATTTTTTTTTAAGATATAAGAAATCAAGCTAGGAAGTAAATTTTTCTGCTTTTTGCAATTTAAAATATAAATAGGTCAACATATAAATATTACTCTATTTACTAAGCTTACTTTCATCTGGCTCAAGTCCAAAAGGTTTGGACACCCAGTGAAGATTACTACACAGTAATGATCTACTAGAGTAAAGCACTAACCATTACCTATGGTAAGGTGCTCCTTTACTAAGTGTGGCACAAGATCATAAGTGAGTGCCAACTAGTGAAGACTAAATCTACTGTACAGTTATAATAGTCTAACTAATTTGCATATCATTAGTCTATAGAGAGGGGTCTTTTACTAATCTAGGATGTGTAGGGCACTCGGTGAGGATCAAACTCACTATAAAAACCAAAGACAAGTTTTCTAATCATTATAATAAAGTAATCACCTAACTCCATTATTATATGACCTACATTTGTCGTTAATTTTTTAGATTATTTTCTTTTATACTGGGAATTATTTTGTTGTCATCTCTTTACAATAAGCTTGTTTTACAGATGTAAAAAGAGGATGATTCTAATGGATGCTCTAGAAAAATAAATAAATTACCAAAGGATGCTTTTACAAAAAAAATATTTGTGAGTGAAACCAACTAGTGTGTGTGTGTGTGTGTGTGTGTGTGTATTTATGTATTTAATGCATGTATCAAGGGATTGCAAAGAAAAAAAATGATGGAAAGATTTTTTTAATGTTTTTTTTTTAAATAAAATATTTTGGAACCTTGCCATACCTGAAGGATCATCTTAAAAACATGTTCTTTATTTGTAAATGGATTTTTTTTTTTGGTGTGGTGTGGGTTATTAAATGCTATACTGTTTGCTACTCAGAAAGAACATACACATATACATATGTACATATGAGTAGAGAAAAAAAATCTTGAATGAAGAATTCAAGTAGAAGGGTATTGGACTGTTGACAGCAAAAATAAACTCATTTCTTGAAAAGTAGGCCTTCTTAGTCAACTCCATTCAAGAGACAACAAAAAAGGGAAAAAAAGTCCTTCCTGTAATTAATTGATTCAATACAAAATGAACTAATGATATGAATCTATTGCTCTTTCTATATCTCCCTTTCTTTCACCATGCATATATATATATATATATATATATATATATATATATATATATATATATAGAGAGAAAGAGAGAGAGAGAGAGAGAGAGAGGAGAGATTATTATTTTTATCATTATTATTATGTGTATACACAAATAAATTTTGTTTTTAGTAAAAAAGAGTTTTCTTCTGTGTATTCAGTGTCTCTTGTTTTTTTTCAAAAACTCCCAACTTTCAGATATTATATATATATATATATTTAGACAATTTGCATGTACAATTCTTGCAACATATATACATATGTATTTATATATAGAAATGCATATATGTATTTATTTACCCAACCTGTTTGCCACAGATAGGATGTGACACAAGGCTGCAAGTATGTGGCATCCAGCGGGGATCAAACTTGCTATTCAGTTGCAATAGATCTGCAAACTAGCTTGTTAACCATTACACTATGATGGCATACCCTAGAAATGCATGTATGTATTTATTAAGCTGAGCAGAGTCTGGCACAGGGACACAAGTCTGGGACACTCAGAGATTATTGAAATCTGCAATAGTAATGATCTATAAAACTAGCTCATTAACCAATCAGTGCTCCATGGTATTGACTAAACATAGCCTAGTGTGGCACTAGTAAAAATCCAACTGATTTTAATACTAATGGCATACAAGACTTGTTAACCAATGTTCCAAGGCAATGTGTTAATATAGGTATATACATATACAAATACATGTCTGAAAAAGAATAGATCATTTTCAATGTACAGGTGTTTACTAAATTTAACTTAGTCTGGCACAAGGCCATAAGTATGGAGTATTCAGTGAAGATCAAGTCCACTAAATGAACAGAATACTAGATTGCTAACTATCACTTCAGATGAGGTACTTGTATGTATTTACCAAACCTTCAGCAAAAGCAGGATGTGACACAAGGTCAATTTTTAAGTGGAGTTTAACTGGCTTGAATTCAGAGTTTTCCTAGATTGCTTGTCTGCCCTATTATTTAACCATAAGTGGAAGGAAAATAGTTCCCAAGGGTATTATGTGAAATGCAACAAGTCTAATCCAGGTTTTGTTGCTGTGTCCATTTCCTATGATGATAACCATTACACCACAGGTGCCTCCATATTAGTTAAGGTGACTTTAGTTAATTTTGATTTGGCATAAATTAATGCGTGAAACACTCAACAAAACTTGAACCATCATTCTATGCCATATTGATATCAAATAATATTGTAGTTTAAACTAAACTATTTAATGGTGGTTCACCATACAAGTATCAAACTGAATATTTGATTGTAATGGTTTTTTTCAAGTGGTTTGCAAAAATTAATCAGCAGTAAGATTCTTATGTGTTTATGCATAATATCTAAAAGATAATGTGTATGTGTACGTGTCTGAAGTATTTTGTGTATGCAGATAGAGATATGTGCTAAGCAACATGTAAAAATGAACATAGACTACCTTGTCTCATAATAATTGGTACATATAGAGTATTAACTATATACTTAAATGTAACATATTAGTTTAATATATTATATATATATATATATATATATATATATATATATATGTATGTATGTATGTATGTGTAAAAATGTACAAACACAGACACTGACAGACACAGACACATATATATATATATATATATATATATAATATATATATATATATATATATATATATATATGCTTAGATATTCTTAAAATACAATATGTACCCAAGGTAAGCAAGGAGTCAGTCTGAAAATAATACAAAAAAAAAAAAAAAAAAAAAATAGAATAATGTGTATGAGAAAGAGGATGATAATTATTGTTCTCTCTCTCTCTCTCTCTCTCTCTCTCTCTCTCTCTCTCTCTCTCTCTCACTCACTCACTCACTCACTCACTCACTCACTCACTCTCAGAATTCTATACTTGTCTTTTCAACTCCAGCTAAGTAGATGCTGGGTTTGAAAATGAATATGCTAAGAAAAATAAAGCAGGCATTTCTCATGATGAACACTGTTGACAGTTCATTAAATGTATTGATTTTTTGTTTTAAAGCTGTAAGTCAGTGCCCCGTATATTCTTTCCTTTTCTGTTTTCCCTTGTATCCACCTTTTGTAGCATCATATTAGCACAAATCTCTCTCTTTCTCTCTCTCATGGCGTAGATTTTACAAGCATACTAAAAACTATATATTAACCAAAATTTTTTCAATGAACTGTTACTCTTCTTTTATCTTTTTTTATTTATGTCTTTTTGAGTTTCTGTCTGCTTTAATTTATAAGACACAATGGATTTTTAGGATGTCTTGCCTTGGGGGTATTGTTCATGAGACTATAGTGTAGTGAGTTTGAACCACACTGGTAGCCTTTAAGATTATATATAAACCTTCTACATAATAAACATTTCCTTGTCACTGACTCCATATTTGAAATCTTTACTATATACTGTTTATATATAACTTTGTTAAAAGTAGCTTACCTGATGAATTGTTTTATCACTTAGTCTATTTCAAAACTGTTTATTTGCTCTATGGTAAATATATCAATTTGAATTGTGTATGTATATATATATATATATATATATATATATATATATATATATATACATGTGTGTGTGTGTATATATACAATTCAAATTGATACATTTACCATAGAGTAAATAAACAAAAAATCTGCTTTTCATTCTCTTATAAACTTTGATATATACACCCTCCCCACACTGTCAACAACTCATGGGCCAATGTGAATGTGTAAGGTGTATTACTCCCTATGGCTTACAGACCTTGAAGAAGTCCAAAGTCCTGTAATGGATTGAGGAAAAGGCTCCAGTGCCTGATAATAGAATGTATAGAAGAAGGCTCTCACATCACATAGAATGTATTTGAAGGACCAACAGTTGGGTTAATAGCAAGACTGTTTAAACAGGTGATTTTGTTTATAATAGTAAATGCTTTTGTAGAATTGGTGACACTTTTTAGATGAGCAGGTAACAGAAGAATAATCCACCAGTGTATCACATATTCTTACTAATGCTAAAGAGCACACATCTCTCTCTCTCTCTCTCTCTCTCTCTCTCTCTCTCTATATATATATATATATATATATATATAATATATATATATTTATATTGAGAGAGAGAGAGAGAGAGAGAGAGAGAGAGAGGTGTGTGCTTTTTCCTAATCTTAATTATCTACCCAGAGCTCAATGGGTGACCAAATGGGTCACATTTTGTCGAGTATATATATATATATATATATATATATATATACTCGACAAAATTGACCCATTTGGTCACCCATTGAGCTCTGGGTAGATAATTAAGATTAGGAAAAAGTGTGTTTGCAAAGTGAATTAAATTTAAAAAAGAATAAATATGTCCGGAAAATTAAAAAAAAAAACATTAAAATCATTCTAAGATTTCTAGGATAGGAAACATTTGACCTAATTTAAATTCATTAAGAGCCAAGATGTTGTCCGTCCTGGCTGTTATGAAACTTCATATGTAAATATATTTCAAACTCTCCTAATATCTCTCTTTCTACCCTCACTGAGAAACTAACATATATAACGAGGAGGTAATCAAGATATACATAGAGAGGGGGAAAACGACAGGTAGAATATGAAGTAAGAAGAGGATCATTTTTTGACTTAATTGCAAATTACAATGAATTAGAACCAATTAAAATGGAATTTTTTTCAAACATAACCCAATCCTAAAACTAAGGAATAATTTAATATAACTTTTGGGTCATTAAACTAAACAGCCTTTAAGAAATTTATATGTATGTACATTATGTTTTTTCAACACTTTCTTTTTGTCATTAATATTAGTTAAATATATATGCCATGCCATTTTCATAAAAATTTTATTAAAATATATCTGGAACTCACTCTTCGATATAGTCATCCATAGACATCATGTTTCGACATATCACGTTTCTTCGGTGTGGCTAGACATTAGCAGATTACCTCCAGGTGGGCTGGAAACCCGATTGATTTATCATCTGTAAGACTTTTAACCACTCGGCCATCAGCACCTACAAACTGGGATGAGGATTTTAACTGATAAATACATACATATATATATATGTAAAGGCTGCCAGAGAGTGCTTCTTCCGTTTTATAGGAGAGCATTGCCTTTAAGCTTAGTTGGCGATTGTCAGTGAAAATCCCCTCTAAAGTGCTCAACCCACCAAGGCTGGGGAGCATATATAGTCATCCACAGACAGTTTTGACGTATCACATCTCTTCAGTGTGGCTAGACATTAACAGGCTACCTTCAGCCTTTTATATATATATATATATATATATATATACTTAGTATAATATATATACTTAGTGTAATGGTTAGTGAGCTATAGTAGCAAAACATTATTAGTGAGTTCAATTCTCACTGGGTATCATATTTCTGATTTATTCTTTTATCATTTGTTTGTTATGCCTCCTTTGGGCATCTCCACCCCTTTTTATTATCTTCTTATATCAACCTTTAAACCAACTTTAAACTCATATCAACCTTGTGCCAAAATTAATCTAAGCTTAGTAAATAACTACAAACTCATATATTTATATACAGATATAAACATTAATATATAAGATTTTTGTAATAACATTTCCATTATCCCCTTGTAATTTTCCTTAACTTTGTTTTTATCACTGTTATGTTCCCGTGCAATGTTTTTATTGCTCTGGTATAGAGTAGATTTTAGAAATACAGTGGTACCTTGATTTATGAGTTTAATTTTTTCCACTCATAACTCAATTTCCTCGTATATCAAATCAATTTTCCCCATTAAAATAAACTGAAATGCCATTAATCCATTAAACCAAAAAACCCTAATTTTTCAATTTTTTTTTTAAAATAAGACAAATAGCTCTGTATTTTATAAATTCATAATAAAATAGAATGTAATGAATTATGTGCTGTAATATGTTTTAATGTTTATTTTTTTATAAATTATATTTTTCTATAATAAATTTGGAAACTTAAGTATTTTTGTGAACTTATTAACATAAGCGTGTTTGAAGTTCATTCGTACCTCAAATTTTAGCTCTCAATACAAAGCAAAATTGACCGATTGACAACTTGTAACTTGGAAAACTCATAAGCTGAGGCATTCATAAGTCAAGATACCACTGTAGATGAATGAACTAATCTTTCTTTATAATAAAGTGTTGCAACACAGTATAGTAATTACAATAAGAAACATAGAGCAAAATTTTACTTATGACTTCACTTACTCTCTCCTTTTCTTCTCTCTTCTCTCTCTCTCTTTCTCTTCTCACTCTCTTTCCCATCTCTTCTGTCTCACTCTGAGTTTCCAATCCAATCATTGTTTAGAATCTCCCATATATTTAAATCTTTATTATCCCAAGATTTTCATTTGAGATTTTATGTAGAATGCAAGAAAGTGAATATTCTATATAGACAATACATTCTTAATTCTTTCTTTTTTTTCTCTTTCTCCCATCACAATCAAATTGTGGATTTTAAAAGTATCTATAATTTGCCAATACCTACATGCATATACACTGAAGGACGGAGTTTTATGAAGAATAATGTTTTTCTCGGTTTCTTTTCCGCTGCTATTTTTCATGCATTTTGCATCTTTTGTATACTGTTGATTTTACAAGAATGCAAACAGCTGCATAACAGTAACAATGAAGCCACATTTACTGTCTTCTGGTTTGCTCACTGTTCTTAGTGCACTTGCTGTAAACTATACATTATTGCCAATACTTTAAAAAAAATATTAATATTACACATTTTAGAAGCACACAAAAAATTCAAAGTAAAAAAATGACATCTACTGAAGGGAACAACCAAAGTAAGATGTCATTTTTATTCTCTCTCTCTCTCTCTCTCTGCAGTTTCAGTATATTTATGTATACTGTACACTTATATATATATATATATATATATATATATATATATACATTATACAATAACTAACATACACACACATATATATATGCACTTCGTTTGAAGATTGCATAGGTGAGAAACTGTCAGTAACCAAGTGGTTACTGAAAGTTATATATATATATATATATATATATATATATATATATATATATATATTTGTATATGTATAAGTATTAACTTACCGGTCAGTATAAGTACGATCGTTGGATATCTAGAGGCTAAGGTTGAGAAAAAACAAATACAAAGTATTTTTTTTTAAATACTCAAATAAAAAACAAATACAAAGTATTTTTTTTAGATACTCTCAAACCAAATTAAACTAGTTAATAAATAATTTTAACTTTTCACCTTTTAACTATTAATATGACCCATAACATATCTTTTATTAAATAATGATTGAAAAAATAATTCCCATAAATTAACCCAAATTTTTAATCCAATAAAAAAAACCGTTCCTGATCTACGGAAATATAAATAAGCATCCCTCTACTAAAGTTAAGTCCCATTCCAATGGGCATGTTTATAACACCTAAGATTAATCGAAAACTCGACTAATTTAACTAAAGTAACCCTGAAGAATCAATCGATGAAACTCGAGTAGGTTACTCCTTTCCATTGTTAAAATATATATATATATATATATATATATATATATATAATATTAATACAGATAATATAGTTTGGTATATTTATACGTAAAGAGTGGTCAATATTATTGATAGAGCATGTATATTTGTTAGGATAGGGAAAACATGAAGGCAATGATGCTTGGTAACTGAAAGTGCACTTGGTTTGAAAATCACAGTGGTAAGAAATTGTCAGTTATCAAGTGGCATTGACTTTATATCTCTACTACCTAAACTAAATATATATATATGCGTATGTCTGTGTGTGTGTGTGTATTAGATTTTTTTTTAAGTTTATGTTTTTGATACATTTGAACCTTCTTTTAAAATCGCACAAAACTTTGTTTTTCTCTTTGAGAACCATTTTACCTTTCTTTTTAAAAAAAACAAAAAAAACAGCATAATATGACAAAAATGTTTCATTTTTTTTCTATCATTAATGTTAGAATCAGTAAACAAAAATACGTACATATAAATTTCAACAATTTCTTTTAAAAGCACATCTGATATGAAAGTTGTCAATACAATGAAAAGCAATCTTTTTTGAATGCAGTTAATTAAAAATAAATGCTTTTAATGTCATCTAATGACAAATGTGGAAGAGATTATATATATATTGTTGTCATGGATTGGTTTTGAAACTGAAAAGACATAAGAGGCCATTTGACATCTGTTGCTGGTAGACAAGGCCTGGTAGGGCCATGTATGTTCTGACATAGCAGCTGTATAAGAACATTTGATAACCGGAATAATTCTGGCTCTTTTTTTTTTTTTTGTTGTCAGCTCTGATTCAATGACTTTTTTTTCAGAAGGGAAGTTATCTGAAAGATTTTATGTTGACATGGACTCTCTGTCAGGAGTTTCAACAGTGGAGGTTAATGACACAAAAGAAAAGAGTCTTTTTTTTTTTAGATTAGGGAGTCCTTATACCTCTCCAGAGACTCTCTGTTACGCTGGTCAATAGATAATTCACTTAATTTAGAAGATAATTGTCTTTCATCCTTGCCTATTGAAGATATATTTTTCAGTACAGATTCAATATTTTTTTGAAGGCATAGGTGTAATGTTTATCCATGTACAAAATGGACATGGTAACCTGAGTTCAAATCCTGGACAAGGTATGCATTCAACTATTCACCCTCCAGCTATGGGTAAATAGTAGGGTGGCCTGGGCTCTCTAATGTTGATTTAGGCAACCAGTCTTGGAGAAGGAAAACTCTGAATTCAAACCTGCTAAACTCCACTTAAAAAATTGACCTTTTATCATCCTATTCATTTTATATATATATATATATATATATATATATATATATATATATATATATATCGGTAGATGGGTTACCAGGTAAGTTGGTATTAGGATGATTCTACGTTGGACCTTTCTTTCAACAGCGGAATGTTAGAGTTAAATAAATAAATAAATATATATATATATATATGTGTGTGTGTGTGTGTGTATTCAATATTAGTGGCATTGAAAATATTCTTGAAGAATTCAGTTTGCAATAAAAGTGCAGAGTAATAATGCAGTGGCATTTCTGATGGAAGTCTCTGAGTCGTAGATGGTAATGGTGAATGAACATAGATTTACTACTGTAAAAGCATGATGAACTTGTATGATTTTATCTTTTTTTTTTGATCAGTTACATTTCAATAGATTTTCTGAATTTTCATCATATCAATAAATGCTTTTATCACAGCATTCACATTTCACTCTTTTTAACATCATACCAAACTTAACAAAAATCATTGCAATTTTCAAAAAATGGATTTCAATTTGTTTTCTCTAAATTTTTCTAAGACATTTTCCTCTTTCATTTTTACCATTTTTTTCATTACTTAGAATTTTTGTATAATACCTTTTTTTCAATGGGACTAATCACTAATTATGTATTATGACTTGGGTAGTGTAATAGTCATAGTGATGTAATAGAAATATTTAGTTTGGTCAATTAAGTTTAGTCATGTTAGTTGAAATAGTTATGATGATCATCAGATCATGCTTCACTCATGACTCACTTTTGTCACCTGTTCTTATCAGTCATTGTCCCTGGCAGATCTTCTGCATCCAGAGTAGATTGATGTAGGTTTTTGTTGGTCAGTCTACACTAGTGTACCTATGTGTAAGTGTCCACAGGAGAACATCTCTTATGAGTTCATTCTTCTCCAGCAGTGTTCAGCATGTCTTGTTTATTTGGATGGTTTGTGAGATAGGAGGCAAGCGGCATGCTGTTTTGTTGGCTGCTGTTTCCAAGATTTGATCAAGACAGCATGCAGCATTATTGTATAGTTCTCATCTAGCTGTTAAGTTTAGTTTTTATTTGTAATGACTGAATGACTGAATGTTTAGTCATATTAGTTTAAACTAACTTTTCAAAAGTGGTACATTTCATATCTTTGGTTCTTCTCTCTTCCATTGTCATTACTATGGTGTAATGGTTACTGTATGAGAAATGGGTACACCAGACAAGTTCAAATCCTGGATGGGACTGTTTACATTTTCACATAGTTCTAATACACTTGAGAAAGGTATGCATCCAACTACTCTTCCTCCAGCTATGGGTAAATAGTAGGGCAGATTGAGTTCTTTAACCTTGGTCAGGTAACCAGTTTGGAAGAAGGAAAACTCTGAATTCAAACCTGTTAAACTCTGGTTAAGAAATTGACCTTGTGTCACATTCTGCTCATGTGGAGAGGTTGGTAAATATATGCAGAGCTTGTTTAACATTTCCACCTTGCTCAGTGAACACTTTAAAAATTGATTCATCATGTGCGACTTAACTTAATCACACTCATTATTACTAAGTATAATACATTAATCCTATTTAAAAATTATTGCTTCTAAATCAGATTCAATTATAAAAAAAGAGACTTATATAGTATCACACTTTCTCTTTCCACATATCCTAGGGACAATAATCTTAGATCATCTGAATGACTGATTGAAGCACAAATTGCAATGGAATGTTGGAAAGCACAGGTTTTATTCCCTTGATTTTGTCCAGATTCTGGTCAATGTATTCTTTTTTTTTCCAATGAGTGTTTTTAGGAATATGAAATCTGTTGGAAAAATATGTAGCTATTCCAAATATCTTAAGAACTAGTTGTGTGGCCTTGATATAAGTTGGCAATCAGCAACAGAGGGCCATACTGCCCATGTGCAAATAGGACACTCTTCACTGTGGCATAGTGGCTAATGTGCTGGACTGTGACATTGTAGTAACCAAATTTGAAGTCCAATTGCATTATGACATTAATGGAAACCAATGTTTTTTAGCATTAACAGTTGCACCAGATTTAACTAAGCTTAGTATTGTAAAAACAGCAAACTAGTCTCACAAAATAATTTGGCAGAATCCCCGTGGCATAGTAGGTAACATGCTGGACTGTGCCATTGTAGAAACTGAGTTTGAATTTCAGTCACACTATTGTGTCTACTTTTGGACTCATACCCTTGGAAAAGGTACAAATCCCCTCATCCCCCAGCTATGTGCTGAATAGTACCACTACTGTTCTTCTATAAAATAACACATGATGGTTGATATGACATTAAACAAAGAAACCAAACCAAGAACAGTCTTCTCTTGTAAGATGTCAATTTGCAGTGAGTGTACTATAAGTGCCTGTGTATTGAAGAGCCACCACATTTGTATTGTCATGAGCAGGTTCTTTTGGTTAAACATTAAATCAACACTGTAGTTATCAATGTGATGAGTGTGCTGATGCTACACCTGCGAGTGGACATTACAATCTTTTAGAAGTGTAAATGGTGTTGAGATAAGTGTGCGATATCCTAGAGGGAATACTTTAATTTTTCCATCACCCTTGTGAAACCATTTTTTTTTCATTAGCATTAAATGGCTGGATCCTTTCCAGACTGATTTTTATATTATTATATTAATATTAATATGTCTTATTTGTTTTACTTGGATGGTTTATGTGATAAGAAATAAGAGGCTGGACAGCTCAACAATTTCTTTTAAAAGCACATCTGATATGAAAGTTGTCAATACAATGAAAAGCAATCTTTTTTGAATGCAGTTAATTAAAAATAAATGCTTTTAATGTCATCTAATGACAAATGTGGAAGAGATTATATATATATTGTTGTCATGGATTGGTTTTGAAACTGAAAAGACATAAGAGGCCATTTGACATCTGTTGCTGGTAGACAAGGCCTGGTAGGGCCATGTATGTTCTGACATAGCAGCTGTATAAGAACATTTGATAACCGGAATAATTCTGGCTCTTTTTTTTTTTGTTGTCAGCTCTGATTCAATGACTTTTTTTTTCAGAAGGGAAGTTATCTGAAAGATTTTATGTTGACATGGACTCTCTGTCAGGAGTTTCAACAGTGGAGGTTAATGACACAAAAGAAAAGGGTCTTTTTTTTTTTAGATTAGGGAGTCCTTATACCTCTCCAGAGACTCTCTGTTATGCTGGTCAATAGATAATTCACTTAATTTAGAAGATAATTATCTTTCATCCTTGCCTATTGAAGATATATTTTTCAGTACAGATTCAATATTTTTTGAAGGCATAGGTGTAATGTTTATCCATGTACAAAATGGACATGGTAACCTGAGTTCAAATCCTGGACAAGGTATGCATTCAACTATTCACCCTCCAGCTATGGGTAAATAGTAGGGTGGCCTGGGCTCTCTAATGTTGATTTAGGCAACCAGTCTTGGAGAAGGAAAACTCTGAATTCAAACCTGCTAAACTCCACTTAAAAAAATGACCTTTTATCATCCTATTCATTTTATATATATATATATATATATATATATATATATATATATATATATATATATATCGGTAGATGGGTTACCAGGTAAGTTGGTATTAGGATGATTCTACGTTGGACCTTTCTTTCAACAGCGGAATGTTAGAGTTAAATAAATAAATAAATAAATATATATATATAATAGTGTGTGTGTGTGTGTGTGTGTATTCAATATTAGTGGCATTGAAAATATTCTTGAAGAATTCAGTTTGCAATAAAAGTGCAGAGTAATAATGCAGTGGCATTTCTGATGGAAGTCTCTGAGTCGTAGATGGTAATGGTGAATGAACATAGATTTACTACTGTAAAAGCATGATGAACTTGTATGATTTTATCTTTTTTTTTGATCAGTTACATTTCAATAGATTTTCTGAATTTTCATCATATCAATAAATGCTTTTATCACAGCATTCACATTTCACTCTTTTTAACATTATACCAAACTTAACAAAAAATCATTGCAATTTTCAAAAAATGGATTTCAATTTGTTTTCTCTAAATTTTTCTAAGACATTTTCCTCTTTCATTTTTACCATTTTTTTCATTACTTAGAATTTTTGTATAATACCTTTTTTTTTCAATGGGACTAATCACTAATTATGTATTATGACTTGGGTAGTGTAATAGTCATAGTGATGTAATAGAAATATTTAGTTTGGTCAATTAAGTTTAGTCATGTTAGTTGAAATAGTTATGATGATCATCAGATCATGCTTCACTCATGACTCACTTTTGTCACCTGTTCTTATCAGTCATTATCCCTGGCAGATCTTCTGCATCCAGAGTAGATTGATGTAGGTTTTTGTTGGTCAGTCTACACTAGTGTACCTATGTGTAAGTGTCCACAGGAAAACATCTCTTATGAGTTCATTCTTCTCCAGCAGTGTTCAGCATGTCTTGTTCATTTTATTTGGATGGTTTGTGAGATAGGAGGCAAGCGGCAATACAGCTGCTGTTTTGTTGGCTGCTGTTTCCAAGATTTGATCAAGACAGCATGCAGCATTATTGTATAGTTCTCATCTAGCTGTTAAGTTTAGTCTTATTTGTAATGACTGAATGACTGAATGTTTAGTCATATTAGTTTAAACTAACTTTTCAAAAGTGGTACATTTCATATCTTTGGTTCTTCTCTCTTCCATTGTCATTACTATGGTGTAATGGTTACTGTATGAGAAATGGGTACACCAGACAAGTTCAAATCCTGGATGGGACTGTTTACATTTTCACATAGTTCTAATACACTTGAGAAAGGTATGCATCCAACTACTCTTCCTCCAGCTATGGGTAAATAGTAGGGCAGATTGAGTTCTTTAACCTTGGTCAGGTAACCAGTTTGGAAGAAGGAAAACTCTGAATTCAAACCTGTTAAACTCTGGTTAAGAAATTGACCTTGTGTCACATTCTGCTCATGTGGAGAGGTTGGTAAATATATGCAGAGCTTGTTTAACATTTCCACCTTGCTCACTGAACACTTTAAAAATTGATTCATCATGTGCGACTTAACTTAATCACACTCATTATTACTAAGTATAATACATTAATTATTGCTTCTAAATCAGATTCAATTATAAAAAAAGAGACTTATATAGTATCACACTTTCTCTTTCCACATATCCTAGGGACAATAATCTTAGATCATCTGAATGACTGATTGAAGCACAAATTGCAATGGAATGTTGGAAAGCACAGGTTTTATTCCCTTGATTTTGTCCAGATTCTGGTCAATGTATTCTTTTTTTTTCCAATGAGTGTTTTTAGGAATATGAAATCTGTTGGAAAAATATGTAGCTATTCCAAATATCTTAAGAACTAGTTGTGTGGCCTTGATATAAGTTGGCAATCAGCAACAGAGGGCCATACTGCCCATGTGCAAATAGGACACTCTTCACTGTGGCATAGTGGCTAATGTGCTGGACTGTGACATTGTAGTAACCAAATTTGAAGTCCAATTGCATTATGACATTAATGGAAACCAATGTTTTTAGCATTAACAGTTGCACCAGATTTAACTAAGCTTAGTATTGTAGAAAAACAGCAAACTAGTCTCACAAAATAATTTGGCAGAATCCCCGTGGCATAGTAGGTAACATGCTGGACTGTGCCATTGTAGAAACTGAGTTTGAATTTCAGTCACACTATTGTGTCTACTTTTGGACTCATACCCTTGGAAAAGGTACAAATCCCCTCATCCCCCAGCTATGTGCTGAATAGTACCACTACTGTTGTTCTATAAAATAACACATGAAGGTTGATATGACATTAAACAAAGAAACCAAACCAAGAACAGTCTTCTCTTGTAAGATGTCAATTTGCAGTGAGTGTACTATAAGTGCCTGTGTATTGAAGAGCCACCACATTTGTATTGTCATGAGCAGGTTCTTTTGGTTAAACATTAAATCAACACTGTAGTTATCAATGTGATGAGTGTGCTGATGCTACACCTGCGAGTGGACATTACAATCTTTTAGAAGTGTAAATGGTGTTGAGATAAGTGTGCGATATCCTAGAGGGAATACTTTAATTTTTCCATCACCCTTGTGAAACCATTTTTTTTCATTAGCATTAAATGGCTGGATCCTTTCCAGACTGATTTTATATTATTATATTAATATTAATATGTCTTATTTGTTTTACTTGGATGGTTTATGTGATAAGAAATAAGAGGCTGGACAGCTTCTCTTTTTTGGGGTGCTGCTTCCAAGATTTGTTCAAGACAACACACAGCATCCTTGTGTAGTTCCCATATAGCTTTTTCTCTGTTTTGTTTGAGTCCAAGTGGTGTAGCCATACAGTAGCACTGACATGTCTACAGCTTTCTTGCTTTATTAAATCTAGACTAGATTTCTATATGATCAATAACCTGCCTAGAGCAGTCCATGGTCACTGCTGGAGAAGCAGGAACGGACTCATAAGTGATGTTCTCCTGTGGATACCTACACATTGACACATCAGTGTAGGTTGACCAGCAAAAATTTATATCAATCAGCTTTGAGCAGATACTGCATGCCATTTAGAAGACCTGTCAGGGGCAATGACTGATAGGGATGGTGATGAGAGAGAGTTATGAGAATCCATGCTGTCAGTGTGACCTGATGATGATGATGATGATGAATATTAATATTGACCAAAAACTAAAATCATTTTTTTTATAAATTTCATTTCCTGATGATAACCTTTTACCTGTTTTTTGTTGTTTTCATTTTCAAAATTTAAAGATGTCTTTAACCCAAATTGATGTTCTTTTCAAAAGAATCAGATTTTGACATATTTTCTGTTTAGAATTTTCTTTCTATTGCTCTATCGTTATTTTCAATACATCTTCTTAGGATGTCAACTCCAATGTTTTCTAGTGTCAATTTTGCAATAAAAGCAAACAGATATATTTAATATCATATACTAACTGCTGATATAACTCTGTTTAAATGACATAATCTCTATGGTCTCAATTCTACCTTTGATTTCCAATTCCTCCAGTCTTTTCTCCAAACCTTTGGCGATCGTTACAAGAGCAACAATTGGTATCACTGTCACCTTCATGTTCCACAGTTATTATTATTATTATTATTATTATTATTATTATTATTTTACTCCTTGCAAGTTTTTGACATCAGAGTCAGCTGTTGGTCCTTCACTGGAGTTTTAGTGACAGCAAGTCTCCTCAGATCACCAGGATTCTTCTGAATATTCTAGCCAATCTTAACAATGCTATGGTCTTGATTCTTTCTCTGATTTCCAATTCCTTGAGTGACAATAAATATTAAACATTCTAGTTTAATCAGTTCCTAAAAAAACAATAAATCCTATAATTTTAAATAAGATAAAAAATTTTGTTTTCAATCAAATGTTTCTTTTTTCATAACCATAGTAATACCATCATCAAATAGTGCAATTATCATTTTATACAAGCAAGAATACTTGATGTGACATGACCCATATAGATGTTAATATGCCAGAAACTCATATTCAATGTTATTAATCTCTTTTTCATTTCCTTTATTCTCTTGTTGAATTTCTTTCATTTGATTATTAATTTGCTTTAGTTCTTATAACCTTCATTTCAGTGTCCAATACTCTTCCTTAGTCAATTCTTCAGCTTCATAAGAACCTTCACAGAATCAAGACCAATTACCATTCTTCATATTCCATCTTTAACCATTTCTCCAAGAAAAATATTCTTGGATCATCTTCCTTTCTTGTATACTCAACTGAAACCTACAGACTCAAGTCTCATGGGCACCTAATGTGGTATAATGGTTAGCGAGTTAGACAAGCAGACACTTGCTATTGAGTTTGATTCTCACTGGGTAATCCATACTTTTGGTCTTGTGCTGAACTTAGCTTAAATCAGGATCGGATTTAATTATAAATCAATTACTCCAGACCCCCCTACCAGAGGGGCACCCAGACTTCCTTTATAAAACCTATAACAATTAATAGTTTCATAATTAAAAAAATAATGGTGATTTGCTACAAGCTGGAAAGAATTATATGATTTTGTCATATAATTCAAACTGAAAAATGTAGTAAAGGTTATTCTTACATTAAATATATAGGGCAGTAGGGCAGATGAGGCTCTTTAACCTTCGTATGGTAACTGACCTATGAGAAGGAAAACCCTGAATTCAAACCTGTTAACTCTGCTAAAAAGATTGACCTTGTGTCACATCCTACTTGTGTGGAGGCGTTGATAAATACATATATTGAGCATTATACAGTGAAATTTCAGATAAATATTCAGCTAATAACTTTCAGGCTATGTACTTATTGATCTTCCCTTGTCTACAGGCTGATGTTTTCAAGGTGTCAGTAGGTATTTGCCAAATTGCATTAACTTTGACATAAGCCCATAATCATTGAGTTGACAGTGAAAAGTGAACTCACTGGTGCATAAACCACTGAACTCAAAGAAATGCTCCTTCAAGGTGTCTCACTTGATACACGTTATATATGGCAATATATATATATATATATATATATATATTATATATATATATATATCAATAATATAGTTTGCTATATATATAATAAGTTAGGATAGTGTAGATATAGATTCAACAGTGCTTGGTAACTGCATTTCTCACCTATGCGATCCTCAGGCCAAGAGCATCACATAGGTGAGAAACTCACAGTTACCAAGCCCTGTTGACTCAATGTCTATGCTATCTTAACTTATATGCATAGATATATAAATATATCTACGTACATATATACATATATATATATATACATAGCTACCATAACTTATTATATATACTATTGTATCATATATATATATATATATCAAGAAAGGATGAAATGTAGTATACTGTAATATCAGAAGAGAAAATAGAATTGATAAACTGAATGTACTAATGCCTTTGAAAAAAGGCATGAGTCATCTTCTTCCTTTAATCTATCCTATTATCCAATGACTTAACAAATGTGCTATTGGTATGAATGAGTGAGTAACTGGTTAAACAATTCTAAAACTATCCTACTACTCAATAATATAAACAGTTGTTACATATACTCTCAACCTTATATATATATATATATATATATATATATATATACAGGAGAATAAGAAAGTACCGATATAATTTGTGCATATATGTATTTACAGCACCTCAGCACAAGCAGGAAGTGACACAATGCCAATTTTTTTAACAGAGTTTAACAGGTTTGAATTCAGAGTTTTCCTTTTCCTAAACCAGTTGCCATATCAAGGTTAAAGAGCTTAGCCTGCCCTATTATTTACACATAGCAGACTAATTGGATGCGTACCTTTCCCAAGGGTGTTAGTGCTATGTGAAATGCAAACAGCCTTGACCAGCATTTGCTGTGTCCATTTCCTACAATGATAACCATCACATTACAACCACTTCCTGTGCATACAGACACATAAAAATGTTCATTTTAAGTGGGAAATTCATCGAGAAACATTAGTACAAACTATTTTCTTTTTGGCTTAATATGGTCGCTATGTGAAATGCAAACAGCCTCGTCCAGGATTTGAACTTGTCTTGCCATGTCCATTTCCTATGATGGTAACCATTACACCACAAGCACCTCCAATATCCTTGTAGGTAAATCATTGTAGATAATTTGTTGTGTAGGATCGTAACTTATCAAATCCCAATAGCCAATGAGAAGCTGGGATCCATTAAGGTTTTTCAAAGAGCAACAATCTACAGATAATATGTTTGGTCTCTAACACCGTTTAAAAATTCTGGGAAGGGGTCCTTACAAATATTATCCTTCCTTTCACTCTTGTTTCTCTGCCAACAGTAATTTTCTGGCATTTATTTTACCTAAAGTGTCAATTTGTTTATCTGATGAGCTAACACATTCTATTGGTCAATTCCTTAGAATCTTTCTGTTCTACATAATCATTTTTCAATCCCATGACTCTTTACAATTAACTGATTTTATCAAAATTTCAGTTATAACAATAACCCTCGAGCATGACACTTCCTATTATTCCCTTAACTCATAAATTCTATTCTTCATTTATTCTTGACCTTGTGCTTGTAAATACAACCTCCATCGCAGAATTGTTCTATTCACACATATTTCTTATGCTGATTGTAACAAAAATGGTAGGAGAGATAGAAGTTTTTATTTTAAGGATAATGATTTTAGGAGGCGCTTGTCATGTAGTGGTTATCATCTTAGGAAATGAACTTGGCAAATCCTTGATGATGTCGTTTGCATTTCATGTAATACCCTTAGGAAAGGTATGAACCAACTATTGGGAAAGATATGAATAAAACTATTTTCCTCCCAGCTATGGGTAAATGGTAGAGCAGATTTAGATCGGCAACCAGTCTAGGAGAAGGAAAACTGAATTCAAACCAGTTGTACTCTGCTTAAAAATAGGTTTTGGTTTGCTTTCTTTGTTTAATTGCATATCAACCTTCATGAGTTATTTAATTCAAAAGCCATCCTTTTAGAAAAACAGTAGTGGTCCTATTCAACACATAACTAGGAGAATGAGGGGATTTATACCTTTCCCAAAGGTATTAGTCCAAAAGTAAATATAATACCATGACTGGAGTTTGAACTCACTTACTATGATGTGGTAATGTATTATGTTAGCTACTACACCACCTTTGTTTTTTTGTTTTTTTATGTATATAAATTGTGCCTGTGTTTGGATGAACAGGCTAATTCTTTTTTCAATTTTTTTTCTTTTGTTCATTTCTACTCCAGCTGGGAATAAAAAAAACTGCTGAAATTTTTACAAGGTATATTCAGAATATGAAATCTAGTAAGAAAACTAGGGAAAAAAAAACCCTTCTCTCTGCATCATATCCCAAAGTCAGTGGTACTTGATCAATTCTGCTTTGAAGCCAGGTGCACTGTAGTTTTCTATGCAAATCAATACGAGACTGTACTATGAGTGACAATTAAGTTTTCAAAACAATAAATATTTTGAAATGTCCGAATTTCTCTAATAAAGCATTGTTATTCAGTTTTTTCTTTTTTCTTCTTTTTTTTTAATTATCTTTCATTTTATGTTTTCTTGCTTTGTTTAAAAAAAAATCAAATACTCAAATCGTTTTAAATTCTCTGACAATTAAATAAGAAGCATAGATAAGAAATAAAGAAGTAACTTCAAGTGAGGTTTGAACTTGAATCTTGTATCCTTGGAAACGTGTCTGACTACATCATCATTATCATTGTAGTAATAGTTGTAGTAGTATATCTTTTGATTCGACTAGATTTCTTTAGATGAAACATTGCCATTATTAATTTTTTTACAAGTTTTTCTTTCATCTATTTGTGTCACTTTTTACTGTTGGCTGTTTCTATGCTATAAGGATGCACACATTGTGTAATGGTTATTGTCAAAGGAAATGGAATACATGACCCCACTTCAAATGCAGGATGAGGCTGTTTGCATTTCAGATACTGCTAATACGCTTGTGAAAGATATGCATCAAACTTTCTCCCTCCAGCTATGGGTAAATAGTAGAGCAGACTGGGCTCTTTAACATTGGTCATTAGACATCTCATTGTAGTGTAATAGTTCGCAAGCTAGTCTTGCAGATCCATCACTACTAATTAGCCAGTTTGATACTTGCTGGATGCTACATACATACTGTGTGTCATATCCTACCCACAGCAAACAGGTTTGGTAAATACCTATATATATATATAAATTATTAATATTGATAATATAGTTTGATATATTTAAAAGTAAAGGGTGCACAATATTACTGAGAGAGCATGTATATATAATTTGTTTGAAAATCACACAGGTGAAAAACTGAAAGTTATTGAGCACCTTGACATTATGTCTTCTTTATTCTAACTTAAATATATATATATATATATATATATATATATATATATAAAAGACACTACAGCAAAAAAAATTAACGTTTCCACATAATGATAGATTCCTCATTGTTTACTGATGAATCTATGCTTATAATGAAATATCAATTTAATTTTGTGTATTGTCTTCATTTTTTCTTTCCAATGGATTTTATTCCTAATGTAACATATATAAATACTCAGTTCTCATTCTTTTTATGTTACTTTTTTTATCAAATACTCAAATCATTTTATATTCTCTGACAATTAAATAATACTCATTTTGTTTGATTTTAAAATCATTGGGTTCCTAGTGCACTTGTAATGGTCTGCAAGACTAATTTGCTAACACCTACTCCACAGAAAGATATAGAAATATATAAACCCATGTGATGTATTTTGTATTAGATATATATATATATACACGCATTTTATATACATGTCTACACATACACAAACACACACAGAGATTTGATTAAGTAAGTAAGTAAACATAAATATTATTTTTAATTAGAATTTCTTAATCCTAATTTTTAGTTGCTTCTTTATCGAAACTCATTTTGGTTGTCAATCTACAATATAAGCATGCATAGGAAATAATAAAGGATTAAGTACTGGTGAGATTTGAACTCAGGTCCTGAGGGAATTATGACAAAAAAGCAACAAGAAAATACTAGACATAAAATGACTATACACACACACAGATAGATATATGGAAGAATAGCGTGGTATTCCGCAAATCGTGTTTAATAACTTGCTGCCAAAAAATGCACTATCTATCTATCTATCTATCTATCTATATAGATAGATAGATAGATAGATAGATAGGGCATTCTAGTCTTACAGATCTATTACTACCTAAGAGTGAGTTTGGTCCTTGTTGGATGCACCATAAAAAAATATCCATGTAAAAAAGACCTTGTGTTAATTTAGTCTGGGAGGTCAGATATATATATATATATATATATATATATATATATATATATATATATATATGTATATATTTATGACATATACATGTTTGAAAACATATATATCAATGCATATGTTTATGACTTTTAATGTACATGTCTGTTTTCTTGAGAAAATATATATATTAACATAAATCATACTTATTAAAATTAAATTCTTTTTATATGATTTTTTTTTCCTCTGAATTCTGGGTTCTTTTTTTACTCTTCGCCCTACAAAAAAAAACCAGGTATATTTTTACAATGTATATCTGAAAAAGATTTTTGTGTGCATCCTTGGATACAACACAAGAGACAAAACGAGGGTGGGAGTGGGGATTTAAACTGGAGTTGTGAGTGCACATATCTTTCTTTTTTTTTTCTACCTTGACCAGCATAAGACCTTCTTTTACCCTTTTACCACCAAGGCTGACCTTTCTGTTCCTGGTCAGTCAGTTAACCTCTTCCTTTCCATTTCCTTATGAGTCTGTTTTCCTCTGACTAATGTTCTCTTATTCTCAATCAAATAACAATGAGATCTATTAATGGACTACTGTGCTTGTGCGGTTATCTCCCAGGTGTATCCTGAGGTTCTAGAGAATGTTCGCTGCTGTTTGAAGCTTCTCAATAATCAATCTCCATACTGGCAGCTCTCCTGATGTATCCATGTGACCTTAATTTGACTACACAAGGAGCTGGAGTCAGAGCTGTTATCCGAGATGAAGCCAAACCCCAGCCTGTTTCACACACCCAAATACACTCTGACTTAATAATATCAATACCTGCACATTAACATTCTGATATATGCATGCACACCACACACACATATATTCAGGTGTTTGTTGGTGCGTGCATATGGAACCAGTTTTATAAATTTCTCTTCTGTTACAACCTGTACAACAGGGATTTTTTCTCTTAAGAATTAATGAAATATCTATATATGTAGATGCATCAATAAGTTTATAGCCTAATGAGGAAAAAAGCATTTATTTTAGACAGCAAATATATATTTTTCCCACATTATTTTTTCCTCATAAATGCTCTTAATTCAGAGGTGAATATTAATCATATAAATGGAATATTATAGAGTGAACATTTCTGATCAATTCAAAGGTGAATATTAATTGTGTAGACAGAATATTATAGAGTGAACATTTCTGATCAATTCAAAGGTGAATATTAATTGTGTAGACAGAATATTATACAGTGAACATTTCTGATCAAAATTCAGCTAATAATTGTGTCAGGTTGTGAACTTATTGATCCACTCTTGTAGCTGGTATTTGTGGTAGAAGCAAGTTTTTTTTTTCCTTTTTAATATGTTTTTAAAATTCATATTGCCTTTTTTTATTTTTGTTTTTTAATTAGGCTTTTAATTTGTCTACTATTTTTTTGTTCTTTTTTCTTTCTTTTTCCAAACAATCTCTCTTTCTCTCTATTCCACACATTTAGGATTTGTCTTAACCTATTTATATTTACCTTAGTATATCAATATCTGTTTGCTAATTCCAGTCTGTACATATTTATTCATCTATCTCACTCTTTTCATATGTATCTATCTATCTTACTCACTTTTTTCATATCTATCTATCTATCTACTTTTCTTTTCAAAATCTATCTATCTATCTATCTATTTCTCTTTTCATATCTATCTATCTATCTATCTATCTATCTATATCTATCTATCTATCTATCTATCTATCTATATCTATCTATCTATCTATCTATCTTTTCATATCTATCTATCTATCTATCTATTTCCCTTTTCATATCTATCTATCTATCTATCTATCTATCTATCTATCTATCTATCTATCTATCTATTCTATATCTATCTATGTAAAGATTTTCCAATCTATTTTTCTCACTTTTTTCATATTTCTCAATTGGTCTATACCTCTCAATCTGTCTTTCATGGTCTGTCATTAATGTTTTGATTAGACATAAACACAAACACACCTGGATATCCTTAGCTTTCCTTATATACAACAACATCTGCTATAAATTACTGTTTTTGAATTCATTCCTCATTTGGTTTTCTCTGAATCTGATTTTTTTGTCAATGTTAGTTATAAAATCATTATGTATTAGTATTACAGAAAGTCATCATCATGTATTAGTATTACAGAAAGCATTATTACAGATTAAACAAACACCAGTAAACAGCTGAGCAAGTTATATAACAAAGTGATGATATCAAGATGTTTCAACAAGTCTTTCAATAAGAATCAATTTGAAAAAAACCCTGAAGTTTTGCTGCTGAAACATTTTTGGCGAAACACAAGATTGTGAAAGTGCATTAATCTCCCTATTCCCTAAACCAATCTCTATATGACTTTTTTCTTGTTTACACAACTGAAAATTCATCTCAAGTGTAAGATTTGAGGATGTTGAAATCATTAAAACAAATATGACTGCACAGCTTCATATCATATCAGGAAAGGAATTTTAGAGATACTTTGACCAATGAAAAACTCACTGGAATAATTGTGTTGAATGCCAAGGGATTATTTTGATGGAAATTAAGGTTACATTCATTGTTGAATATATATATATATATATATATATATATATATGTATATATAATTAATGATTAATAATAGAGACTAGAAGCAGCTACCCGCCATCGCCTGGGTAGAATGTGTGTGGGGGGGTAAAAAGTTAGTCTCGCAGATCCATTATTACTGAATCACGAGTTGAATCCTCGCAGGATGCCCCATTAAAATCCCTATGTAAAAAAAAAAAAAAAAAAAAATCTTGTGTTGATCCAGCCTGGTGGATAACACTCCGAAAAGAAAAATTAATATATATTTAAAATATTAATTGCAAAAAAAAATTCCATGCTGTTGCTATGTAAATTTTATTTGTCAATTATCTTCACGATTATAAATCAAATCTTATAATTAAAAAAAAGACTTCATAGAAAAATATAAACCATTAATAAACAGAATGTACTCCCTCCCCCTAAAAAAAAGAAATCCACAAATATACAGGATGTCAACTTGATGACATGCATGCACACATTTTCATATCATTAACATAAAAATACATCTATGTTTGGGAATAACTACATTCTTATACACATTAGATCCAATTAATACTCCAGAAAATATAAGCATCTACAGGTGTGTGTGTGTACATAAGTGTACATACATGTATGTATGCACACACACACTAATACATACATCCATTGGATCTTCTCACACACACATACACACAGAGAATATATGCATATATATGCATACATGTATGTACTAGATAAAAGGAGAAGGAAGAAAAACAAATCAAACAAAGTCATTAAATGAACATCTACCATCAGACTATACATGGAATTAACTAGAATTAACCATTATGATCTGATTTTTGGAGATCACTGTAACACTGCAAAGATGACATATTGAATAAAAATTTTTGTTAGCAGAAAATCTCAACAGAGAGATTAAAACAATTTCCAAATTTATAATAAGAGTGTGGGGTCTGAGTTTGTGCTCACTCAGATCATTATTGTTACTTAACAAACACAATTATTAAATGCTAATTATAGAGTTATATTGTTTCAAATATTTCAAGCAATCATATGGTTTCAAATATCTAGTAATAATAATAATCCTTAGTAAAAAATTATAGCTTCAAGTAACTATTCTTAATACAATTTGCACATAGTTATATGGTTTCAACTATTCGTATTTATCATATTTAGTAAAAATAACTTGTACACAGTAATATTGTTTAAAAAATTTCAAGCAATCTTATGGTTTCAAATAACTGATAATAATAATCCTTAGTAAACAATTATAGCTTCAAGTAATTATTCTTAATACAAATAATTCGCAATATGTCATATGGTTTCAAGTATTCCTATCTAATACAAATAATTTACGCATAGTTATATGGCTTCAAGTATTCCTATCTAATACAAATAATTTGCACATAGTAATAAGTCTTAACACAGCTCACAATTTTATTAGCTTGAAAAGGGTGATAAAGTAACCTGAAAAACACGTAGCCTATTTTAAAATCAAAATAAATAGTTTCAGTTTGAGTTTGAGTTTTGTTTAACGGCATATCAACCTCTGTGGGTCATTTAATGCCAAAAAGGTTATTTTGGATTTCAGACTTTAAAGTAGTGGTTCTATGGAGATAATTGGTTATGTTCTGTTATATTTTGTTGAAAAGGTTGCTTTTTTTAATAAAATTTAAAATGTTTTCAGGGTTTGTATTCTTAAAGATGTCTTTCAAAAAAACAAATACCAGAACTGAAGCCACTTGCAGTCTTTTTCTTTATAAAATACTTACTTATCTCTCATTGGACCAACAACAATCTTTTTTTTTTGTGACCCTGGGTTTCAAGCTTTACTGTATTCTGTCTGACAAATGTACTAAAGCATGAAACACAGGGTTAAAAAATTCCCCTAATATATATATATATATATATATATATATATATATATATATATATAACAGCTCTATCACTAATATTGAGCACTTGACTAATAATACTTGGCCCATCACTGACTCACCAAGTGCACTAGTGATAACCATATACTATTACAATACTATATATATATGTGTGTGTGTGTATATATATATATATATGTGTGTGTGTATATATATATATATATATATATATATATATATATATATATATATATACTATATTGTTTTTCCTATAACCCTGTACCCAATTATACAATTTATATATCTGACTATAGTACATATAATCTCTAATATTTCCTTACGTATTTCTTAAATTCTGTATAATCTGCATAAACACATGCACAGTCTAACAAACTTGATATTACCTATTGTATAAAAAAAGAAAGACTGGAATAAATTAATTAAAAAAAAATGACACCTTTTCTTCATTATCTATGCAGGGCTGTGCCCACCACCATAGCTATTTGCATCCCCTCCAAGCACCCACCAACCCACTTCCGCTATTCTGATTAAAAATGTGTTGTCTCATTATGTACTCGTTCAGGTACTACACAGTACATTCATTGAGAAAATGAAAGCCCCTCGTTATACCTTAATGAGCAAGTTGATTAAATCTGCACAGACTGCAATACCCAGCAGCTCCCTACCCTCCTTGTCTTGTGTTCCTCACTTCCACTCTCCCCACACGCCATCTTTCAATTGCCTTTCTTTATTATCCAAACTATAAGAATGGGAGGAGGGGGAATCCATTACTCCCCCCACCACCTTCAATTTCTACTTTTTGCACCCTGAATGCGTCCTATTTTCATGTTCAGATACAAAGCAGTGCCCCATTTTGTTTTTTTTTATTTAGTCTCTCTCTGTCCTATAATGTTTGTTGTGTTTCCATATTAATTTTATACACTAAATATCACAACTATTATAGAATAAGGGCTGTATTGTCATTTTTTTTATTTAACTAATAGAATATATCTGGCACTTTCATAGATATTGAAATACTATGATTAGAGACAAAAAAGGAAGAGAAGAATATATCCCAAATATATTCAAGAATTATATATATATATATATATATGTATAACCACTTTTTACTATTCTCCTGTCTG
The DNA here is from genome assembly GCA_023376005.1 of Doryteuthis pealeii. Classification (NCBI taxonomy): domain Eukaryota; kingdom Metazoa; phylum Mollusca; class Cephalopoda; order Myopsida; family Loliginidae; genus Doryteuthis; species Doryteuthis pealeii. The sequence goes on along the minus strand of CM042151.1, from coordinate 16,331,655 downwards.
AGGATTGTGTTATGCCCATAAAATTTGAGTAACAGTATTATAATATCCATACTCTTATATTTTAGGTTTTAAACTGGCTCTGCTATTATAGCGTTGAGTACTCTTTCTATGCGTACACTTTTATTTGCTGTCCTTCATTATATTATATACATGGCCAATTTAGCACAGTAGAGCATCCGCCTAGGAACCAGAAGGTTCTGGGTTCGATACTAGCCCTCGCTAACTCAGTGCATGAGTAGCATAACTTGGATCTATGTGGTAAAGTGGTGAGATAATGCTAGGTGTGGCACTCCACCTCAGACTCTAAAACAATCTCCTTAGATTGTCCGGCTGATACAGACAATATGCCACTTTGTCGACTTGTCAGTGTTACTGTATAGCTACACCACTTGGACTCATACAAAATGCTTCTAAAATAAGCTTGATGGGAATTACACTCGGATGCTGCATACTGTCTTGAACAAATCTTGGAAGAAGCACCCCACAAAAAGCAGTTGTATGGCCAACTGCCTCCTATCATACAAACCATTCAAGCAAGATTAATACGACATGCTGGACACTGCTGGAGAAGCAATAACAAACTCATAAGTTCTCTTGTGGACACCTACACATGGACACACCAGTTTAAGCTGACCAGCAAAAACTTACATCAATCAGGTCTTTGCAGATTCTGGATATGATGCAGAAAACCTGCCAGATAGGGACGGTTGGGGAAAGAGAATCATGAAGATCCATGCTGTCTGCACAACTTGATGATTGTGATTAAGCCCATCTAGTCTGGCAATAAATTGTAGGGTACCCAATGAAGATCAAAGTAGCGAAAATATATCAGACTAGCTTAGAAACAATTATCATGATAACTCAAATATTTACTAAATTTAGTCACATGTATTAGGCACCCAGTGTGGATCAAGCTCATTTCGAGGCTAGTAGATTACACAAGAGGAAGGCATCCAAATATTTACTAATCTTGGATGAGCTTAGTCTAGCAAAAGGCTACAAATATGGTGCACACACTGAGTATCAATCTCACTACAGTTGTGAATTGGTTAATCAAATGAGCTGTCTAATCATCATGCTATATAAACAGTTTGTGCATGTTTGTCTATATGACTTTGTAAGCATTTAGAGATATGTGGATACATATTTATTTGACTAACTCAGCTTTGGCACATGTTACTAGTGTGCTTAGAGTGAGACTAATATATAATAAATGGCTTGCGAGATGATGTTAGTAAAATATATCAAGGTACTTGGATTCTTTGATTTCTTTTGCTTCTTCTATATTTCCATATTAATCTGTCTCATTTTCTTTATATCTATATATGTCTGTAAGTCTATCTCATTTTATTCATATCTATCTATCTATCACAGTCTGTTCATAACTATATATCAATCTATTTGCATTGAAAAGACATTTAATAATTTTACCTCTCCTCCACTCTCTCTATATATATCTATATCTCTCTCTATCTTTCTCTCTCTCTCTCTCTCTCTCTATATATATATATATATATATATATATATATATATATATATACCCTCTCTCTCTATATATATATATATCTATCTCTCCCTCTCTCTATATATATATATCTATCTCTCCCTCTCTCTCTCTCTCTCTCTATATATATATATATATATATATATCTATATATATATATATCTATATATATCTCTCTCTCTCTATATATATATATCTATATATATATATATATATATCTCTATATATATCTATATATCTCTCTCTCTCTCTGTATATATATATATATATATATATATATATACACACACACACACATATATACATATATATATATATATATATATATATAAATATATATATATGTACAGCTATATTTACACATACATATGCACACACATATATAAACAAGTTTTATATTCTTTTACAGTAATGAATGAGTGTCTACCTTTGTGTAAAACAAATCGAAATGATGATATCATCCAAACAGCCTTTGAACAAGTAAAATAGCCAATGAGAATGAATGAGTCCTTATCAGTACTTTGTACTACTGATTATGGCTTCTGGCTTTAAGCTTTTTATGACGATCTATTAATATATAGGGCAGCCGTGTGCATAACTCATTTTGTGTGCATCTAATCATTATGAATACTTCTGTATACCTTTGCAATACTTGACATTGAATAGGTTCGTCTAATGCATCAGCATCCATGTGGGTCATGTTGTGCGAACCAGAAATTCCTTTTTTGGAAATAAGCTGATATTTTTTTTCTTATTTCATTCTGTTAATTTGTTAATGGAAACTCAAAACATCACGGGATGAGAAAATGGACACAGTGACCCGAGTTCAAATTCTGGATGAGACTGTTTGTATTTCACATAGCACTAATATCCTTTGGAAAGATATGCATCCAACTATTCTACCTCCAGCTGTGGGTAAATAGTAAGGCAGACTGAATTCTTTTACCTTGGTATAGCAACTGGTCTAGGAGAAGTAAAACTCTGAATTTAAACCTGTTAAACTCCACTTAAAAAATAACCTTGTGTCACATCCTACTTGTGCAATGGGGTTGGGTAATGTCATATAATACCTAAATGAGAATGGAATCATTTGTTTTTCCTATGAATAATGTCTAACTAAACCTCGGAAGAGAGAAACAACAAGATCTCACAGGACTTATTAATTCAACCTAGCAATTGCTAATTACTTTGTTCACCATGTATCTTTGCTTAGTAAACCTTTTCCCCTATCCTTAATACTCTTGTTTCTTCCTATTATTTCTGATAACTCTGAAACTCGAGTTACAACAGGTAAATACATAGTCTTACAGGCCATAGATAGTAAGTTTTGTCTTTGTAATATGTTTGATCAATACAGCTTTATGTGAAAGGTCCAACAAATATCTACTCTTTTCAGAAAGAAGTTTAATCAGCATCTAAAATTGCATCATTAGTTAAAATAAACAAGTTATCCTCATGAAATAAGATTTTATGGCACATTGACTCTTATATAATGGTCATTTTATAACCATCATGTTTAAAATTAATGGCTGCGAGATGCTTTACCTTTACTCGGAGGAAGGCATCCCATTCTGATTTGATGGTTAGCAAGCTAGTCTTGCAGATCCATTACTACTGAAAAACTAGTTTGATCCCCACTAGATGCCTCATACTAGTGATCTTTTGCCACATCCTATCCATGGCAAATGGGCTGAGTAAATACCTACCTCTACTCAAAGGATCTTCTCTCCTCCCCTGTAGATCACTTACAAAAATGAAAAATTTGTACTAATGCCCTTAGGAAAGGCATGAACCCTTCGGTTCTACCCCCCAACCATTTCTGCTTTATCTATTTATCTCAGTATTTTCCTATCTACCTATCTAATCCCTACCTTTTTGTATGTATGTATCGATATAGCAATCTATCTATCTGTCTTTTCCTTTTTGTATGTATATATGTATGTATCTGTCTATTTCAGCCTTTTTGTATCTATCTATCCTGCCCTGTTCGTATCTCTCTTACCCTCTCCCTATCTCAAATATATTAGTACATACTGGGTTCTTTAGCATTTGTTAGGCAACCAATGTAGGAAACAGAAAACATTGAATTCAAAACCAGATTTAATCCACTTAAAAATTGACCTTTAGTCCCATTTCTGCCTGTAGAGGAGGGAGGGGGGGGATAAATAGATACAAATAAATATATAAATAGACACTTCCTTCTATGACAACATAGACAAGAATATAGATACAAGAATGAAAACTGGGATTATTATTCAAATTGGGAACATGAAAAGATTACATTTTAATCCACATTATCAGAAATTTTGGACATACTTTTGCTGATTCAGTTCTATTGGGTAGACTGTTATGAATCTAGTGTAAAATCTATTCAGTTTTTTCTATGTCAATATATACAAGACAATTGTGATTAAGGAAAAATAAAATAAAAACCTAAACTAAAGTGAACTGTGAAATAAGAGGTGGTTAACTGGCAGTAAACATGAAACAAACATTGTTCTTTTCTTTTGTGAATAAGACTATTTTCAATTTGCTTCTCTTGAAAAAACTGGTTATGTAATTTATAATATCACAGGATTTATACATCAAAAGTGAATTCCAGTGGTGTAGTTGCTAGCATACTAGTCTGCAACATCATTCCACTCACGCAATTACATTCACTTTTAGACTAATACTTTTGGGAAAGGTATGAACACTCTCATCCCCTCCACCCCCCAGCTATGGGTTAGATAGTTCCATTACTTTTATTCTAAAAAATGAATGGCTTTGGTATTAAATAATCCATGAAGGTTGATATCATATAGTACCTAAATAATGAGAATGGAATTGTCTGTTTTTTTTATAAATGTCTGATGAGACATTAGAAAAGATAAACAAGATTTGATAGAACTTGTTAATTCAACCAAGCTATTGCTAATTACTGTTTTGCTAGGTAAACCTTTTCCCCTAATACTCATTGTGTTTCTTCCTATCATTTCCCTGTTAACTCTGATACTCAAATTACAATAGTTGATATCAAACAAAGAAACTAAACAAAACCAACAAAATGTTAATTCATTACATTGCTTACATTCTGCTGTAAAAAATTAGAATATTTCTCATAGTCAGGGGGAAAAAATTGATGTGTATGCCCCAAACTTTGCAATGTTTGACAAAAAATGTGTTTTTAAGATAAAGTATGAAATCAGTATGTTATGCATTAAAAATCAGAAATAAATTAATTGCCATTGATCAATAGAGAAAGCATTAATGACATAATATATATATGATGTAGATATATTGTTAATTATTTTATTATAGAATTGCATGGTAAATGATTTTACAATAGATTTACATTGAAAATCAGGAAGAAAGCAATTGTTAGTGACCAAGAATTAATGCAGACATTATTGATAGAATTATATTATTATTATTATATATAATGTAAATGCCTCGCTAATGATTTTATTATAGAAATGCATTGAAAATCATGAAGAAATGGGATTATACTTCTCTGGTAAAATCATTGATCCAATCCTCATTTTACTTTGTCTTCTCTATAATCTGATCTTTTGTTGACTGAACAGACAAAGAAGGGATATAAAAAAAAAAACAGTAAATGATTAAGCAGGTAATCTTCAATTCCTATTCCTGACCAAAGAAAATAAAAGAATAGTTACTGTTACCATTTTGGATCATGGAACAGACACCAAATGCAATATGCATATCTTTCAATTCATTTGTCATTGGATAGCATTAAAAATGTTGACTATTAACTAACCTTATTAGAAAAGATCTCATTTGATCTTTGATATGACAATATCAACATGTATTTTTGTTTATATTGATAATAGAAGAAAAGATTTTCAGCTTTTTGATTTTAAGATTTTAAGAAAGTTAAAAATGTGATTCAAACCCAAAAATTGATTTTTTTTTATAGTTTATAAAAAAAGGTTCTATGAATTACAAAACATGTTAACATTAATTTACTGTCAGGTACATATTTACCAATCCCTCTACATGAGTAGGATGTGACACAAGGTCAATTTCATTAGCAGAGTTTAATAGGTTTGAATTCAAAATTTTCCTTCTCCTAGACTGGTTGCCTAACCAAGGTTAAAGAGCCCAGTTTGCCCTACTATTTACCAATAGTTGGATGCATACCTTTCCCAAGGGTATTAGTGGTATATGAAATGCAAACAGTCTTGTCCAGAATTTGATCTTGTGTCACCATGTCCATTTCCTTTGACAATAACCATGGGCCTCCAAATTTGCAGTCAGGTAGATCAAAAGTGTGCTTTGGTTTCTTTGTTTAATGGCAGGCTAATCTTTGTGGATTATTTAATGCCAAAGACATCCTTGTAGAATAAAAGTAGTGGTACTATTTAACCTATAGTTTTTTTTTAATGTACTCCCGAAAAAATAAGATAATACTACATTACCAATAGAAAAGTAAAACATTAGAATAGATGCATAAGAACAAGTAATAAGACTGTCAATAATATCATACACATTACTGATTGTTAAATATAAAGCTATTTAAATTTGATTATATATATATATATATATATATATATATATATATATATATGACAGGAAAATAATATTGAGATATAATCTTGAATATATGGATACATGTAAGTCTGTTTTAGGATTAGTAGAGAAGGGGTAATAATATCACATATATGCATCTTTGTAGAAAAATAAACACCTAAAGGACAAGTGTTAATTCTATCAAACAATTTAAAAAAATCTTCTCTTAAATTTTATCAGGATAATAAAAAGAATGACTAAACAGGATATTGCAGTACAAAGTCAAATTTCTTTTGATTTTGCATGTCAGATTCTACGTGATGACGTCATCAAAATATCAACTAATCACAGACCAGGATATGCCCTGGCTGGGCTTTGCTAGTTTTAATCAACCAATAACAAACCAGGATATGCTCTGCCTGGGTTTTGCTAGTTTTAATCAACCAATAACAAACCAGGATATGCTCTGCCCTGGTTTTGCTAGTTCTAATCAACCAATCACAAACCAGGATATGCCCTGGATGGATTTTCTAGTTCTTATCAACCAATCACAGACCAGGATATGCCCAGACTGAGTTTTGCTCATTTTTGCAACATGTCTTCTAAGTACTCTCTTAAAAAAAAGTCATCTGCATTTGAGGCTATGAGTCTGTTTATAGATTATCTATCAACAAAACAGTGGGCTCATTTGTTACTTTGCTTTTCATACACAATTTTGATATGGAATTTTGCCCATGGGATTCTTTGATTTGGATTTATGGTCTAACTTCATTTTCAAGGATTTTGTGAGTTTTCATTTGGGATTAAAATGACTTTTCCACTATTTGTAAATTTAGATTATATTGCCCAACGTTTTTAGAAGTGGATGGGTGAAATTCTGAGTTAGTATAATCAACACCAATGTTCTTAAAAATGATATACCCTACCTCTTACTATAGTTCAGGTTAGATTAGTAACTCTATCTCTTCCTATAGTTTTAATTAGATTACTAACTAGATAACTAGAGCCTATATCTTCTTATAGTTCAGGTTAAATTACTTAGATAACTAGAGCCATCTCTTCTATTAGTGCTGTTTAGATTACTAACTAGATAATTAGAGCCTTTCTCTCTTCTTATATAGTTCAGGTTAGATTACTAAGTATATAACTAGAGCCTCTATCTTTTCTTATATAGTTCAGTTTAGATTACTAACTATATAAGTAGAGCCTTTATCTCTTCTTATAGTTCAGATTAGATTACGAACAAGATAACTAGAGCCTCGATCTCTTTTTATAGTTCAGGTTAGATAACTCTCTTATATGAAAAAACAATTAAATTGCATAACCTCTCAGATCAACAGGTCATTTACACTAGGCTTTCTTATCAGAGAAAAGAGATTTGAAAGTTGGTACCTGATAGACACTGAAGAACAGGTGAAGAACCTCCACAAGTGGAGTGTCTATTGTCTAACAGGGTGACCAGGAAGATATATTCCAAATATATCTTCTAACCATCTCTGTTGCTCCCTGCTGTTGATAGCATGCAACTCAATGCAAGCACTTAAATGTTACTTAAGAGGAGATGGGTACTGTAAAGTAAATACCATTGCTCTAAGAAAGGAATAGTACCACAATTATCTACTAGGTCAGGGAATTGGTCAATAGTACCACAATTATCTACCAGGTTGTGGAAGGGTTACTAGTACCCCAATGATCTACCAGGTCATGGAAGGGTCAGTAGTACCCCAATGATATACCAGGTCATGGAAGGGTCACTAGTACCCAATGATCTACCAGGTCATGGAAGGTTACTAGTACCCAATGATCTACCAGGTCATGGAAGGTCACTAGTACCCCAATGATCTACCAGGTCATGGAAGGGTCACTAGTACCCCAATTATTACCAGGTCATGGAAGGGTTACTAGTACCCCAATTATTTACCAGGTCATGGAAGGGTTACTAGTACCCCAATGATATACCAGGTCATGGAAAGGTCATCAGATCATTTGATTTGAGATACACAGTTGGTTCAATAATAAACAGCATGGAAATGGATTTAGTGAACTGAGTTCCAATTCTAATTAAAATAGTTTGTGTTTTTTTTGGATAAGCACCATCAGTTATTCTCATAGACTCAAAAATAAATGCATGATGGACCAAATATAGTTCTATCCAAGGTCAAGGTCAGTGTTGCATATTAACTTAGATTCTGCCCAAAATCACACAAATGTTTATGATATGTAAAAACGAGTGTTGCTGATTTTTGTAGACTTCTAGATTAAACTTAGAGCTGCTTAAACTAAATTCATCTACAAATGTTTAACTGATATAACTATTAAATGCTCATTATACATTACCTCTTTTCATTTATTAGGAATTAATTATAGGATAATTATAGGATACTATCAGTTATGTGGTAATACCACATTATGATTATTTAACTATCACAATGTTTGATTCTCTCTCTCTCTCTTTCTCAAACACACACACACACACACTTTCTTTCTTTTTTACTTCTTTTCATTCCATTCCATTGAAACAGATTAGCATTATCACTTCCTTGCTCTCCCCCTCTCTCTATCTTCCCTCTACTCCCTTTTCTCTTTCTTTTCTTTCTATTTTTTCTGATGTGTAGCATGTCCTTTTTCTTCCCTTTATTTCATCACAATAGATATTATTTAGCTGAGGTAACAATACCCATCCCCTTACCCAAACCCGTTCCCTACCAACTCTCCAGCTATGAAGCTTCTCCAGATCAGAAGGGTGTTGAAGTGTGACTCACATAGGTAGATAGGTAGGTACTAGCATAATAATATATAGATGATTTAAGTGCTAAAGGCAAGTTGTTTATATCCCATGGAGACCATTAAAGAAGATAAATAAAGACAAAGATTTCTTTATTGGTTCTGTTTTTCATTGTATTTATATCATATAAAAGATTTATCATCACTCAGTGACCTATGACTTTTAAAAACAGAATATAATCTTGGAAAAGGAGCTGATGTGATATGTCAAGCTATTAGGAAATGATTGGCAATATACATCAGTTTAAAATCTAAAGTGACCAACAAAAGTTTATTATAACTTGAACACTTTATAATTATAACTAGAATTAGTATATCACTCCTTGTGAGTTTTTCCCAGCAGTGGTAGCTGGTCCTCTCTTTTTAGCCCACTACATCATTTTATTGATCATCTTTTAAATCTTCAGTTGATAAAGACACTTTTGTATGAATGATTGACATAGGTAGCATGATTGACATAGCTGGAAAAATCTTTCCTTTTTGATAATGTCAATGATTTTATTTGCTTTTCAAGGTCACTCCTAATATTATTTTTGTGTGTTTCATCCAAGAAACTCCTCCCGAGGCAATCGTTTTTAAATACACTCATTTTTTTGTTGTTTTTTACCTTCAAACTCCAGATTTCACCATAGATTATCTTGCACATTTTCAGCATGACTTGTTCAGTTTCTTACTATATATATATATATATATATATATATATATATAATAAAGAATAATAAATTCATTATTTGCTCTACTTAGGTATTGAGCACTTTTTACTTATTAGCTTTAGTTTCCTGGCAGTTTTGTATGAATATATATATCATATATATATATACATATAAATTGTTTTTTTCTTTTGGCCAAATATTGTACCAATAGATTATTTTTGGTTGGTACGATTATCTTGATCTTTTCTTTTTTTTCCAAAAAATTTTTTCCTCCCCGGGTAAGGTAGTATATTTTTACAATCATACTATTTGCTGGTTTTTTTCTCACCGCGAGGATTTACCAACAAGTTTGGTATATTATATATATATATATATATATATATATATATATATTTGGGTGTAAATCCCCTGTCTTAAGACACACATGGCATCAGTTCTAAGACTCTACACTGCTCAGATATCACCATCAATACTTGCCCAAGAAGAAGTAAAAGTTTAGTATGTTTGATTTTAACTAGGCTTTCTTTTATTTATGACTAATTTGTTTTATACATTTATTCTCTTTTGTTATTATTATTATATCATTTTAGTTTATGGTGTTATTGAGAATCGATTGTATCAAAGTAAAAAAATGAAGTACAAGGATACAGAAGATCACAAAAGTAAAAGCATCAATTGAAATTTAAAAACTCTTTTTGTTCTTCACTCATAGTAGTCTCTACTACAATCATACACTCTGTTTTCTGTTGTCTTCCAAGTTTCTTCTGCATATATGGCTATGGGAATTATTAGTGCATTCAGTAGAGCATCTTCCCTTTGTAGTAACCTAACTAGCACATTTATAACTAGTTCAAGAAAGATATTAAAAAGAGAGGGAGGTAATAGACATCCATATTGAACTCCAATGCATATATAAGAATAGTGGGTATTAGTTTGAAACCAATACTAGGTCCTTATAATGCATTAGTGCATTCACAGATACACTAATATTGAACATTTGGTAAGGAAAGACAAACAACTAACTTGTATGAACAATGCACATATAAATATTTAATATAATGACATGTAACAACAAAATAACATAATAAATATGTCCTAACTGGTCAATTGTACAAATGTTCTATGGAAAAACAGAATGTAATGAATAAATACCAAAGAAGGCTTATAAAAGACTCACTCTATCTTTTATGGTTTTTATAGCAAGGTGCACTAAATGTTATGCCGAAGTTGGAGACTAATTGTTTCTATTCTGTTCTATGAACAGAGCTGAGAAATATGTCCTTTTTGCTCATGAGTGACGACTGTAAACATATCAGTTTTATCTGTTTGAAGCCCGAGGACAAAAAGTCAAGGTTTGAGTGGGCTGAATTATCATGTGACCAATGGACATATTATATGGAAAGCCATGCCCAGAATCCAAGGGAAGACAATCATTTTTGTCTCCCTACACATTCACATTGAAGCAGTTTGTAATTCTGTTTTTGATCAGAATTGTGCATTCGGTTTTGTTGTACGTGAACTTAATGACATCACCAACTGTTGGACTGATACCAATTGCCTTTATTGTTTTTGAAAGGGCCTTTCTCTACATTGTTGAAAGGCTGACTTGAAATCTATAAAATGGAAGTGCAAGAGACTTTCTTTCTTTAGCTTTTTTCCTTATCTGCCTCACTATGAATATGCCATTTATTGTCTCTCTGCCTGAATCCATATTGAGTCTCATTCAACATTCTTTTTCTGTTTGGGCTCTTATTTTGTTAAGTAGTGCCCTTGTAAATACTCTACCAGGGAATAATACCATTGCACCATAGCTTTCTCTATTAACTTTGTCTTCTTTCTTGTGGATGGGGTTTATAATCATTCTTGACCAGTCTCTAGATGTTTGTTCGCTTTCCTATACCGATGGAAATATTTTGTGTATCATTGCTTCTCCACCAGCCTTAATTACTTCTATTGTGATGACATTGACTCCTGGGGCTTTTCTTGATTTCATCATTTTGACAGCTTCTTGAGCAATGTTTACAGTTTTAATATTATCAATAGCTGAGCTATCATGAGAGAAAGTAGTGTTGTGATGTTCTTCAAAGTGTTTTTATTTTTTTATTTTTGGAGAGGCTAATACTCCATTTGCATGTGTGTGTGTTTTACCATTTTTATGCTTGATCACAGCAAGGGACTTCTTTGGTCTGCCCTCCAGTTTGTGCAATGTTTTAATGGGGTTATGACTGTTATTGGCTTTGGAATCAACTTCCATGTTAGTTATCTTTTTTTCCAATTTTTTTACTTTTCCTTTTTGATGGATTTTAATGGCATATCAACCTGTCTGGGGTTATTTCATGCCTAGAGGTTAGGGAATCATATATATATAATGCTGCATTTACACTTTTATAGTTAATGATATTAACAGCATTGTTGGGGATTATGTTGAGGGGTTACAGGTTTATGTTTATATTTTATATTATTTTTGGTATAATTTTATTTCTCTCAAAAAGGATAGGGTGCCATGCATTCTTATATTTTCAATTACACCAATACTTGATTTTTATGTGTTTCGTGTAAGAAATTCCCACTATAGTATTGAGGCAATCATTTTCAAATACACTCAGTTTTCTGTTGTCCTTTAAGTTTCTCCAGCATATATCTGTTATACATCTTTTCTTTAGTTATTTATAACAATCTCTATTGCAGTTTTGAATTGATGATATATTATGTATTGATGCATTGCCTTTCTTCTTTTTTTCATAGATATTCATTAATTGATTTGACATATATTCCACTTATTTGCATATCTTAAATCCAATTATTTCTTCCATAACTTTGTTAGGAATTGTTTTAAACTTTTAAAGCTCATCAATGTTTGAATCTGATAGCAATTGTTGTTCAAAGTGTTCATCATTGCTAAACTTTTTGCACTGATCTAATCCATTAAACCTTGTCCATTTTAGGATTTTTGTTCATTTTTCTTATGAACAGTTATTGAATAGTCCAAACCAATATCCACTTGATTTGAGTTGAATATACTTTTTATTTTGGATCTTTGATAGATGATGTAGTCGATTTGGATGTTGGATTTCTCACCAGGTGACATGTGTCTGTGCTTTGTGTTTAAATGTAGCATTCATGATTGAGAGATTATTGATAAAACAAAATTGCAAAAAATCCTTCTTTCCTTATTCCTTCCTAAACTATATTTTCCAGCAAATTTGTATTTTTTCCCATTTTGGCATTAAAAAGCATCCAAGAAACATACATTTACTTTTGCCTGGAAGATCATTTACTTTGGATTGCAGTGTTTCATAAAACTGGGTCATGTTCATCATCACAGAAGCTTAAAGACGGAATCCTGGTTGGTTGGTTGGTTGGTTGGTTGGTTAGATTTTACAGCATGTCAGCCTTTTTGGGTTATTTTATGCTAAAGACATTTTGTTTTATACATTCCTATTGAGTATTAAAGACATTTTTTTAATCTCAATCTTTTTAATAAAAACATTTCTTTAAACTCATTTTTTCTATTTAACCCATAGATGGGACCCTAACAGGTACTACCACTTTGGGTTAGATATAATAATGGCCACATTTTCCAAATAGTAATGGGTGTAAAAATATAAAAACAGAATATTTCAACCTTTATAAGTCCTATTTGTAGATCATTGTTAGGGAATTTGATTCTCACTGCATGCCTGACTATTAATGTCAAATGTGACAAATTAAGTTAGCCTCAGTTTGCATAACAGAATTAATTATTTCATAATTTAAAAATAAATTATAAATGAATATTAATTTTTGGGATATCAAAATCTCAAGGAAAATCTATGAATAAATATAGCTGATTGGCAGAAGGTTCACTTTACAAAAATTCTATTAGAAATTCCCTCTGGTTTTTGACTGACAAACAAGGGACCTTTGCTTTTAAAATAGGTACACATTTTCTTTCATCCTAGTAGATGTATAAGCATAAATGTGACCAACTCAGCCTCACTCAGATTTAATAAAATTTACTATAAATATTAAGCTATACTTGCAAATGTTTAAACATTAATGGAGGTGCATAGTGTAATGGTTACCATTGTAGGAAATATACATGGTGAGATGAGTTCAAATCCTGGATGAAGCTGTTTGCATTTTATATAGTGCTAATACCCTTGGGAAAGGTAGGAATCAAACTATTATCCTTCCAGCTATGGGTAAATAGTAAGGCAGACTGGACTCTAATCTTGGTTAGGCAAACAGTCTAGGAGAAGAAAAACTCTGAATTCAAACCTGTTAAACTCTGCCTAACAAATCGATTTTGTGTCATATATTATTCATATGGAGGGGTTGGTAAATATGTATACTTTAAAATGTATTTTTAAAACCAGTGCAGCATTTTGGTATCAAAGTGACATCAAAGATTTCCTTCTGCTGAATTATGCCTCATGTTATCAAAATATTGCAAAATCTTTGATTCACCTGAGTACCAGTACAGCTTATGTTCATCATGGATTGCAATTTGATTGCAGTGGGTGAGTTAATCTATGTTATAATTTGATCATCATATAAATTAAATGTGTGTGCAACACGGACAAAAAAATATTTTCAGATTCTAAATGATATCAGTGTGGCTTAATATTAATTTTCAATGTCTATAATTCTTATATGTTTTAATTATCTAAAAAAATAATAGATTACAAATTCTATGTTCATCATGTTCAATTGGGGCATTTGAACCTATGAATTATATATATATATCTGTATGTTTATATATATATGTATATGTTCATGCATTTTTTTTTCTTTTGCAGATAAAACGTGGTGATTTCACCCCACATCTTTCTTCTGGATGGATTTTACATTTCTTCCTTGTAAAAGACATGACAACAAACGTGTTGCTACAGGTGTTTGTACTAGTGTCTGTCTTTCACAGATGTCAGATGTCAGATCTCATATATCGTGTGGAGGAAGGGAAGAGCCCTGGTACCTATGTAGGTGACATTGCTGCAGACACACGTGTCATGGACAGTGTCCCCTTGAAGGACCGCAGGCTGATCACCTTCAATCTCCTGAGACAGATTGGGATAGGCAGTTCGCAGTTGTTCCATGTCTCCAAGAAAACTGGGAAACTCTACACAACACAGACCCTGGATGCTGAATTTATGTGCAAGCGTCACAAAGAGTGCTACAAAAATGTGGATGTTGCCATTCGCAAAGGAACATCACCCATCAAGATCCTTGAGATCAAGGTGTTAATACAAGATGTCAACGACCATCGGCCAGACTTTGCCGATAAACAGGTCAATATACAGTTTTCTGAGGGAGATTTTATGGGCACCCAAATCTCAATCCCTCATGCTATGGATAGGGATGTAAGTATTGTCAATTCCCAGATTACGTATCAGCTGAAGAAGAAGACCGATGAGCCGTTTACACTTGCAGTGTCCAAGAGCGTTTATGGTTCGTCAAAACTTGGAATTACTCTAGAACAGCGATTGGACAGGGAGGTCCAAGATTCTTACATGATCCAAGTCATTGCCAAAGATGGAGGCACCTCACCAAAGCAGAGCGTCTTGGATGTTCACATTTCGGTAACGGACGTGAACGATAATTTCCCAAAATTCTCTCAAAATGTTTACAATGTCTCGATCAAGAATGAATGCAGTGACATCTCACCTGTGGTCATTTTGTCTGCAACAGACTTAGACTCAGGTGAAAATGGTCGAATCTCATACCATTTCAGCCCTGAGACGTTTGACATTGCTGAGACCCACTTTAAGCTAAATGAGGTGAACGGCGAGATATTCTTGTACAAAAAGTTCCCCTTAGGAAAGAAATCGACATATGAGTTGTATGTCGAGGCCACGGACGGAGGCAACCCCCCTTTGAGTTCCGTCGCTATGGTTCAAGTTAACTTGATTAACCAGCAGAACAATGCCCCAACAATTGACATGAACTTTGTCTCTGCCTCTACTCGAAATACAGTTGCCATTTCTGAAGACATTGCAGTCGGCAGCTTCATTGCCTATGTGAAGGTCATTGATCATGATGTCGGACAGAATGGTGAAATCAGCTGCTATCTGTACCATGACAAGTTCCAACTACAAAATCTTGGCCCTAAAAAATACCAAGTGATTGTCAAGAATCCGTTGGACAGAGAGACAGAGGACCATCATGACATTACCATCAGCTGTCAGGACAAAGGGTTCCCACTCCTGCATAGCGAGAGCAAGTTCTACATCCAAGTGATGGATGTCAATGATGTTCAACCGCAATTTCCTAAGGAGACTTACAAGTTTAGGATCTATGAGAACGAAAGCCCAAAGCTCCCTGTTGGCTTCATCAATGCTACAGACCCTGATATGGGGCCAGGTGGCAAACTTACCTATTCATTGCTAACAAACAACAAACAATTCTTACCATTCCAAATCACCGACAGTGGACAAATCTCAACTGTCATGTCACTGGACCACGAGTTCCAGGACATTTACAAATTCCAGGTGTTTGTGAAGGACAATGGAACACCATCCCTGAACAATACGGTGAATGTCATCGTAGAAGTCAGGGACAAGAATGACAATACTCCTTATTTTACATTCCCAAGTGTTAACCCTTTTACTCTTGACTTCCACTACTATCCGCATCACACGAACAATATCACTGTGCTGCGTGCATCAGACAGTGACAGTCGAGAGAACGCCTTTCTGAAGTACGAGATAGTTCAAGGTAACAAGAATCGTCTGTTCGCGATCAACCACTACACTGGTCTGTTAACTTTCACGCGTGTGGTAACCCAATACGATGCTGGCACCTATGACCTGGAGTTTGTAGTTAAAGACAGTGGCACTCCAGTTTTAACGGCCATCACCACACTTATCTTGAAACTTACTGTGAGTAACAAAACGTATGAGATGCTCAATGCTATCCACATACGAACTCACAACAAGATCCATTTAGATTTTATGATTGCCATTGTGCTGGTAGCTATTTCTGCATCTGTGATTATAACAGCATCAGTGTCAATATGCATCCTACGTTGCAACAGCCAGAGAAACGTACCACATAGCTGCGTGGACAATGCTTCAGCCAACTGTGAACAGACCCACGTGAAGAGTTCTGCCTACTTGGTGAGCTCTTTACGAAATGTACCAGTCACAAGGTCAGATCTAGATCGGACACGCATCACTTCGCTTACTCTCTCCAGAAGGGCGTCACATTCGGGCATCACAATACAGACAGCACCTGAAGTTGTTTATCAGGTAAGTTTTTAATTTGTTTTATTACAGCTGATTTCTTTGGTGATATGTGTGTGTCTTTTTTTTTCTCGTTTGATATCAACACAATTCATTATAATCTAGAATATCAGAGAAAATATGTATTAAGCTTAGCTTCACTCAGCACCAGGCAAGCCAAAGATAAGGTAAGAAGATTTCAAATGTGGAAGAACTGTTGTCCATCTTGAAAATCAGCATTTGAAATCCTGGCTTTGTATGCAGGGTCAAGCACCAACTTTTGGCACAATGTAACTATTTCAGCAATTAAGTTCCTATTGTATTGTATAAGATCAGAGTAGGAAATTACTTGAAGAACAGGTTTAAAGCAAAAGCAATAATTTATTCTTAGCTTATATATTCATAGAAGGAGTCTATCGTCAGTGTGGAAGTAAATAATAGACTTCGATCTGTTTACTTCGATGGCCAATGTTCAGAAATACATTTATGTATATATATATACCTTTCATGTGTCAGGTCACTCAAAGCATTATAAGTACTATGTAACCCAACACTACCTGTTTTATAGTTAGGTCATTGGTGACTAAACCGGTACCTCAACCAATTTTTTTTTTTTTGTGTGAGTGGGGTAGCTAGACAGGAGGAAAACTGACCTATCAAAGAGTGGAGTTAGCTTTTTACTTAATAGCCATCTAGCATAGGTGAATACCTGTGTTGGTATCTAGACATATAGTAAGACCACCTGATGTATCCTTGTCTTGCAGTCTTGTCAAATTTATTTATACACTCTCTGATTACCAATAAGTGAAGCTAATTCTGCGCACAATATATTCACTATAAATATTATCTTAGGCACAGATATTTCCTGATACAACTCTTTTTGAGCAAACTATCATCAATTCATGTAAGGTTCAGTTGAAAGACATTTCTATAGAGAGTTGGGTCACTTTAGTATTTCTAACCAGTTATGACCATCTAAATAAAACTTAATTGAAGGACATCAAAAAACTATATTATGAAGTGGCATTATGCAGTCAGGCATAGCAAACCACATATAAAGAATAAATGGATAACAATTGAATAAGGTTAAAATAATAGACAATACTGTATACAGATGTGCATGATATAATAGCTATTAGCAGGGAAATCAAAATTAGCAGGCTGAGTTCAAATCCCAATTGAGGTTGTTTGCATTGACTTTATATTCATGCCTTTGAAATAGAAGAATCTTTGAAATAGAAGAATCTCTAGTATTCCTAACCAAGAACAGTAATGGATAATTCCCAGTTTACTGATAATCTGTGAAGAGTCATAATAACCTACATTCCAAAAGTTATGGAACTTTCTATTTCTAACCAAGTGAAGTTATACAGAACCAAAAAATGGAGGCATGAGATGTAATTTTTATCGTCCTAGGAAATGGTCGTCCACCCGAGTACAAATTCAACTGTTCTCCTTCCAGCTATGGGTAAATAGTAGGGCAAACTGGGCTCTTTAACCGTTGTTAGGCAACTAGTATAGGAAGTCACAAGTTAAATTTTCTGCATTTTATACAGTTATCTTTCCTTGCTGATGAATCAGGAAGACATAATACATCAAATTGTTATGGCTTATAAAGATCTTCAGAAAATAGGTTGGCGCTTCTCTCTTTTAAGTGATTTATTTACCAAATAATTAAATTCCTAATTACAACAAAAATATTCCTTGTAATAAGGTTTTATATTAATCAGGGTTGCCATGTTTGCCAAAGGAAAGACACCTTGTTTGAATTCAATTTCAAATGATTTTTTACATATACATAAATTAAGATAAATAATATTATTGCATGGGGAGAAAAACTTGTATACAAAAACAATATTATTAGAAATCATTTGAATTTATATACAGTGTATTGTGTATACAAAAACAATATTATTATCATACTCTATACAAAAACAATATTATTAAAAATTATTTGAATTTATATACAGGGTATTGTGTATACAAAACTTTTATATGAAAACAATATTATCAAAAATTATTTAGATTTAAATTTGGTCAGTGTATCCTGTACTTTTAGTGGAAAAATCTATTAACTCTAATACATAAAATTTTATATGAGATATGAGGTCAGACAAAAAATAACTTTTTTTTTCTTTTAATTTTAAAAAAATGTGAAGATAGGAAATAAACAAAACAATAGTGCTTTTGTTATGAAATATATTTTTTAAAGGGAGACATAGTTTAGTCTAATTATGTACAAAGTATCCCAAGAATGTGAATAAATCAATTACCCTGTTCATCAATCACCAGACATTTCACACATCTCCTGAAACCCCCCCCCCTTAAATAAAGAATCACATTTTTTATATTGTTTTTTTCTTTCTTCAAGGAAGACATTTTTTACTCTTTTAATTTTTGGGCAGCATTTTCAGTAGATTTAAAAAAGGGTATCAGAAATTTTGTATTGGGTATCATTATGAAACATCATAACCATTCTGTCTCAATATATATATATATATATATATATATATATATATATATGAAGGATATTGAAAAGTAAAACACAAACATTTACTAATTTAAGATGTTTAGTAAAACATAAGTCAAAGACCTCCAAAATTATTTTAGTATGTACTTAGTAAATAAGTTGTATTAAGAAACTTGAAATAATAGAGAGAACACAAGAAAATGACTAAATTAAAGGAGTTAACCTATATGATATCATGGGGAAATAACTATCATACAAAAACTTATACCAACTACTTGCATTTTAAATTGCTTACATGATGAACAAGGGACAAAATTTAGTAGGTCATGAGCTCTTAAAATAATAAGGAAAGATAATCACAGCAGACATTTTTCATTCATAATCACAGATTCATTGAACAAAGAATGAAATAATTAAATCCACAGTAAGTTTTTTGTCATTGTAAATTTAATGTTTAGTTCCATTCAAACAGGATTTTTTTCCATCTCTGAAAATGTAAAAGTTCCATTCCAAAGAAATGTCTTTCTAGGATATATATTATCTTATTTATGTTGCCAGATAATCTATAAACCTTACCTTTCTCTCCAATCAATTTTAGTTATTTTTATTACCATTTTTTACCTACCTTTTCTAGAAGTAGACAATTCTACTATATCTATAGGTAGGGTTAATAGTTAAAACAGTACTGTACTATGAGGAATCATTTTGGTTATACCCATTATCTTCTCCCAGGTCAAAAGGCAACTTGTAATACAATCCTGCCTGAAAATGAATGGATAATCAGTTATTTCCACCATTCCAAGTAACATTGCCTCCTCAGAAGCCAAGATTGATAAACAAAAACAAGGCCAGACTGAATTTCCGAGATTAAGAATTATCATTATCAGATACTGATATACTCTGATTAGTGTCCACATTTTGTATATTATAGTCACAGTGTTTTAGCTGTTGTAACATCCAGTTTTCTTTAAGTGTTTATCATATAAATAGATAGGAAAACACTAAGATAGATCATACATACATACATACATATAAATACACTAAGATAGATAGGAATACACCAAGATAGATCATACTTACATACATACTTAGATAGATTGCCAGCATGCATTTTAACCTGTTGTAACCTCCAGCTTTCTTTAGACGTTTATCATAGAAATCCATTAAGATATATATATAGATAGATAGATAGATAGGAATACACTGATAGATCATATATAGATAGATTGATATATAAATAGAAATACACTAAGATAGAGAAACAAAAAGGAATACACTAAGATTCATTCATGCATACATACTTAGATAGATCGATAGTCTGCATACATAAACATTAATCAGGAATAATGAATGTGACTGGAATAAGGTCTAAATTTAAGTGGAAAATATGTTAATTCCTCTAAGAAAGAATGGCAACCAGTAGCCACGAAAGACTCTTTTACTGAAGAAGACAATAAAACAAAGTTATAGCCAATAAATTCCTGGAAATTCAGAACTGAACTATTGATGGACATAGATTATTCTTATTACACTGTCCATGTTTAGAGGGCATCTCATATCAGTTCCTTTTTTCCTAGTTAATTTGAGAAGATATTTTTTAGTTTCTACCACTGAAACAGCTATATATGATTTTAATGCACAACCCAGGGTTGAACTTGCAGCCAACAGGTAAATAAATACATTTTACCCAATCATTTTTATCTACTAGGCCAAATCTCCTACAATACATAATTCAGCTATAAAAAAGACCAAAACGAAAACATTAGTTTGAGTGAGTACATCAAACTATGATGAAACCAAGTTCAGGCTTTTTAAATCAAAAATTAGAAAATATATTCAGCTAAGTGTATTTTTGGAATACTTTAATTTTAAGGTAATTTACTTACCAGAAAAAAACCCAGCATAAAACAGGACAAAAATAAGGATGTTTTGAATGTTAGGTAACTATGTATTTTACAAAAAGGAATAGGGTCAAAAGCAATGCTCTGATTCTTGAAGTAAGTGATGTTAGAATACACAACATACACTGTAGGATTTGCTCACTTAGGTAAGCAGATATCTCACCATTTTGTCATCGACTATTATTGAGTCAAAACTTGCTTCACTTCAATCTGAAGCTGTTTATCACACAGTTACCTCCCCTTAGTTTAAGTTCTATAAAAAACTGCTTCTTTTCATTTTTATTATATAAGTAGAAAAATAAATTTAATGTCATTTTTGAGATTTTATAACACAGAAATATAAGAAATATTTTCTTAAACATCATTAAAATTTTGTGTAAATTAATAAATGATTTAATTATTTTAATTATTTAGCAAATGCATTAGTTATTGGCTACCGAAATACTGCATCCTTCAAAACCTTCATGTTTCCTGTAATTCCACAACATTATAACTGATTTCCCCCCCTTTACACACATGCACTGTACATGCATAACAGATCTATTTAGTTTGGTTGTCAACCCATGTGGGGTTATTTTATGCCAAAGTCAGTTTAACAATTATGATCTCTATTTATGTATGATACAAAAATATCAGGTAAACACTTTATACTTAAAATATATACTTATACTAAAATTAAAACATCAATGTTCAAAGACCTATTGTATAAAAATAACTTAAAATAATTTTAGTCATTATCTCAAATAGATCTACATGACTTATAGATGGAATCCTAACAGGTCACTTTAGGCCAGAGTGAAACTAGGAATAATAGAAACACAAGGGTAACTCCATAATCCATAGAACTCTACAAATGGAGATTGACCAACATTTGTATTGAAAGAAATTTAACAAAAGGATTCAGATTTTTACTAAGGAATTTGTGTCAAGCCTCATACAGAATTTGAACTTGGCTCAGTCAATTCATTTCTTTATGATGATATGATATGCCATGCACTTGTCCTTTATATATATATATATATATATATATATATATATATATATATATATATATATATGATAGGAATGTAAACACGGTGTGTTTGGATATGGCTTTTTGCCGACAATTTTTGGGAGAATAAGTGCTTGATTGAAGTCGTACCTAATTTTGAAAATCAATTGATTAATAATTAATTAATTAGGTGGGAATGCCTATTTAAATGTAAGACTAAACAAATCGAGAAAAATCATTAATTATTAATCAATTAATTTTCAAAATTAGGTACGGCTTCAATCAAGCACTTATTCTCCACCCCCAAATATATATATATATATATATATATATATATAGATAAAGATAAAGGTAAAGTATCTAATTGACTGGTAAGTTGGAGATGATTTACTTTGGATCATTTATATCTCTGTATATCCACAATGCATGCCCATGCAGATGCACAAGATTAATACAAGGATTATTTCAAATCCCTAAGAGAGCTTAATGTAAGATAATTAATAAATTAATTATATACAGAGCAATATTTACACCTTCAATAAGAAAGAAAAGCTCAACAAACCATCATTTCGCTATTATAAATTTATTTCAACAAGTCACTCAATAAAAGAGCTCAGTTTCATCAGACAGCGCTGTCTGGCAAAACGGTGCTCTTTTATTAAGTTACCGGTTGAAATAAATTTATTATAGCAAATTGGCGGTTTGTTAAGTTTTTCTTTCTTATTGAAAGTGTATATATATATTTACATTTTTATGGATATTATGCAAACATACATGTCATGAAAAATGATGCTAGTTTCCATCTCAATAGAGAATTATTTTTGCTTAATGCTTCTTATTTTTAATACTTATTGAACAAAATATTCAAATCCTGACTTTCATCGTAACAAAAATAAAATGCATAAATAAAAAATGCATAAATAAAAATAGATAAAATAAAACGCGATCAAAATGTTGACAAAAATTGTTTCTTCTTGACGTGAAATGTGTGTGTGTGTCAATCAGGAACGTGATGATCTTATTCTAAGGAAGACAACCTCGTCAGACTGATGTAGGGAAGATTACTCTTTTACCTCTACCATTATTGTAAACTTGAAGATAAACGAACGTTTGAACTTTTTTGACATAAAATATACGAAAAACGAAGACTAAAATAGAATAAAACACTAATTCACTATAAACGAATAAGATATTAGTTGGATTAAACTTCATTACCGAAAATTGTTTAATGTCATATAAGTAAAGAGTTATTTGATTTTGCTTAAATTAAAAGGTATAAAATAAAATAAAAATATCTTCATCTTTTTGCTTTTAATATTTATTTGGTTGTATATTCTATCCAATAATTGTAGAGTATCATTAAGTTGGTTAGTTGTTGTTTAATGGCATATCAACCCTTGTGGGTTATTTAATGTTAATCTTGTTTTTTTTTTTATATACATATGATTTAATTAACTTCATGTGTATGAATAAATTGGTGGAAATAATTTTCATTAACTTCATGTGTATTAATAAATACTGTAGTTGACCCTCAGCCACTGTCTTCTAACACCTATATGATAAAAAATATGAAGAATACAGTTAGGACAATGATATAGTTGCTAGTGATCAGGTGATTGATCAATTTGGGCCTCTCCAGTCATCTGTTTAGTCCAAGTAAGGGTTGAAGTGGGTGTTGCATGTCAGAGGATCACTTTGTACCTGGGTCACAGACTTTTCAAACACAACAATCCTGTTCTCAGGCCAACAGGTCATGACATTGGGCAGGGGGGCTTACCTCTCTGCAGAGGGCAGTCAGCATATTCTACAGTCTCAGCAGACACGGTGGCCATTAAGACCACAGTTACAATGCACACTTGAGGATGACTGAAGCATATATCTTTTTAACTGTCACATTTTCCACTATTTGGCAGCTTACATTAATTTTTTTTTAATGTTACTTTGAAACGTCACCATAAAATGGGATTCTTCAACAGGTGAAAAATACACATTTGCAAATGGAATGTCCTATGTAACCTGTCTATCTTTAAACAGCACTACGATTTCAATATCACTGTCTGCTGGGGATGTAGAATATACTGACTATAACACAGCAGAGTAAAATTCCTTCAATGTGGCCACTTGTTGGTCAAACTTGGCTTTAAGAACTTAATTTATAACATATAATTTTGAATTAACTTGAAAATGTTTAGCATTTAGCAAAGATCATAGACAAAAGTGCCAATCCATTTGTAAATAATTTTTTACAGATACTATGCTCACACACACACACACACACACACGGAAGTATTTTTGAAACGTTTTCTCTAATAAGTAAACCTCCCTTTGCACAGCTTAACATTAGAGGAAAACAAGAGTTATCTTAGAGAATTATGTCTAAAAAAATAAAAATAAAAATAAGAACAGAAATAAACTGTAGAATGTTATAAATGTATCATTTACAATAGTATAGTCATTTCAGTCACTAAATATTGAAATATTTTTTGGGGAACATTGTTGTGATATTTTAAATTAGTGTATAATTATATGATAATAATATAGTGTATAATTGATAAGATAGTGTATGATTTATAATTATTTTATAATTAGTGTATGATTGGAAGCACAGTGGTGTACTGGTTAGAGTCGCAGGAAATGGACTCGTTAACCTGAGTTAAATTCCTGGATGAAACCACAGTTCACATAATGCTAATACCCTTAATAAAGGTATGAATCCAACTATTTTCCCCCCAGCTATGGGTAAATAGTAGGGTAGACAGAGGTTTTTAACCTTGGTTAGGCAACCAGTCTAGGAGAAGAAAAAGTCTAAATTCAAACTTGGTCATTACTAGAATAGACTCAGGCCTACTTAGTGATCTATTTCAATTAAAAAAAAAAAGAAAAAAAGGGACTTGGAAATGTTATTTGAATTTATAAGATAAGGAATATTCAAATACTCTCTCTCTTTTTTTTTTTTTTTAACTCCTTTTTTCTTTTACTTTAATTGGACTATTATCTTCATCTTGATTATATTCAGTATTTAGGCTGCTGCTTTCTTTTGGGTCCAGGTTTAGTGTAAAGAAAAATGACATTACATGAGTGCAATTACTAAGAAGAAGGTGAATAAACTTATAGGAGATATTCCAAATTATGGACAGCAGAATGTGGATTGAATAAAGGGTTACATTTAGAATTCTTTAACTGACTATGACTATGACAAAAGACACTTGAAGAAGGCAAGAGTATACAGCAGCTAAACCATTGTGGATATCACAACCAAAATAACCACCGGGGTGGATGGGACTGTAGAAAATGCAAGACCCTCCTCCAATGGGGCCACCTGTGAGGCTTAAGGATGAAATCCTGGTGGCTGAACAGTCTATGACAATACTCCAAGTGTCTTGAATATGACATTAAACTATATCTAATGGTGAGGTTCTAATTCTGGAGCTCTGGGTAGTGTAGAGTACCCCTTCATTGCCATTACTCCCAGGTCCACTCTAATGCAGATTGGTAGTACCTGTTAGGGTTCCATCTATGGGTTAAGTAGATAAAAAAATGTGTTTAAAAATAGCATTTAAAAATCTGAATACCCACCAAGAATGAATAAAACAAAAACATCTTTGACAGAAAATAACCCAACAAGGGTTGACATGCTGTAAAATCCAACTGACCCAAACCAATGCACACAATCAAGATGAGGATAATAGTCCGAGGTATAAATAGTGTAAATTATAACTTCTCAGAAATTTAGGCAGATTAGTCCCATCAAATAGCACTTTTACAAAAACACACAATATTCAGATATATAGAAAACATAGGGAAACACACGCACATGCTTATTTGAAAACACAATCTACAGTACTGATATATATATATATATATATATATAGAGGTGTAGGGTTACATTCTCTACTTGTTACAATTCTTCTATTAGAAACTAGGTGACATTGCAAGCAGCCATATAAAAGTGGAGGGACCAGAGTCATGGACCCTTTTCCACCCTCGCTATACTCAAGAGAAGGATACACATCAGTTGCATCTCCTCTCCACTAGACAGGAGGGTCTTGAACTCCCAATCTTGGGCCACATAGTACATTAGAACATAGTTTACATGTAAGCGTTATACTTTACTTTATACCAGCAACTTTTAAGATTTTTACCTATGAAAGACTCTTATCCTATTGCCTGTTTCTTCTATACACATATATGTAAACTCTTCTTTGTATCCTTCTATCCTGTTGTATTGCTTCCATTAAGTTTTGCTCAGGCAATAAAGTCTACTTGTTATTACTTTTGTTGTGAATTGTTCTTAGGCTTCTATGAGGAAACAATACTCAACCAACTATCGTTCTTCTACAAAGGCACAAATTTAAATTTGAGGAAACACAGTGACAAATATAGAGAAAGTCACACATATATACATACAGTAGCACCCAGAAATAAATATATTTCCTAACATTTTTTTGATAAAATATGAATTTTCTTCTGAACCAAAGATACTAGAATTCTATTATTTTTTGTGAACCATTACACAACCAAAACATATCAGGTATCATATTTATTTATAAACTCTTCAGTATTGAGAAGATGTAATCAAATTATGAAAATGCAGCTGCCTAAAAATTAGTGCAATTTTATTTTTAGTTACAGAGGTGTGACAATTTAAATTTTTGGTTATAGTTTTAATGCTGTAAGTAAAGTAAAATGGGTGGTGTGGCCTATTGTCGGTATCAGCCAGACAGCAAGGGAGTCTATCCCCTTTTTGCTAGTGCTAGAGTAGGGATATTGTTTTTGCTTCTGAGGTGGAGTGCCACGCCAACACCATCAGCTCCCCACTTTACTGCACAGATCCAAGTATCAAACCCAGAACCTAGCAATTCCTAGGTGGGTGCTGTACCAACAGAGCTAAACCAGCCACTTAAAATAAAGTTGTCCGAGTTGTCTATTGTCAGTATCAGCCAGACCGTGAAGGAGTCTATCTAGCTTTAATGCTGTAGAGTTCAGTAATAAATAATACATTATATTTGATAAAGCAGTTGATCAAAAAAACATCATTTTTAAAAATCATAACCAAGAATTTATAAAAGGGCTCACTGATAGGTTAGCATTTAATTTTAACATTTTCTAATTGGGTGTAAGTTTAAACAAACCTGATACATATATTAAATTATATTTTCAAACAAGATCATCAAGAAATGACTAAATTTCATTATTCTTTTTGTATAGTAACTTCTACAAGTATGTTCTTCTACAAGTATCGTTTAGGCAATAAATAACCCATAAAGTTTGATATGCCATTAAGCAAAGAAACCAAAACCAATGAGACAAATGAGTCAATCTCAATGGCTATGGAATAGTAAGATAGTAGTGATGCTAACCTATGTACAATGTTTTATTTGTATAGTGATAAACATGTTGGACTAGTCAATGTTTATACCTTTTCTTTATTGTTACCAAACACTACAGCAGTAAACCTTTATATTTAATCAAAAATAAAATTGTAGAAATACATATAAGAGGTACACTCATTTTTGAACTGATACATTTGTATTGTATTTCATAGTAAATAATGCCTTATGATATCCATTTTGATAGAATAATGTTCTGCTAGAAATAATAAAATCCTGGTATATTTGGAGAAAATTGATTTTTTATTAAAAAATTGTTAGGGCTGTACATAAGGACAATACTATCTTTGAAGTTTATAATATATCATACACACACACATTTCACGTATGTAGTATAAGTGTGAAACAGAACTAAAAATGTCTATTCTCTGTCAGGAAGGTAGAAGACTACACTGACTGTCCTTTTATAGTGCAATGAAGTAGTGCTTTCAATGTTTGAAATCCCCATAACCATGATTAGCCTTCTTTTTTGTCATGTCCCGAAAAAAGAAAAAGAAACTCGATAGCATATTTAATGTTCCTTACTGTAGAGCAGAAAATTTGTATCACAGATGCTCACTATTATTGCTAGTTCGAATTTATTAAATCATCTGGGAGATCATTCGGTAGGAACCTGCAGTAAATTATTCTGCGTAAATACCGGGAGTCTGTTTGTTAAGGGGAAATAATCCTGTATCACAGAATGATTAAATTTGCATGTATTCTCGAAATCCAAAAATTATTACTTCCCTTTGAGCTTATGGTTATCAAAATGTATAACTACATTGTTACACACACACACACACACACACACACACACACACACACACATGGAAAGAGAGAAAGTAAAAAAAAAATAAAAGATGATGGTTGAAGATCTTTCAACTGAAGTTTGTATTTGCCTATGGCTGGAAAGATTTGAAATTTTTTTTTGCTTCATGAAAATTGACAATTTAAATGACAATCCATTTACCTTAATGCACATAAACACATACAAACATAGGTAAACCTACATTACCGACCAAAACTTTGGACCTCATTGATTTTTTCGTCTAAACATTTCTGAAGTGTAAAGCAGTTCATAAAAGATTATAACAAAATTTCCAAAGCTTATGAAAATAAATTTATAATGCTTGTAGAAAAAATTGTTTTAATTTTATATAAGAGTTTGCATGTATACAATAGGTGAATTTATTTATTCAAATATGCAAAATTAGCCTTTTTTTATGAACTTAGAGGAACAATTAAGGGT
Organism: Doryteuthis pealeii; assembly: GCA_023376005.1. NCBI lineage: Eukaryota > Metazoa > Mollusca > Cephalopoda > Myopsida > Loliginidae > Doryteuthis > Doryteuthis pealeii. The sequence goes on along the minus strand of CM042151.1, from coordinate 16,303,017 downwards.
GGTCTTAAACTTTTGGTCTGTAGTATACCTCTTGCCTGCTCAACATTATTAACACCTGTGCTGCAATAATTTTAAATCTGAGAGATCATTCTACTGAACTCTGTATTTATAGAATATAAAAAACTTAGATATTCTTGTTTTTAGAGAACCATTCTTATTGAACGAGTAGTAGTAGTTGTAAAAAAATTAGCCATTTTAAAGACTCTATTTTCAGTGAGTTCATTTCATTCAACCCCCTCCTCAATTGTATTGAATCAAAGGCAGAATTTATTGGTTATTAACAAACTGTTTATATTAGCCATGATAGGATTTATAATTTTAATTGGATAGGATTTATAATTTTAGTCACTGTAGTGATTACATCTAGTGAATTTTAAAAACAGGGGCAGAATAAGATCATAATTACAGTTGAAACTGGGGCTGAAGAATATACCGACTGCACCTCTCCAAAGGGATGACACCTCCCCCACCCCAATAGGGCCACCTGTGGGTGGTGACCTGTGATGCTTAAGGACGGAATCCTGGTGGCTAAGCAGTCTATGACATGCAACACTCCACATTTGCCCCTACTTAGCCTAGATGGTTAGTCAGAGAGGCCCCTCTGATCAATTAGCTGGTCACGTTGAGCTCTAGAACCTATATGATTGTCCCAAACCTATTGCCCTCATGTCAAATCCCAACACTTTTTATTATACATGTGCTAGAAGGCAGTGGGTGAGAATCTTAGTGTTCTTGGTATGACGTTAAACTCTAATGGTGAAGTTTCAATTCTGGAGCACTAGGGAAGGTGGTGTACACCTTCAGCATTATTACTCCCAGGTCTATCCTGACTTGGAGTGGTAGTAACTGGGTTAAATAGAAAAAAATTGAGTCCCCATCAAGAATGAATAAAACAAAACGTTTTCAGCATAAAATCACCCAATAAGGGTGACCTGTCATGGTGTAATGGCTAGCAAGCTAGTCTTGCATGATCCATTACTACCAAATAGTGAGTTTGATTCATGCTGGATGACCCATACTAGTGACCTTGTGTCACATCCTATCTGTGGCAAATGGATTGGGTAAATACCTACCTACTAAATTTACCATGATTCCATTACTCTGTTGCTTCACTTTATACAGATCCTAACTGAATATTTTAGACAATACAGAAAATGAATAAATAAAAGAATTAAAGCAATTTTTTATCAAAATTTATTTCAGAAAATTTCAGTATTACAATTTCTGTCGTTATGCATTAAATTTGAGAAAAGTAAAGAGATTTACAGGAATAATTAGAAAATTACTGATAGAATAATATTTAGTAGTTTCAAAAGAATATCTTTAGCAAAACCTTTTTTTCATTGAGAAAAACAAAAAGAGGTCAAACTTGCATTGGTCAATTGATTGAGCTGACCTTTATAATTGATCAATAAGCAGACTGAATGAGGTTATGACCTTTGACCTTGTGCCAAAATCGACTCTACTTGTTAAATGCCAAAAGATAATTCTTTGTTAGGTTTCTACTTTGCTTTGGAAGATATACATTCTCAAAGCAATTCAAACATATATTTATTTACCAACCCCTCCACATGAGTAGGATGTGACACAAGGTCAATTTCTTAAGCGAAGTTTAACAGGTTTGAATTCAGAGTTTTCCTTCTCCTAGACCAGTTGCCTAACCAAGGTTAAAGAGCCCAGTCTGCCCTACTATTTACCCATAGCTGGAAGGAGAGTAGGATTCATACCTTTCCCAAGGGTATTAGCGCTAAGTGAAATGTAATTACCACATTCAGGATTTGAACTTTAACCATTACACCACGCACTTCCTTTCAATTTAAACATATATGTTTGGCTGAGAAAACCACCCCTTTTCCCTAGCTTATAGTCATATATAACTTTGGCCAACAACCTCTGCATTTATCTATTTAGACAATTGAGTTGATATTAGTCAGGGTTTCTCAGCATGGCTTGACTAAGTCAATATCTAAAGGTGGTGTTTCACAAATTTCTCATAAAATGTACATGGTCAGGAAAAAAAACAAAATAAAATAAGTCCATCCCTGATAATAATAAGAACCAATATTAATAATTATTTCTATAACAAGATCTGCTCTGTGTGACATTAATGGTTGCCTTGATTTGATTGGTTGGTTGTTTTGTTTTACGGCATATCAATCCTTTTCGGGTTATTTAATGCCCAATCAAGTCATTATGATGAATAAAGAATTCAGATTATTTACAGTACCTGCTGTTGTTTAAGTAGTCACCCAATTAAGTACTGAAAAACTCTGAATTCAAATTTCAGCTTAAGTAATTGACCTTGTGTCACATCCTGCTTATGGCATTAAACAAAGAAACTAAAGTAAAAAATTTTTTTTTAATATAAAAAATATCTTTTTATTATATAAAAAAATTGTGAAAATACAAAAAGTAAAAAAAATGTTATATACCCCTCCCCCCCAAAAAAAAAGTCCCAGCCATATATAAAATATAATTTGTGAAAGTTTTAAGGCAGACCTTTCTTTCAGCTTCAAAAGAGTTAAGCGTAGATTCCATCATTGTCTCTAAAGTTCATGTAATTTTTTAAGTGGTGCTCAATAACTGAAAAGAAAACAAAAAAGAAGTTTGAATAATAATGATCTGTCTTCATAAAAAGAAACAAAAACAATAATTATTAAACAGACATGAATATCTTTATGAAATCTATAAGTTAATAATATTGCATGTTAAGATATTCATAATGTTATTTTTATATAAATAAAGTATTTTACCTTTTGCAATAAACCTTGGGGACTTGAAAAATATTTAAAATGAAAAAATATAAATCCATCACTCTTAAGAGAGTGACACTTAAGAGATTAATCAATTTAAACATTTTTGTAAATCTGGAAATTCAAATTTTGTATGGCTAGTCATGCCTTGCTGATTTTTATCTATTATTAGAGACATTTTTTATGTTAAAAACTATAACACGACGGGTTTCTCCACATTTATTTCAGCATGTATTATTTCCCTGGGTGCCACCTTTTGGCTTAATCGTGTATTCTATTATAAGAGATTAATGAGTTCAGCAGGCCTAAAAGATGTCACAAAAAATGTGACATGTTTTGTTTTTATGTTAAAAAAGTCCAGTAAGTATGTATATCAAATTTTGTTGTCCAACATCAAAACATTTGGTCATAGAGGACAGAAAACAGACTCTTTCCAATTATTGATATAGATCATTTTTATAGTTGAACAATGTTTTTGTCTTCCTCTTTGATTTTCTTAAATCAAGTTGATATAACCAATAAAAATTGCTGTTTTTAATCATTTCAGGAAATTGGAGCAAGAACAGTCGGACGAGATAACAAAAAGCGAACATTTATGGTTCCTGGTTGTCATCCAGATATCACTCACGATGAAAACATGGCTAATATTGAAGCAGGGTCAGGTACGTACAGGCTTAGGCTCATCACACCCTCAATATTAGGATATTGCATCTAAAGCTCAATCATAATCACTAGCAAAATATATAAACCCTCTGCGCAGTGTAAAAATTAATTTTTGAAAGATATTACCTGAGGGGGGTGGGAATTAAAAATTCAATGTTAGAGCATTTGTATGTATAAATAAGTAAAATCTTCAAATTTATTAAAGGAGTAAAAAAGAATAAATCAATTAGAAATGGAACCTTAGTTCTGTTCCCTTGAAATAAAATGTTGCGTGCATCTATTAATTATTAATCAAATAATTATTATATTACACATAAATTTTACACAAAATCATAGGTGTTTATTTATTTGTAAACTTTTTAGTTATCCTCTTGTTACCGAAATAAGAGCAAGAGTAAAATATAATTTTTAAAACCGATTACTGTGTTGTTCTTTATTCTATCTATTGATGATTTTTGGTATTGTGATGTAAGCAGTGACATAGTTTCTGTTACAGACAAATGGAGACCCTATCTCCATTATTAATAGAGTGAGAAAATAGATTGCAATAAAACAAAATTATATCAATAAAAATCTTCATAAATATAATTGGTAATTTTGTAGTAGTTATGCTAGGTTTTTAGACTATTATTACTATAGTTTTTTTTTCTGAAATAGTAGACCATTTCACATACTTAGGTAGTAATATCTCTTCTACAGAAAGCAATTTCATTATAGTCATAGGAAAGACATGGACTGCTACAGACAGATTATCTATCATATGGAAAGCTTATCTCTCTGATAAAATGAAATAGAAAACAACACAGATTGATATACATGTAGATGATCTAGTGCTTCTTGCAAATACACTTGTCCAAGCTGAGTCACTGCTGCATTAGCCTAGAGAAGGTAGCAAGAGGCATTGGCCACTATGTAAATGCAGATAGAATGAAGTTCATGTGTTTTAAACAATATGGAGACATCACACTGAATGGAAAGCCTCTGAAATTAGTAGACCAGTTTACATATCTAGGTAGTTATCTATAGAAAGTGATGTCAGTATACTCATAGGAAAAGCATGGACTGCTATTATTGATCATATGGAAATCTGATCTCTCTGATAAGACAAAGCAAGAATTCTTCCAAGCTGTAGCTGTATCAGTGATAGCGTATGGCTGCACCATTTGGATTCTAAAGAAATGGTTAGAGAAAAAGCTATAAGGGAACCACACCAGGATGCTATATATACACTCACACACACACATATATATATATATATATATATATATATATATATATATATATATTAATATATATAAAAGTAAAAAATTATCCGCATTCTTGCTTTATCACCATTACCATCTCTTGAGCTTGCTGAATCTTCTCATCAGTGGTGGAGGCTGACAGGCATCCTGCTCCCTCTTTGTGCATCACACTTGGCCAGCCATTTTTAAACTTCTCTATCCACTCACATACACTTCTACGCAGCAGTGCCCTGTCCCTATATTGTGCTAAAAGTCTCCAATGGATTTCAGCCCCTGAGATTTCCTCAGACAAGAGTATGTCAATGGTGCTTGGTTACTGACAGTTTCTCACCTATGCAATCCTCAAACCACTTGGTTTGAGAATCACAGTTTCTTGACTATGCAATTCTCAAACCAAGTGATGTGTGAATAGACGAGAAACTATCGGTAAGCAAGTGCTGTCGACTTCATGTCCATGCTACCCTGACTTATATATATATATATATAATTCATTTTAAATGAAAAATAAGAAGTAGGAATTTTTTCTTCATAGATAGCAAGATAAAAATTATTGGTTTCTGAGAATGGAGAATTGGTGAAGATTAAATTTTTTTAAAAAGTGATCAAGAAAGACATTAAGAACTGAGCCATAGGTTATCAAGGAAACACCAACAAGAGGGTGCTAAGTGAGACTAAGTGGGTGCTAAGTGACTAAAGGACACCAATAAGTGGGTGCTAAGTGACTAAAGGAGACACCAATAAGTGGGTGCTAAGTGACTAAGGAGACACCAATGGAGACACCAATAAGTGGGTGCTAAGTGACTAAAGGAGACACCAATAAGTGGGTGCTAATGACTAAAGGAGACACCAATAAGTGGGTGCTAAGAATATAGAATTTGATTGGCAAAGTGTCCCCTCAGAATCATCTGGAACAAGGACTCTCAATGGTTTATTTTATCAAAATAATTTCAAATGAATTTCTATATAAGCTTTTAGTATTTGCTGTTTTGCTATATGTTATCATTAAAATGAATGAAAGCTCTGATATATTTTGTTTAATAAATCATATCACATATCTTGTATTTAGAGTATTAATATATTTGTATTTTGTTTTGTTTTTTCAGATCAATACTCTTCCCAGTACTCCTTATCACGGCCAATTCTTCCTGAGCCTCTGCAGAACACTCATAGAAAACTCATTCGTCAAAGGTTCTCCTGCCCTGGGGATTCCAATATTCATCAAACATATTTTTACAGGCCGGGCTATGGTCCGATACCTTACAGACGTACTAACCTGAGACCTACCACAGTGAACGGTGTGATATTCGATACCCGCTCGCTGCCTCACAATCTATCATATTTCCGAAACCCCACTTCTGTCCTTCCGCAACTGCCTTCTGTGTCCCGTTCAGACTACGCTGGCCAGGTTTCAGGTTCGGGGCACTCCGTATCCCTTCCAAAGTGCTATATTCTAGAACTTGACTCACAGACAACACCACCACAGGTACCACACCTAGAGTACTCCGGAGGGGTAGAACATACGGAGGACATAGCTCGACCTAAATATTACGTTCTCGAACCCAATTCCCAGAGTCCTTCCCCTGTACCGCTTATAGAGTATTCCGGACAGATTGGCCGATCGGAGGAATTATCAGTACCCAAGTACTATGTCTTGGAACCAGGATCACCAACTCCACCACAAGTATCAAAATTAGAGTACTCAGGCCAAGGTGCACATTCTGATGATTTATCACTTCCTAAATACTATGTGCTGGAGCCCAACCCCCAGACCCCACCCCAGGTATCCCAGCTCGAGTATGCTGGGCAAGTTTCACATTCTGATGATCTTTCTCTTCCCAAATATTATGTTTTGGAGCCAAATTCGCAGACCCCACCCCAAATAGAATATTCAGGGCAAATGCCAGATGAGTTGGCATTCCCCAAATACTACGTTTTAGAACCAAATCCCCAAAAGTCGCAACAAGTACCACATCTTGAGTACCCAGGGCAGATGGCGGCAGCAGCATCACTACCAAAGTACTATGTTCTAGAACCAGATCTACCACCCCCACCACCAGTACCATGTCTCGAATACCACGGCTCCATGACACACCTAGAACAATTGCCACTCCCTGAGAATTTCATCCTAAACCCAGACTCACAGACCCCACAACATGTACCCTGTCTAGAATATCCTGAACAGGTACCACGTTTAGAGGACTTACCACTTCCTGATGAATCTCTACTTCAACCTGACCCCCAGTCGCAGATACTCTGCCTAGAGTACCCTGAACCACCACCCCCATCCTCAGCTGACACACAGTATACTTCGGATGGCATACCCCATGTACACCCCGATTGCCACTCGCAGAGCAAACAACTTTAGTTTCAATTTCATGGACTCTGTCACAAGTACTTTATTTACACATCTATACAAAAAACACATATTGTTATTGACACTCTGTTGCGACTGACAATAGAGTGTTCCTGACCACAGATTTTTTTTTTTTTGAAAACTGACTATGTTTAATCATCAAAATAAAAATTTGAAAAAAGAAAGAAAATAAAAATAAAACTCATTATTAGTAAAAAAAAAATAATGTCTCCATTATAAGTTACCTTTCTTGTATTGAAAAAAAAAAATTATGTAATACTTTAATCTGTTTTGGGGGATAAAGTACAAACCAAAACAAAAATCATACATACTTTTTCCCATCACCTCTTTCCCAACCAAATTTTACAATTTTTTTTTTTTTTTACTTTAAACTCTAATCCACCCCATCCCTCCCCCCAGTTAAAAAAAAAAGAGAAAAGAAAAAAAAAGACGACAGAAAATAATAATATTAAAAAAAAATAAAAATAAATAAAAGAAATGATGACCACCAACACCACGAAAAAACATTTTTAAAAATTTTAAAATGACAAAGAAAACTTTAAAAAAATGAAGTAAAAATTTTTAAAAATAACAACAATAAGAATGAAAAAAAAAAAATCCAATGCTTACGGGGGTGGGAAAAGTGTTGAAGCTAGCAACAGGATACACATTTGTTCATATATGGTTTACAAAAAACAAAACAAATAAAAAAGAAAAAGAAGTAAAAGAATTGTGTAAATGACATTTTAGATGAATAAATGTATGGATGTATCATTACCATTATTATTATTATTATTATTATTATCATTATTATTATTATTATTACCAGTATAATTACTATCATTGTTATTGTCACCATTATTATTATTATTATTATTATTATTATTATTACTACTACTACTATTGTTGTTATTATTATGATTATTTTCTTCATCATTAACAACATCATTGTTGTTATTCTGATTAATGTTGATTTGTTTACCCCTCACCCTCTTCCTGTAATTATTTAATTCCACAGTTGACTTTTGAAAAAATAAAACAAAAAACAAAACAAAAATCTCTTCCCCCAGCAGCTATAACCAACCCCTCCCCTCCTATTCGACACCCTACTATCATTGTCACAACCTCCTTCTTTCCTTCTATCATTTTTCTTGATTTTTTTATTAAAAAATAAAATTGAAAATTGATTTTTTTTCTTTTTTTGGATAAATGAATAAAAACAAAAGAAAAAGACAAATGTAAAATATTAATACTGATAATTTATCTAAAAAGGTAACATAAAAACAGTAGTTGAAAAAGAATCTTAAAGTACAATATATATATATAATAAAATAAGTATATAAAGCTATTACATATCTATTTATCTGATGGCAATAGAACAGTCACAACCTTAGGTTTCATACATGCAAAATCGCATGCATTCATCAGGTGACATTGATTTGAATCAACGTTACCTGATGAATGCATGCGATTTTGCATGTATGAAACCTAAGGTTGTGACTGTTCTATTGCCATCAAATAAATAGATATGTAATACCTTTATATATTTATTTTATTATATTATATAATAGCACTATTCTTTATATCGAGCACTCTCCTAATACTACTGCAATTTGGCGCACAATTCCAGTGAAAGCTGAAGGGGTGACTATCCCAGGCTATAAGTAGTTATATATATATATATATATATTGATAATATAATCTGCTATATTATAAATAGTGCTCAATATAATTGATAGAGCATGTATATCTAAGTTAGGGTAACATGAGCATGAAGTCAACAGCACTTGGTAACTGACAGTTGCTCGCCTATGCAATTTTCAAATCAAGTGCATATACATAGTGTTGTAAAATACATAAATTAAACTAAGTCATGTGTGTTTGTGTTTCTGTATTATAAATACTGGGAGCCGTTATTTGATCAAATATGATTATATAAAAGTAACAATGGATCCCTTTTATGTGTTATAAATAATTTGGCCAATGTTATCTGACAATGTTGTTAAGAAATATGACTCCTCTAAGAAAATGTCAGGTTTTCCAGATCAAGAGTATTATAAATATGGGATGATCCCAAAAAACAGAACTTGGGTTCTGTTTTTTTTTTTTTTTTTTGTACTAGTAGTCTGTATCAGTAATAGTATATATACAGAGTGACCCCAAAAACAAAATTTGGGTTCAAATTCAAATTACAAATATTCAAATTACAGGGTGACCCAAAAGGGTCACCCTGTAATTTGAATATCATTATCCAGATATATTTATCATACTGTTGACATAAATCATACTGTTGACCCTAAAAATTATATATATATAATATATATATATATATATATACATATGTATATACATGTATATATATATACATATATAATATACATATATATATATATATACATATGTAATATACATATATATATATATATATATATGTATATATATATATAGGGTCATCCACAGACATGTGTTTCGACTTATCAAGTCTCTTCAGTGTGGCTAGACATTTTGTAAGCTACCTACAGCTGGAATTGAAATCCGATCAGTTGGGTGTCAGTCCTACACCTTAACCATTAGGCTGTCTTCACTTACAGAATGGGAAGGGGATTTTAACTGTTTTAATACACACATCGCTTTGTGTGTAAAGGCCGTCACAGAGTGCTCCATTCCTTATATAGAAGAGCGTTGCATTTACACTTGAATTGGCGGCTGTCAGCGAGATCCCCCCCAGAGTGCTCAACCCTAGGGGATGGGTAGCATATATAGGGTCCTCCACAGACACATGTTTCGACTTATCAAGTCTCTTCAGTGTGGCTAGACATTTTGTAAGCTACCTACAGCTGTCTTCACTTACAGAATGGGAAGGAGATTTTAACTGTTTTAATACACACATCGCTTTGTGTGTAAAGGCCGTCACAGACTGCTCCATTATATAATTAATATTGATAATGTAATTTGCTATATTTATAAATAGTTATAGATCATATATTCTTAAGTTAGGATAGCATGGACATAGTGTCAACAGCACCTGGTGATTGTTAGTTTCACACTTATGTGATCATTGAAGTAAGTCTTGACTATGTCTATGCTATCTTAACTTTATATATGTATTTATATAATCATAGAAATCATTGTGATTTCATCATAATCTAAAGTTTTACTGAGATCATAACAATTGAAATTATGGTAGACCCATAAATTTGTTCATGATTATCATAGCTCTACTTTTTATGAAGTATTGAACAATCTTGGATAAATTACTAATGCTACTCCAACAGAAACATTGAAGCAGCACTCAGACAATATATATGTATATATACTGGCTATATCAATGGAAATTTCAGTGAATGTATGTGTAATAATTGCATGAATTTAAACCATAAATACTAGGGTGAGTCAGAAGTTTTACAATATTTTAGTACATGTTAGTTTGTGCGGCATATATCATGTGACTTGGAATATATGCCTTGTGCTTGGTAGTATTATAGTAGTTGATGTATTCACAGAGGGTATTTTTTACTAAATATGTGATTTGAAAGCTGCACAGATGAACATGCAACATAGTCTAATTCAGGAACTTATTCTTTATGAGTTTGAACTTGGCCATGACACCATAGAAGCAACAAAAACATTTGTTGTAAAAGGTACAATTGATCACAATGTAGTAACCAGATGGTTCAAGAAATTTATTTTGATTTATAGGAACCTCAATGATTAGGCAAGGTCAGGGAGTCCTAAAACTGTGAATTCTGAGGCTGCGCTTGAAGCTGTAGAAGCAGATCTGGTTAGTAGTACTCAGAGAATATAAGGTGAGTTCAACATCTCACAAAATTGGGTTTCACGTTACCAAAATATTGCAAAACTTTTGACTCACCAAAATAATATTCTCAGATTGATTAATGTTGATTTGTTTTTCTTTTCTAAAATTTGGTGAATCTATAAATGCACATAATGTTAAAATCAAGAAGAAAAGAAAATTGAATACTTGGTTTTGTAAAGTAACTCAATCACAGGACCACTTAGAGTTGTACACAGAGAGTATCAGGTGAGTTCAACATCTCACAGTCAAGAGTGGTTCATCATTTTAATGAGCTAACCAGAAGCATTTAACCACTTTTACAATTCTCTCATCTGAGGATTGTGCTATACGTGAAACTTAAGTAACAGTATTATAGTATCCATAATCTTATATTTTAGGTTTTAAACCTGCTCTGCTATTATAGCATTGATCATTATCTCTATGCATACATTTTTCTTATTTGCTCTCCTTTATTATATATATATATATATATATATATTATATTATATACATGTCAACCCATCCAGGCATGTCAACCCATCCAGGGTAATTTTATGCCAAGAGCTAGGTTATGAGGGATGGTCAAATTTATTGTTGTCTTTTTTCCAAGCATTTTTATTGATTTTGACAGTAGGTTATTTGCTACTAAGTGGATTGGAAATCAGTTTAAGGAATAAGTTTATAGGGTAAAGTTAAAGTTTGTTATAAGCGATAATTTGGTAGAAAGTTGTTTTTTAAAACAATTTTTATAAACAATTTTTTTTCTATTTAACCCATAGATGGGACTCTAACAGGTACTACCACTCTGGGTCAGAGTGGACCAGGGAGCAATGGTGATGTAGGGGTGCTCCACATTCCCCGGACCTGAAACCTTACCATCAGATAGTTTTATGTCATTCCCAGGACATGAATAACCTTAGCCATTGCCTTCTAGCACCCATATTATAAAAAGGGTTGGGGCTTGCTATAAGGGCAATAGGGTTGGGACAATCATATAAGTCCTAGGGTTTGACATAGCCAGTCAATTGATCAGAGGTGGCCTCTCCGACCGCCCTTCTAGCCTAAGTAAGGATCTATGTGGAGTGATGCATGTCATGGACTGCTCATCCACCAGGATTCCATCCTTACGCATCACAGGTCACCACCCATGACCAGCAGGTGGCCCCATTGGGGGAGTCTTACCCTTCTGCAGAGGTGCAGTATTATAACACCCAGCCGACAGGGTATATATATATATATATATATATATATATATATATATATAGAGAGAGAGAGAGAGAGAGAGAGAGAGAGAGAGAGAGAGAGAGAAGAGAGAGTTGAGATGGGGAATTATTACCCCTCTGCAGTGGTGCAGTTGGTGTATTCTACAACCTCAGCCAACAGGGTGAATATATTTTTGAGAAAGATTAACACTTTAGGCAAGTCTTTTGATCAACAATGAGGTTAATTTATTTACAATATGGTTAACTTAAATTCTGGTTAACAAAAACTGGTCAGTATTAATAAGATGATAATTATAAAAATTATCAACAAAACAATTGTTTATTTAAAAAAAAAGAAAACATTTGTTTTAAAAATGTGACTGAGTTGTTAATTTCCAATCATATATCATTTTTCCTTATAATGAAAATATAAAAATTAACTGCTATTCCCATTAGAAAGAATTTTCTACTTTTGTTAAGCAATTGACTAGACTATTCAGAATCTTGTTTAGTGCAGGAACAAGTGTTAAGTATCTGGTCGCCATCCTTAGTTTCAGATGTAGTAAATAAGTAAGCAAGCCAATAAGAATCCGGTGTTATAGTATTCTTTGTAAGTCCGACATCCAAGATAATCCAAATAGCAATGACATAAGTTTAGAATCAGGTCTCTATTAATACAGCAGAAGCAGCAGCAGCAGTGCCAGTGATTGGACAATGGAAATCTTTCTTGGGTCACGTGTTAGTCAACGAGTCTATATTTATAAGTGACCATTTGCCCCATGCCTTATATCCACAAAAATCCAACAGTTTTGGCAACACACTTTTATGTAGAATGCAGACTTGGACAAACAAACATACTGACAGTCACTGTAGTTATATATATATACTAGATAAATGCGACCCATTGGGTCACCGATTGAGCTCTGGGTAGATAATTGAGATTAGGGAAAAGTGAATTAAATTTAAAAAAAAAAAAAATATACGGCTGGAAAAAACATTACATATCATGTGGCAGTTGGGGTATATGATATTTCCTATATTAAGATAGTAAGGTTCATCTGTTACTTTCAAGATAGCTAGCAAGACCAGCCTTGGTGAAGTAGTCTACCCCACATGATCTACAGTTGAGGTTTGCCATATTTGAAATGGCTATGGACTCACTTTTTCTGGCAGGATGCGTTGATCAAGTTGAAATAAAACTCTTTTACAAACTGATAGTGATTCTCCAGCCAAGTCTCTCTGAAGCTAATTCATCCCAATCCGCTAAGTTGCAAATTAACATAAAGAATTACTGCACAAAATATTTTTCTTCAAAACTTGGCCTTCATTTGAGGAAATAGATTTCCGTCTTTTAAAATGTTATCCCTGTTACAGTTTAATTAATGAGGCAAAAAGTAGCATATCAGCTGTTGGTGATGATGGGGGAGGTGGGGGGATATTTTTAATTTTAATTCTAGTTATAATATCTTATTCGTTTCATCTCAGTAAAATAAATTTCTGTTTTAAATATTGAAATTGCTAAGTTTTCTAACCAATTTCTGGACAAAATGTTGCAAAAACAAGGATTTTTAGTGCATTTTAACTGACGATCTTTGATACTATTTCCTTAAACAATGGTGAAAATAAGATTTAATTTTTAATATCAGTTTTCATTATACCAACATACAACTTTCGTTGTTTGAGAGAATTTGATATTTTAAAAAAAGTGAAAAATCAACCTACCCTATTATCCACATCTTCGACAATGACCAAAGATGGTCAAAAGTACCTGTACTCAGACTACACAAACAAAGAGTTATGATATCTTGTTCCCCAATAAGAAAAGCTACATAAAAAGGCTAACCACTAAACCCATGTCTATTATTTATATATATATATGTATTCATAAGATGAAAAATGAACCAACAAGTTGATATATCCATTTGTTAAATGAGGATTGCCTTTTTAATATTTAAATGTTTTATTAACAACTCTTTTTACCCAACTATTCTGCTATGAGCAGAATGTGATATAATGTCAATTTTTAAGAGGAGTACAGCTGGTTTGAATTCAGAGTTTTCTTTCTCCTAGACTGGTTTCCTTTACTAAGGTTATTTACACTATCTTTTGTTGAATATATATATATATATATATATATAGTCATCCACAGACACGTGTTTCGACTTATCAAGTCTCTTCAGTGTGGCTAGACATTTGTAAGCTACCTACAGCCGGAATTGAAATCCGATTGGTTGGGTGTCAGTCCAACACCTTGATCATTAGGCTGTCATCACTTACAGAATGTGAAGGGGATTTTAATGTTTTTAATACACACATCGCTTTGTATGTAAAGGCCGTCATAGAGTGCTCCATCCCTTATATATAGGAGAGCGTCGCCTATATATATATATATATTATATATATAATATACCAACTTTAAAAAATATTTGAATGGAATCCAGAACTGGAACCTTACCATCAGATAGAGTTTAATGTCATTCCCAGGACAGGAAGAACCTCAGTCACTGCTTTCTAGCACCCATATGATAAAAAGCATTGTGGCTTGCCATAAGGACAATAGGGTTAGGGCAATCATATAGGTGCAAGGGCTTGACATGACAGCTATTTGATCGGAGGAGGCCTCTCCGACCAGCCGTCTAGCCCAAGTAAGGGCCTAAGTGGAGTGTTGCATGTCATTGACTACTCAGCCACTTGGGTTTCATCCTTAAGCATCATGGGTCGCTACCCACAGCCAACAGCTGACCCCATTGGGGGAGTTTTACCCCTCTGCATAGATGCAGTTGGTGTATTCTAACACCCCAGCCAACAGGGCGGTCCATGATGTTTTTTATCACTTTTGTGAATATATATAGATTGTGTCTTGGTCTGGAAAGGAGTTCAGTTAAGCCTAGCAATCTGACTTGGAGAGATGTCTCTTTCTTTCTCTGCTTCCTCTACATGATGTTTTTTTATTATCTTGATCTGGGAGGGAGTTCAGTTCAGCCTAGCAGCTCAATTGGGCAATATGTTCCTTTCTGTCTCTGAGAAACACCAACCCTGATATGAAGAACAGATAACCCAACCCAAAGGAGAATCAAAAACCTCTAGGTAATTTTGACCTTTAGTTGTTAAAATTCTTAGCATAAAATTGTGTGTGCGCATTATCTGAAATTAACTTAATTGTTATTAAGAACATATTTTATGATATTTTTGTGTTAAAGCATACAGTTGTATTGTTTTCGAAACGAATCTAAGATTTGTATATTTTGCACGAACAGATTCAAAATGACTACCATCTTGTTTCAAAGTGAAAGTCAGTTGGCTAAATTCCTAGCATAAAATTATCTGAAATGAACTTAATTGTTATTAAGAACACATTTTATGATATTTTTGTGTTAAAGCATGCAGTTGTATTGTTTTCGAAAAAGTTTCTAAGATTTGTTTATTTTGTACGGAGACTTTCAAAATAGCTACCGGCTTAGTTCAAAGTGAAAGTCAAGGGAGGTTACTCTAATTGCCTTATTTGCTAGGAATTTTAACAACTAAAAGTGAAAATTACCAACTTCTATATGATCTGATATGCAGAAAAGAAACCTGATAGAAGCAGATATTAGAAGAGAATAGAGACCCAGCAAGATGACTCTATGAAAAAAAAAAAAAGGAGTCCATAAAACATAGAAGAAATATGGGGACACAAGAAATTCATCCTATCAAAGGAGGTAAAAGGTCTCACTACAGTTATTAGATATCTCAAACATGGTGCATTGATAGGTGGGAAATATCAAAGAATGATGGAACATCAAACAGATGCACCTGCATGGCATGTCAACCCTTATTGGGTTATTTTATGCTGAAGATGTTTGTTTTATTTATTCTTGTTGGGTATTCAAAAATTTTTAAACCCATTTTTTATCTATTTAACCATAGATGAGTAATAGGGAATAATGGCAATGAAGGGGTACTTCACACTTTCTAGAGCTCCAAAATTGGAACCTCTACACTAGATGCAGTTTGGCATCATACCCAGGACACTAAGACCCTCAGCCACCACCATCTAGCAAATATGTTAAAAAAGGTGGGGCATTTGCTATAAGAGCAATATGGTCGGAATAATTATATAGGTATCAGGGTTTCACGTGACTAGCTAATTGATCGGACTGGACTTCTCTGACCGCCCATCTAGTCCAAGTAAGGACCAAAGTGGAGTGTTGCATGTCACTGTCCTTAAGCATCACAATTTCCCACCAACGGTCAATAGGTGGCTCTATTGCAAGGTCAATTTCTTAAGTGGAATTTAATAGGTTTGAATGTAAAGTTTCTCCTAGACTGGTTGCCAAATCAAGGTTAAAGAGCTCAGTCTGTCCTACTATTTCACTCATAGTTTGGAGGGGGAATTGTTAGATTCATACATTTCCCAAGGGTATGTGAAATGCAAATAGCCCTGTCCAGGATCTGAACTCGGTTACACCCTGTCCATTTTCTACAACAATCCCCATTACACTGTGTGTGTACAATAAAGTTACATATACAACACAGTGAATTTCATAAAAGATGAAATATTCAATTGATTAAATATTAAACTGTCACTTGATGGCTGCATGGACTAGGGCATGTCAGTTGATTTAGAACATCATTTCATGTTTTCAATTTATCAGGGCTGCTGCTAGGATTGCATGACCCTCCATTCTGAATCTATGATATGGGGACCCCACTCTACTATATGTCAATTTTCATAAAGTAGTATTCATAGAAAATATATGAAACCCACTCTTCTAGTGTCCTCAAGCAGGTTACTTACCCAGCATTCAGATCTTTTGATCCTATCAGAGAATTAAAAAAAAGTTTACATCATTGGTCAATGATTCCTTTTAAATAAGTATATTGTCTGGGTTCATCAATATAAGCTTGTATTTACCCAACCCATATTTGCCATGGACAGAATGTTACACAAGGTCACAAGTATGGTACATCCAGCAAGGATTGAACTTCAGTCATGATGGATCTACAAGACTAGTTTGTTAACCATTACACCATGATGGAATGCCCTTTTTTACCCAATTCATTTGCCATGGGTAGGGTGTGACATAAATTCACAAGTATGGGGCATCCAGCAAAGATTAAACAAACTATTCAGAATTAACGGATCTTCAAAACTAACTTGCTAACCATTACTCCATGATGGATCCCCTTTTTACCAAACTGATTTGCCATGGGTGGGATGTGAAACAGAGTCTCAAGTATGGGGCATTCAGTGAGGATCGAACATGCTCTTCAGTAATAATGGATCTGAGAGAATAGCTTGCTAACCATTACACCATGATGGGATGCTCTTTTTTACCCAACCTATTTGTCACGGTTAGGATGTGACACAGTCTGAAGTATGAAGCATTCAGCTAGGATCAAACTTGCTCTTCAAAAGTAATGGATCTGCGTGACTAGCTTGCTAACCATTATACCATGATGGATGCCCTATTTTTACCAATCTGTTCCCCACGGGTAGTATGTAACATAGAGTTGCAAGTATGGTACCATCCAGTCAGGATTGAACTAGTTATTCAGTAGTAATGGATATGTGAGACTAGCTTGTTAACCATTACACCTCCATCGTAAAGTATGAAGTTCTGCAAGAAGAATGTGTAAGACATGGCTGAGTGACAAATGTATTTCCCATTGCCAATTTAATCTCTGCATATCTGACTAAACAGTTTGTCAATAACAGAAAAAAAGGAAATATGAGTGTGATTTAAAAATTATCTGCACTTTTGTTTTATGGAAGCCAAGCTCATCATGGATGATTGGCAGAACTATGACTAATCTGCAGAGAAACTCATTGTTGATAACTTGCTAGTTTGCCATTGTCATCTCTCAAGCTTGCTGAATCTTCTCATTAGTGAGTGGTAGAGGTTGATGGGCATCCTGCTCCCTCTTCATTTGTCACTCTTGCCTGGCCACTTTTAAACCTCTATCCACTCATACACACTTCTACACAGTAGTGAACTGTTCTGATATTCTGCTAAAAGCCTTTGATCAATTTCAGCCCCTGACACTCCTTCCAACCTGAGAAATCGAGTCACTTCCTTGGTGTGTAACGCTAGTGTAGCAGCCAAGTTTACACTGTAAAGACAGCAACCAAAATGGTGTGATTAGTCCTAAACTTCAATCACATGACCACAACAGTGCCAAATAAGATATGTTATGGTGAAAGTGTGGATCATTTTTTACCCTCCCTCATATATTAAGAGGGTCCAAAATCAAGTAGAAGCTTGGGTTTAGTATTCCCAGACAGTAATATAAAAAAAAGGTGCTGGTGAGATACTGTTGGGGCACTTTGATTTTAACAGGATGTCAACTGCTCTAGGGTTATCTTATGCCTAGATGGTATGGAATCATGTTCATTGTATGTTCATACTTATATTTTTTTTTCATTTTTAACCAGATCTATTTGACCTATAGATGGGACCATAACAGGTATGTCGGGGCCATCAGGCCTTGATCCCTTTTTCAGAACATCCGTGCATTGAAGCACATAGGCAAACCAAATTTTTCCACTTTCCGACTAGTTTGATCTGGCTTCGTAGTTTAGCTCCGCCTCTTTGACCGAACATATGTGTGTAGATGCACAAACATACGCATGCTGATGTAAGCAGGCAACCAAACCCTTCACCTCCCTTCACCAGATTTCATCATCTCTAGAGAACTTTTGCTTGATGTCATTGATGCCTTCCGGTACATTTCATAGATATCACTTATTGATATAGGAATGTAGGAAGCGCGTGGTGTAATGGTTAAAGTCATGGGAAATGGACTCGTCACCCCGAGTTCAAATCCTGGACGTGGTAATTGCATTTCACTTAGCGCTAATACACTTGGGAAAGGTATGAATTCTACTCTCCCTCCAGCTATGGGTAAATAGTAGGGCAGACTGGGCTCTTTAACCTTGGTTAGGCAACCGGTCTAGGAGAAGGAAAACTCTGAATTCAAACCTGTTAAACTCCGCTTAAGAAATTGACCTTGTGTCACATCCTGCTCGTGCGGAGGGGTTGGTAAATATATATTGATATATTATCAATAACCAGAAACAATAATTCGATTGTTTTGACTTCAACCCCTTCAGACAAGAACACCGCGATATCATTCAACGCGATTTATTTCAAAATGTTTCTTGCTATTTTGAATGTGAACAAACATTTTGTTTTGAAAAGAAAGTCGCTTTGCGATGACAGCCAGACTCCCGAGCCCGCCAGCAAGTTGATGATCCTGATTTCTGTTCCAGTCTAGACGAATGGTTTTTCCTGATAGCTCCTCCTGATCGCTGACCACCTGCCTCTCTGCCGCTAGACTGCCCTGCCTCTTTGCCGCTAGACGACTTGCCTCCCCTTTGCTGTGATGACTTGCCTTGTTCCAGTTCCAGCAAACAGCCTTTTTCAAGGCTAACAAACCCATCCTTTTTCAAGGCTAAAAACCCAGCTCTTTTCAGAGCTAACCAGTCGGCCTTAACTCTGTGATCCTAGGGCAAAATCCCTAGATCTGGGTCTTCTGACTGGATAGGCGTCCCTCGTTAAGTTAAGTACAAGCTTGGTAGATCTGACTCAATCTTCTGCCGAGCAAACACCTAGCTACTCAAGGAATTTGCGTACATGTGCCAGCCGGTCTGAAACCCCGCATAATCGCGGTCAATCAGACCCAAGCAAAACACATGCTAAGCAAACAGTCCATCGCTGTTACATTCACGCTCGTACGCGAACAGTCCTCAACGGGACTACGACCGGAGCTCGCAGCCAATCCAACCACAGGCCAAGACCGTTACCGACCGACCACGACGTCAACCTCACCCGTAGACATGCTGCTATCCTGATTCCGAATTCCAGCTGCCTATCCGACACCAGACAACCTATCCACCCAGATTGACAAAAGACTGACCGACCTCAAACATCGAAACCCTCAACTAGCCGATTTACCTTTCTGTCAATTCTCGCAAATAAATTGACCACCGGGTTACCTTTGTCCTCCAATTCCTCTGCCTTTGTCTCTTTCATTGTCTCCAGTCGTTTCACTTATTCAAACGTCTGTGGGGTCAACATCTTTAGTGGCCCCGCAACAGGGGTCAGAGTGTATCTATGAGTAATGGTAATGAATGGGAACTTCCCCAGATCTCTAAAACTGGAGCCTCAACATCAGATGCAATTTAGTGTCATACTCAGGACAATGATGATGATGAGGGGGGGGGGTTACAGGGGGTTATGATAATGCTTTAGCCCTGAAAATAATGCTTGACAGACACCGGAGCCATTATCTGATAAAGGCATTGTTGATGGTACTGTTGCTGTTTTTGCAGTAGCATTTGTAGGAAAAATTTTTATCACATGCACTTACACATGCACACTATCTATCTCTCTCTATATTGTGTGTGTGTGTGTGTGTGAGTGTGTATTATTCTTTTCATTGGCTTAGATGTTTGTTTCCTATATATTTTAAGGTTAATTTCTTAATGAAATTTGGTATATTAACAGTATTGCAGGTGCCTGGAACATTTTGTCTTAAATTGTCTTAAAATTTATCAGGAGGGTCTAATCAATCCAGAAATCAAATAAAATTGAAAAAGACTGGGGTACCTCTTCCCCTCTATGGTTGTAGTGGTCTTTTATATCAGACAGACAGATAGATGGACAGATGAAATGTCTCAATTATATAGGTTGGTTGGATTTAATGGCATGTCAACCTTTGGGTCATTTTATGCTGAAGACGTTTTTGTTTTATTTATTCATGTTGGGTATTCAATTTTTTAAAACCTCTTTTTAAACAAATTTTGTAAAACTCATTTTTTGATTTAGTTAAACCATTAATGGGACTCTAAAAGGTACTACCACTCTGGGTCAGTAATGGTGATGAAGGGGTACTCCATACTCCCCAAAGCTCTAGAATTGGAACCTCATCATGAGATGCAGTTTAGACCTTTAGCTACTGCCTTCTAGCACATATAAAAAGGTTTGGGGATTTGTCATAAGAGCAATAAGGTTGGGACAATCATTTAGGAACTAGGGATTGATGTGAGTAGCTAATTGATTTGAGGGAGCTTCTCCGACCACCTAATCGGCATGGCATAATGATAATGATGATGATTAATTTGTCCCCCACCTCCAAAAAAACGTGCATGCTTGAGAAGATAATTTTTCAAACCGTTTGTAGAATAAATTTTTGTTTAAAACAAGGTTTAGGCTATTATTTTTACCACAGGCAATGCTTGATACTTCCAGGGTCGGATTTATAAGGGGGCAAAGGGGGAAATTTCCCCAGGCCCCCTACAAGAGAGGCACCCAGACGTCCTTTATAAAACCTATAGTAATTATAAAATAAGTTTAATGATTGAAAGAATAATGGTGATTTGCTGCAAACTGGAAAGAATTATATCACTTTGTCATGTACAAACTGAAAAATGTAGTCAATATCATTGAAAAAAATCAAATCAAACATTTTCTTTGGAAAACCTAACTTATATAATTTTTCTTTTAATAAATTCATTGTACTTTGATTCCTTTATTTCTTATGTAGTTAATTTAATTTATGTGTTGAGGCAACTTGAGGGGCTCCTTACCCAGAAGTGAGTAATCTGAACATTAGTTACATAAATGAGAGTAACCTCCCCTTGTTTGTTTCACTTTGAGGAAGCCATATGTTTTGGTCGGCTATTTTCATTTCACTTTAAATCTACACTGAAAATATGAATTTGTTTGAATCAATACAATGGTATGTTTTAACATGAAAATATCATAAAATGTGTTCTTAATTGTGCTTGCACATTAATCGAAATGAACTTAATTGTTATTAAGAACACATTTTATGATATTTTCATGTCAAAACATGCAGTTGTATAGATTCGAACAAATTCGTATTTTCAGTGTAGATTTACGGTGAAATGAAAATGGCCAAGCAAGACATACGGCTTCCTCAAAGTGAAACAACAAAGGGGAGGATACTCTCATTTATGTAACTAATGTTCAGATTACTGGGCTCCCAAGGTTTAAATCCAGCTGTGGATACTTTTGCTCATGTGCCAGACTTAGCTTAATTTTACAAATATCAACTGTTGATATATGTTTCCACATCTCAGTTTTTGTCAGACCAAAACTCAACTTGCTTCTACCACCTAATGACTTTGTCTTTAATTTAAGGAGAGTTGAATCTCTCATTTACAGACCCCCCCCCCCATCAACAGACTCCAGATTCAACAGACAAAAAATCTACCGGCAAAAAACAAAACAAAACACTTCCAAATAGTCAGTGATATTTTTCATTAGTTCACAAAGTGACTATGTGATCACTGCAGAAAAATAACTACATTTTCACTATATACATAAAGTAAATAACAAGTTGTAGTGGACATTTTAATATTTATAATACATGTAATGTTATTTAATTTTTAAAACCATATATATTAATATTATGAAGTCTGCGCTGAGTTCAGTTCGGCTATTGATCTCTAGGTGCAATTTAGCTATCAATAGCGTCACCTTAATTCGAAGGTTGCTCAAATTTCTCTCTCTGGCTAGGATTTTGACTGTTATTCAAATAATAAAAATAATGAAATTTATTGTGTACAGTGCTCAGGTGCACCACAACTCATCAAAGTCTCATCTCAAGTACACAGAATAATTTAGTGCCAGGAACATGAACAGTTTACAGTAGTAATATGCATGTATGTGTGCGCGTGTGTGCATATGTATGTGGAGAGTGGCATCAGGTATAGTGTCGGCGGACTACAGGAAGCATGGAGGATTCAGTGCTTCGGCAGCCTACAACAGATGCGGGCAGTTTATTCATGTCTCCACAATTCTGAGCGTGAAAAAATGTTTCCGAAAGTTACGTGAGCAGTGTGGTTTTCTGACTTTGTAGGCATGCTCACGTGTGTTGGAAAGATGGAGATCAAAAAGGTGCTCAAGGTTGCTGTTGTTAAGATGATTAATGACCTTATGAGCGTTTACCAGGTCAGTTGCCAGACGCCAAAGTTTCAGCGAATCCATTCCCAGGGCTGCGAGATGTTCAGAGTATGGTAGATGCCTGATGGAGGGTATTCGTTTGGTTGCACGTCTCTGTACAGTTTCTAGGAGGTTAATATTCTGAGCAAGATAGGGGTTCCAGACCGGTGATGCAAACTCCAAGTGTGGCCGCACCATAGCTTTGTGCAGCTTCAAATAGATAGCCGGTGAGCAGCTGACAAAGGTCTTGCTGAGTGACACCAGGACACCCTCTGCCTTTTTGGCAATTTTGAAGATGTGTTTCGTCCAACGTAAATCACTGCTGACATTAATACCCAGATCACGTTCACAAGAAGATTTCTTGATATTAGTGTTGTGGAGGGAGTATGATTCTATTTGTGTTATTGCATTTAACCAAGTGTTTGTGGAATGTGGATGCTTGTGTATGTAAATGTTCCTTGACCCAAATGTCAAGTTAATAAATAAGATTTAATATTAATAATTTTGACTATGAATTCAATGCTCTTTGATAAACTTATACAATTCCTGACATAATTTTGGTCACAAACAATGAATCTAAATTATAATAAGATAATTATAATCAAATAATTAATCTTACATAAAAGAGTATGAATTTTTCTTGCTATTTTCTTAATAATTTATTTCTCTAATCAAGCTATGGTTAAAATAAAAAAAAATCTAAAAAATCAAAGAAGTTGCAGTATCAGCCCTACCCTTTTATCTTAACCTCTTACAGACCAAGTTAACAGAAGCTATAATTATAATTTTTGATAAAAGTTACAGTTTCATTCTACCCTTTTTAAAATCCAACACACACATACACACACACAAATGCATAAGGGCATGACATACACACACACACACACACACACACACACAAATAAATTCACACACACACAGCAAACAAGTAAAGGTAATAAAAAAAATCAGCTGTATCTGAAGAACACACACACACACACACAAAACAGACCAAGTTAACAGAAGTTAACTGATGAAGGTAATTAAAAAAAAACAATCAGCAGTGCCTAGAGAATACACACACAAATAAACAAACAAACTACTAAGGCCTGTCTAAAAAAAAAAGAAAAGGTAGGTCAAACCTGGAATGATACTAAGATATTGTTGGGCAGAAACATACACATAAACACACACACACACACAGACTTACACATACACAGAAAATTTTGAAGATATCCCCCTGGCATAAAACAGAATGGAAAATTTCTAGCAACAAGCTAACAGCTCCAAAATTTCAGAAATCTTCTGACGAAAAGACCTTTCTCTAGAAATATTAAGAATAAATTAAAGGTAAACAAACAACATCAATTTTCTTTACACTTGCATTTTGATAGCCTTCAAAACCAACCACCAAACCAATATATATATATATTATAATGGTAACACAGGTATAACCTAGTATAGATTCACCATAAGGATCTTCAGGGTTAAATCCACTGAATTAATCAAGATATTAATTCCAGCCAAGTGTATGCATGTATTTAGTGGTTATAACCACTAATTGGCTGGAATTAATCAATATCTTGATTAATTCAGTGGATTTAACCCTGAAGATCCTTATGGTGAAACTCAACTAGGTTATTCCTGTGTATACCATTATAATAATAAATTTGCTCTACTCATGTATTGAGCACTTTATATTTGTTATATCGCTATTCTTATCATTGTAAAACTTGTATCAACTAACCATTGTGGCCAATTTCACCAGTAAGTCACCATTTTCATATATAAAATCATATATATATATATATATATATATAATATATGAAATATATATACGTGTATAGAATCTGTATAAATATATATCTGTCAGTTTATATGTTGGCATATTCTACAGCCGACCATATCTATGTCAATAAATCTGTTTAAAAGTTGTCTGTATTTGATAGGAGTGTGTTAAAAAGAACTCTTAAGAAACAACTACACAAAAAATGTAAATTTGAACATACAATTAACTTGGTTCAATATTCCTAGGCATAAAATAACCCAAAACAGGTTGACATGCCATTAAAATCAATCAATCAGTCTATCATTCACAGTGCCCCAGCAGTACTTAGCAGCAGTATTTTTATATCTCAGTATATATATGCATGTTCAAGACATGGACTAATAGGGGAAGCTTGATTTTTTATGTCATAAAACTACTATACTAAATATCAGTAGTAAGGATCATAATAAATAATAAAAAATGATAAAGATAAGTATATATGGCATAAAATAAATAATAATAAAATAATTAAAAAAATAACCCCAAAACATGTATATACGGCATAAATTAATATATACTATATATATATAGTATACATGTATAATATATCTAAATATATATATACATATATATATATTAACATATATACCTATATATTATACATATATACCTATATATATTATGTATATATACCTATATATGAAGTAAATGGAAGTTAATCCGACAGTCACCAATTATTCTTCCAGAATCCCAATGTGGTTTCCGCTCTGGACGTGGCACAACTGATATGATCTTCTCAGCTTGCTAACAGCAAGAAAAGTGCATTGAGTAGAATCTTGACCTCTACCAATGTTTCATTGATCTTGCAAAGGCCTTTGACACAGTCAACCGTGAGGCACTCTGGAGGATTCTTGGGAAGTTAGGTTGTCATTCACATTTTATAGCCCTTATTCGGTCTCTTCATGATGATATGAATGCTTGGGTCACATATAATGGTACCCTTGCAGAGCCTGTCTCAGTCCGGAATGGTGTGAAAGAAGGCTGCGTTCTCGCACCACAACTATTTGGAATATTCTTTGCAGTCATCTTTAAGATTGCATTAAAAAGTAATATTAATGGGATTTATGTTCGTTACAGATCATCTGGTAACATATTCAATATAAGATGTCTAAAGGCAGGTTCAAAAGTATTCACAGCTATTGTGCGGGAGCTACTATATGCAGATGACTGTGACCTGGTAACACACACAAAGGATGAGATGCAGAACCTTATGGATTGTTTCTCTGAAGCATGTACAGCATTTGGATTAACCATAAATATTAAAAAGACTGTTGTCATGTATCAGCCTGCCCCGAACAAATGCTTTGTGGGTCCCACTATCTTTGTATATGGTGAACGCCTCAAAGATGTCCACCATTTTGTCTATCTTGGGAGCATATTATCACAGGACAACTCTTTAGATAGAGAAATTTCCCTTAGGTTGCAGAAAGTATCCTTTGGTTTGCTTGAGAAGAGGGTTTGGAGCCAACGTGGCATTAAGATCTCCACCAAGCTGGAGTGTATACAGAGTCTGTGTGCTCACTGCCCTTTTGTACACCTGTGAGACTTGGGTTGTTTACAAACAACATCGCAGGACACTCGAGAGATTCCATCAGAATTGCCTTCGCAGGATTTTAAATGGTTGTCATTTACACTAGACATCACAATACTTGAAAGTTGTCACCTGCCTAGTATTGAGAGTTTAATCCTTAGATCACGTCTTTGCTGGTTTGGTCATCTAGTTCGCATTAATGATTGCTGAATCCCAAAACAACTATTTTACGGGGAAATCTCAACTGGCAAACGTCAGTGCAAACCCAAATTAAGGTTTAAGGACTGCCCCAAGGACACTCTGAAGAACACTGCTATTGCTGTGAAGGACTGGGAGAAACTAGCTTGTAATAGACCTGGCTGAAGAACCACCATCTACCTGTCTGTGGAAGAATTTGAGTCCAACCGAATTAAACACCAAAAATTGAAGCAGGCTATTAGAAAGAGTAATTTTCAGCCCAGCAACATTCAAAGTGCAGAAGTTCCAACATGTAGTTTATGTGGAAGAGTATGTCTCTCCAGGCTGGTCTGGTGAGTCATCTGAGAAAACACAAGGATAGAATGTCAAATGCTACTGGCACCCAACTATGATGATAAAAAATACAGGAAATGGTCTTACTCAAACACGAGTTGACAGCCATTAAAAAAATGATTGTTGGCGAATTTTTATGACTGCACCAGTCCCAGTGTTTGGCCTCCGAACTCCCCAGATCTTAACCCCATAGATTATTATGTATGTGGTGCTGTTGAGAAAGACACTAATCACTGTGCCAGTACTACAAAAACCTAGTTAATCAACAGAATTAAAGTAGTTTTTGAGACCTTCCAAGGGAAACTGTAACATCAGCTTGCTCCAGGTTCTGGAGCAGGATTGAGGCTGTGATTGACGCTAATGGCAGTTATTTTGAGTGAAACTTGTTGACAGTAGTGTAATTTCTGTGCCTGTTGAATTTCTTTATAATCCATTAAATTCTGTTGTTGATGCGCAGAAGACACCCTGTGGGCAATGAATGATAGGGAAGGTTGGCAAGAAATTGTCATGGATATCTGTGCTACTTGCGCAACATGATGATATACATATATTTTTATATATGCATGGATTTATCTATAAATATTTTTATACATACATATATACATATATCAATTTTTATACATACATATATATAAATATTTTTATACAAGCATATATTTATTTATACATATTTTTATATATACATATATATATAGAAATATTTCTATATATGCATATATTTATTCATACATATATATTTATATATACATATATATATATATAAATATTTCTATATATGCATATATTTATTCATACATATATATATATATATATACATATATATAAATATTTCTATATATATATATTCATATATATATATATATACATATATATATATAAATATTTCTATATATGCATATATTTATTCATACATATATATATATATATACATATATATATATAAATCTATATATATATATATGCATATATTTATTCATACATATATATATATATATATACATATATATATATATGTATATATATATATATATATATAAATATTTCTATATATGCATATATTTATTCATACATATATATATATATATACATATATATATATATATATTTCTATATGTGCATATATTTATTCATACATATATATATATATATATATATATATATATATATATAAATATTTCTATATATGCATATATTTATTCATACATATATATATATATATATATAAATATATATATATATAAATATTTCTATATATGCATATATTTATTCATACATATATATATATTATATATATATATAAATATTTCTATATATGCATATATTTATTCATACATATATATATAATATATATATATATAAATATTTCTATATATGCATATTTATTTACATATATATATATATTATATATATATATATATATATAAATTTCTATATATGCATATATTCATACATATATATTATATATATATATATATATACATATAAATATTTCTATATATGCATATATTTATTCATACATACATATATATATATATATATATATATACATATAAATATTTCTATATATGCATATATTTATTCATATATATATATATATATATATATAAAATATTTCTATATATGCATATATTTATTCATACATATATATATATATATATATATATCTTATTATAATGGAGATTGTGTGTTTTTCTGTCTGTAACCGAAACTATATTACTAGTCAAGACACAATTCCCTTAGTTATTTACGTCACATTCTCCATGATTCTATTTCTATTTAAACCGCAATTAATAATAGAACTGTATGACATTATTAATACTGTTGGCCTTACCTAAATACTAATAACATGCAATTGTATTTATATATACAACAAAATACCAGTTTTCAGTGTAAACGTAAAGCTAAATTTGCATATTGATATTAAAAAACTGATTTATAAAAATGTGCTTGGTATTATTGATTTCTAATTGTTTGGTTTTATCTTAATGAATATGAGTAAAAATCTCTTCAATAAATCCTAAAAGAAATTCATTAACAAAAGAAATAACTGTAATTTTATTCTTTACTTCCCATTTTAACTAAATAGTTAAATTAGGAAAATTTAGCATTGAAAAACGGAAGTGATGAAAGAGTAAGTTTCAGTTGTTCTATTTTCCGATTATACCCCCCCCTCCGTTTCAAATCTTTTTATTTGAATTCTTAATTAGTTTCATTTGCCTTTCTGATTTAATTTAATATTTCATTACATTTAAACTTAAATACTTGCACCCGTAGGGTGCATATATTTGCTAGTATATATAAATATTTCTATATATGCATATATCTATTCATACATATATATATATATATATATATATATATATAAATATAAATATTCTATATATGCATATATTTATTCATACATATATATATATATATATATATATATATATATATAATATTTCTATATATGCATATATTTATTCATACATATATATATATATATATATATATATATATATATATATATATAAATATTTCTATATATGCATATTTTATTCATACACATATATATATATATATATATCATATATATATTTTACATAAGTTTACATATATATACATATATTATATATATTTAACAGAAGTGTACTTATATATAAAAATTATATATATAGTCTTTATATAAGTGTATATACATGTATTATATATATTTAACAGAAGTGTACTTATATATAAAGTATATATATATTTTTTATATAAGTGTATATACATGTATTTTATATATAATTTCATAGATGTATAGATATACATCTGTATATATATGTATATCTATATACATATTTTTATATATGTATATCCATACATATTTTGTACATAAATGTATACATATATACATCTATATACACATATTTTATATATATATTATATATAAATATCATACATATACATTAATTTTACATAGATGTGTATATATATATATATATATTATATATATATAAACACATACACACAATCATATATATATATTTTATATATAGATATATTTATACATATTCTTATATATATATTTTATATATTATGTATATATTTTATACATATACATACATATTTTATATATATATATTATATATTCTGTATATATTTTATACATATACATACATATTTTATATATATATATATTATTTCTGTATATATTTTATACATTACATACATATTTTATATATATATTATATATTCTGTATATATTTTATACATATACATACATATTTTATATATATATATGATATATTCTGTATATATTTATACATATACATACATATTTTATATATATATATGATATATTCTGTATATATTTATACATATAGTACATATTTTATATATATATATGATATATTATGTATATATTTTATACATATACATACATATTTTATATATATATTGATATATTATGTATATATTTTATACATATACATACATATTTTATATATATATATGATATATTATGTATATATTTTATACATATACATACATATTTTATATATATATATTATATTATGTATATATTTTATACATATACATACATATTTTTATATATATATATTTTATATATTATGTATATATTTTATATATATACATATATATTTTATACATATACATTTTATATATTATGTATATATTTTATACATATACAAATATATTTTATACATATACATTTTATATATTATGTATATATTTTATACATATATATTTTATACATATACATATATATTATGTATATATTTTATATATATACATATATATTTTATACATATATTTTATATATTACATATATATTTTATTCATATACATATATATTTTATTCATATACATACATATTTTATATATATATATTTTATATATATATATTTTATACATATACATACATATTTTATATATATATATTATATATATATATATATATATATATATATATATATATCCTAGTAAATATACATAATTACATAGATATAGGATATACAGAAAAATATATGTATTAATATATATATATATATATATATATATATATAAAGTATATACAGAAAAATATATGTATTAATATATATATAATATATATATATATATATATATATATATATATATAATATACGCATAAAAATATATACGTATAAATATATATCTATATATTTTTTCGTTATATATTTTATATATATATATATATATATATATATATAATATATATATACGCATAAAATATATATATAAATATATATCTCTCTATTTTTTATTTGTTATATATATATATATATATATATATATATATATATATATATGATATACGCATAAAATATATACATATAAATATATATCTCTCTATTTTTTATTTGTTATATATATATATATATATATATATATATATATATATACGCATAAAAATATATACGTATAAATATATATATATAAATATATTTTTTCGTTATATATTTATATATATATAATATATATATAATGTACGCATAAAATATATACGTATAAATATATATCTCTATATTTTTTTTTCGTTATATATTTTATATATATATATATATATATATATATATATATATATATATAATATACGCATAAAAATATATACGTATAAATATATATCTATATATTTTTTTTCGTTATATATATTATATATATATATATATATATATAATATACGCATAAAAATATATACGTATAAATATATATCTATATATATATATTTTTATATATTTTATATATATATATATATATTTATAATATACGCATAAAAATATATACGTATAAATATATATCTATATATATATTTTTTCGTTATATATTTTATATATATATATATATATATATATATATATATATATATATATTTATAAATACGTGTATCTTTATACCTATTTTATATATATGCTTATGTACATTTTATACGTATATATGTATGTTGTACTCTGTGCTTTTAGTCCACCTGAAGGTCTTGATTTCAATCCCTGAACCAAAAAATAAAAGTTCCACCCACTTGAGCTAAAACCACAAGAGGCATTAGTAGAACAAATTAACTGATAACATAGAAATAAATGTCAATTTACTCCTGCTGATTGAATAAATTGTTTGGAGTAAAATTTTTAGAAGGTTACCAAATCTGAAAGACACCTGTAAAAGGCTGGAGAGTATAATAGATGAAATGTGACTATAAAAACCAAAATATGGACACAGCGGGATAAGTTTACATTGAGGATAATTCCACATGCCTGAAAAGGTTCAAATATTGTCACTCTAACTGCCAAGATGAAAACATGAATTCAAATCTGTCACAGAAAAATAACGATAATTCCTCATCTCAGAAATTCTGCTGAAATTTTCAAGACTATATATACTACTAGCAGAGCTATTCATTTTTGCCCGGGATTTAAAAAGTTAAAAATAAATATCTTATCCATATACATGTATAGGTTGATAAAAATTATTTTTCTAAAAATTTATCTTATTATCTTTTATTATTTATATATTCTTGTTTTTAATTGTTTTTTTTCTCCCTTTTAGTATTTTTTTCTTTTTATCCTTTATTAATTTGTTTTATTTTTCATTCTTATTTTTAAACAATTTTTAAATATATCATTGATTTATTATTATTTTATTATATTTTAATATATATTTATACTCTTATTATTTTTTGTTTAGATTTTCTTGAGGAAAATGAGGGGTAAAAAGTTTTTTAATGCTTTCACAGAAAAAAATAGGGTACAGATTTTATTAAACTTTGGTCTTTGCTGATCTTCAACAATTTTCCTTTAAAAAATGTGCTCAGTCATTGTACAAACAAACATATAGACAGAGAGCCATACATACTCTTCCTTATATATATATATATATATATAATTTAATAAAATAATATAATTTAATAAAATCCAGAAGTAAATATATTTGTTTGCTTCGTGGATTTGCAAGTAACTGTGATATATATATATATATATATATATATATATATATATATATATATCTTGTTTTTAAATTGTTTATTTTTTCTCTTCCTTTTAGTATTTTTTTCTTTTTATCCTTTATTAATTTGTTTTCTTTTTCATTGTTTTTGTAAATAATTTTTTAATATATCATTGATATATATATATATATATATATATATATATATATATATATATATTTTGAGTCTCAAATCACATGTCTGTTTTTTTGTTGTTGTTTTTTTTACAGCTGGTAGACACCTGAAGATGGTCAGAGGATACAATGTATGAAACATGGCTAAAAGCAAAATGAGGACACTTAATACAAATAGGTCATTGTAAATATAATGATCATTTTTCATCTCTGAAATAGATGAAACATTATGAGTTAAACAAACAAGATGAGGATACAGATATAAGTATGGTATAAATTTTAATTCACATCACATTAATTCAGATGGAAATAATTACTTTTCATTTTACCTTTAAAAAAAAACAGGAGAAAAGATAACTCTTGAGAGATTTGCAAGTGACCCATTTACAAGCAGAATGTTCATCAAAGTGGACTTTAAATATGATCTGTGTGTGAAGTAAGGGGGGTGGGGGAGGCCAACCTGCTGGTTATGTTGGGTATAATAATAATAGAATTACTGAGATTCAATGAAAAGGGCCTAAACACCACTGACCACCCAGCTGCAACATGTTAACTTTAAGCAACAACTATTTCTTCTAAAAACTCCATTTTCTATTCCTTTTCTTTTTTTTTCTTTTATTGTTTCACTTTTTTCTTTCATCTCTTATTTTTCCTTTTCTTTTTTCCCCTGCTTCTTTTTCTTTTTTCCATTTCTCCTTTTTTTCTTTCTTTCTTTTGTTGCTTCTTTTTTTCTTTTCTTTCTTTATCTCTTGTTTTCTTTTTCTGTTTTTATCTGCTTATTTTTTCTTTCTTTCTCCTTTTCAAGTCTTTCTGTTTCTCCCCCCCTCTCTCTCTATCTTCTTTCCTTTTTCTCTTTCTTTTGTTGCTTCATTTTTTCTTTTTTTTCCTTCTCTTTTCTTTTTCTTTTGTATTATCTCTTATTTTTCCTTGTCTTTTTTATCTGTTTCTTTTCCCTTTTATTTTCTTTCTTCTTTCTTTCCCCTTTCCGAACTCTTTTTCTCTCTCTCTCTCTCTCTCTCTCTCTCTCTCTCTCTCTCTCTCTCTCTCTCTTTATTTTTCCTTTCATTCTTTCTGATACATGCAACCTGGTATTCTCTTGATCCAATACTAACCCCAATTTCAGAAGTTATTTCTCATTTCTCCAACAAATGAACGCGAATTACCAACTGGATGCTGGTCCTATTAAGATCCATGGATGAGTTGCTGTCCGAAAGACGGGCTGTCATGGGTGAGTGTTTTTACAGTAGGATGCCTTTGGTGGTACCGGCATGACTCAGCAACATGGATTGAAACAGAAGAGAGAAAAAGATCATCAGAAATTAGTGCAGCGTATAAGGAAAAGAGGTTTACAATCAACATATGTACACAAAGCACATGATTCAAAACTTCAGAGGTGGGTGGGGGTGAGAATTACACACACATTATATATATATATATATATATATATATATATATATATATAACTTTGAATTACATTTAATTAGAAAGAGTAAAAGGAAGACACCTTCTGTAGAATAAAAAGAGAAGATAATAAATATGTGTGCTGCATATATTTAATGAGGAAATATGAACACGTGTGTATGTGTGCATATGTACATGGTACATATAAGTATGTAAGTGTAGTAATGAGTCTTTTATATGATTGTGGTAATAAATGTGTGTGTTTGTGTGTATATAGTACCTACATATACGTAACTTTGTGTGACAGTGTGTATTTATCAATGAATAAGAGAGATTTGCTTCTTAAACCAAAGAATAAAGCAGGTTACTGCCATCCTCTTTTCCATGTGAGTCAGAACAGCCAATCATTGAACATAGTGGCAACCATCGTACTCTTACACATACACATACATAAAACATACCACACACCTTAGTAGGACTTCATCAGGCCTATCTCTCCTTTCCTGCTCTGACCCACTCCCTCTGTTCATATTTTACCCTTCTTTCATTCATTCACTCACTCACTCACACAATCAATCAATCAATCAACTGAATTATCTGTGTGTCTGTGTGTGTGTCAGATAGATAGATAGATAGAGAGAGAGAAAGAGAGAGAGAGAGAGAGAGAGAGAGAGAGAGAGAGAGAGAGAGAAAGAGTATATCAATGTGAGTATGCATGTATAATACTCTTTATCTAACTCTACACATAATAATAAAAAAAAACAACTTTCACTTTCACTTTCACCTTTATAATCATTCTAAGAGCAGATTCTTTCTTTCAAACTATTTGCTAACCTTCTCCTCCTCTCTCTTTCTGGTTTCAGTATTTCTTCCTCTCTATAAACTACTTTCTTTTCTTTCCTTTTTTTAATTTCTTTTTGTTTTTTAATTTAAAAAAATCTTTTCTTTCTGCTTCCCTATCTATATCAATTTATCCAAGTCTTTTCATGATCTATCATGCTTGTTGTATCATTCCTCAATAGATTACCTTTCTTCACAACTGTCTCCTCCTCATCTTCTTCCTCCTTCCTCTATGTTCTCTTTCGTTCATTCTCTTCCTCACCTCCTCCTACTCCTTACTTCGTTCACCTCCTCCTTTCTCTCTCTCGGTGCTACTTGTATCCATACAATAGCAGCAGTAGTGCTTGCTGAGCTGTAGTGGCAGCAACCATCGGTTTTG
Source organism: Doryteuthis pealeii (assembly GCA_023376005.1). Classification (NCBI taxonomy): domain Eukaryota; kingdom Metazoa; phylum Mollusca; class Cephalopoda; order Myopsida; family Loliginidae; genus Doryteuthis; species Doryteuthis pealeii. Next base: position 16,267,451 of record CM042151.1, on the reverse strand, counting down.
TAGCAGAAAACTCCACCGTACGCAAGGATGTCATTTCCATCGGCTAGCGAATTTGCAAGGATTTTAAAAAGATAGGTGAGTCGGGACTTTTAAATCGCCTTTTCAATCTCTCCGTACACGTATTTTGCGTCCTCCTACCCCAGACCATCTCAGTACACTTCCTTTCTGAAATTTTCTATCGTTACAAAACACACACACACACACGCACACACACACACACACACATGCACGCACACACACGCACACACACACACACTCACACGCACACACACACATACAAAAAAAAAGAAGATAAACAAAAAAATACAAGGTACCTTCTTTTGTTCATTGTCACCATGCCTGTCACCTGTCACCCCCCTCCTACATTCAACATGCAGCCACTGCTCAATTAAAAAGAAAAACAAAAAAGAAAAAACCTAAAAGACAATAAAAGAAAGAGATTGAAAAATAAAAGAAATTAAATAAAGAGGAATAAAAAAAAAGAAGTGTTTTTCATCCATACCACTGGTGAGTGACAATTACAATTTGTGATGGATAAGAACAAGGGATGGGGAGGAGGAGAGAAATAAAAATAAAGGTGACAGGATCCGGTGACTGGCGATCAGTTTGAACTAGTATGAATGATAAGATTTAATAAGAAAGAAAGGTAGGAAGTGTGACTAATGGTAGGGTCAGGGGGATGGCTCAGATGGTAGTCATAGTAGTTGTAGTAATGATGATGATGATAATAATAATAATATATCAAGGATCATGTTCACTAATATATATGTATGTGTATATAATCCACTTCCCTACAACCACCCCTTCCTGATATCCAATGACCCCTCATTTTAGCTTTGATATGCACTGGCTATGAGTAAAAGAAACCTACTCTGATACCTATCAGTATTGTACTTGTTGGCTGTGATAAGGCAAAAGAAATTAAATGCATGTGTGTGTGTCTGTATGTGAGAGAGAGAGAGAGAGAGAGAGAGAGAGAGAGAGAGAGAGAGAGAGACATACACACACACACAGATAGAGAGAGATAGAGAAAGTGCCTTGTAGTTAATTATGTATTTTTTCTCAACAACCATATATATATATATATATATATATATATATATATTAGTCTATTCCTTTTTTTGTCACCCTTTGTCTATCCTCAAATTTTTTCAACACGTCCACATCTTCAACAAACCCAGTGGACCAACCAAATTCTCCATTAAAACCCCACAAATAAAAGTCCAGAAGAACCTTTGCATGTCCCTTGCTTGATATACATTTTTTTTTAACAAATTGCCAATCGACTATTTGGCATTTTTATTCTTTCTTTATCAATGGATGAGAACTGTAGCTCCTCGTGATGGCAATCTTCAAAGAGGAGATGAGGGAGAGAAAGAATTTTAGCCTCCTCTTCAGCTGTCAGTCAGCTGTCTTTTCATCGTCTCTTCCTCTTAACATCCAAGAATGGGTAGCAAAAACAGTTATGCAAGCCATATTAGAGCAAGACATGAAAAATTCCTTAGTAATGTCCAAATCCATAGTGAATTCAATCGTAACTAGCACTGAAAGAGCTTCATCAGTGCATTGTATCAATAATGCCACCGTTTCATAGTATAAAATATATTAACTATGCACAAAGCCATTCAGCCAGCTCTCAACAACTGTGTATATCCAAATTTATCAAAGTCTGATATTATTTTTGCCAGTTTGTATGTATGTGTGTCTATATATATATATACACACATACACAAATATACAATTACATTTATACATATATGTCTGATACCACAAACTGTAAAACACATGCTTATATATATATATACATATATATATATATGTGTGTGTGTGTGAGTGTGTGTGTGTGCATTATAATGTATGTTGCAAATGCAATGTAGAAGTTAATCATTATTTAACACAATTTTAAATATAACTATCATTCTTTTATTTCTATTGTACATTGAAGTCATATATATATATATATATATATATATATACAATACAATAGACATTAAGCATGCACAAATGATATATATATACACACACACACACACATATATATATGTATATATTTTTGAAAGTCATATGTTACACAGTATATAGATAATGAGAGTAGGTTGCACATATGTAAACCCAATTGGGATCTTCAATAAATTAATAGGTCTTTGATTGTGTGGAACATATGTGAACAAAAAATAACCAACATTAGATGCATATGCATTAATATATGCCTGTCTGTAGATTGAAGTCCAGTGCATTTTATAAATGTGGGTGCTAATGTCGACAGGCAATATGTATACGTGCATGAAGCTTGGTACATAATGTATTCTCTGCTACCATGTAAGGACTCTCTACATACTCAGCATTCATTAGTATATTGTGTCAATAATACCCATTCATATTATTAAATATATTAACCATGCCTGTACTCTGCCATCCAGTTTTTGAAAATCCGCCATGTTTTTAATCCCCCCTAACAACACAGAGACATTATATATATATATATATATATATATATATAGAGAGAGAGAGAGAGAGAGAGACAGACAGACAGACAGACAGACAGAGGGTAGATGGTTGGATATAGAATATAGTTTTCAATCACTCAACACATGTCAGCTATATTTATCTATTATATGTATGTAGAATGTACAATACATACACGCTTATATGCCTAGCTTGCACACACGTGTGTATATGTATAATTAAATATGATAATAGCTTGGCCTTGTTGCTTTGTGTCATGAGTATATAGAGGGAAAATATATGACATTATATAGTAGATGCTTTAATTTGAATTTTTTGGCCTTGTATATTTAAAGATTATATAAAAGGGTCAATAATCAGTGCTGAGTGCATAATTTACAACCATTTGATGAATGCAAAGAGATATAAGCAAGTGTATACCCATCTGTGTTTATTTGTGTGTGTGTGTGTGTTTGTGTGAACATTTATATGTACATGCATATATATGTATATATATATATATATATATATACACTATTTTTAAAAATAAATAACTTTTTTATTTATAATCTATTTTATTTAATGAATATTGTATCCCACAATCAGTTCAAAGTAATTTCCCTGAGTCAATAAAAATATGATTAAAAGAAAAACTTATTCACTTTTTGTTATTCAATAGTTGTTAAATTTTAGGAAATGGTAAGTAACTTTAGTACCACTCTTCACACACACATATACATAACAGAATGGATATGTAGACAGCAAATCCTCTTTTAGAGATGTTTCATTAAATATGAAAAAGAATGGATAAATAAGAAGTGATGCTACGAGTGAAATTCTAGCAAGCATGATAATGAGAATGTGAGAGAGTTTGGATTATTGAATTTCTTATATATTCAGGGCTAATGTTGAAATATACTTATAACTTATTTTTATTCAAGTCTCCATCTCTCTCTCTTTTACACACACATACACACACACACACACACACACACACACACACACAGAGGGGAGAAAATAAATTGGTGTTCATTATCATTATAATCATAAATTCAAAATCAGATTCAATTTTATTATCTCATTAAACTAGAAACCCTCTCAACATCTCACTTCTTTGTCTTCTTCTTCTCTGTCTTTTCTTCTTCTCTCTTTTTCCTCTCTCTTTCTCATCTTTGCCACTCAATCTCTATTTTTCTCTGTCCTGCAACCTTTCCCACTAACAGTATCCTCTTTTCTTTCCTCATTCTCTTTTTCTTTCTCTCTACTACAATTTCCCAATCATGTCATTGTCAAGTGATACATATAAAAGAATAATAGATATAGTTGGTATTGGTCTGTGAAAAATAGACATCAGACCCAGCACTAAAAAAAAAATGCTTCTGAAACCAATTCATTAAGATTTCAATTCACCTCTTATGAACGTCTGTGTTTCTTCTATTTATTATTATTATTATTATTATTATTATTATTATTTCACTCCTTGTGAGTTTTTCACACCAGCGTTAGCTGGTGGTCTTTCACTTAGGGCTGAGTGACAGCAAGTCTCCTCAGATCTTCAGGACTCTATTTAGTATTCTAGCCAATCTTAACAATTATTATTATTATTATAATTATTATTATTATAAAAAAGAAAGAAAGATTCATTCATTCATTCTTCTTCTTCTTCTTCTTCTTCTTCTTATTATTATTACTATTATCATTATCAAACAAAAATAGATAAATAATAATCTTCATTACTACTGTCATTACTGCATCAGTACAACACTAATTATTAAAATATCATCATCTTAATGAATAAAGATTATAATTATTATCAAATGGCTAAGTTATCATTATTATTTGTGGTAGTACTATTAAATAGCATAGTTATTATCATGAAGATGATGATGATGGTCAACCCAGAAAAATAATAAAGAACAATCGATAATCAATGCCACCACCATCACTCTTAATTAGTTATAAAAGTTAATAGTCGTTATAATCACCACAATAATAATAATGATAATGACAATAACAATAATACAATTCTGCTGATTATCATCATCATCATCATCCTAAATAAGAAAATCTAATGACAACAAAACAATAATTATAATAATCATTGCCGTGGCTATCATCACCATTATAATAATTCCCATAAGCTTCATGATAATAATAATGCTGATTGTGGTAATCATTTTGATGATGATAATCCACATCAGAGTTACTGTCATTATCATCATTAATGTTGACGAAAAACAAAAACAAAAAAAAAATGATCGTCTCATTATTATCTGGGATGGGAAAAAAGGAATGATATTAAAGCCAACTTGATTTTATCTCTGACCGTGTTTGCTAGGAGCCTACTACAAACTGGCTGGCTGGAAGAATGAATGGTCCGATGGCCTGTCTTCTTTTTCTTCTTCTTCTTCAGGGAAAAGAGTGTGTATGTGTGTGCTAGAGAAAGACAGAGAGAGAGACAGAGTACAGAGAGATTCAATCTTACTACTGTATAAAAAGAAAGAAAGATTTAGGTCCCCTTTGTGGTGTCCAGTAGGACCCCACCCCCAATTTCACCTCTTTTTTGCATTTGTCATCAAGGTAGAGCCTTACAAGATTACCTATTGTGTGTAAAAAGAGTAGAAATTATCTATGGTCTCCAGATTAGACACTTGCAGGGAGTGGGGTTGTGTCACACTGACTTGGTTAGGAGAGTGATGCACGTAACAATCTGATCATAATAATTGGTCCCCCGTCAAGGTTGACAATGAGAGTAACAGCCTTTTTATTGCTACTGCTTGGACAGGTGAGGAGAATGGTTTAAAAGGGTGTTCACTCTTCAATTCTCTTGTCCATCACACATTGTGGCATGTCAGTAATAAGAAAGTTTAACATCAACAAGACAGAATGGAAAAGGTGGTTCATGCCTTTCTCAAGGAGATTAGTGAAGAATGAACATCGTCTGCATTAGCAGAAATTTGTTTGCTGACTCTGTTTTCCTGTGCTAATAATGTGTGTGTGTGTGTGTGTGTGTGTGTGTGTGTGTGTGTGTGTGTGTGTGTGTGTGTGTGCATGGCAATAGGGAGAGA